>CM065117.1:24564814-25764814 GCA_033026305.1 Cirrhinus molitorella | reverse complement strand
TGGGTAACCCAGCCAATCAGGAGGGACATCCTATTAATCAAGCTAAGAACACAGCTATCCTACACAGCTACAAACCTACAGCCAGCCCACCCCTACTACCTTACTAAGCTTAAGGGGTGAAGGAAGGGAGACCATCTACTTAAAACTCTAACAGGGGAGATGACTAGAAAAAGTCTCAGAGGGCTGCCTACTTGATTAACCCTGATAAGAGGGTCAGCCCAGCCACTGAGAGTGCTTGGAAAAAGCTCACATCACAAGGGAGAGACCAGACCATCAGTCAATGGTTCGACAACAAGCGAAACACATAAGAACATTATTAGCTCAGCCTCAGAATCCGAGCACTAAGCTTTGGTCTAAAAATACTATTTTGGGGAAGCATCAAAAAGTGTAAGAATCAGAGTGTGGTTTAGAACACTTCTCATTCAACACCTTTGTGTGATCCGCTCTCTTCCTTCTAAGGCTTGCCCACTTGTGTGCCCAACTTCTAGAGGGAGGAGTGGCGAGAGTGGCCATGCTACAACTCCAATAGCTTGTAAGTGTCTCCCCTACAGGGGGAAACCTTGTATATCTGCACTCAGCCACACCCTCAACATTTAGGGTAATACGCAAGGTGAAAAAGATGCGGCAAAGCCGAATATGGTCTGTCCTATTATCTCACCAACTCTGTGTGGAGGTTGAGAAGAAAGAGGAGACTCTTGTAGGAGGGGAGGTCATGACTGCCCAGAAAGCTCTCATCCGATCTGCCACAGGTGGGCCTCTGCCTCTCGTGTTACCATACTAAATTATGCTTCTTGGTAGCATGTACCATTATGCCCAACATTCTGCTGTATGCGGGGTTGAAGTTAGATTAGTAAGATTTAGTGCTCACCGCCAACCACATCCATGTCCTTACTTTCACTGAGCCCAATGTAGCGCTATCTGCACAGATGACCCAAAAGAAAGTGTCTGGATCAAAGCTTTCGAAAGGTCCATACACTTCCCAAAATTTTCTGCAAGCTCGACCTGCAAACCTCAGGTCTACGCTGTGCCTTGGCAGCTGCAGGACCAGAGCCAAATCCAAATATTGCTTTCTCATTGAGAATTTCATAATTTCAATCTTTCTAAAATGCTCACGTGCCTTGGTTTTCTCCATAACGTCTTCACATGCACTGTCAAACAAAAAAAGTTGGTGATGTATTTGGCATTTGACGTGGGCCAATGACGTGGGCCAATTATACACTTAAATAACGTTCACTAAAGTAAAATGTGTGACAACTCCTGTCTCCTGTGTTAAACAGTCACATGGGATGGCCATGTGTTTGAAACGGAACGTATCAAGTCATAAGTAATGCCAGTAAAAGCCATTCTGGAAATGAGAAACAGTTATCATTCAGTTATCAGCAAGTTTACTCAAATTACTTGTAAGATACCAATAAAATCATGGTGTGTCACAGATGAAGTAATATATAAAGCTCTGCTAAAGTCAGAATTATTTGCTTTACTTGCCATTACATTTCTGCAGTGAAGAAAAAAAGAGCATGAGAATGATGTTGCATCTATCTGTGTGTGTTGCAGGGGTCTTACTGCTCAACATAGCAGGTAAAATCTGATTTTTTTGTTGCTTATAGAAACTCATATAACAATAAAAAGACTTTAATTAAATTAAATATAACTGATTATTTTTTTTAGATGACTATTTTAATAATCATGAATGTCATGAATGTTCTTACAGAATGATTCATATTTTTACTAACACAAACTGATCATTTTAATAATAGGCTACTGTAGAAGTGTGTATTGCTGAACACAATATAGATATTAATTCAAAACCCATAATGTTTCATTATTTTGCAGTAAATATTTTGTTCCATTAATTTTTATATTTGTAATAATATGTATTTACCCTATGGTAATATAACTTGTAGATAATCAGGTAACACTTTATTTTAAGGTGTCCATAATGCAGACTAATTACCTAGTTAAGTACTTAGCAGTAGCCGTTGTACTTACATTAAAACAAAATGTACTTACCAAGTTATGGAACAGCCCGTACTTACAGTTTGTAGTTACGTACATGGCTGTAACAGACGATTCTGTTATACAGCTACTTATCTAACCAAAAGATTGTTACATATGTGTTGCAGACTTTATACAATGTAATTATGAATGTAAGTCCACAGGCATAAGCTACTTAAAATTAAATGTATCAAGATTGTACTTAAGTGTACTTCATTTGTATCTAAACTGTACTCCTTATCCACCTGCAATTTTTTATTTTTTTTATTTTCACCCACCAGTACACAGCTTAAATACATGTAATACATGTAATTACATTCAAATTACATAATATTACACAGGCATAAGCTACTTAAATTAAAGTGTATCAAGATTGTACTTAAGGGTACTTCCAGCCCGATCTCACGGCAAATCATACGTATTTTACGAGGTGGCTTAATCGTACGAATTCGTACGACCTCACTCGTACAAATTAATACGTTTTTGGCTAAATCGTACATATTTTACGAGTTCTCAATTCGTATGAATTTGTACAAATGCCCTTCACCTAACCCTGCCTCTAAACACTGGGGTCTAGGCAAATCGAACAAAATCGTACGAGTGAGGTCAAACCAGTTTATCAGCTCTGTAATTGTAAACTTTTCTGATTCGTTTAGTATCTAATTATTTGTTTTTCTTTTTTTTTTGTCAATATAGGCTCATTCGGCCAGTTAGATGGTAAGTTCCTGCACTCTTAATGACCATACAAATGCATGTTCAATGAGAATGAGAAATAAATGCAGAACTTGATTTTATCAATTTAGAACTGATTAGGTAATATGACAATTATGGCAATGGAATTAGGAGAGGATGGGTTTCAAATGAGGAGCAAGTTATTACATTTCAATACTTTATTTTGATAGCCCACTTTAGATATTCTACTAACTATACGTAACTTTGCAACTACATGTCAACTAATTCTCAATCATTTTTTAGAGTAGGCTGTTAGGTTAGTTTTAGGGTTAGTAGAATAAGTTAACATATACTTGCAAAGTTTCTTATATGTATGTTGTACGTTGTGGACCCATCAAAAAAAGTGTTAGAAGATATTAAGCAGACAGTCTACTAATACTCTAATGACTGCTAGTTGACATGTAGTTGCAAAGTTAGTTACTGTTAGTAGAATGTCTAAAGTGGACTATCAAAATAAAGTGTTACCAAAGATATATGTATATATATACATAAACATAAAACACTACAAACGTTCATGTTGATCTTATTTCCTACACTGAATACCCACTTTTTTTTTTCTTATCAGTGTGTGGCCAAACCCCCCTTAACCCCAAGATTGTTGGAGGGCAAAATGCAGCTGAAGGGTCTTGGCCCTGGCAAGCAAGCATTAATTATATTATAAATGAAGGTCTTGTATGTGGTGGGAGTCTGATCAATAAAGACTGGGTTTTGACTGCAGCTCAGTGCTTTCAGCAGTATGTAGTGGCATTGCACACATAGATTGTAACGTTGCATATATAGACTAATAAACAGTGGAATTAAGACTGTTTTTTTTTTCAACAGATTGACCGCATTGACCACAGTAATCTACCTGGGACGTCATCAGCAAATAGGCGTAAACTCACATGAGATATCCAGAACAGTGGATAAAATCGTCATCCATCCTAAATATAACCCAGATGATTTTGACAATGACATAGCACTGGTCAAGCTTTCCTCTTCTGTGACTTTCAATGATTACATTAGTCCTGTCTGTCTAGCGGCAGGTGGTAGTACATTTGCTGAGGGCACTCAGAGCTGGATCACTGGTTGGGGAAAACTTAATTTTGGAGGTGAGTACAACTTAAAAATCAATCGAACACATGACCACATGCGTTCGGTTCACATGATATAAAACTATATCTTGGTAGTCCACAGATATTTCACTAATTATAAATAACTTTGCAGTATTAGCAGACTGTCCAATTAAATATCTGCTAGCACTTTATCTTGATAAACTGATATCCTACTGAAGGTACTTTTGCTTACCCCAACCATAACCTAACTATCTACCAATACTCTAATGAAAGTTAGCTGACATGCAGTGATAGGGAGCAGCTAGCTACAAGTAGCTAAAAACATAACTACTGTTTCTAGTAGCGTGACAGTAGCTTAGCTACTTTTAAAACAGTGTAGCTTTTCCAGTAGCTAACTACTTTTTGGGACAATTTTTATTTTAATTACTTGGAAAAAGTGTCCCAAACAACCTGAATTCACCCTACTCTTTGAAATCATGATTGCATGACAATATGTTTTTAAAGCCCAAATATCTTATTTATAACTTCATTATAATTCTAAATTAACAATTATTCAGCTATTTGTAATGTTGTTAAAATAATAATAATTGAAAAAAAAAAAATTGAAAGTAGCTTCAATAGAAAGTAGCTACTTTTTCAGAAGGGTAGCTTGAATGTACACTCTTAAAAATAAAGGTGCTTTAAAAGGTTCTTCATAGCGATGCCATAGAATAAACATTTTTGGTTCCACAAAGAACCATTCAGTCAAACCATTCAGGGTTTTTTTTTTTTTTTTTTTTTTTAACCTTTTTATTATCTGAAGAACCTTTTTTCGACACAAAGAACATTTTGCGAAACAGAAAGGTTTTTATGATGTTAAAGGTTCGTTATGGAACCATTTAGACAAAAAAGGTTCTTCTATGCCATCGTGAAGCACCTTTATTTTTAAGAGTGTAGCTTAGCTACTTTAATATACGAGTAGCTTGTAGCTGGACAAGCTACAGTTTCAGAGTAGCTTCCCCAACACTGCTGACATGTACTTGCAAAGTAGAATGTCTAAAGTGGACTACTGAAATAAAGTGTAACCTAAGCATAAAGATTTCATAATAGTTCTAACACCACAACTATGATGATAACAAGGAATGATATCATTGGAATCATTGCTAGAGTGATAAACAATAAAAACGCAGACCATCATAATCCACTGGCTGTAAAGAGCTAGGGCTGTACAGTTATTCAAAATAAAGCTGAAATTGCATATAGCTGTGCTGTTATTAAATATATAGTCTGTGTGTAGATTTATTTTATTTTCACATTGCGACATAAATGAGATGCTGTCAACCATTGCTGCAGACATAAATGTAGTTATCATTATAGATTATTATAGTTGTCTTCCTTGGTGTGAATAGGTCTTAAAGCTTTGTCTTTTTACACTGATTTATTTACAACAGATGAGACTCTACCGAACACACTGCAGGAGGTGAAGATACCAGTTGTCAACAACACTTACTGTAAATTTGTCTATGGAAGCTCATTTACTGACAACATGATGTGTGCTGGACCAGCCGAGGGTGGGAAAGGGTTATGTGAGGTAAGACATCACTCACTGTCTGCTTACAGATGCTCAGTATATTGACATGTTATAAATGTGAAGGGCTTGTCTATGTAGGGAGACGGTGGAGGTCCAATGGTCATTAAGGACTCCAAGTGGATTCAGTCTGGCATTATGATTTTCAGTGTAAAGTGTACAGCACCCAGGCACCCTGGCGGTTACACCAGAGTGTCCAAATATCAGAACTGGATCAACTCTGTGATCGGCAGCAACCAGCCTGGATTTCTTTATTCCAGTGGATTCAGAAGCTCAACCAGCCTTCCTTTATTTTCCCTTTCACTCATATTTCCTCTCATCTTCTCTCTGTTTTGTTAAAGATTTTTTCATAATAATCAATGATAATAACTGTTAAGCTTAACTAATGAAGAAGACATTTTCATTTCATTTTTAGATGTAATTATCACCAATAGTATAAATGAAGGAAAACACAACAATCAATATGTAGGAATGAATGTTATTAAAGCATTATTTTGACAGTTTCAGAGAGAGAGGAGTTTCTATGTGCATTACCTATATTTATTCCATGGTCTGTATGAATACTGGATTTTGATTGGCTGGCAGGTATGCAGTAAAACCGTTTAATGCACAGGTAGTTCCAAGTCAGTTTAATCACTGTTCTATATTAATGCGCTGCTTTAAATGATGCACACTAACCAACACACATTGCACACACACACACACACACACACACACACACACACACACACACACACACACACACATATGGGTTTATGTGATTTAGAAGGACATTGACAGCCAAACCAGTTGTATGGTGGTTCAAGGTAACATACCGATGCCCTACAGAGATGATAAAACTATCGAAATTTATGTTTTAATCTACATATGAAGAACCTCACTTTACACGCAATCATATCATGATCTTATGGCGGAGGTCCATTGTGCATTTACTGAATGAGCACGGTGCTATGTCTGAACTGATTGTACTGTATTTTATGTATGATCATTTTCATTCTTAACTGCTTTAATTTATTTTAAATGAATTTTTAAATCTTCTTACATTATGTTTTTATTGTTGTGATTATTATTATGATTATGATTATGATTATTATGATTATTATTATTTTATGATTATTTGAACTCCTCTTATGTATAGCACTTTGAATTACCATTGTGTATGAAATTTGCTATATAAATAAACTTGCCTTGCCTATACAAGGTATACAAGGACAATCATCCCCTGTCATCCATTTTAAAACTTAGAAAAGGTTTTAAAAAACAGCTCATTTAAAAGACAACATGTTTAAAAGATGTTGTTTAACAGGCTTTGAAACATATAAGATAAACTCACTGAACATGCAATAAATGCTGCAATGTGTGTCCTTAAAGGACAGTTCATCCAAAAAAACAAAAAACAAAAAACACAAGACAATACTGTCAGCATTTCCGCACCTTCATGTTGTTCCAAACCCGTACGAATTTGTCTTCACAAAAATAGATGTTTAGCAGATTGTTATGGCCAGCTTCGGCCTTAGACACTATTAGGGGTGGAAGTACCTCTTTCTCACTCTATAGTTTCAAATGGATATTATGAGGAAATAGTTTTTAAACCACACAGAAGTAAAATCCTCCTCCAAAACCTATAGGTTAATTTCTGGATCATTTCAACTTTCACAATAATAAGGCAATAAGAAAATGTCTCGAGTTTTGCATGTAACCATGCTTCCTCGAGAGGGAATGGGAGCAGTCCCCATAGTGTCGCTCCCACATTCAACTTTTTTTGCTGTTACATGATATGGGCCCTGGAGCACAGGTTTTATCAGCTAGCAGTTTTCAATGCACATTTAAGAGTGCCTGTAAATTTCCTAGTCTGACTTTCCTTCCACAGTTCTCATCTCTCTTATCATCTGAAACAAGGAGTCTTTGTTTTACTGCTGCACACACACACACACACACACACACACACACACACACAGTATCTATGTTTCCCCTTCAGTCGTTCCACTACGACGTTACTTTGGGAGCACTGCGACCAACCACCTCTGAGCTACAGAGAAAAGGCCAATGAACACTGGCGAGTGGATCTGCATCAGCTGCCACTCCCCCGTACATACGGATATATAAGATGGCGGTGTGCATACACTGATTCAGACTTCTGCTTCAGAGCCTCACTGCTGAGCTGCAAACAAACTGAAAGAAGAGAGATTGCTGGGATTCATTGCTGTGCTGCCATTGAAGACCATCAAGAAAACGCATTCTTCCATTGCTGGCTGCCACTCCTGTGGACCCAGAATCAGCCAGTGTGTGCGTTCAGCGAGCCAGCCGAGTGCTACAAACCTCGGTCCTCCCTGGGCACTCCGGGAGTGTCCCATTCTTCTAAAAGAGCAATTTCTGACGGTTGAAAAGGATGTCCTCCGGGGCTTCTTTTCGACCGTGCGTCTCCGGATGTGTAGTTTCCTGACATCCATTGACGGTCATGACCGCTGCCTCTTGTGCTTGGGCCAAGATCACGCTGAGGCAGCTTTCGTGGATGGTACATGCCCTTAATGCAAAAGTATGTCCATGGCCACGCTGCGGGTCTGCCGCTCATTCATGACGCGGGAGCCCTCGCACTCTACCTCAGCCAGCTCGACCTCAACCCTGTGGTCCCATTGAGCTGCCTCAGGCTGATGCACGCACGTCTAACCATGGGCCGTGCATCTCCTTTGGAGCTCCCGGTGATGATCAGATGTCTATCACAGCATCTGAGGGAGGGTCGCCTGCTGAGGCAGACGACTCGGCAGAGTGGCGCCCCACCGTGGGTGGCGGCTCTGCTTCTCAGAGCGGCCAAGAATATCGGGTTGGAGGTGCCCAGAGCGCTTTCACCCAAGCGTTCTCGGCTGGATGATTGGTACATGGGTATGGGCTCCACGGCACCGCAGCGCAACCCTCCCCCCCCGTGCCTTTCTTCCCGGAGGTGTATGAGCAGTTAACCAGGACGTGGTGGGCACCTAACACCTCCCGTCTACGTTCTGGCTCCTCATACCTTACCACCCTCGATAGCGGGGTAGCCAGAGGGTATGTGCAGGTTCCACAGGCTGAGCGTGCGCAAGGGGCAGAGATGCACCGTTGATCCCACTTTCAAGATTAAACCTGCGGCGTCGAGCTGCCCGCAGGAAGGCAGTGCCCCCTGCTGCTCAGGGACCCACGAAGACCTGCAAATCCACTAGGCGTCCCTGACACGGGCCACCCAGAGATGAGGGAATTTGCTCTTTGAGGGATGACAACATCCGTATGTTCATCCTTCTGTGTTAACTCCCCTTCCCCTTCACCCCCCAGGCTGCCCCACCAGGGTCACGACGGTCAACGTTCCATTGATCCCACTTGTAAGTTGTCTGGAGGCTTGGTCTCAGCTTTCCAGCCCATCTCGTTGGTTGATCCGGACGGTACGTCTCGTGTATGCGATTCAGTTTGCCCGGTGCCTGCCGAAGTTCAGATGCATCTGGTTTACTTCCATTCGGTCGGATGCGGAGGCCTCTGTCCTACGTGTGGAGATCGCTGTCCTCCTGGCGAAGAACGTGATTGAGCCGATCCCTCCAGCCGAGATGAAGTCAGGGTTTTACAGAGCGGTGGGTTACGACCAATCCTGGATCTTTAAGCCTTCAGCCTTCAGCAGGGTATCAGCATCCTCAACTATCTCGACGACTGGCTAATATTTCGGTTTCTTCCTATGCTCACACTGCTTGTTGCAACTCGCCCGCCATCTCCTCCTCTGGATTCAGATGTGGCTCAAATCGCTACGCACCATTCACATCCCAGGAGAGCTCAATCAGACAGCCAACGTGCTCTCTCGTCAGCTCACCCTTCCTGGCGAATGGCGACTCCATCCCCAGGCGGTCAGGCTGATCTGGAGTCGATTTGGGGAAGATAGATCTGTTCGCTTTCCAGGAATCCTCCCACTGCCAGCTCTTCTACTCCCTGACTGAGGCCCCCCTCGGCAGGGACGCCCTGGCACACAGCTGGCCCCAGGGTCCCCTCAAGTACGCCTTTCCCCCAGTGAGCCTCCTTGCACAGACTCTGTGCAAGTTCAGGGAGGACGAGGAGCAGTTTCTGCTCGTTGCGCCGTACTGGCCCACCAGGACCTGGTTCGCCGACCTCATGCTCCCTGCGGCAGTCCCTCGGGATCCACTGGTACTCTAGTTCTCCTCGCCCCGCAGTCCGGACTAGGCCGGAGTAGTTTGTGGCTGTGGCAGCATGTCTCAGTACATGTTTAATATTTACAGTTACGATCGTTTTTCCCTCACATATCTATAGCCAGAATAGATATTTGTTTTTTATTCCTACCACATGACCATGCAGCTTGTCATTGTCTCCGCCCCCCAACGACTGCTCCTAACAACCCTGCGGGGCCCTCCCTTATGGGCTCCCGGTGTCAGGCGGCGGTAGCAGGGATGAGAGCGAGGACTCAATAATGCAGAAAGAAGGTCTTTATTAATAAAAAACAAAAACTACCCCAAAGGGGAAAACAAACAGGCTAGACTTGGCTTGGCTAGGCAAGACAGGAGACTTCAGGTTACACATGCACACACAATGAACTCGCACAGGACTATAAACACAAGGAGAATAAATAGAGAGCAAACGAGGAGGGAAATGAGATGAACACAGGTGGGGCAAATAAACCAATAATCAGGAAGCAAGATGGGCGGGGTCAAAACAATAGACATGAGAGCACATGGCACATGAAAACAAAACAAAAGCCATGTGCTCACACAAAAAACAAAAACACAAGCACATGGCCAGCAACACAAAAATCACTAGCCATGTGCAAGACAGGACCTGAACACACAGCTAATGAAGACACTCATAAGCTGCGTGTTCACACAAAACATGACAAACAAGAACAAAAAGGAAAGCAACAGAACAGGACACAGAAAAGGCACAAAAATCACACATGGACAGAGGAGCACACGGCCCAAGAAAACTCGAGACCGTGCGCTCCCACAGCAAGACAGAACATGGAACGTGAGTGTCCGAACCCCGACACGAAACCAAAACTTGAACAAGACATGAGTGCCGGGATCCGAACACTACGCTCCAACATGAAACGATGCACGCAGACAAGAAGTATACAAGACAAGAAGGCAGCGCCAGGGCTCTGTCACAAAACCATGAATAAACCAGACCGAAGTGACAGAACCCTGACACCCGGGGCGTCGGGCAGGTTACGTACTGATGTCCGTTTCCACTGGCATGCTTGCCTGCCAGCAATTGGACTCCGCATAACGCAGCTTGGGACTACGGCCTTTTCCATGGGTGTTCCCATATTAACGTCGTAGTGGAATGACTGAAGGGGAACATCTAGGTTACGTAGATAACCCACATATCCCTGAAGGAGGGAACGGAGACGTTACTCCCCTTGCCGCAGTCCCAGGCTGCCCCCTGGGGGGCTGAGCCAAGCTCGGCTCTTCAGCAGAAACCTGAATGAGTGTATGCGCGCTGCCATCTTATATACCCGTATGTACGGGGGAGTGGCGGCTGATGCAAATCCACTTGCCAATGTTCATTGGCCTTTTCTCTGTAGCTCAGAGGTGATTGGTTGCAGTGCTCCTATACTAACTTACGTAACCTAGATGTATCTCTGTCCTTGGGAGACCTGGGAGACCTGATGCATATTTTTATGCTATATCTTTTGAGACTGATCAGACTTACAGTTTTCATATAAATAATTATAAAAAAATTAAAGTTTCCCATAGACTTGCATTGGCTGAGCAAAAATAACCCTTCTAGAGGATAACTGCAGTCCACTAGGATAAGAAATCAGGATAGTAATAAGATAAGGATAAGCCTCAGGATTAGATATCTTTCAACTCCTGTGTCGTTGTGAACCCTGTAGCAATCAAGGGGAGGTGGTAGATAGGCTCAGGACTCATGGATTCCATCCAAAAAAGTGTTTATTAGAGTAGGGGATGTACATTCTCATAGCAGAAACAAACAAACAAACAAACAAAAAAGACTACGTCGGATAGTCCGGTCTGCTGAGCGAATCATTGGTACAACCCTCCCCACTCTTCAAGATCTGTACTTATTCAGAGTGCGCAAAAGGGCTGGTAAAATCACTCTGGACCCCTCACATCCAGCACACTTACTCTTTGAACTGTTGCTATCTGGTCGACGCTACAGAGCCCTGAGCACTAGAACGACCAGGCACAGGAACAGTTTCTTCCCTCAGGCAATCCATCTCATGAACACTTGAAAAAATAAATGTGGAACACACAACGCTATTATACATATATAACAACAATATACAACAATAATTTATTTATTTAACACTCACATTTGTTTACATTTCTAATTTGCACCTGTACATAGTAAATTGTTTATTTTTGTTTATTTTAGTTTATTTAATTTGTATATTGTGTCTTTGTTTTTTTTTGCACTTTTTCTGTATATTCGTATATTGTTCTTTTTATTATCTGTGTCTTGTCTTGTCACTGTCATTCTGTTGCACTGTAAAGCTTCTGTCACTACAACAAATTCCTAGTATGTGCAAACATACCTGGCAATAAAGCTCATTCTGATTCTGATTCTGATATGTGCACCTACCAGCAATCAACAAAATATCTTAAACTCTCTGTATTGTAAATGAATGTTGGAAAACAATATACAAAATGAAACATAATTGAAACGTGAGTCTAATATACTGCACCACAGTCAACAAAATCATAAATACTAACAATGTAAAGAAACTGGTATGTAAATGTTTAATTTTTTAAAACTTCCACTGCTGCAGTCATGATGACGTCATCTTAGCCCCCGTCATCACATCCCATCAATCACTTTCATTTTCAGTAATATACAAATATATGCATACATTTCCTTGATGCTGCCAAACAAACCTAACATAACATTTTTGATCATGACCAAGTCAGGTGATGACTGTCTGATGGCCAGAAGCCAGTGTGAAAGATGCTCAGGACAGATGACTGATCTGTCACTGCTCTGATCTTTATAATATCTATATCTTTATCTACATTTATCGGTAACACTTTAGAATAACCTTCATTAATAAAGCATTAACAAACATAATATGAATAACTAATCATTACTTACTATATATTCACAAATCTAGAAATATTAGATAGATGTGCCTGTCGGATCGTTAGTTAATGTTTACAAATGTCATTAAACTTTCAATATGTTTTAAAAATCTACAAATTATTTTAACAGAAATGATACATTATTTACAAGCTTTTTTGTTAATATACTTTTGAACGCTTACAAATGCCATTAAACGTCAGTTCACATATTAATGTTTTTGCAGTACCCAATCTAAAGTGGAAACTATTTATCAATTGTAAATGTTAATAAATATTTAGTAATCACTGAGTATCTTTTTGAGCAGTCATTTTGAAGGCAAAAAGTGTCCCAAATGACCAGAATTCTCCCTATCTTTACAAATCATTTGTTCGTGTTTTTGCAGTACCCATTCTAAAGTAGAGACTATTCATCATTTGTAAATGTCTATGAACATTTAAAATTTTTTTTGTATCTTTATTGGCACTGGATTTTATACTAATGTAAACACTTACATTAGTATACTATTGTGAATCATTAAACAGAATATTCCTTGAGTCATACATCAACCAGAGGGGGAAAAAACTAATTTTCAAACCAAAGCAATACGAACAGATTTGTTCTACAAAAAGTATGTTTACTTACTTACTTACGCTCAGCATTTAAACATACGTTTATTATTTGTTTACTTAATATGTAATGATAACATTTTGTTCTGTTGTGTGATTTCTGCTGCCAGTTCATTTCTAAGATTAAGCTTACATAATGTTAAACATGACTTCACTTTAAACCCTTAAAATAAATAACATTCATGCAGTCAATTAACCATTCATGTAATACAGACATCCCAAGTCTCCCGGAAGTTCCGGGAGTCTCCCGTATATTGATAGTGGCTCCCTGAAATGAGTTTGTGTAGGTTGGGATGTCTGTGTAATATTTAGTTTGTTTGTCACAGTTTGTCTCGTGTTCGCATATTTCAACCCCAGTGGCACGACAATACTCGCATTACAGTGGCCACGAGTACCGTCATGCCACTGGGGTTGAAATATGGAGGCCCCTATTTAAGGCATCAGAATTCTCCCGGTGCTACCGATTAGCCAATCTGGACTTGCTTCATCTCCATCCCGAGCAGCGAGTCCAGCGACCATAAGCATCGTCATTTGGATTACGTTTGGTACTCCTTTTGACATTACTGCAATAAATAAATGATTCTAATTGCATTTATTTCTCTCATGTTTTTCTAAAAGTATATCGATATATTTTTAATGCTATATTGTTACTAAAATGGTCATTTCCATGCACATTTCGGTCAAATACATTTAATATCATTTTATATTTGCTATAAAATGAGTAGGTTTAGGTTTGGGGGTAGGTTAAGGGGTCTAAAAATATAAATCGCTTATTGATAAAATGATTAAAATGAATCAATACTAATATATTAATCATATAAAAGATACGTAAATATTTTGCGTAAAAATATGTAGCGGTTTTGTACGTTTTAATCTTTGAAATATGTCTAAATTGTACGTTTTAGCATCAATAAAAACTTTAAAAAATGTACATTTATTACGTATAAACAATGAGACAAGGCTGGACAGGCATTAGGAGAGGAGGAGTTTCAAATGAGGAGCAAGTTATTACATTTTAATAAAAGATTACAAAAACGCTACAAATATTTATGTTGATCTTATCTCCCACATTAAATCCCCACAACATTTTTTCTTATCAGTGTGTGGTCAAGCCCCCTTAAACCCAAGATTGTTGGAGGGCAAGATGCAGCTGAAGGCTGCATTAATTATGCTTCAAATAGAGGTCTTATATGTGGTGGGAGTCTAATCAATAAAGACTGGGTTTTGTCTGCAGCTCAGTGTTTCTCAAGGTATGAAGTGGCATAACATTGCAAATGTAGATTGATAAACAATGGTATTAAGACAGAATTTTTTTTCCCTATTTACAGTACTTCCCTAACAGGCATAAAAATCTACCTGGGACGTCATCGGCGAATAGGCAAAATCCCACATGAGATATCCAGAAATGTGATTCAAATCATCAAACATCCTAAATATGACCCAGATATGCTTGTCAATAGCACTGGTCAAGCTCTCTTCTTCTGTTCCTTTCAATGATTATATTAGTCCAGTTTGTCTGGCAGCTGCTGGTAGTACATTTGCTGAAGGTACTGAGAGCTGGGTCACTGGATGGGGAACACTTAGTTCTGAAGGTGAGAGCAACTTCAGCTGAACACATGTCCAAGGTTATAAAACTGAGTAACAGGTATTCCACTTACTACAAGTAACTTTGCAGTATTAGTAGACTGTCCACTTAATATCTGCTAACACTTTGATAAACTCATATTCTACTATATATAACTTTGCAAGTACATGTCAACTTATTATACTAACCCTAACTTGACAGTCTAATACAAATACTCTGTGTTTTTAAAACTCTAGGCATCACACATACTGACTTTGTTATAGTCGCTGAGGAAAACTTTAAAGAGGACTTTAACAATGTTTTGATCACAACAAACTCACACAGAAAAGTGTGCCTTTATGCTAGGAGATGCATGACAAATGAAAACAATAGTCTTTTGGTTATGAAATACTACTGTCAGGATTTTCTAAAGACGTGTAGTAAAGAATTAGTGCTGAAATGGCGTGAATCATGTGAATCAAGTCAAATGACAGGTATTTGCACCATTATTTAACAGCTAAAAAAAGCAGGTGGTAATTTGTGCTGTTCTTGGTAGATTGTGCTGGTCATTATGGAAATTATCTGGCTGTGTCTGTGTTCTTTAATGTGTGCATTGTCAGTAAATTGCACACAGAAATTGCTTTTATGGAATTGCGCTCTAACCCTAATTTGCCCTGTTTAGTAAATCTGGCCCTATGTGTTATAAAATCAGCTCAAATGATCAAATATGTTTGTTTTCCTCTGACTGGAAACTGAAAAATCTCTGACGAAAAATCTGTAACCATCATACACTACGTGATTTTCTATGAAATCTGTCAACTCCAATCTATACATCTGATTTGAAGCTTCTTATCAAGCTTTCTGTCCAATTAAATGCTCTCTAGAATCCAAAGCGCCCCGCCCCACAACACTATAAATAGACGCTGAAGCTGCGGCTAAAATTAGTCAAGTCAAGTCAGCTTTATTTATATAGCGCTTTTTACAATACAAATTGTGTCAAAGCAACTTTACAGTATCAAATGGGAAAGTAATATATCAATAATTCAAAAAGAAACTGTAAACAATTTCAGTTAGAGGAAATTAATCAATAGTTCCAAATTAATAAATTGTTTGTCCCCAATTTAGTTGTTGTCCCCAACTGAGCAAGCCATAGGCGACAGTGGCAAGGAACCAAAACTCCATCTGTGACACAGATGGAGAAAAAAAACCTTGGGAGAAACCAGGCTCAGTCAGGGGGTCAGTTCTCCTCTGACCAATAAACAAGTAGTTTATACTCCCATACAGACCTGCAGAGGGGGTCTATATGTACTGACCCACATCTGGATACAAACTGGATCAGGGAACTGCAGTGGCCAACTGTTCAGGAATCATACCGGATCTGACCTCGGAAAAAGCAGGAGACAGACAATATTAGCATAGATTCCATTTTTCTTATGATGCAACGAGTGTATCAGGTGTTATGGGAAGTGTTCCCGGTTCTGGTTGACCTAAATAATGCAGCCTAACAATCCTTTAACAGATTTGAATATTAGAAATATTTAAATGTGTTATGTGTAGGCCAGGTTAAAGAGATGGGTCTTTAGTCTAGATTTAAACTGACTGAGTGTGTCTGCCTCCCGAACAGAATTAGGTAGATTGTTCCATAATTTCGGTGCTAAGTAAGAAAATGATCTACAGCCCGCAGTTGATTTTGATATTCTGGGTATTATCAGATTGCCAGAGTTTTGAGAAAGCAGCGGGCGTGAGGGACTATAATGTGATAAGAGCTCGCTCAAGTACTGAGGAGCTAAACCATTGAGGGCTTTATAAGTAATTAGCAAGATTTTAAAATCAATACGATGTTTAATAGGAAGCCAGTGCAGTGTTGACAGAACCGGGCTAATATGCTCATACTTTCTGGTTCTAGTAAGAACTCTAGCTGCTGCATTTTGGACCAGCTGGAGTTTGTTTATTAGGCGTGCAGAACAACCACCCAATAAAGCATTACAATAATCTATCCTGGAGGTCATGAATGCATGAATTAACATTTCTGCATTTGACTTTGAGAGCATAGGTCGTAATTTCTCTATGTTTTTAAGATGGAAAAATGCTGTTTTGCAAATGCTAGAAATGTGGTTTTCGAAGGAAAGATTGCTATCAAATAACACACCTAGGTTCCTAACTGATGATGATGAATTTACAGAGCAGCCATCAAGTATTAGACTGTGTTTTAAGTTATTACTTATTATTACTTGAGGTTTTAGGCCCAATAATTAACACTTTTTTTTTTTTTTCAGAATTTAGCAGTAAGAAATTTCTTGTCATCCAGTTTTTAATATCAACTATGCATTCCATTAGTTTTTCAAATTTGTATGTTTCGCCAGGCCTTGAAGAAATATAAAGCTGAGTATCATCAGCGTAACAGTGAAAGCTGACACCATGTTTCCTGATGATATCTCCTAAGGGTAGCATGTAAAGTGTAAAAAGTAATGGCCCTTGTACTGAGCCTTGACGTACTCAATACTGCACTTGCGATTGATACCTCTTCATTTATTGCCACGAAATGATGGCAGTCAGATAAGTACGATTTAAACCATTCTAATGCACTACCACTAATGCCAACATAATTTTCGAGTCTATTCAAAAGAATGTTGTGGTCAATAGTATCAAACGCAGCACTAAGATCCAGTAGCACTAATAGAGAGATACAACCACGGTTGGATGATAAGAGCAGGTCATTTGTTACTCTAATGAGAGCAGTTTCAGTACTGTGATAAGGTCGAAATCCTGACTGAAAATCCTCACAGATATTATTTTTCTCTAAAAAGGAACATAATTGTGAGGATACTACCTTCTCTAGTATTTTTGATAGAAACAGGAGATTCGAGATCGGTCTATAATTAATCAATTGATTAGGGTCAAGTTGTGGTTTTTTAATGAGAGGCTTAATAACAGCCTGTTAGAAGGTTTTGGGGACATATCCTAATGATAGTGATGAATTTATAATATTCAGAAGAGGATCTAGGATATCTGGAAGCACCTCTTGTAGTAGTTTAGATGGGATAGTGTCTAACATACATGTTGTTGGTTTAGATGATTTAACAAGTTTATAAAATTCTTCCTCTCCTATAGTAGAGAATGAGTGGAATAGTTCCTCAGGAGATCTATAACGAACTATTTGATCCGCTACTGTTCCTGACGGCTGCATGGTTACAATTTTATTTCTAATAGTATCGATCTAATAGTATCTTTACAACAAGTAAAGTCATTACTACTGTGCTGTTTGGAAAAATCTGTTGGTGCTTTATTTTTGGTTAATTTTGCCACTGTATTGAATAAATACCTAGGGTTATGTTTGTTTTCTTCTAAAAGAGATGAAAAGTAATCAGTTCTAGCAGTTTTTAATGCTTTTCTATAGGATACGGTAGACTCACGCCAGCCGGAACTAAAGACCTCTAGTTTTATTTTCCTCCAGCTGCGCTCCATTTTCCAGGCTGCTCTCTTGAGGTTGCGAGTGTGCTCGTTATGCCATGGTGTCGGACTGTTTTCCTTAATCTTCCTTAAGCGCAAAGGAGCAACCGCATCTAAAGTGCTAGAAAAGAGAGAGTCAATAGTTTGTTACATCATCAAGATTATTTGAGCTATTGGATATGCTAAGGAATTCAGATAAGTCAGGAAGATCGCATATAAAGCTGTCTTTGGTGGATAAGGTAATAGTTCTACCATACTTGTAGCAAGGAGTGGGATTTACAGTTTTAGCTATCTGGAGTATACACGAGACTAGATAATGATCCTTGTTCGCAGAATTAGTATGTTCTGTACAGTGAATTGGGTATATATAGGGGATAGGGAACAATTTAGAGTAAATATGCTTTCCTTTGGGGCAAAAGAAGTCTGATTTCGAACTGTTTAAAGTTGCACATTTGAAGTGGCAACAGAGAAGTTAATCAAAGTTGTCCTAAGATAACAACAGGTATTGTTTTGCTTTTAAGGCCAACTTTGCTGAAATGTTTTGATCCACTTCAAATGTTGACTACTGTGTGTGTATTTATATATATATATATATATATATATATATACAGTCATGGCCAAAAATATCAGTACCTTTGTAATTCATGTCAGAAAATGCAACCGTTCTAAATGGCATAAGGCCATTTAGCGTAGGTCAATTTATTTTGCACATTACAACAACTAAACAGAGAAGTGAGGAAAAATGGTCAATAAACAGAACAGTATCATCCATTTTTATATTGATTTGTATGCAACAGGCAACAATTTTCCAATTATACTGCAGGAGGTGATATGATACCAGTGGTCAGCAAAAAAATCTTGTAATTCTGCTTATGAAAACTCAATTAAAGACAAAATGCTATGTGCTGGACTAACTGAGGGTGGGAAAGACTCATGTAAGGTAAGACCTCACTTGCTGTATACTTACAGATGCTAAATATATTGGCATGATAGAAATGTGAAGTGTTCGTCTATGCACGGTGGAGACGGTGGAGGTCCAATGGTACATAATAATGGCTCACATTGGATTCAGTCTGGAATTGCGAGCTTTGGTTTAGGCTGTGGATTACCAAAGCACCCTGGTGTTTACACCAAAGTGTCTGAATACCAGGACTGGATCAGCTCTCAGATAATGAGCAACCTGCCTGAATTTGTGGAATTTAAATCCAGTGGATTCAGAAGCTTAACCAGCCTCCCCTTATTTTGCCTTTCACTCACATTTTCCACCGTTCCTATTATCTTCTCTCAATATCCGTTTTGTTAAAGGTTTAGTCCTAATAATCAATGATAATTAAGCTTAACTGATGAAGATGGATTTTAACACTACAAATATGAATAGAAGGAAACACAATGCTAAATGTGTAGGGATGAAGGTTATTAAAGCATAATTTTGACTGTAATGAGAGATAGTTGACATGTAATCACAAATGAATGAGAGTTAGTTGAAAAGTTACAGTAACTTAGAGTTAGATAAATGCCTAAAGTAGACTATTGAAAAACAGTGTAACTGAAAACTTTGACCTCACATGCAAATTACTAAAACGTTTAGCAGACAGTTGATAAGTTAACCTTTGGCCTAAACGTAAAACACAAATGATATGTGTAAAGTCAGTCATCCGCACTTTGTACCGCTGTTAACTGAAATTTTAATGAATCAACACAAATGCCCTGCAGTCACCTTTGCATTTAAATTAAATGTTGTTTCACAATAACATTTTATGTGCAAGAACTAATACATTGTTTCTGGTCCTTAAAGATGAAAACAGTCAAACTGTTTGATTGTTTTCATCATTAGGTTCTTGCACACAAAATGTAAGGCTGTAACTTATGCACTGGTCCTAGATGTATCTGAAAACCTGTACTTGATTTGATCAGTTGAAATGTTGTATTATCAAAATAAACTAGAAATAAAATGTTTGGTTTTGTGCTTTATTCACTGCATAGCTGCTCTCTTCTTGCCTGTTTGTGTGGCTGTCACCACTATCGGAGTCAGTCATGACAAACATAAATAAATAAATACTCAGTTATTTTTTAAAACTTAGTACTTGTTTACCAAAGGGAACAACACTGAGCAGGCTTGAGATAAAATATGAAAGATGAGATTTGTAAAGAAAGCAAAAAAAAAAAAAAAAAAAAAAAAGATTTCTTTATAAAGAATGTATTTTCTCTTAAAACTCCACTGACATGCCCAGGAGTGAAAAGTTAAATATCGTCTTTCACTGGACAAAGTACAAGGTTTAACAAAAGTTTAATTGTACCATTTATTGTCATAGTACAATTAAAGTTCAGAGGAGGGATCCTTTATCTTTATGTTATCATCAAAGCTGATGAAGATAATATCATGGATAGACACAAAATGAAACCTAAGACAGCACTGACCAGAGGATGTGGTCAATGTACAAAATATCCTTCTACTTAAACCTACTGAATAAATGAATCAGTCCTTCCTACTGTAAACATCTCTCTGTCCTTCACAGGCTCCTCAGGCAACTGCTACTTTCTAACAGTTTCCAGCAACAGTAGCAGTGTTCAAATTGTGTCAGAGCTCTTGGGGGGTCCCTCTAACCAGACCCCCCTAAAAAAAAATAATAATAAATAAAAGCTTATATAAATACGATTCATAGTTTTGACTTGTTCTTGTTATTATTGAGAAAACCTAATTCTAAGATAAAAGCTTATTTTACAATGATCAGTGAATTGGGTGTACCAAACAATCACTAAGCAAAGAAGAATTAAATATCTAGGAAATTAATATTTTCCAACAAGTTTAAAATGATTTTTACCTTTTATGGGATTATTTTTTTTTTTTTATAAAGCCATTCTTTTTTTCTGAAAGTGAAAATGATCGTTTCCATCAGATTGGAAATCTTATATTTAATCAATAAAGTCACTTAGAACAATAAGACATTTTAGGCGGTTACCACACAAATAATAATAATAGTGATGGAAAGTTTGATTCTTTCAAGAGATTCGTTCATTTTCAGTTCGTTCACCAAAATGATTCGTTCAGAATCGTTCACTGATTCGTTCAGTAACCATTTCTTCAAATGACATATATATATATACGCCAGCAGGGGGCGAAAAAGAGTATTTTATGCGTTATGTCTACGATTGAGTCAACGATTGTACTGCATTACTATTTACTTGTTACAAAAACTGACTTGACTTATTAAAATGTGTAATCTACTCATTAAATAAATAAAATAAGGTTCAGGTGACCAAAACATAAGGTTTTCTTGCATAATTAACATTTTAATTGTTTGGTCAGACAGTTAAATAAATCGTGGTGTTGTTCTGTATATTAAATATGAATATATATAAACAAGCGTATGTGCACGCTGCACAGTACCACCTGCTGCAATTTGCATCCACTTTCTGCTGATTGCTGAATGAATTCATGGCCAACGTACCCGGTACACAATCATTCACGAACGACATGTATCGTTCAATTCGTTTACGAACGGCATGTACCATTTAGTTCATGAACGAAATCTCTCTCTCGTTCAGACTCAAAACTGCGACTCAGTCATGGGCGTATTCGTTCAGTAGATGGTTCTTTTCATTCACGAACGAGATGTACACTCACCAGTTCATTCAACTCGTTCACGAACGAGATCTCTCTCGTTCAGATTCAAACAGCGACCCAAAAACAGTGGTGGGCGTATTCGTTTATTACATTCAACAAATCACATGCTCCGTCACATCTCATACTCGAAGGCTATTGTCTCGAAGTTTAGTCATTCTTTGATGGGTTAAACCTGGGTTAAACAGTCCACAGAACTACCCGGTTCCCTGAGGTGCGCATGCACTGCTTGTAGCGCCGCGCTGCTGTGGAGGGAGGAATTTCAGTGAACGAGAATACGAGTCAATGGATTACGTGAACGAGAACGATTCGTTCACCTAAAAGATTCGTTCAAAAAGAACGATTTGTTCACGAACGTAACATCACTAAATAATAAACAAAATTTTCAATCTTTTCAATGAAGAGGAAATACAGACACTGCATCTGAATTGGCATTTAGATGTATTTACCTACAGTTTAATGCAGGACATGAATGCATTTAACCTGCAGATATAAACAGTAGGTGGCAGTAAGTCACTGATAATAAGCGAGTTTCATTGTCATTGTGATTGAACCGATTGATTTAAACGGTTAATTCATTCAAAAACAAATCACTGCCATGTTGTTTAGAGACATGTTAACTTCTAGTTCATTGAACTGTTGTAAAAAACAATTTGTTGAGTCAACTTAAAATAATTTGTTACCCTGCCACCTTAAAATTTTAAGTTCAGTCAACTCAAATAAGTTTATTCAAGTTGAATAAATTGTTTTTTACAGAGTACACTTTCTGCCCCATATCCTGAAATATATAAATCTATAAATATCCTGAATTTTGGGAAAATGCATTTTTTTAGAGAAAAAAGAGACAAGACAATAAGACAGTGGAAAATGAGATTTAAGAACTAGTTCACCTAAAAAAAGAATATTATGTCAATGACATAGATTTTAGTATATTTCGACCATTTATTGCAACTATTTCTCGTTCTCGTTCATATCTCACAATGTGATTCTAATCTAATCATTTATCTCTTTCATGTCTTTCATGTCTTACAATGGTAGACAATAGGCTGAGGAATCAATTTATATAACCTTTTACTGTATGAGACTGTTACCGCATGTGCACATTTCAGTGTATTGATTAACCTTCTTTTTATGGTTTGTAAACGTTCCAAAACACTCCAAAAATGGGTGTTATCTTAAACGTGTCAGAATTTCTTTTTGTTGCATATTCCTGATGTCAAGGGACTGATGCCATCTAGTGGCAACATAATATCCACAGACACATGGCTGTGTTCGAAATAGCATACTTGCTTACTGCCCAGTACACAGTGCATACTGCCTACTATTTTTTAAGAATAGGATGTAAAACAGTATACAATAAGTAACAAATATTTTAGAGTAGTATGTTTAAGTGATACGTATGCTTAAGTGTCACATGACAAACAACTGAGCATTAATTCAGCACAGCTGTCGAAGTTGTTAATGTGCTAACAGTTCTTTTTATAAAGGCTTGTTACTAAGGCTTCATACTAGTAAACAATGATATATTGCCTAACTGAACTCATAATTGATGAACAACTTTGAGAAACCGTATCCCATGCAGTGTCTTTAGATGCCTACATAAAATTTCAGTAAATCTAGCAGGTATAATCCGGGCATTATATCATACACAGTATACACAAATTCTGCAGTATAGTAGGAATTCTCAATCCTCTCATTATCCTTTTGTTCTCTTTTTCTTTTTTCTTCAAATTCTTTAGTCATTTTATTTTATTTTATCTCCCATTCACTCCTCTCTTTTTTCAGTCTTTTCCGTTATCCTTCCTCATGTTCTCTCTTCAGTGTGAATAGTGTCTCTTCACTGATCTCTCTTTTGTTGCTCTTTCTCCAGTTTTATCTGTTTCTTTTCTAATTCTTTGTCTTCTAATGCCTTTTTTTTCCCCATTTCCTGTTTTTCCAATAAGCACAATCCCCACACAGTAATGTAGCAGGTAATCCAGGCATTTCATGCATACAGAAAATTCACATACTATTCACAGTATACACATAGAATACTGCAATATAGTAGGAGTTGTATGGTAGTATGCCATTCCGTACACAGCTTCTATAGTGATTTCAGTGTACTTGAGGTAGCAGATTCTGGCAAATATAGTAGGTCATCCTGGCATTCCATGCATACAGAAAATTTGCTATGCACGGTACTGGTATAGCATTTCGAACACAGCCATGCACTTGACTTAGTGCTATAAGACAACTGGCTCCCAGGTGTCTTTTATACAGGTAACACATTGAGATTGGGAGCACTCTCTTAAAGGAAGAGTGCTATTAGGAGCACTCTCTTAAAGGCACTCTCTTAAAGAATACAAACTCTTCACCACGGCCAAGAGCAAAGAGCTGTTCAAGGATGTCAGAGGCAAGATTGTAGACCTACACAAGGCTGGAATGGGCTACAAGACCATTGGCAAGCAGCTTGGTGAGAGGGTGAAAACAGTTGGTGCGATTATTCACAAATGGAAGAAATACAAAATAGCTGTCAATCTCCCTCCATCTGGGGCTCTATTGAAGATCTCACCTTGTGGAGTTTCAATGATCATGCAAACTGCAAGGAATCAGCCCAGAACTACACAGGAGGATCTTTTCAATAATCTCAAGGCAGCTGAGACCATAGTCGCCAAGAAAACAATTGGTAACACACTATGCAGTGAAGGACTGAAATCCGTCTGAAGTTTGCCAATGAACTGAATGATTCAGAGGAGAACTGGGTGAAAGTGTTGTGGTCAGATGGGACCAAAATCAAGGTCTTTGTCATCAACTCAACTCGCTGTGCTTGAAGGAGGAGGAATGCTACCTGTGACCCCAAGAACACCATCTCCACCATCAAACATGGAGGTGGAAACATTGTGCTTTGGGGTGTTGGACAACTGCAAGGGGACAGGACAACTGCACCGCATCAAAGGGATGATGGACGGAGCCATGTATCATCGAATCATGGGTGAGAAAACATCTTCCCTCAGCCAGGGCACTGAAAATGGGTCATGGATGGGTATTCCAGCATGACAATGTATTTATTTTGCAAACACTTATTAAACTTTTTAAACTTTTTAAAAATGTTTTTTTCTCTGAATTTTTTGTTGTTATTCTGTCTCTCATTGTTCTAATAAACCTACCAGTGAAATTATATACTGATCATTTCTTTGTCAGTGGGCAAATGTACAAAATCAGCAGGGAATCAAAAATGTTTTTCATCACCACACACACACACACACACACACACACACACACACAAAACACAATATTTTAAGAAGGTTGTTTATTTTAAAAACACAAACAATTAAAAAACAGTTTCATTTGAAGTGGCATAATAATAACCATGACGAAGTCCTTTACAATTCATGCAAATATTTAGACAATCATTAGAGTAACTTTATGGATATAGGCCAGTACTTTCAATAATCCTGACGGTAACACTTTATAACAATGTTCAGTTGTACGTAACTTATAAGCAAGTTGTTAATGATGAAATAATCATTTACAAAACATTTACAAATTATTAATAAGTGATATGCTAACAGTTTGTGTATGTTTTGTTAATTCATTTACAAGTCAGTTACAAGTTCATTTAGAAGTAATTAGTTAATGATGAACTCATCATTTACAAAACATGACTATGTGTTTATAAACGACTAAATAAGTGATATGTTAAAAAGCACAAAAATGCAATTAATCTAAAACTCTTTTCTTTTTTTAATTATAATAAAATATTTGAATAAACGTGTAAATCCTTTCTCTCATCAGCACAGACTTGTGTTCTGTGTGGAGTGTGTTGGATCTAGTGATAATGTAAACCAGTTAGCCCTCCACTGAAGATCACATTAGGTGCACAGTGCTAAACACTCCATGTGTGTCACAGAAGACATCTTTACCCCACCAGTCAGCCCTTACATTGCAGTACACACTACAAAGTATTCAAAACCTGTTGTGTAAACGCATGAATAAATCATTTACAAATCTTTCTATATCCCCTAATCTGGTGTAAACAATTCATCAGTTGTAAATGTGTTACACACCATTTGTAGATTTTTTATGTTATAAATGATCTGGTGTATACAAGGCATTTACAACACTTTCTGCATCCTCTAATCTAAAGTGTAAACTACTCATCCGTTGTAAATGTTTTACAAACCTGCCGATTACAGGTTGTGTGGGTATACACTCTGGGGGGAAAATCTATGAATGATGAGTAAAACATTTACAACTGATGAATTGTTACACTTTAGAATAGGGCATGCAGAAAGATTTGTAAATGATTTGTTCATGATGTGATCATCAATGGAGGGTAAACATTTCAATGACTGACATTTCAATTATTTATAATTGATTAATAATATATTAACTAGTAACTTAACCATTTACTAAGAATCTGTTTGATTATTTTATGATATGCTATTTTTTTTTTTAATGACAGCTTGTGACAGGTTTGTAAATCGTTAGCATATTACTTAATAATCATTTGTGATGTTTTGTAGTCCATCATCTAATCACTTGTAAATAATTTATAACTTAAACTACCAAGCTCT
Organism: Cirrhinus molitorella; assembly: GCA_033026305.1. Classification (NCBI taxonomy): domain Eukaryota; kingdom Metazoa; phylum Chordata; class Actinopteri; order Cypriniformes; family Cyprinidae; genus Cirrhinus; species Cirrhinus molitorella. The sequence continues at coordinate 25,738,609 of CM065117.1, read as the reverse complement.
ATGCTAAAATACTAACATATCACTTATTAATCATTTAAGAATGCATAGTCATGGTTTGTAAATGTTTAGTTCATCATTAACTAATTACTTGTAAATTACTTGTAAATTAATTAACAAAGCATACATAAATTGTTAGCATATCACTTATTAATAGTTTATGAATGTTTTGTAAATGATTATTTCATCATTAACTAATCACTTATAAATGACTTACAACTGAACGTTATTATAAAGTGTTACCGAAATCTTTTTCAGAATGCTGTATTTTTCAGATAATTCTGTAAAATCCAAATAAACCTTACTGATATTTATTAGAAAGTGTATAAACATGCCATAGTCCTGCTGCAGGGATGCATGTGGACTGCAAATGTGGCCAGAGGAATAAGCTGCAATGTCTGAAATGTAAGAAGCCCAAAGACAGTGCTACAGAGAAACATGAATGACAACTGATGGACATCCTTGCAGTGGCAAACTACACCTATAAATGTGTCTCTCAAGATGTGTCTCAGAACTTGCAAGTGGCTTGGTGGAAGAGTGGGTATCACCGCACAGCAAGAACTGGCAAATCCAACATGTCCTCCAATTTATACGACCGACGTAAGTCGTTTTCCTCAAATACGTCTCTATAGAGCGTATTCAACATCAAATACATCTCTATAGAGCATATTCAACATTTGCTCCCTTATCAGTAACAGGTATCTAATTCAACCTTAGCATTATGTGAAGGTCAATTAGTAGCGGTTGCACTGCGAAGTGGTATAATCATATGAACACAGGTTCGATACCAGAGAACGCATATGTTTTCATTGTATGTTTTTTTTTGGAATATGCACTAGAAATCATGATTTTGCACTATTTCTGTATACGAATTACACCTAGTAAAACACGTTTAAATTACCGTGAAATCGGTATAAAAACTCATACGTCATTCCATGACGTCAGATCCAACGCGACACTGTCATTATTTTTACGACCGCTAGAGGGCGCTTAACTTTAAAACGTAAACATGGGTCGTATTTGGTTGATTCAAAAACGTACAACTGGGTCGTATTTTCTTTGAGGACAGTCTCACCTAACTTTCTAATATTATATGTCAAGGCATAAATCTAGTAAAGATATCAGTATTACAGTAAAACACATTTGGACTCATATTTCTTCTTCAGCTCATCAACCTCTCTTTGATGTTTGTCTTCCATTTCTTTCATTTTTTCATTGAGATTTTTCTCTTTTTGCTTTGAGAGTTCACTCAGTGCACTATACTCCTTTTCATGCTCAAGACACTCTCTTGCATGCTTTAGCTTCAGCTCCTGCATCTCTAAATCATGCTTTACCATGAGAGCCTGAAAGTCTTTATTATATTTTGCTCTGAATTCATTGAATTCCTCTGCATGTTTTCTGGCCTCATCTTCATACTTTCTCTTCGTTTCTTTTAATTTTCTTTCATGTTCTTCCCCCATTTCCTTTCGTTCTCGCTCCTCCTGTTCTCGTTTGGCTTTATCTTCTCTCTTCCTCTTCTCCTCCTCTTCTTTACGCTCTCGTATAAATGCCCCTTCGAGCTTACTCAGTTTCTCTCTCTCTTCCTTCCTCCTTGCCTTCTCCTCTTTCACTCATTTATCCCATTCCTCCTTCCATGATTTTTCCCATTCTTCTTTTTGTTTTCTCATCTCTATTTTACTCTTCTCATACTCTCTCACAATTCTCTATCTTTCTTCATGCTCATTCTCAATTCTCTTATTCTCTCTTTGTTCTCTTTTTCTTTTTTCTTCTTCAAATTCTTCAGTCATTTTCTTTTCTTTCAGCTCCCATTCACTCCTCTCTTTTTCAGTCTTTTCCAGTATCCTTCCTCATGTTCTCTCTTCAGTCTAATTTTATGAAGTTCCTCCATTTCTTTCCACTCTCTCTCATACTTGTCTCTATATTCCTGATCTCTCTTTTGTTGCTCTTTCTCCAGTTTTATCAGTTTCTCTTCTAATTCTTGTTGTTTCCTGTTCCATTCCTCCTGTTTCCTCTCCTCTTCAATTCTTCTCTTTTTTCTTCTTTTTGTCTTTCTGTCTTCTCCTTTTCTTCTTGGTCATCTCTTCTCCTAAGTTCAATTTGCAAGAACTCTTTCTTGATTCTAAGTTCTTCCTCCTTTACTTTCCTCTCTCTATCCATTTACTCTCTTTGTTCTTATGTTTGTCACGTAAAAGTTTGTTCTCTATTTCCATCTCTTCTCTTTTGTTCTGTAATATTCTTTCCATTTTCTTGTTTTATGGCAGCTTCTACTTCTTCAAACATCTCATTGGTGTTGATTTTTTTCCAGTATATCAATGATTTGTTTAGAATCTTGTTTTGTATTGTCAATCACAATGATATCTACCTCCACAATCTCTGATCAGCTTCTTCATATGTGAATCTGTATCTTCCAGACAGCTCTCAATTGTCTTATCTTGCAGCTGATCACCATGAGTGAATATTATGATGCTAAACATTCCAGCATTCCTTCCAAAGGTTTCCTTGATCAAGTTCAGAGTTTCCATTTCTTCCTTGGTGAGTCTTCCTATTCTAAGCACCAGCAGGAACACATGAGGTCCTGGAGAGAGGAGACTGATGCACTTCAGTATCTCTTGCTTCACATCATCTGTAGGGACATGTGTGTCAAACAGTCCTGGAGTATCAACAACAGTGACTGGATGTCCATTAACAAACCCTTCTTCCTTCTGACATGAGAATGTCACTGATTTAAAACTGGCTTGAGATTGGAATGCCTTTTTGTTGAGTATAGTGTTTCCGGTGGCACTTTTCCCATTTCCAGTTTTTCCCAATAGGCACAATTCTTACACAGTTTGTGCTTGATCTCTCACTCTCAGCTAAGGTACAGAGAAAGAGAAATGTACATTACATTATTGTATTACAAACGTTAAATATGACTCAAAACTTCCTCAGTAGTCAAAAGAGGTGAATATATAAAACAGTACACACACACACACACACACACACAAAAAAATAAAAAAAAAAAATACAAAAACGCTGGGTTATTTTTTTAACCCAATTGCTGGGTTATGCCTGTTGGGTCATTATGTTGGGTTGTTTTTCCAGTGTTGGGTAGTTTTTTGTGTAACCCAGCTGTTGGGTTAGTGGCTGGGTCAATCTCATTGACCTCTAAAACTAACTCCCTCCAATTAAATAAGCCAGCGTGGGCACTTTAACTCAGCTGTTGGGTTACAGTCGGAGCGTGGGCTTTTCATTCTCCTCAGGAGAGAGCGAGTTTTTATTTAGTGGACTTTTTAATTAAGGTTTGTGTACGTTTTATTCCATTTATAAAGTCTTTATTGTGCTGTAAATTATTTTATTTTATGCAACGCAACATACAAATGAGATGTCAGTCAGCTAAATGCGTCAGCAGCAGCCGTTTCACATAAACGCTTTGCCTTAACAAAAACAGTTTTTATTCGTTATAATACTGCTTCTAATTAATTTGTACTGTTTATCAACAGGTTATGAAGTCAGTCACATTATTATTCAGCTAAGAGTGAAACGCGAGGCGGCAGTCTGAAGTTCGCAGTTTCCCCAGGGAATAGCAGCCCATTGCCGGCTCAAATTTCAGCGACACACCGGCACGAGAATCGGCACTATTTTGGTTAAAAAGGATAAAAGAGAACTGTTTAATACACTTGAATTAAAGTAATACTTTTAAATGTTTTATTTTTATTTCTAAACTGCTTGTTAAATGAGTTTAAATGTATGTAAAGTTAAAAACTATGCTGCATAATTCAATATGCCATATTTTTGTCCATGGGTGTTTTCACTTATTAATAAATGGTCAAGTATTACTGTTGTCTCTAGTAATTATGTGTCTGGTTTTTAATTTCCAAACTATTTTTGGTTCATTTAAGCCAGTAATAGTAATTTTCATTTAATATTTGAGATAATTTAAACAACCCAGCATGTTGGGTCAAAGATTTAACCCAACGCTGGGTTTGTCCATATTTGACCGAGCTTGGGGTTACCAAAAAACTTCCAAATTGGGTTGTTTTAACCCAGCTTTTTTTGGAGTGTATATTTCATTATAATTACACTCGTGGAATTAGTGGAAAAGTCATTAACAACAGTAACATCACACTGGTAAGCTAAATGTAAAAATATAATTCATATTTGAATAAAACAATCTTTTAGATATTAAGATTTAGAGAACATTTCTTCAGTTTTTCAGGGATTGTCCTGTGATTACAAAATTTGTGTAATTTTTAAACATTTTTATTTAACAAAAAATAAGCTTTATTTAGTGTACTATGGTTTATGAGCTGTTTTCCTTGTGGGGCATTATTTTATATTTATTTATTTATTTATTTTGGATATTTAGTCTTCCCAATGTAGGTTACACCTCTGATTTAGGGATGTGCAGTTCTGACAAAAATTATAATATAATATTTATATATTTATATATTTATAATATAATATTTTTGGGGGGATTTTTGTCCATAACGATAATTAATACTTTGCTAAATGTGTTTTTTTTCGCTGGTTAAGGCTTGTCATTGATAAATAAATATGATAAATACATATGATATGATGAAATTAATTTAACATTGGCAATCTCACACTCTCATTCTTGTGTGATATTACTTAACTACATCGTATAAAGATAATAAAAGCACACAGGGATAGGCAATTTTTCTTTCATCATTTGAATTATAGAGCCATTCGCTTAGAGACTCTCAAGACGTGTTTTTGTTTGATTTTTGCCAAGTCACTGACATACTTGAGTGTCAGCTAGTGTGAATTAGAACAGGGTGATCATTTTCTGAATGGAACGCATCCCTCGTCTCTCTTTCTCATCGTCCCTTGTCCTCCTCATAGGCCTACAGCACAGTAAAGTTATATTAGAATGTCTTTAAACTCTAAACAATGAAATACCATACCTTAGTAATTGTCTTTTTTTTAAAGAATGTCAGAAGTTGCGCTTGAAACATTTTGCACGAAAAATGATGAAAACATGCGTGAGTTAACACGCAGCTCCATTCCATTATGAGCGAGTTTACCACGCGTCTACATTTAAAATAATGAACTTGAGCATGCAAAAGACGCACACGTGAACACCAATCGGCCAATCACGGTTATTTCGTTTATGAATCATTATACATAGAACATTGTAATATTTAATTTGCACGATAGGTTATACATAAAACAACATAATTATTAATCTAAAGGGGATGGTAAGGGGGGATGGTGGTTTTACAGAGGGGATGCCTTTTTGTCATTTTTTTTCAACAAGGGGGATGCCATCCCCTCGCATCCCCCCTCAATTCGAGCCCTGATGCGCATCCCTGTGTGTAATAAGCAAAGTGAACGCGCATTGTGGACCTGCCCAGAGGCGCATGATCTACCAATGCGCTCTTTAAATAACAAAAAAAAAAAAAAAAATAATAATAAAAAATAAAAAATAAAAAAAATATTGCGCTATTGACTTTACACTTTAGACCAGGTTTGAGTTGGTCTATGGCGCAGTCTATTTTGCAGTTCCTCAAAATAGCAACGCGCCAACAATGCTAATTAAACAACGCGGCGCTGGACGGGAAAATGAGAACTGCGTCAGACTTAAACTATCAAACACACTTGCGCTGCGTCTTGCGCCACATTGCGCCGGGTGTATGATAGGGCCCTCAGTGTGGGAAGTAGTAGTAAAAAGTAATTTCTTCTTTCAATATATTATTAAATCTCATTTAGATGTGCCGTGTCTGTTGTCATATCAGACACAAATATGGCGGCGAGCATAGCGGAAGTGACGTTTTTAGTACTCATGGAGTTGAAGAGTTCAGATGCAAAAGCCTCTAAATGCATCTGACGTCTTTCTTTAAAAACTGACTTTTTATCAGGCTCCGATGATTAGGTTTCTACCTAAGTAACAGAACTTCTGATTGGGCTGAGGCTGGGATTTTACCGAGTTTGAAGTTTGAAAGTATTTGATTGACGTATAATATGTGTCGAGAGCATTCACTCAATATCATTATCTCAGTTTTGATGTGTCAGTAGCTTCTGACCACTAAATGACTAGATGTAAAAGATGTTGTTGTCAGAAAATGTAGGCTATATTTTTAATATAGCCTTAAATCGATTTGTATAAAAGCATCTACAAAATGGACAAATGTAAACTAATCTTAAAGTTGAAAGTTATTGGTCTGAATCAGTCTAGCAACTTTGTGAATGAGAGCTCACAGTGGTTCTGAACAATTGATCCACAAATCATTACTTTTAGGCAAGTCTTACTCAAAAAGAACTATATGTACTTAATGAAATGTACTACTTAATAATCATGCTACTGGTAATTTTTATAACAATTAAATTACAATAATACAAGAAAGAAAGCTGTTGTTCTGATCAACAGTATATTCAGACCAACAGCATAACTGTGAGTGTGTGACATTGCTTTTCCTGCAAGCAGTTCTATGGGTTGCCTGCCAAAGACTTCAAGAGCGGAAGAAAAAGAACGCTAACAGATGCAATGAGTGTCATCGCACCTGTGGTGCTTGGCCCCTCATAATAAAACTTGCTAGATGATAGCAAAAAGTGTATGGTTTATCAGATTTTCTATTAATTGTTTATTGAGCTTCATAAACAACAGGTATTTCATGGGCTTACTGCTTGGAGGAACAGTAATGCTGTTTCTTCTCTGTCTTCATCTTGTCTCCTCTGGATATGATGCAGCTGTTGATTAATTGTAATTGTTCATGTACGTCATAGCAAAATTGTAATTTTGTGACAAAGTTAGGTAAAAAATAATGTTACTGTGAGTACATCAATGGTTGACATTAAACAACATTGCTCAGGATGTGGTATGTTGTTTTGATGTAACAGTAAAGGCAGTTTTGTAACTTTGCAACAAATTTTTGAGACGCCATTTCAAAACTTGGGGGAAAGTGAAAGTAAAAGTAACTGTTGCTCAAACACATATTACACATTTACATACATTTTACATACACACATTTAATTACATTACTGTGGAGAAAAAAAGACCAGCTGGTGCAAAATAATGCCTACTCTTACCACAAGAGGGTGTGTGTGTGTTTCTCACAAATGCACAAGAGGTTTTAAACTCTCAGTCACATGTATTAGTCTTATGTGTCTGTTAGAAGGGCGTGTATGCTTTGTAATTTAGTCTTTGCACTTTACTTGCAGAAATTGTGCACTGTCATCACTTAGACCCATGCCCTGTGTATACAGCCAAACTCTTAATGTAGATGTGCTAAGCAGTGGTGTGGATTTCAGGCTGTGTGTCTCTGCAGCCTGTTGCAGTGTTGACTGATGCATCTTTATCAGATCTACCCTCTTATGCAATATAAATCTCCACACCACACACAATTAAACACATGCAGTTTTCCATTTTGAGTTTTAAGCACATGGACCATTTATTTAAAGAACCAGAAGTCACGTTGTTTGCAGTGTCTCACAAGCAGTCGAAAGGAAAGGAAACTTTATTTTAAATACATAAACTTGCATTCTGGATTTTTGCTCTATGCAGAAACATAACAACAACATGCATTCTCTAAATACATGTGTATGTGTGTGTGTTGTTATGCAATAACTCATAATACATATCTGTTATGCGAGTTATCTGAGAGCTCAAGCACATTAATGATACTGGCACATAATGATGAAAATACTTCATAAGCTTCCAGGAGACAGACGGGGGTCAAAATAAGATCAGCTGACAACTGCACATGGACACACATGCTCTTTAAGCAGATGATTAAACATGATGAAATTACTGTTCCAATCAATCCTCTGTTACCAAGAATCATGATATAAAGACTTATACTTGTGAATTTTCATGTCAACTCTAAATGAATTTGAATAATGCCTGCATAAATGTCAAGAACTGATCAAGTGCTATAATGCATTGTGTCAGACTTTGTCTTTAATTTTCTCACAAAATCTGCAGTAAAACACAGTGAAAATTAAAACAGACAGTCTTGATCATCCTGAAGAAGAATGTATTGAAATTTTCATGTTAACTGTTAAGGAATTTGAATGAAAAAAGCAGGAATTAATCAAGTGCTATAATGCATTGTGTCATACTTTTTAATTTTCTCACAAATTCTGCAGTAAAACACAGTGAAAATTAAAAGAGATAGAGCCATGATCATCCTGAAGAAGAATGTATTGACATTTTCATGTTAACTGTTAAGGAATTTGAATGAAAAGCAGGAATTAATCAAGTGCTATAATGCATTGTGTCAGACTTCTTCAGTAGATCCAAGTGAAAGTTGACACAGAGTCCTGGTCATTCTGAAAAATAATTAAGTGAAAAAGTCATGTTAAGTCAGAAGAAGTTTTAAAATAATATGTAGAAAAAGCATTAAATAATCAGTGTTATAATGTATTTTAACAGACTTTTGGCCAGAACTACAAAGTTGTATTGTTTAAATGCCCAATATTAATATTCTTTTAAAATGGATTTTTTTTGTTTGTTTGTTTTTGGCCCCATTTAAAGGAATAACTGCTGAAAAATAGGTCTTCCTCAGCTTTTTGGCTGCTTCATGTATCCGTACCGTAATACCAAAAATAGACGCTCAGCAAAATACAGGTGGCGACTGGCTTGACCTGGTGTTCACAGATGGTGGCTCACTTGACTGCGGTTAAAAAGGCTACTGGGAGAACCGGAGATCGGCTGGATGGATTCAAAAATGGTAAAACTCATCTGTTTAACTCTCAGGGAGTTGGAAAATGAGCCTATTTGCAAAAAAAAAAGTGGAGTGTTCCTTTAAAAATGCGTCTTTACGTTGTGTCCCCATGAAACTCTTCCTTTTAGCTGATGATGTCGTGTCTGTCGTGGACAGACTCAAATGCAAAAAGTCAGCAGTGGCTAGAGGATTCATTCAATGTACAGATTCTCCAGCGAGTCTTTGTGTTTTACAACATTTCCCGAAGTAAAATATCTATCTGCATCGATCTGTGCGTCATTTGTTTTCCCGCTCTGCGTGCTCCGCTCCCGCCTGACCGTGTTTGATGAGACCGGTCAGGCTCGCGATGCCGCTGTTGCCGAGGCTCGGCATTGGCTGTTGTCACGGGGATCGCAAGCAGATTTAGCGGAGAGATCCAAGACAGCTCGTCCTTATCTCGGTCCTCACCAGCTAGATCCGCGGCTCCCTCTCAGGGTTCGGAAGCACGTAGTGCGGTTTCTTCCGCCCAGAGAGAGCCTGGGGCTTCATCTATCTTCCTTTGAGGAGGTTGATGTGATGAGCGTCAAAACTGAGTAAACTGTGGACTTGCCACTACAGTCCCTTGTGTATGAGGAGCGTGTGGAGGTTGATTTGTGCCCCCCCCCCCAAAAAGAACAAATTACATGAACACTTCCTGCATGTTCGTTCACAGCCTTCACACCGTTGCCTTCCTTTTCTCCCTGATCTCCACACTGAGGTGTTGAGTCAACTGATACCCCCGATTCTCAAGTCAACTGATACCCCCGCCACCCTCGGTGCTTCAGGGCTCAGTAGGCCTTAACGAGCAAAGTTCTCAGCTGCTGCCCGGCCTTGGTACGGCTCGAGAATGTTCGTCATCCGCTAGTGACTTCTTTAACCACACCAGAGGCCAGCCTCGAGAGGCTGGTTCCCTTAGAAGACTTTCTGGCAGCGTGGAAACTTCTGCCAAATGTCTCACATTGGGTCCTGCAATATGTAGAAAGAGGTTACAGAATCCAGTTTGGTTCTCGTCCACCTTGTTTTTCAGGAGTCCTTCCCACTCTCGTGGCCCCCCAGCAGGCTCTGGTGTTGGAACAAGAAGTAGATACTCTCTTGAGGAAGGAGGCCATCGAGGTGGTCCCTCCTCTCGAGAGGGAGTCTGGGTTCTACAGCCGCTACTTCATTGTTCCAAAGAAGGATGGAGGGTTGCATCCCATTATAGATCTGCGTCTTTTGAACCGCGCCATCAAACGGTTTCGGTTCAAGATGCTCACTATGGCTCAGATCGTGACTCAAATCAGGTCCGAGGACTGGTTTTGTCACCATAGATCTGAAGGACGCAAACTTCCACGTCTCCATCCTTTCTCAACACAGGAAGTTCCTGAGGTTCGCTTTCGAATCGGGTTCTTCTGTTCGGCCTATCACTCTCACCCCGCACTTTTGCCAAGTGTGTGGATGCTGCCCTGGCTCCTCTGTGACTCCAGGGCATCCACATACTGAATTACATCGACGACTGGCTGATTCTAGCTCAGTCGCAGGAGGAGGCGAGTCGGCAGTGAGATGCCGTCCTCGCCCATATGAAAGTGTTGGGGTTAAGACTAAATGGCAAGAAAAGTGTGCTTTCTCCATCACAGAGGACCACTTACTTGGGCGTTGTGTGGGACTCGACGACAATGCAGGCACGTTTGTCTCCTGCTCGTTTCGATTCGATCCTCACAGCAGTCAAGAGAGTGAGAGAAGGCCAGTCACTCACTGTCAAACAGTTTCAGAGACTGTTAGGTCTGATGGCAGCTGCGTCCAACGTGAGTCCTTTTGGCCTGCTGTACATTCGACATTTGCGGTAATGGCTCAGGACCAAAGGATCCTCCCAGAGGGGAAACCCATTTCGCATGATCAAGGTCACCCGGCGGTGCTTACGTGCCTTAGACATGTGGAAGAAACCATGGTTCCTGTGCTGGGGGCTCCTCAAGGCCCAGTGCTGGGGGCTCCTTATCGTCGCGTAACGCTAACGACGGATGTCTCCCTCACAGGCTGGGGAGCGGTCATGAGTGGCTGCTCGGCCCAGGGTCTGTGGGAAGGTCGCCATCTCATGTGGCACATCAATTGCCTGGAGATGCTGGCCGTGTTTTAAGCTCTGAAACATTTCCTTCCAGACCTCACGGGACCATAATGTGCTTGTCCGTACAGACAACACATCAGTGGTCTCCTACATCAACCGGCAGGGGGGTCTGTGGTCGCGCCCCCTTTACACTGCTCTCACTGAGAGCAGTTTACATCCCTGGGCATCTCAATCAGGGAGCAGACATCCTGTCAAGGCAGGGGCTGAGGCCCAGGGAATGGAGACTCCACCCTCAGTCGGTAGAGCTCCTATGGAGGGAGTTCGGCCAGCCAGAAGTGAACTTATTTGCGTCACAGGAAACGACACACTGTCCGCTCTGGTTCTCCCTCACGCATGCAGCTCCGCTGTTGTTGGATGCCATGGTGCAGACGTGGCCGAGGCTACGTCTGTACACATTTCCCCCGATCTCTCTGCTCCCGGGAGTTCTGGAGAGAGTACGCCAGGACGGGGTCAGTCTACTTCTGGTAGCCCCATTTTGGCCGGCCCGAGTCTGGTTCTCAGACCTAGTGGCCCTCCTAGATGGCTCTCCCTTCGAGATTCCGCTCAGGAGGGACCTTCTCTCTCAGGCAGGAGGCGCCATCCTGCACCCCCGCCCGGAGTTGTGGAAGCTGTGCCCGTGGCCTCTGAGGGGGCAAACCTCATAGCTTCTGGTCTCTCAACTGAGGTTGTTGAGACCATACTCCAATCCAGAGCTCCCGCCACAAGGAAGCAATATGCATTGAAGTGGAAACTTTCACTTCCTGGTGCAACAACGACTGCAGGACCCAGTCAACTGCCTGATTGGTACAGTTTTGGAGTTTTTTGCTGGACCGTTTCTCCACAGGGTTAACTCCCTTCACTTTGAAGGTGTATGTGGCGGCCTTGTATGCTTACCACGCCTTTCTATGTGTCCAATCTATTGGGAAACACTATGCCAGGTCCCGTTGCGCTTCAGGCTTTCTGCCCTCCTCCATTTCAGGAAGCGTGTCAGGAGCATCTCAATCTGCTGTGTCCAGTTCAAGCACTGGGCACATACGTCCACAGCCCCGTGGCTTAAAGCAGTGGGCCAAAGAAGGGTTCTCCAGCCACCAAACAGACCATAAGCAGGTGGGTGGTTGAGGCCATCTCACTTGCTCATGAGTTCTTGGGCCTTCCTTTTCCTATGGGGGTCTGGGCACATTCGACCCGGAGTATGGCGGCCTCCAAAGCCTTTCATTTGGACCTGGCCCTCAGCGACATCTGTGATGCGGTGGCTGGTCCTTTCCGCAAACATTTATACGCTTTTACAACTTTGACCTCCCAACCACTCCAGGTTCTCGGATCCTCTCGTCATGTTGTGCTCACACACACAGGCAGGGGGCTCACTCGTATGGCGCAGTGGGTATTCTCGTTCCCAAAGCGTTTTGACGCAGCTCAAAGTGTACTGACGGGGAATGTCCCAGGTTACGTATGTGACCATGGTTCCCCTAAGGGAACGAGATGCTGCGTCTAGTTGCCATACTCTCTGCACCCCCTGCACGCACTCGCTTCGCTGCAAGCTAAAGTGAGCGTGTTGCCGGTGCTGTCTTATGCTTCCTGATCGCTACGTCATCTCGCTCATGATGTCGCGCTTCTCCATTGGACTGGTTCTACACACACTTCAGTACAGTGTCTCACCGGGGGTGTTCCCAAAGTGTTTCGACGCAGGGTTTTGTTCCCTTAGGGGAACCATGGTTACATACGTAACCTGGGACGATATGTGGACACAGTGACCTGACCTAACTAACTAACTGTTTACTCCTTGTTTTTGCATGTTTTATTTCTGTTCAAGTTTTGGCATACTATGGGTCTTTTGTTTGTGGGTTGGAGTGTGTGCAACTGTAGGTGCTACTAGTGCCAAATTTTAGAATGGATTATTGTAAATGAAAATCATATCCACATTTGTGTATCACTGCATGGGTAAAATTTAAGGTAAAAATGAAACCTTATGTTAAAGTAATGTGACCCTTGTAAACTTCTGTAACCCTTGTTCCCTGAAGGAGGGAACTGAGACATTGCGTTGAGCGACGTATTTGGGGTCTTACTTGGTAGCCCAATCACCTCTGAGCTTTAGAAGAAAAGGTCAATGAACATTGGCAAGTGGAATTTGCATGCCAAGCCACTCCCCCGTACATACAGGTTTATAAGATGGTGGGCATCCACTCATTCAGGTTTGTGCTGAGGAGCCGAGCCACAGCCCAGCTTTTCAGCAAGAGGACATAATGTCTCCGCTCCCTCCTTACAGACGTAACCTAGACGTTCTCCCTCAGTCGTTCACTCCCACGTTATGTTGAGTGACGTATTTGTGGTCTCCTCTGGAAAACACCACAATCCTGAGCCATGTTACGAATTGCAGTACAAATGCAAACAGGCACGCATGTCAGGACAAATGGCTCAATAGATAACATGCCCAACGCCAAAGCTGAAAAGTGGACCTGTCTTGTGAAGGTTATATGGGTGTCGCCCAGACCCCAGCTCTACATATGTCTGCCAGAGCGGTGCCGTGTGCCTACGCTGAGAAAGAGAAACACTCCGTGGAGTGGGCTCGAATTCCCAGGGGGCAGGGCTCACCCTGGCAATTGCACGCCAAGGTGATGGCATTTACCACCCAATGGCCAACCTCTGTTTGGAGACAGCATTGCCCTACTGCTGTCACCGAGGCAGACAAAAAAGCTGCTCGGAGTGACTGAAGCATCAGGTCCATCGGGACAGCAACGCAAGGTGGGTCTGCCTCCTCTGAAGGCAGAGCTTGCAGGTTCACAACCTGAACTCGAAAAGGAGTGGAACTTTGGCACATAATCGGCCAGGGTCTCAAGGTCATTTGAAACAACTGGACCAAACTCAAGGCACCTATCATAGACCGAGAATACGTACAGGTCCCCCGCTCTCTTGAAAGAGGTGAGCGCGGTTAGGAGCGAAGTCTTAAGTGACAGATATTTAACAATCAAGTGGCTCAGAGGGAGCTACCCCTAGGGCTAGGAGGACCACAGAGAGATCTTTAGAGGGGATGAGGTAGGAGAGTTTATCCCGCTCTCATCTCACAGGAACCTGGCAATCAGGGGATGCTTCCTTTTTAAGGAAAAGCCATCCACTGCATCGTGGTATGCCATAACAGCCACAACATACACTACCAAAGTGGAAGGGAATGATCTTCTCTCCAACTTTCGTGGAGAAGGAAACACCACTCTGACTAAGCATCTCTTTGGGTCCTCTCAGGGAGAGGAGCACCTTTCCATGAACAGACCCCACTTCAGAACATAGGCTGCCTTGTAGCAACCAACAGGACTTGCTCCTTGTCCTCCCTGAACTTGCACAGGGTCTGTGCAAGGAGGCTCACTGGGGAAGAGGTGTACTTGAGGAGACCCCAGGCAGCCGTGTACCAGCGCATTCCTGACAAATTGGTCAGGGAGTAGAAGAGCTGGTAGCAGTATGATTCTGGGGAAGCAGCCAGGTCTACCTGGGCTTTGCTGAATCGACTCCAGACAAGAAGCACGGCTAGCAACTTAAGGCAATTGATATGCCACTGCAGTCGAGGTCCTGTCCAGGAGCCCGAGGCTGCCTGCTCGTCGAGACATAAATGCACACGCACTTTAGGTTGATGGCTGCTAACCAATCATGGTGATGACTGCAAAAAGAATTGTGCTTCGAGGTTAACAACTTGAATGGTAGCCTGTGAAGGGACCGATTCAAGCCCCGAAGATCCAGAAAAGGTCATAACCCATCACTTTTTCTTGGGTACGATGAAGTAAATGCTGAAAAAGTCCCAACTTTATCTCGGCTGGAGGGACAGGCTCAATTGCGTTCTTTGCCAGGGGAACTGCAATCTCTGCACACAGGACAGCGGCATCTGTGTCCGGGTTGTGAACAAGATGACTGCTGAACCCAGGCGGGCGCCTGGTGAACTTAATCGCGTAGCCAAGTCGTACCGTCTGGATCAACCAGCGAGGAGTGCTGGACAGCACTCCAGGCTTCCAGACTAAGCACAGGTGTTATCAACGGAACGGTCGCTGATGAATCTGTGATGGGGCAGCCGAGGGGAAGAAGGTGACTCAATACAGGAAGCGGAGCATCCTGTAGTAAAGAGAAGCACTAACCTTCTTCACCCGATCCTTGTGGTGCTGGCGACTTAATATGTTGAATCCGAATGTGAGGACGCAAGTGTCGCTCATAAACTGACCTGGGCACGACAAACACAGTGCGCGTTTTGAGCTAAATGTACTCAGGCCATCTCCCAAGATGGTTCAGTTCACTTTAAAAGGGTCTGAATGCTTTTTCCGACCAGCAGATTGTTTCCTTTGTACCCAAACAGGGACTTACTGTTGCAAGGTTACATTTTCTCCTTGGTTCAGTTTGCTTTAATCAGTTTATTTTGTGGGATTCCATTGTAGTTGTTGTTAACACACTCACAAATTATACAACAATTTATACTAAGGGGTCAGGATTTGGGGTCAATGATTTTTATTTATTTATTTATTTATTTATTTTTTACTTTTAAACCTTTTTTGAACTTTGTATTCATCAAAACATTGTATCACGGTTTACACAAAATATTACCACAGTATGAGAGAGAGAGAGAGAGAGAAAACATTCCTGAGTCCTTCTTTTGTATTTATTCTGTTTAAACAGTGTGACAACATTGTATTTAAATTAAAGATAAATATGTTTTCAACAACCAGTATCCCTGATCACTACAGAGCCCATATTGGTTATGCATACGGGTCATCAGACACATAAAAAAACAATTGGTATATTCTAAAAAAAACAAAAACAAAACAATATTGGTTGATGTCTACTACTTATGCAAACAACCTGAATTTCAGATTGCACAAGCATGCTGAACTTCATTAATGTCTGCTCTTATAATGTCAATAAGAGCAGCCTTTCAAGAATAGCACAATTTAAAAAAGATGACAAAAATAACAGCATAACTGATTTTCCTCAACTATTTATGAGAAGATGTATCTTTTCATCAAAAAACCCCAAGAATCACTGATCAAACAATCTTTAGGAAGGGACATAGAGGGAGAAGGTGAAAGGAATAATGGAGAATATGAGAGAAATGCCAAATAAAAGGAGGTTGAGCGAACTTCTGAATCCATCGTTGTTAAATGCGACAAATCCAGGTGGGTTGCTGCCGATGTTAGAGGTGATCCAGTCCTGGTACCGTGAGACTCTGGCGAACACACTGGGATATCTGGGGTCATCACATTTGCTTCCACCAAAACTCACAATGCCAGACTGAATCCACAGGGAGCCGTTCCTACTGACCACTGGGCCTCCAGAGTCTCCCTGTATTGACAAACATTTAGCATTTATCTCAGACAATTTACAGTCAACAATTGTTACAGACATAAATATGCAGTGTGTAGTCAACTATAAAAGTATGTTTTTTAGTTTGCTTGCAGTGGGAGCATTGAGTGTTTTTATCTTGTCACAGAGAGTTGAAAAATGCTCAGCTTTGGGTAAAATCAGAAGTGCTGCATATGTCCTGAAATGTTTCATTTAGTTTATTTAGTTGTGTGAAAGTGGGGTCTTTATTAGCATAATATGCATAGATTATTAGCAAATCAGAGGTCACCATAAAGTTCATGATCAGTGGGTAAAGACTGAGCTTAATTAAGCAACTAGGTTGGCAGTGTAAAGTTTAGAGATGAAACTGGTGAGCAGGGGGTTTGTAAATTGCTTTAGATAAAAAAAGATTTAAAATGAAAAAGACTGATGTCTTACCTGACATGAACTTTTCCCTCCCACATTTATTAATCCAGCACAAATCATATTGCTTGTCACCGTGGCGATACCTCCATAAGCAGTACTGCATGCACTGTTGCTCACAATGGGTAACTGCACCTCTTGCAGTATGTCAGAAATCCCAGGGTCTGTGACACAAATCAAAGAAAACATTTCTAGGTTCACAGCATTGTTTATATTCAGTTAATTGGCAAGAACATCTTCACTCACCTCCAGACTGTAGCTTGCCCCATCCAGAGACCCAGCTCTCTGTACCTGCACCAAATATACTACCAGCAGCCGCGAGACAGACTGGCCAGATGTAATCAGAAAAAGTCACAGATGAGGAGAGCTGGACCAGTGCTATGTCATTGTCATACGCAGGATTGCCATAGTTAGAATGGATGATGATTCGACTTGCTTTCCTGTATATCTCATTAGGGTTTAAGCCCGATTGGCTCTGACGCCCAAAGTACATCAAAATGCCAGATGCACTGATGCTGTAAATAAAGAAAGTCTGCTTTAATTCCACTATTATCAACCTACAGTTGTATCTTAAGTATTTTTAACATACTCTTGGAAGCAGTGTGCTGCAGACAAAACCCAGTCTTTATTGATCAGACTCCCACCACAGAAATGACTTCCATAGATTAAATGAATGCTGACTTGCCACGGCCAAGACCCTGCCCTTACATCCTCCCCTCCAACAATCTTGTTGTTGAGGGGGGCTTTACCACATACTAATGAGAGAAAAAATAAAATGAGAATGCCTCACAGACATAAAATAAACATTCTGAGTTTTATGGTCATTATGACAACCTACCATCTAACTGGCAGAATGAACCTGTATGGGTATAGACAAATACAAGTACAGAGGTGATGAACTGATGTATGAAAACATTCTTTGCACATATTACTTGTTTTTTGACGGATACTGAAATGTCAATGTAGAAATTACTTTAAATATATATTTTGTGTGTATCATGTCATTGCTTTTGAAGCATGCAGCTATTTCAATTAAAAATAATACCAAATGAATACCAATGTCATATCATAGACTTTTAAAAGATTTACCTGCTATGTTGAGAAGTATGGCTCCAGCAACACTCAAAGCTGGGTTAAACTTCATGTTTATCTTCTGGTCTGTGATCTGACTGCTGTTTCCTCGACTGTCAGGTTTCTAAAGAGATGGATAGCAAGTCCCGCCACATTTATTATAAAAAGTTGTCTGGCTCCACCCCATTATGTTAATCTCTTTTTTTCCCCTCTTTTTTTTCACATTTTCTTCATTCTTCATAATTCATACATGCGTCATATCCATACACAAATACTAACACTCAATTACTGGTGTGATTGACGTGATGAAGTCCCTACCAAATCTAACATTCACAGACATCTTCATATAGATGATGGATTAAATATATCAAATGTCTGTGAATGTTATATTTGGTAGGGTTTGGTATTGTTTTCTGAGACCTAGTATAAATCAGTGTTTGTGTGTGTTTGGCATCTCTGTTCATATGTTTTTTATTAATTTAAATGTCTGTAAATGTTAGAGTTTGTAGGGTGTGTGCTATTTTTGTAGTGTAAACATAAAATATTTTAAATGTCAAAATATAAAAATGTACAGTCAGGTCCATAAATATTGGTACATCGACACAATTCTAAAATTTTTGGCTATATACACCACCACAATGGATTTCAAATGAAACGAAACAAGATGTGCTTTAACTGCAGACTGTCAGCTTTAATTTGAGGGTATTTACATCCAAATCAGGTGAACGGTGTAGGAATTACAACAGTTTGCATATGTGCCTCCCACTTGTTAAGGGACCAAAAGTAATGGGACAGAATAAATAATCATAAATCAAACTTTCACTTTTTAATACTTGGTTGCAGATCCTTTGCAGTCAATTACAGCCTGAAGTCTGGAACGCATAGACATCACCAGACGCTGGGTTTCATCCCTGGTGATGCTCTGCCAGGCCTCTACTGCAACCGTCTTCAGTTCCTGCTTGTTCTTGGAGCATTTTCCCTTCAGTTTTGTCTTCAGCAAGTGAAATGCATACTCAATCGGATTCAGGTCTGGTGATTGACTTGGCCATGGCATAACAGTCCACTTCTTTCCCTTCAAAAACTCTTTGGTTGCTTTTAAAGTATGCTTGGGTCATTGTCCATCTGCACGGTGAAGCACCGTCCAATGAGTTCTGAAGCATTTGGCTGAATATGAGCAGATAATATTGCCCGAATCACTTCAGAATTCATCCTGCTGCTTTTGTCAGCAGTCACATCATCAATAAATACAAGAGAACCAGTTCCATTGGCAGCCATACATGCCCACGCCATGACCCTAGCAGCACCATGCTTTACTGATGAGGTGGTATGTAGTTCCTTTCCTTCTCCATACTCTTCTCTTCCCATCACTCTGGTACAAGTTGATCTTGGTTTCAAGATGTTGTTCCAGAACTGTGAAGGCTTTTTTAGATGTCGGAATCTGGCCTTCCTGTTTTTGAGGCTCACCAATGGTTTACATCTTGTGGTGAACCCTCTGTATTTACTCTGGTGAAGTCTTCTCTTGATTGTTGACTTTGACACACATACACCTACCTCCTGGAGAGTGTTCTTGATCTGGCCAACTGTTGTGAAGGGAGTTTTCTTCACCAGGGAAAGAATTCTTCGGTCATCCACCACAATTGTTTTCCGTGGTCTTCCGGGTTTTTTGGTGTTGCTGACCTCACCGGTGCATTCCTTCTTTTTAAGAATGTTCCAAACAGTTGTTTTGGCCACGCCTAATGTTTTTGCTATCTCTCTGATGGGTTTGCTTTGTTTTTTCAGCCTAATAATGGCTTGCTTCACTGATAGTGACAGTTCTTTGGATCTCATCTTGAGAGTTGACAGCAACAGATTCCAAATGCAAATAGCACACTTGAAATGAACTCTGGACCTTTTATCTGCTCATTGTAATTGGGATAATAAGGGAATAACACACACACACCTGGCCATGGAACAGCTTAGAAGCCAATTGTCCCATTACTTTTGGTCCCTTAACAAGTGGGAGGCACATATGCAAACTGTTGTAATTCCTACACTGTTCACCTGATTTGGATGTAAATACTCTCAAATTAAAGCTGACAGTCTGCAGTTAAAGCACATCTTGTTTGTTTCATTTGAAATCCACTGTGGTGGTGTATAGAGCCAAAAAAGTTAGAATTGTGTCGATTGTGTCCCAATATTTATGGACCTGACTGTAAATATCTTGCTTATTGCTTTAAGTAATGAAATTGTTTAGAATTCACCTACTTAATGTGATACCGTGATAAGCATGCATTACAAGCAACACAAAAGTTGCATAATCGGATTACTTTTTCAAGTAACTAGTAAAGTAACGCATTACTTTTTAATTGACAAGAAAATATCTGATTTACTTTTTCAAATAAGTAATGCCAGTACTTTGTTTTCCCATTGACTGATTAGCAGCTCTTCTGTCCCCATGTTGAGGAAAATCAGGAGTAAATGCAGAATATGCCGCAAATCTGCAGTAATTAAATATGTTAAATAACACATATATCCTTTATGTATTTAATCACATTGTTTTAACTAATGTTTTTGTTGCTGACAATCCAATTCAACCAAGCTAATAAGCAAAAATTACTTTAGACTAACATTAAACTTACATTTTACGCAAACATTTTAAGCTATCATCTGTGCTTAATTTTTTATTGCTAAATAGTGTTGAACTTTCTTCTCCTGTACAGACTTTTGTTCTACTGTACTATGATGTAAATTCACATTTTCTTCAGCCTGAGGCTTACTCATTTCACTTTTGATGTGAAAGGGCTTTTTCCTTTTGTGTCAATTAGTTACTTTTTTAGGGAGTAATGCAATATTGTAATGCATTACTTTTAAAAGTAACTTTTCCATGGCAATAAAAGAAAACAAATAATATAGCTGTCTTTAAAGGTCATAAGTTCAATATTTTATCCAATATATTTAGACACATATGATGGGGCTTAAAAATATACTGCACATAATGTATGCAATAGTTTATGCAGTATAATCAATTAGCAAATTTTCATAACCACTGACCTTAAAAAAGACAAAAAAAGCCTTTAGAAAAGTCTTTAGACCCAATAACAGATGCTATGCATTGCCCGGCATTGCCCTTATGAGAGAGTTGGTAGTTTACCTATAAACTTGCCAGAGAAAAGACCTTCATGTACTTTCATAATTCAAACAAGAAACCTACTTACTGTAAAAATGTGGGCATTTACAATATGCACAATGAACACAATTCATACTTAAAATAGCTGAACAAATCAATCGTTTTTTAAAGATCCCTGTGCTGACAGATTTCTGGTCACATAACAGGTAAAACCAGACAACTTTTTGCAACAACAGTAGTTTCCAGTAAGTCACATTATATCAGGAATTATACATTCTCTATGTCTACAATCTGCTCACAGTAGGAAAAAGGGGGCAAACACAGATTATCATTTACTTGTTACTAGATTGTGATCTAGACAATAAAAACTGAATTCTCCTTTTCTTACTTTGTGCCAAGTTGTTGCAATAAAAATGCATTTTTATGTATGTTTTGTTATATAGTGTCCTAAAAATGGTAAACAAAAGGGGCTAACTGTGATTTGTCTCATTTATTTGATCATTTATCATGCATTTATGCTCTAAACAAAAGCAAATTGCTAAACAAATGCTCAAAAACAAAATATTTATATTAAAAACAAACAAGCAAGCCAGCTTAAAAAGTAATGCAAAAGTAACATAACACATTATTTTACATAAAAAGTAACTAGCGTAATTAGTTACTTTTTTAGGGAGTAATGCAATATTGTAATGCATTATTATATCTTTAAAAGTCATAAGTTCAATATTTTATCCAATATATTAAGACACATATGATGGGGCATAAAAATGTATTGCACTGAGGCAATAGTTTATGCAGTGTGATCAATCAGCAAATTTTCATAGGCACTGACCTTAAAAAAGACAAAAAAGTCTTTAGAAAAGTCTTTAGACCTAAGAACAGTTGCTATGCACTGATGCTGCATTGCCCTGCTTACAGTCGTGGCCAAAAGTTTTGAGAATGACACAAATATTAGTTTTCACAAAGTTTGCTGCTAAACTGCTTTTAGATCTTTGTTTCAGTTGTTTCTGTGATGTACTGAAATATAATTACAAGCACTTCATATGTTTCAAAGGCTTTTGTCGACAATTACATGACATTTATGCAAAGAGTCAGTATTCGCAGTGTTGGCCCTTCTTTTTCAGGACCTCTGCAATTCGACTGGGCATGCTCTCAATCAACTTATGGGCCAAATCCTGACTGATAGCAACCCATTCTTTCATAATCACTTCTTGGAGTTTGTCAGAATTAGTGGGTTTTTGTTTGTCCACCCGCCTCTTGAGGATTGACCACAAGTTCTCAATGGGATTAAGATCTGGGGAGTTTCCAGGCCATGGACCCAAAATTTCAACGTTTTGGTCCCCGAGCCACTTAGTTATCACTTTTGCCTTATGGCACGGTGCTCCATCGTGCTGGAAAATGCATTGTTCTTCTCCAAACTGTTGTTGGATTGTTGGAAGAAGTTGCTGTTGGAGGGTGTTTTGGTACCATTCTTTATTCATGGCTGTGTTTTTGGGCAAAATTGTGAGTGAGCCCACTCCCTTGGATGAGAAGCAACCCCACACATGAATGGTCTCAGGATGCTTTACTGTTGGCATGACACAGGACTGATGGTAGCGCTCACCTTTTCTTCTCCGGACAAGCCTTTTTCCAGATGCCCCAAACAATCGGAAAGAGGCTTCATCGGAGAATATGACTTTGCCCCAGTCCTCAGCAGTCCATTCGCCATACTTTTTGCAGAAGATCAATCTGTCCCTGATGTTTTTTTTTGGAGAGAAGTGGCTTCTTTGCTGCCCCTCTTGACACCAGGCCATCTTCCAAAAGTCTTCGCCTCACTGTGCGTGCAGATGCGCTCACACCTGCCTGCTGCCATTCCTGAGCAAGCTCTGCACTGGTGGCACTCCGATCCCGCAGCTGAATCCTCTTTAGGAGACGATCCTGCCGCTTGCTGGACTTTCTCGGACGCCCTGAAGCCTTCTTAACAAGAATTGAACCTCTTTCCTTGAAGTTCTTGATGATCCTATAAATTGTTGATTTAGGTGCAATCTTAGTAGCCACAATATCCTTGCCTGTGAAGCCATTTTTATGCAACGCAATGATGGCTGCACGCGTTTCTTTGCAGGTCACCATGGTTAACAATGGAAGAACAATGATTTCAAGCATCACCCTCCTTTTAACATGTCAAGTCTGCCATTCTAACCCAATCAGCCTGACATAATGATCTCCAGCCTTGTGCTCGTCAACATTCTCACCTGAGTTAACAAGATGATTACTGAAATGATCTCAGCAGGTCCTTTAATGACAGCAATGAAATGCAGTGGAAAGTTTTTTTTGGGATTAAGTTAATTTTCATGGCAAAGAAGGACTATGCAATTCATCTGATCACTCTTCATAACATTCTGGAGTATATGCAAATTGCTATTATAAAAACTTAAGCAGCAACTTTTCCAATTTCCAATATTTATGTAATTCTCAAAACTTTTGGCCACGACTGTATAAGGGAGTTGGTAGTTTACCTATATATAAAGACCTAATAGACATGTACTTTTATAATTCTAACTGGAAACCTACTTATTGTAAAAATGTGAGCATTTACAATATGTACACAGTTCATACTTAAAATAGCTGAACAAATGAATCGTTTTTAAAGATCCTTGTGCTGACAGATTTCTGGTCACATAACAGGTCAAACCAGACAGCTTTTTGCAATAACAGCAGTTTCCAGTAAGTCACATTATGTCGGGAACTATATATTCTCTATGTCTCCTGCTCGTTGTTGCCGTATGCTTTGAGTTTGGGCTCCGTCAAGTCAATTTAATATTGTCTAATTTACAAACGAAAATCTAATTTTTACACCATCATTTACGTTTCTTATAACGTGTGAATATATCCCTTGTAGTGTTTTAAAACTAAAACAACCAGAGTACCTTGTTAACACTAGTTTTGTTTTGAATTCCCGATCCCGCTAGCTTATAGCCCATTAGCATCACCAGCGTGGTTGCCGCTACTCTTGCTTGCGTTGTTTATACACACACACACTACCATTGTTTACTAACTGTTACTTGCTTTAATGGCAAATTTGTGTCTACCTTTGAATACAGGTGATGACACGTTCGAGCTGCACTCGGTGCAGGTGGAGCTGGAGGCCGTGGAGAAGCAGATCCGCCAGCTTCTGGAGAGGCAGGCCGAGCTGAGGGCAGCTCTGGAATCCTTTCGGGTAAGTATACAGCGCGATACTAACACTCCTACCACTTCCACTCCTTGTGCTTCTCTGTGCAGGCCCTCTGCACCCAGGACGCGCTCTTCCCAGATGTCCTTCACTCCGGCGCCGGGACACCACGGACCCTGGGTGCAGCAGCAGCGGAAGACGCGAGCCAGGCCACGGACGATGACCTCTCCCCCTCCGCCGCCCCCGGTCTTCGAGATCTTCACCCGGAAACGCTTCGCTCCCCTCCGCGAGACGGAACGCGACGCTGTGATCGTCGGAGATTCCATCGTCAGGTACGTTCGTGCTACTTTAGCTAAAGGTAATGTGCAAACTCATTGTTTCCCTGGTGCTCGTGTTCTCGATGTTTCTGCGCAGATACCCGCAATCCTGAAGGACGAGAGCGTCGGCGTGATCGTCCTGCACGCGGGGGTGAACGACATCAGGCTGCGGCAGACGGAGGTCTTGAAGCGGGACTTCGGCAGCCTGATCGAGACGGTTCGCAGCACGGCGCCCGAGACGAGGATCATCGTGTCAGGACCGCTTCCCACGTATCGACGTGGGCACGAAAGGTTCAGTAGACTTTTTGCTCTAAATGAATGGTTATTGACATGGTGTAAAGAACAGAAACTGCTTTTTGTTAATAACTGGAATCTTTTCTGGGAGCGTCCTAGGCTTTTCCGTGCTGATGGCCTGCACCCCAGCAGAGTCGGCGCAGAACTGCTGTCGGACAACATCTCCAGGACGCTGCGCTCCATTTGACTAGTAAGCCGATTCCCAAATAACTGCTATGATGGTTTTTGCTCTGAACACTTAAATGATAGCACTAGTGCTGTCCAATCTATAAATACTGTGTCTGTTCCTCGAATAGTGAGGTCAAAACATACAGTTAATGCAGGATCTAGAAAAAATCTGATCGTGATTAACCCGGAAAAATGCAAAATAAACGAACAAAAACCATTTTTAAAGTTTGGGCTTCTAAACATTAGATCACTCGCACCCAAAGCAGTTATTGTAAATGAAATGATCACAGATAATAGTTTTGATGTACTCTGCTTGACTGAAACCTGGCTAAAACCAAATGATTATATTGGTCTAAATGAGTCTACTCCACCAAGCTACTGTTATAAGCATGAGCCCCGTCAGATTGGTCGTGGCGGTGGTGTCGCAACAATATATAGTGATATTCTCAATGTAACTCAGAAAAAAGGATACAAGTTTAATTCCTTTGAAATACTTTTGCTTAAAGTTACTCTGTCAGATTTGCAAAAGAAATCTGTCTTATCTCTTATTTTAGCTACTGTGTATAGACCACCAGGGCCGTATACAGACTTTCTAAAAGAATTTTCAGATTTCCTTTCCGACCTGCTGGTTAATTTTGATAAAGCACTAATTGTCGGAGACTTTAACATTCACGTCGATAATACAAATGATGCCTTAGGGCTTGCGTTTACTGACCTATTAAATTCTTTTGGAGTCAAGCAAAATGTCACCGGGCCCACTCATCGTTTCAATCATACGCTAGATTTAATTATATCGCATGGAATTGATCTTACTGACATAGATATCGTACCTCAAAGCGATGATGTTACTGACCATTTCCTTGTATCATGCACGCTGCGTATGACTGATATTAACTATATCGCTCCGCGCTATCGTTTGGGCAGAACCATTGTTCCAGCCACCAAACATTTATTTACAAGTAACCTGCCCGATTTATCTCAACTGCTCTGTGCACCCAGTAATACACAGGATCTAGACAAATTAACTAGCAACATGGACACTATCTTCTCTAATACGTTAGAAGCTGTTGCCCCCATCAAATTGAAAAAAGTTAGAGAAAAATGTACTGCGCCATGGTACAAAAGTACTACCCATTCTCTCAAGAAAGAAACTCGTAATCTTGAGCGCAAATGGAGAAAAACTAATTTGGAAGTTTTTAGAATTGCGTGGAAAAACAGTATGTCCAGCTATAGACAGGCTCTAAAAGCTGCCAGGGTCGAGCACATACGCAAACTCATAGAAAATAACCAAAACAATCCAAGGTTTTTATTTAGCACAGTGGCCAGATTAACAAATAATCAGATGCCGCCCGACCGAAATATTCCTTTACAGTTTAATAGTAATGACTTTATGAATTTTTTCACTGATAAAATAGATAACATCAGAAATACAATAACCAGCGTAGATTCTACAGCGTCTAATACGTCAATTTCCTTTGTCACACCCAAAGAAAACCTGCAGTGCTTTACCACTATAGGACAGGAAGAGCTAAATAAATTTATCAGTACGTCTAAACCAACAACATGCCTATTAGATCCTGTACCCACTAAATTACTGAAAGAGTTGTTACCTGTAGCAGAAGAACCGCTCCTCAATATTATCAACTCATCGTTATCTTTAGGTCATGTCCCAAAATCATTCAAGTTAGCGGTTATTAAGCCTCTTATTAAGAAACCACAACTAGACCCTAATGAACTAGGAAATTACAGACCCATTTCTAATCTTCCGTTTATGTCTAAAATTTTAGAAAAAGTTGTATCTGCTCAATTATGCTGCTTTTTGCAAAAAAATGATATCTATGAAGAATTTCAATCAGGTTTCAGGCCCCATCATAGCACAGAAACTGCACTTGTAAAAATCACTAATGACTTGCTTCTTGCATCAGACCAAGGCTGCATCTCATTGCTAGTTTTACTTGACCTTAGTGCTGCGTTTGACACTATAGACCATGACATACTAATAGATCGACTACAAAACTATGCAGGTATTCAAGGGCAGGCTTTAAGATGGTTTAGATCCTACCTGTCTGATCGCTACCACTTTGTTTACTTAAACGGGGAGTCTTCTCAATTATCACCAGTAAAGTATGGAGTGCCACAAGGATCTGTCCTAGGTCCTCTGCTTTTCTCAATATACATGTTGCCCCTTGGCAATATTATTAGGAATTATGGAATTAGTTTCCATTGTTATGCTGATGATACTCAACTATATATCTCAACAAGACCAGATGAAACTTCTAAATTATCAAAGTTAACAGAGTGTGTTAAAAATGTAAAAGACTGGATGACCAATAATTTTCTCCTATTAAATTCAGATAAGACAGAGATATTACTTATTGGACCAAAAATTAATACACAAAATCTCTTGGATTACAATTTGCAACTAGATGGATGTACTTCTGCTTCCTCTACAGTCAAAAGTCTGGGTGTTATATTAGACAGCAACTTGTCTTTTGAAAATCATATTTCTCATGTTACAAAAACAGCATTCTTCCATCTTAGAAACATTGCCAAGCTGCGAAACATGTTACCTGTTTCTGATGCAGAAAAGTTAGTTCATGCATTTATGACCTCTAGGCTGGACTATTGTAATGCATTGCTAGGTGGTTGTCCTGCATCTTCAATAAACAAGCTGCAGTTAGTCCAAAATGCAGCTGCTAGAGTCCTTACCAGGTCAAGAAAATATGACCATATTACCCCAATTTTAAAGTCTCTGCACTGGCCTCCTATTAGGTTCCGTATCAACTATAAAATACTACTTCTTACCTATAAGGCCCTAAATGGTTCAGCTCCTGCGTACCTAACTAGTCTTCTACCTCGCTACAATCCATCACGCTCCCTAAGGTCGCAAAACTCAGGACTCTTGGTAGTACCTAGAATAGCAAAGTCCACTAAAGGAGGTAGAGCTTTTTCACATTTGGCTCCCAAACTCTGGAATAGCCTTCCTGATAATGTTCGGGGTTCAGACACACTCTCTCTATTTAAATCTAGATTAAAGACACATCTTTTTAGCCAAGCATTCACATAATGCATCTCATAATCTTTTACTGCTGTTATATCTGATCAATTGCACATTATGAATCCTTAGCTTTGGTTGAACAAATCCTTTTGCTTGGTTTGAACAGCAGCTACGCTAATTATGTTCCTATTGTTCTCTGTTTCTGCCACGGGATTGACATCCCGTGGTAACTAGGAATAACACAAGCTACAGTCTGGATCAGGAGCACCGAAGAAGAGATGATGATGCCAACCCCTTGGAGGACTTTAGATGATATCAGCCCTGAAACACCATACATCACTACCGAATTTTACTACAGTGATTTGATTGCAACATATAATCATTAATGTTAACATTATACAAATTGTACAAACTTTAATTATTGTACAAATTCTAATTTAACAAACGTTATTGTACAAACTTTAATTATTGTACAAACTTTAATTTAACAAACTTTAATTATTGTACAAACTTTTAATTTGCTGTTAAGCTGCTTTGAAACGATTTGTTTCGTGAAAAGCGCTATACAAATAAACTTGACTTGACTTGACTTGACATGTCTACAATCTGCAAAAGAAAGAAAAACAGATTATCCAGTTTTAAAAACATTTAAAAAGACTGAAGAATGAAAATTCACTGCTATTAAATGACTGTGAATGTTAGATTTGGTAGGGTCTGTGCTAATTATTTTTATTTTTTTTAACTGGAATAAAAAATAAATAAATATTTTTTTTGATGCACCTGTTGTCAAAAATGTATATATCTTAAATCTGCTAAATAAATATAAAAATGTAAATGTCTTGCTTAATGCTTTAAGTAGTGAAATCATTTAAAATGCACCTCTGATCTCTTAACTGTAATATTGTGACAAAAGAAAATGGGATGATATGATGTCTATCTATAAAAGTTTTTTTTTTTTTTTTTTTAATCTATCATGTTTTATCCAATATATTCAAACTTAAAAGATGGGGACATAACAATGAACTGCGCTGAGACTGTGACAATAATTTATGCAGTGGAATGAATGAGCAAATTTTCATAACCCTTTAAAAAAAGCTTTAAAAATTATAATATTAATAAACTTGCCAGAGAAAAGACCTTCATGTACTTTCATAATTCTAACAGGAATCCTACTTATTGTAAAAATGTGAGCATTTACAATATGTACAATGAACACAATTCATACTTAAAATAGCTGAACAAATCAATCGTTTTTAAAGATCCTTGTGCTGACAGATAACCAGCCAACTGTCTGCAATAACAGCAGTTTCCAGTAAGTCACATTATATTGCGAACTCTATGTCTGCAATCTGCTTGCACAATGAAAAAGGGGGCAAACACAGATCATCATTTACTTATATCTAGACAATAAAACTGAATTCTCCTTTTCTTACTTTGTGCCAAGTTGTTGCAATAATTTTTATGTTATAAATCCCAGGTTTCACAGACAAGGCTTAAGCCTAGTCCTAGACTAAAATGTAAGTCTGAGCTGTTTCAACTGAAATAAAATTTCATTGATTGATCTTAAAATATATCTGTGCCTTTGTTTGATCTCAAGATGCACACCAGTTATTTTTTGTAAGCACGATTATAAAAATGACTTAAATGTCCTAATTCACCTATGGCTTAATCCTGGTTTAGTCTAAGCTCTGTCTGTGAAACCGGGCCATAGTGTCCTAAAAATGGTAAACAAAAGGGGCTAACTGTGATTTGTCTCATTTATTCAGTGATTTATAATGTATTTATTCTTGAGTGAACTAAACTAATACCCCAGAACCTAGTGACACCTGTAAACAAAACGAAAGACATAGCAATTTTTTTGTTTTTTATACATTTATATCAGCAAATACCAACATGATTATTGTAGTACTATCACAGAGGAACTAATGCAAGAGTGAACTGAACTGAAGATATATATATATAGCTTTGTAAAAATGCTTGTCTGTAAAAATGTCTCTGTCTCTCTCTCATTTTATGCAAAATGTGTTTAATAAGAGATACTGATATGTATTAATAATAATGCTTGAGAGAATGGACTTGTACTTTCATAATTCTAATTTAAACACCTACATATTGTCAAAAGACTCTTGTGTTAACAGATTTCTGGGCCAAGGGTGTGCAAAACCATTGAAAAATATTACATGTGAGAAAATGTGAAGAATGAAATAAGAAGTGGATGCTGACTGATTCTGCAACAACAGAGGTTTCCAGTAAGTCACAATACATTGAGAACTATTAGCCCCTATAGCCTATATGTGTATAATCGTCTCAAACACTGAAAGGAAGAAAGAAAGAGACAGAGAAAGAAAGAAAAACAGATTGTCCAGTTTTAAAAACATTTAAAAATATTAGAGAATGAATATTCACTGCTATTAAATGACTGTGAATGTTAGATTTGGTAGGGTCTGTGCTATTTATTGTTATTTTTTTTTAACTGGAATTAAAAATAAATATTTTTTTTTTAACACACCTGTTATCAAAAATGTAAATATCTGAAATCTGCAAAATAAATATTAAAAATGTAAATATCTTGCTTAATGCTTTAAGTAGTGAAATTGTTTAAAATTCACCTCTGATCACTTAACTGTATGATGATGATGGGATGATATAATGTCTATCTAGAAAAGTCACAAGTTTTTTTTTTTTTTATCACGTTTTATCCAATATATTCAAACATATAAGATGGGGAAATTTCCATAATCACTGACCCTTTAAAAATGATAAAGCCCCAAGACCATATGCGATGCACTGAGGCTGCATTGTACACTATCTATGTGTAGAATCTGCTCGCACACTTAAACAATGTATTTTTTTAATGTAATTTGTATTTATTTATTTATTTATTTATTTATTTTTTAATTTGACTTTGTGCCATTTTGTTGTAATCAAAAAAGAAGAAGAAAAAAATTATAAAATTGCCAGAGGTGAATGGGCAAAGATGGTAAAGGCAGATTCTGCTTCACTTTATTAAGTGTATTTCAGATTCAATTGATGTAATTAACCAACAAAACAGAAAGCAACATATTAAGGCTCCTTCTAGTGCACTAACAGAGTTTGCCATATGTACTTTGTCAAAAAATAAAATAAAATAAAATTGTTTAAATTTTTTTTTTTTTTTCTGTGGTGTGACAACTCATATTTAATGTTGCTTTACACAGACTTTAAATGTCTGTGAATGTTAGCTTGGTAGGGTCCTTTTTTTATTTGAATGAAAAAAAAAAAAGGTAGAAACACCTGTTGTCAAAAATATAAACATCTTAAATAAATATTAAAAAATAAAGCCAGACCTGTAAATTGTACAAATGGTCACAGCCACTCTTACGGTAAAAATAAGGTGGATATAGACTTGTCAGAGAAAAGACCTGCATGTACTTTCATAATTCTAACAGGAACTTATGCACTTGCACATTGTTAAAATATGAGCATGTACAGCATGTACAATGAACAATATTCATACTTAAAATAGCTGAACAAATCAATCATTTTAAAGATTTAACAGATTTCTGGTTACACAACAAGTAAAACCAGACCACCTTATACAATAACAGTAGTTTCCAGTAAGTCACGTTACATTGGGAACTATACTATGTGTATAATCTGCTGCACACACTAAAAAACCCCCACAAAACAAAACGTCCAGGTTACGTCTGTAACCATGGTTCCCCTAAGGGAACGAGACGCTGCGTCGAAACGCTTGGGGAACGCCCCCGGCGAGCCACCGTACTGAAGCGTGTGTAGAACCAAACCAATGAGGAAGTGCCACGTCATGAGCGGGATGACGTAGTCGATCAGGAAGCATAAGACACGCCGGCAACACGCTCATTTTAGCTTGACGCGAAGCGAGCGTGTGTAGGGGTGTCAGGAGTATGGCATGTAGACGCAGCGTCTCGTTCCCTTAGGGGAACCATGGTTACAGACGTAACCTGGACGTTCCCCGTCAGTCCACTTCGAGCTGCGTCGAAACGCTTGGGGAACGAGAATACCCACTGCGCCATACGAGTGAGCCCACCCCTACCTGAGTGTGTGTTAGGTCAGGAGGAGAGGACTCGAGAACCTGGAGTAATCGGAAGGTCCAAGTTATAAAAACGAACAAATGTGTGCGGAGAGGACCAGCCCGCCGCATCACAGATGTCGCTCAAGGCCAAACCCAAGAAAAGGGCTTTAGAGGCCGCCATACTCCGGGTCGAATGTGCCCGGACCCCCAGAGGAGACCGGAGGCCCGAGGACTCATAGGCAAGTGAGATGGCCTCGACCACCCACCTGCTTATGGTCTGCTTGGTGGCCGGAGTGCCCTTCTTCGGACCACCAAAGCACACAAAGAGCTGATCTGCATTACGCCACGGGGCAGTGCTGTGGACGTATGTGTCCAGTGCTCGAACTGGACACAACAGATTGAGACGCTCCTGACCTGCCTCCTGAAAGGGGGGAGGGCAAAAGGCCTGAAGCACAATGGGACCTGGCACAGAAGTAGGCACCTTAGGAACATACCCCGGCCTGGGGTAGAGAAACGCACTGACCATACCGGGAGCGAACTCGAGGCATGACACGGCGAGCGCCTGAAGGTCTCCCACCCGCTTGAGGGAGGAGATGGCGAGGAGGAACACAGTCTTAAGTGTCAGGAACTTGACTGGGACCTCCCCGATAGGTTCGAAGGGAGCTCCGCAGAGGCCCTCCAGAACCACTGCCAGGTCCCACGAGGGCACCTTAGTGCGTTGTGCTGGCCTCAGCCTTAGTGCACCACGGAGGAAGCGGATGACAAGGGGGTGTTTCCCAATAGATAGACCACCCTGAAAGGCGTGGAAAGCACTGAAGGCCGCCACGTACACCTTCAGAGTGGAAGGGGCTAACCCCGCGGCAAATCGGTCCTGCAAAAATTCCAGAACTGTACCAATCGGGCAGTTAACTGGATCTTGCGCCCGCTGACCGCACCAAGAAGTGAAGAGTCTCCACTTCAAGGCATACAGCTTCCTCGTGGAGGGAGCTCTGGATTGGAGGATGGTCTCAACAACCTCAGCTGAGAGACCGGAAGCTATGAGGTGTGCCCCCTCAGAGGCCACGCCCACAGCTTCCACGACTCTGGGCGGGGGTGCACAATGGTGCCCCCTGCCTGAGAGAGGAGGTCCCTCCTGAGCGGAATCTCGAAGGGAGAGCCGTCTAGGAGGGCCACCAGGTCCGAGAACCAAACTCGGGCCGGCCAGAACGGGGCTACCAGGAGTAGACTGACCCCGTCCTGACGTACTCTCTCCAGAACTCCCGGGAGCAGAGCAATCGGGGGGAATGCATACAGCCGCAGCCTCGGCCATGGCTGTACCATAGCATCCAGCCCCAGTGGAGCTGGATGCGTGAGGGAAAACCAAAGTGGGCAGTGCGTCGTGTCCTGAGACGCAAACAGATCCACTTCTGCTAGGCCGAATTCCCTCCATAGGAGCTCCACCGAATGTGGGTGGAGTCTCCATTCCCCGGGCCTCAGCCCCTGTCTCGACAGGATGTCCGCTCCCCGATTGAGATGCCCAGGAATGAAGGTCGCTCTCAGTGAGAGGAACTTCCCCTGGGCCCAGAGGAGGATCTGGTGTGCCAGCCTGTAAAGGGGGCGCGACCTCAGACCCCCCTGCTGGTTGATATAGGAGACCACCGATGTGTTGTCTGTGCGGACAAGCACGTGATGTCCCCTGAGGTCTGGAAGGAAATGTTTCAAAGCACGAAACACCGCCAACATCTCCAGGCAATTGATGTGCCAAGTGAGATGGCGGTCTTCCCACAGACCATGGGCTGAGCGGCCACTCATGACCGCCCCCCAACCCGTGAGGGAGGCGTCCGTCGTTAGCGTTACGCAACGACAAGGAGCCCCCAACACCGGGCCTTGAGATAGGAACCAAGGTTTCTTCCACATGTCCAGGGCACGTAAGCAACGCCGCGTGACCTTGATCATGCGAAACGGGTTTCCTCTCGGGGAAAACCCTTTGGTCCCGAGCCACCACTGCAGAGGTCTCATGTACAGCAGGCCAAAAGGTATTACGTTGGACGCAGCTGCCATCAGACCCAACAGTCTCTGAAACTGTTTGACAGTGAGTGACTGGCCTTCTTTCACGCTCTTGACTGCTGTGAGGATCGACTCGATACGAGCAGGAGACAGACGTGCCTGCATCGTCGTCGAATCCCACACCACGCCCAGATAAGTGGTCCTCTGAGATGGAGAAAGCACACTTTTCTTGGCGTTTAGTCTTAACCCCAGCTCTTTCATGTGGGCGAGGACGGCATCTCGATGCCGAATCGCCTCCTGACGCGACTGAGCCAAAATCAGCCAGTCGTCGATATAATTGAGTATGCGGATGCCCTGGAGTCGAAGAGGAGCCAGGGCAGCATCCACACACTTGGTGAAAGTGCGGGGAGAGAGTGATAGGCCGAAAGGAAGAACCCGATATTGGTAGGCTTCGCCCCCGAAAGCGAACCTCAGGAACTTCCTGTGACGAGGAAGGATGGATATGTGGAAGTATGCGTCCTTCAGATCGATAGTGACAAACCAGTCCTCGGACCTGATCTGTGTAACGATCTGAGAAATAGTGAGCATCTTGAACCGAAGCCGTTTGATGGCGCGGTTCAAAAGACGCAGATCTATAATGGGACGCAACCCCCCATCCTTCTTCGGAACAATGAAGTAGCGGCTGTAGAACCCAAGTTCCCTCTCGAGAGGAGGAACCACCTCGATGGCTTCCTTCCTCAGGAGAGTAGCTACTTCTTGTTCTAGCACCAGAGCCTGCTGGGGGGCCACCAGAGTGTGGAGGACCCCCGAAAACCGGGGTGGGCGCAACCCAAACTGGATTGCATACCCCTGTTCTATTATCCGCAGAACCCATGATGAGACGTTCGGCAGAAGCTTCCACGCTGCCAGAAAGTCTACTAAGGG
The DNA here is from genome assembly GCA_033026305.1 of Cirrhinus molitorella. Classification (NCBI taxonomy): domain Eukaryota; kingdom Metazoa; phylum Chordata; class Actinopteri; order Cypriniformes; family Cyprinidae; genus Cirrhinus; species Cirrhinus molitorella. The sequence goes on along the minus strand of CM065117.1, from coordinate 25,704,079 downwards.
AACCAGCCGCTCGAGGCTGGTCTCTGGTGTAATAGCAGTTGGAAGGACCAACCCCTCGGGGTGGGTCCCTCCTGGGGGGAGCGAGCATCCCCATGCCGTACCGAGACCGGGCGGCAACTGGGTAGCCCGTTCGCCGGAGCTCGTTGAGCCCTGAAACACACGAGGTGGCAGGGACTGCAACAACACTCCCCGAGAGCGCTGAGGTAGAAGGGGTACCGTATACTGAGGTAAACACCCTTCTACCCCAGTGGGGGCTGCTCTCGAGCCCAAAGCGCCAGTAGCGTCAGGGCCTTTTTGTCTGGGCCTTCTTAGACTGAAGGACGGTCCTCAGATCCGTCTTCTGACGAGAAGGCCCAGACCCAGAGCGTCGTCCCACCCCCTGGTCTTTCTTAGGGGGGGCACGGGTAGCGACGCTCTGCCTCTGCTGTTGGCGGTATGAGGAGCTGGACGGCCGGGGCTGCTCCCGCTCAGCAGCCCCGGGGACCTGGCGCCGAGGGAGGAAACGCTGGAAAGCCGCCGCTTGCTTTTTCGCCTCCTGAAACGTCACCGAAGAGGCCAGAAGGCGAAAGCGGGGCGTCCAGCAGGAAGAACCTGTCCTTATCTTCCATAGTGGACAGGTTCAACCACAGATGCCTCTCCGTGGCCACAAGGGCAGACATAGAGCGGCCGATGGCACGGGCCGTCTCTTTAGTGGCACGGAGAGACAGATCTGTGGCCCGACGCAGTTCAGCAACTGTGTCGGATTCCCTTTCCTCCCCAGCATCCAGGTCCTTAAGCAGGTCAGCCTGATATGCCTGCAACACCGCCATGGTGTGCAAGCAAGCACCAGCCTGACCTGCCGCCGTATAAGCTTTTCCCACCAAGGAAGATGTTTGCTTAAGAGCCTTGGTGGGAAGCTTAGGGGCCTTCAGAGACGATGCCGAAGCAGGGGAGAGATAGCTCGCAAGCGTCTGCTCCACTGCTGGCATCGCCCCATATCCCCTCTCACTCAGCCCCAACACATTGGAATATGTAGATACATCGGGGCTGAAAATGCGAGAGGAATATGGCTTTCCCCACGACCTAGACACCTCGGTGTGAAGGTCGGGGAAAAACGGAAGACCCCTTCGTGAAGGTTGCGATCGTACACGCAGGAAACGCTCGTCCAATTTACTCTTTGGACGAACGTCCTGCTTCTCGGACGGCCAATCCAGATTTAATTTTGAAACCGCCCGAGTTACAACCTCCACGAGCTCCTCATATGCCAAAGACTGTGGTGGCGAGCTCACAGTCTCTTCTGTGTCGACGCTCATCACGTCAACCTCCTCAGAGGAAGACAGATGAAGCGCCGGGTCCTCTCTCGGGGGGGAAGAAACCGCAGCGCGGGCTTCCGAACCCTGAGAGGGGACCGTGGATCTAGCGGTTAAGGACTGAGATAAGGACGAGCCCGTCTCAGATCCTTCCACTAAATCCACCTGCGAGCCCCACGAGAGCAGTCTACGCTGGGCCTCGGCCGCAGCGGGACCGCTGCCCGCGGGAGCTCGCACCTGACCGCCCTCATCAAAGACGGCCAGGCGGGAGCGGAGCACGCGGAGCGGGAGAAGCTCGCAATCGTGACAGTCAGCCCGCTCGAGGGCTAACTGTGCATGCTCCGCACCCAAACAAACGACGCACAGATCGTGTGTGTCCTCGCCTGCAATGTAACGCGGGCAGGGAGGAACACAACGTCTGAAACGTCGTTCGCTCGCCACTTTACTTTTACATTTAGACATGTTTTACAGATTGTTTGGCTGGCTAACAGAGTTTTTGTTAAGCTGATTTAGCACACACACACACAACAGACACGCTCGCTGAAGAGCAAAAGCTAAAATGAGCGTGTTGCCGGCGTGTCTTATGCTTCCTGATCGACTACGTCATCCCGCTCATGACGTGGCACTTCCTCATTGGTTTGGTTCTACACACGCTTCAGTACGGTGGCTCGCCGGGGGCGTTCCCCAAGCGTTTCGACGCAGCTCGAAGTGGACTGACGGGGAAACCTATTTAGACACATTGTCAAAATGTGAGTATGTACAGAAAACACTATTCATAATTTAAATAGCAGAACGAGCAGTCATTTTTAAAGATTCTGGGCCCGGGGTCTGCCATTGAAAGAAAATGCATGTGAAAAATTTGAAGACTTAAAAAGAATTAGGAAGTGAATGCTCAATGACAACTTCTGAAAAGAAAAAACAACAACAACAAAACAATACAAAAACAACAGTTTCCAGTAAGTCACAATAGATCGAGAACTATACCCACTAGGCTATATGTATATCTGCTCAAAGACTGAGAGAAAAAGTAAATTGTCTATTTTTTTTATTTTTGACTCTTCTTTGATTTCTTTGCTTTTTACCTTTAATTAAGATGAAATTGAACCAGTCAAGTGTCAGCAGCAACTGAAAATGGTTTTTGCTGTTGACATTACTCAAACCGTAGTTACATAGCTTTCTAAAAATGCTCACACACTCAGTTGTGCTGTTTTTGAAAGAAGTCTCTTCTGCGCACCAAGGCATCAGTAACAGTAATATTAAGAAATATTATTTCTAGGGATGTAGGCTTTCAGTGTCTTTAAGTATGGCCTGCTGGATCATATTATACTCGGATGATCGATTTGAAAACAATTAAAGTAAGTCACTGAAAGATTGCTTTCCCTTTATTATGTTAATACTAACTCTCACCAGGAGAGGTCGCTAGTTTCCAACCCCTCCGCTTATTTATAACTGTAGTTTTTTTTTTTTTTTTTTTGTAGTGAGTATACTGTGATTTTCCCCTCCCAGCCTAATACTCACCTGTTCCAGAGTGACATGCCATAAGCACCACAGCACTTACTAATGTATACAGTATGCATCTACATGTAACTTAAGAGTATTCTGGAAAAAACTGCTTATGTGATATCAACATGTCAGTTTATCATAAGCAACACTAGAGTTCAATATCCAATGACAATTACAGCTAGGGAGACTGGACTAGACTGGATTTTCTAGTTTAGTGTTAATCATCAGCCAGTTGAGAGCTACATTTCTCCTTAGATGTTATAAGAATTTGGTCCCTGGAGCACAGGTTTTATCAGCTGGCAATTTTCAATGTACATTTAAAGGGATAATTCACCCAAAAATTAAAAGTTGATGTTTATCTGCTTACCCACAGGGCATCCAAGATGTAGATGACTTTGTTTGTCATATAATGGCAGTCAATGGGCACCAAATCTTTCAGAGTTAAAAAAACATACACAGACAAAACAAAATTAAACCCTGGGACTTGAGTATACTGATGTCCTAAGACACAAAACAATCGATTTGTGTGAGAAACTGAACAGTATTTATATAATTATTTTTATTTATTTATAGCCTGACTTTCAGTTCACAAAGCTGGCCAGGAATTCTCATCTCTCTTATCATCTGAAACATTGTATTCGTTTTACACAGAATGTTGTGTTTCCATGTTTTGTGGGGACATTCCATAGGTGTAATGGTTTTTATACTGTAAAAAACATATTTTCTATTGCCCTACACATAAACCTAGCCCTCACAGGAGACTGTGCATACTTTTATTTTCTCAAAAACACTCATTCCGTATGATTTATAAGCCTGTTTCCTCATGGGGACCTCACAGATATCCCCACAAGGTCAAAATTTACTAGTTTTACTATCCTTGTGGGGACATTTGGTCCCCACAATGTGATAAATACCAGGTGCACACACACACACACACACACACACACACATCTATGTATTCTCTCTCCTTCTCCCACATTCCCTGGTCTACCACATTAACATTAGTGAAGTTATTAGCTAGTTATGTTGGCATAGACTTGCATTAGCTAAGCAAAAATACCTTCTCTAGAGGACAAAAGCAACTAGGATAAAAAAAAATTAACGATAAGAAATATTTTAACTCCCCTCATTCAGTTTCGTTTTCAGTCATTGGGACAGATGACTGATCTGTTGCTTCTTTGATCCAGAGCAGTGGGCAGTCATATTGCTGCTGCGCCCGGGGAGCAGTTGGGGGTTTGGTGGGTTTGGTTTCACCTCAGTCGTGGTATTGAGGGTGGAAGAGAGCATTGGTTATTCACTCACCCCACCAACAATCTCTGCAAGACCTGAGACTTGAACCTACAATCTTCAGGTCACAAGTCTGACTCACAAACCATTAGGCCACGATTCAGAGGAAACAGGCAAGGGGAAACAGTATGTCATTCCCTCTTGAGTAACTATGGTTACATGGTAACCTGAGACGTTCCCCTTCTAGAGAACGTGTGCTGCGTTCTCTAGTCGACACTAAGGGGACACAATGCCCACTAAGCCATGCCATGGCGAATGCCTGTTCCCTGGATGAGAGAGCACCAAGGAAAGTGACACACATACCCCGACTCTTCCATCAGAAAGGGGGCAAGCCATTAACGCCTCAGGTCACCAACATAACTTGGAAAAAATGGGGAACCCAGCCAATCAGGAGGGCCATCTTATTAATCAAGCTAAGAACACAGCCACACAGCTACGAACCTACAGCCAGCCCACCCCTACTACCTGACTTAGCTTAAGGGGTGAAGGAAGGTAGAGCATCTACTTAACTCTAACAGGGGAGATGGCTAGAAAAGTCTGCCTACTTGAAAAGGGCTGCCTACTTAACCCTGATAAGAGGGTCAGCCCGACTACTGAGAGTACTTGGAAAAAGCTCACAACACGAGGGAGAGACCAGACCATCTGTCAATGGTTCGACAACAAGCGAAACACATTAGAACATTATTAGTTCAGCCTCAGAGTCCAAACACTAAGCTTTGGACTAAAAATACTATTTTGGGGAAGCATCAAAAAGTGTAATAATCAGAGTGTGGTTTAGAGTACGAACACTTCTCTTTCAACACCTTTGTGTGATCCACTTTCTTCCTTCTAAGGCTTGCCCACTTGTGTGCCCAACTTCTAGAGGGAGGAGTGGCGAGAGTGGCCATGCTACAACTCCAATAACTTGTAAGAGTCTCCTCTACATGGGGAATCCTTGCATATCTTATGTCCATCATTTTGCTGTATGTGGGGTTGAAGTTAGGTTGGTAAGATTCCATACACTTCCCAAAATGTTCTGCAAACCTCAGGTCTACACCATGCCTTGGCAGCTGCAGGACCAGAGCCACAAGATGCAGATACTTGTCCCTCATCCTTTGAGGGACAAATCCAAATAGTGCTTTCTCATTGAGAATTTATCACAATAAAGCGCATTCAGAACCCTCAAGCACCGAACGTGCACGCTACTCACAAACACACATAAATCGTGTGTGTCCTCTAGTGTCAGAAACCACGAACACAGAGGTACAATCTTTCTAAAATGCTCACTTGCCTTGGTTTTCTCCATAACATCTTCACACGCATTGTCAAAAAAATGTCTTCTGAAGACGACAAAAGTTGGCATTTGACGTGCAGCATGAGTTCCCTAGGAGGGAAAACATGCCACAACAACCCAAGTAACGTTGCTAGGAATTCTGGGCCCTATGTACAGAATTTGATATGGGTCCCCCTCAAAATAGGGGTAGGAATTCACAATCACAAAATCATGTTCAGTGGGGCAAGGGGAGTCTCACAATCACAAACAAACAAACAAACAAACAAACAAACAAACAAACAAACAAACAAACAAACAAACAACAACAACAACAAAAAACTCTGGACCCTATGCACCCTTCCTCCCCAAATAGTGACACCCCTGCAACCACCTGATAGATTAGTATTTATATATTATTTATTTATTTATTTATTTATTTGTTTTATTTCACACAATTTTAAATATTTAAAGGACTGTAAAAAAGTATTTAAATATGTACTATTCTTAAAGACAACCTGCATACCTGTCTATATAACAATGCCTTTGATCAAGAAAAAAGACTACAGTCATTGTTTACATTTTATGACCATATAAAGTTTATTGCCCCATTATTGTGGCTTGTTGTCACATAATGTTTTTTTTCTTTTTTAGGCAATAATGGTGTAAAGCTTTAGTATATTTTGTGTGCATTTAAAAAAATTGACTTTCAAAAATTAATTACACACTTAAATAATATTCACTAAAGTAAAATATGTGACAACTCCTGTCTCCTGTGTTAAACAGTCACATGGGATGTGTTTGAAACGGAACGTATCGAGTCATGAACAATGCCGGATATGGGAAACAGTTATCATTCAGTTATCAGCAATTTTACTCAAATTACTTGTGTGCAATAAAATCATGGTGTGTCACAGATGAAGTAATATATAAAGCTCTGCTAAAGTCAGAATTATTTGCTTTACCTGCCATTACATTTCTGCAGTGAAGAAAAGAAGAGCATGAGAATGATGTTGCGTCTAGCTGTGTGTGTTGCAGGGGTCTTACTGCTCAACATAGCAGGTAAAATCTGATTTTTTTGTTGCTTATGGAAACTCATATAACAATAAAAAGACTTTAAATTAAATGTAATTAATTAAAATTTTCAGATAACTATTTTAATAATCATGAATGTTCTTTTACTGTTTTAACCACCAATTGCAGAATGATTCATATTTTTACTAACACACACTGATCATTTTAATAATAGGCTACTGTTGAAGTGTGTATTGCTGAATACAGTGTAGATACTAATTCAAACCCCATAATGTTTCATTATTTTACAGTAAATGTTTTGTTCCATTAAATTTTAATGGAATTAAATTTAATTACTATTTGTAATAATATGTTTTTACCCTATGGCAATATAACTTGTAGATAATCAGGTAACACTTTTTTTTAAGGTGTCCATAATACAGAGTAATTACCTAGTTAAGTACTTAGCAGTAGCCGTTGTAACAAAATGTACTTACCATGTAACTATGTTACGGAACAGCCTGTACTTACAGTTTATAGTTACGTACATATTATACTGCTTTTGTGTCAAAGCGTCAATGTCCATTCATTGTATAATGTCAGCTGACAGTACATCATTCAGAACTCCTTTTTTCCCCTCAGTAATAATAATAAGTCACACAGGTTTGAAATGATGAGTACATAATGACAGTTTTTACATTATTATTATGTGAGTGAACTAAACTTTTAACAGTGCTGATGTGAATGTGAAATATTGATTGCAGGATATTCAAACCAGTTTATCAGCTCTGTAATTGTAAACTTTTCTGATTAGTTTAGTATATAATTATTTGTTCTTCTTCTTCTTCTTCTTCTTTATTGTCAATATAGGCTCATTCGGACAGTTAGATGGTAAGTTCCTGCACTCTTAATGACCATACAAATGCATGTTCAATGAGAAATAAATGCAGAACTTGATTTTATCAATTTAGAACTGATTAGGTAATATGACAGTTATGGCAATGGAATTAGGAGAGGATGGGTTTCAAATGAAGAGCAAGTTATTACATTTCAATACTTTATTTTGATAGACCACTTTAGACATTCTACTAACTATATGTAAAATTCTCAATAATTTTTTAGAGTAGACTATTAGGTTAGGTTTAGGGTTAGTAGAATATAGAATATATATATAAAACACTACAAACGTTCATGTTGATCTTATTTCCTACACTGAATACCAACTTTTTTTTTTCTTATCAGTGTGTGGCCGAACCCCCCTTAACCCCAAGATTGTTGGAGGGCAAAATGCAGCTGAAGGGTCTTGGCCCTGGCAAGCAAGCATTAATTTTATTCTAAATGGAGGTCTTGTATGTGGTGGGAGTCTGATCAATAAAGACTGGGTTTTGACTGCAGCTCAGTGCTTTCGGGAGTACGTAGTGGCATTGCACACATAGATTGTAACGTTGCATATATAGACTGATAAACAGCGGAATTAAGACTGTTTTATTTTGTTTTTTAACAGATTGACCACATCGACCACAGTAATCTACCTGGGACGTCATCAGCAAATAGGCGTAAACTCACATGAGATAACCAGAACAGTGAATCAAATCGTCATCCATCCTAGATATAACCCAGATAATTTTGACAATGACATAGCACTGGTCAAGCTTTCCTCTTCTGTGACTTTCAATGATTACATTAGTCCTGTCTGTCTAGCGGCAGGTGGTAGTACATTTGCTGAGGGCACTCAGAGCTGGATCACTGGATGGGGAAAACTTAATTTTGGAGGTGAGTACAACTTAAAAATCAATCAAACACATGACCACATGCGTTCTGTTCACATGATATAAAACTATATCTTGATAGTCCACAGATATTTCACTAATTATAAATAACTTTGTTAGACGCACTAATGTAACTACTGTTTTTAGTAGCGTGACAGTGGCTTAGCTACTTTTAAAACAGTGTAGCTTTTCCAGTAGCTAACTACTTTTTGGGACTTTTGTCATTTAAATTACTTGGAAAAAAGTGTCCCAATCAACCTGAATTCACCCTACTCTTTGAAATCAAGATTGCATTACAATATGTTTTTAACCCCCTAATTGTCATCCGTCCCACCTGTGGGACGCCTATGTTTCTTCACCATTTTACAAACAAATTCTAATTTAATCATGACAAACTATATATCATTGGAAAGGTCTAAGACTCCTAAATAGATATTTTACTATTTTTTTGTTACAAATTATGTAGGAAAAGTAATAGATTAATTTATAACAAGAGTGCACCTCAAAAATCTACTTCATAACAGGAGTTTGTCACAAAAATACTTTCTTTGTTGCCTTTTTCCGTATCATGCTTTAGAAGTCATAAGAAATTATATATATCACTTGAAAACCTAAAATCTCAAAATTCATCCTTTGAAAACCATTTTAAAATCAGACATTGCACTATTATAGAAAATGTACATCAAAATTGTATTACAAAATGTTTTCGTTCATGAATTATAAAAAATTAAGTTTAAATACTGCATTTACATGTATTTGTTTAAACTGGGAGTGACAGTTAAAGGGTTAAAGCCCAAATATCGTTCATTATAACTTCATTATAATTCTAAATTAACAATTATTCAGCTATTTGTAATTTTGTTAAAAATAATGATAATAATAAAAAAGAAATAATGTAGCTTCAATAGAAAAGTAGCTACTTTTTCAGAAGGGTATCTTGAATGTACACTCTTAAAAATAAAGGTGCTCTAAAAGGTTCTTCATAGCGATGCCATTGAAGAACCATTTTTGGTTCTACAAAGAACCAATCAGTCAAACCATTCCATTTTTTTTTTTTTTTTTTTTTTTACCTTTTTATTATCTGAAGAACCTTCTTTCGCCACAAGGAACCGTTTGTGAAACAGAAAGGTTATTCAGATGTTAAAGGTTCTTCTATGCCATTGTGTGTGAAGCACCTTTATTTTTAAGAGTGTAGCTTAGCTACTTTAATATACGAGTAGCTTGCCATTATTAGTCTGTGTGCCTATTTATTTTATTTTCACATTGCGACATAAATGAGATGCTGTCAACCATTGCTGTAGACATAAATGTAGTTATCATTATATATTATTATAGTTGTCTTCCTTGGTGTGAATAGGTCTTAAAGCTTTGTCTTTTTACACTGATTTATATACAATAGACAACACTATACCAAACACACTGCAGGAGGTGAAGATACCAGTTGTCAGCAACACTTACTGTAAATCTCTCTATGGAAGCTCATTTACTGACAACATGATGTGCGCTGGACCAACCGAGGGTGGGAAAGGGTTATGTCAGGTAAGACATCACTCACTGTCTGCTTACAGATGCTCAGTATATTGACATGTTATAAATGTGAAGGGCTTGTCTATGTAGGGAGACGGTGGAGGTCCAATGGTCATTAAGGACTCCAAGTGGATTCAGTCTGGCATTATGATTTTCAGTGTAGAGTGTGCAGCACCCAAGCACCCTGGCGGTTACACCAGAGTGTCCAAATATCAGAGCTGGATCAACTCTGTGATCGGCAGCAACCAGCCTGGATTTCTTTATTCCAGTGGATTCAGAGGCTCAACCAGCCTTCCCTTATTTTCCCTTTCACTCATATTTCCTCTCATCTTCTCTCTGTTTTGTTAAAGATTTAGTCCTACCGATGCCCTACAGAGATGATAAAAAATCGAAATTTATGTTTTAATCTACATATGAAGAACCTCACTTTACACGTGATCATATCATGATTTTATGCTGGAGGTCCACTGTGCATTTACTGAATGAGCACTGTGCTACGTCCGAACTGATTGCACTGTATTTTATGTATGATCATTTTTATTCTTAACTGTTTTAATTCATTTTAAATCAATGTTTTAATCATTTTAAATGTTCTTACATTATTTATGTGTTTTTATTGTTATTATTAGAACTCCTCTTATGCACAGCACTTTGAATTACCATTGTGTATGAAATTTGCTATATAAATAAACTTGCCTTGCCTTGGTGGTATACAAGGACAATCATCCCCTGTCATCCATTTTAAAACACACACACACACACACACACACACACACACACACACACACACACACACATACATATATATATATATATAAGATAAACTCACTGAACATGCAATAAATGCTGCAATGTGTGTCCTTAAGGGACAGTAAAAAAAAAATCCCCCCCAAAAAAAACACAAGACAATACTGTCAGCATTTCCTCACCTTCATGTTGTTCCAAACCTGTACGAATTTGTCTACACAAAAATAGATGTTTAGCAGAATGTTATGGCCAGCTTCGGCCTTAGACACCACTAGGAGTGGAAGTACCTCTCTCTTACTCTATAGTTTCAAATGGATATCATGAGGAAATTGTTACTAAACCACACAGAAGTAAAATTCTCCTCCAAAACCTATATGTTAATTTCTGGATCATTTCAATTTTCACAACAATAAGGCAAAAAGAAAATGTCTCGAGTTTTGCGCATAACCATGCTTCCTCGAGAGACACACATACACATACACACACATACACGTCTATGTTACTAAGAGGGACACACACACACACACACACACACACACACACACACACACACACACACACACACACAGGATCTATGTTATCTCTGTTCTCGGGAGACCTGGGAGACCTGGGAGACCTGATGCATATTTTTATGCTATATCTGATCAGACTGATCAGACTTATAGTTTTCATATAAATAATTATAAAAAATGTAAAGTTTCCAACAGACTTGCATTGGCTGAGCAAAAATAACCCTTCTAGAAGATAATTGCAGTCCACTAGGACAAGAAACCAGGATAGTAATAAGATAAGGATAAGCCTCAGGATTAGATAGCATTCAACTCCTGTGTCGTTGTGAACCCATGTAGCAATCAAGGGGAGGTGGTAGATAGGCTCAGGACTCATAGATTCCATTCAAAAAAGTGTTTATTAGAGTTGGGGATGTACATTCTCATAGCAGAAACAAACAAACAAAATAAATAAATAAAATAATATAAAAAACCCACTTGACTCAGCAGCAAATTTTATTTAAATACTTTCAGCAATATGCCCCCATCTTATCCTCTCCCAGGTTCAAACTAGACTGGCTATATATAACCTAGGACAAGCTCAGTACCTCCAGACCACACCACCTGGAGGGGGTATTAACACAGGACACTGCAGGGCCATTAGCACCAAGCAACTTCAAATTCTTTAACATATGACTATTATACATATTTAAAATAAATAAATATATAAATAAACCCATTAACATAATTCTTTAAATGCAATCCAAATATAACCAATGCCACAGAACTTCAAAAGATTAAGTCACCAAAGATTAAGTCCCCCACCAAAGAAATTATACAATATTTGCAAGCTTTTTTGTTAATATACTTTGGAATGCTTACAAATGCCATTAAATGTCAGTTCACATATTAGCTAATGCTCATGTTTACATTTACAAATGTTGTGAAAATATATCTTATAGGCACTTTGCAAACTATTCATGCTAATATATTCATTAACTCATAATCACAGTCTGTAAAGGGCATATATTTGGTCTTTGTTTGTTGTGTAGACTTCTACTATTTGCACATCTTAATTCATGTATTAATCATTTGTTAATGTTTCTGCACAACTCAGTCTAAAGTGGAAACTATTCATTGTAAATGTTAATAAACTTTTGGTAATCATTAGTATCTTTATGAGCAGTCATTTTGATGGCAAAAAGTGTCCCAAATGACCAGAATTCTCCCTATTTCCACATCTTTACAAATTATTTACTGATCATTTGTCTATATTTTTGCAGTACCCGTTCTAAAGTGGAGACTATTCATCATTTGTAAATGTCTATGAACATTTACTATTTTTTTTTGTATCTTTATTGGCACTGGACACAGTACTACTCTATAGGTACTCAAGATTAACATGAGATTAGGTGAAACTGTGTATGTTATGTACCCTTATAGCATATAATGATATTCTAGAGCAGGGGTGTCAAACTCAGTTCCTGGAGGGCCGCAGCCCTGCAGAGTTTAGTTCCAACCCTGCTCCAGCACATATACTAAGCAGTTTTCAATTAAGCCTAAAGGACTTGATTAGTTGGATCAGGTGTGTTTAATTAGAGTTGCATCTAAACTCTGAATAGCTGTGGCCCTCCAGGACTGGAGTCTGACACCCCTGTTCTAGAGAATTCTGTTCTTCTAAATTTATAGCAAAAGTTTGGACAAGACCCTTTTTTTTACATGACAGTGCCTCTGTGTATAAAGCAAGGTATTGGTCTGCAAAACCAAGTTCTAATCCCAGCTGAACAATGACTTGTGCATATAGGTACAATCATTTTAGACACTTACAAAACTGAAGTAACAGAGATGGAAATTCAAGTTTTAAATACATGAATTATGCTTCCATCTTTGTTGCTAATTTTGAAAGGGCCCTTTTCTGTTCTAAAGAAGGGGGTGTCCCAGTATTTTTGTCCATATAGTGTGTTTACAAATCATTGGTGTTTGGTGATGAGTTTTTGGCTCAATGTCCGCTTTTAAAGTCACACCAGAGGTGTTCAGCTGGATTAGAACTTGCTTTATGCAGACCAGTCAAGTTCTTCCACACTGACTGTGTGGGTCCCCCTCAAAATAGGGGTAGGAATTCACAATCACAAAATCATGTTCAGTGGGGCAAGGGGAGTCTCACAATCACAAACAAACAAACAAACAAACAACAACAACAACAACAACAAAAAACTCTGGACCCTATGCACCCTTCCTCCCCAAATAGTGACACCCCTGCAACCACCTGATAGATTAGTATTTATATATTATTTATTTATTTATTTATTTGTTTTATTTCACACAATTTTAAATATTTAAAGGACTGTAAAAAAGTATTTAAATATGTACTATTCTTAAAGACAACCTGCATGCCTGTCTATATAACAATGCCTTTGATCAAGAAAAAAGACTACAGTCATTGTTTACATTTTATAACCATATAACGTTTATTGCCCCATTATTGTGGCTTATTGTCACATAATGTTTTTTTTCTTTTTTAGGCAATAATGGTGTAAAGCTTTAGTATATTTTGTGTGCATTTAAAAAAATTGACTTTCAAAAAATAATTATACACTTAAATAATATTCACTAAAGTAAAATATATGACAACTCCTGTCTCCTGTGTTAAACAGTCACATGGGATGTGTTTGAAACGGAACGTATCGAGTCATGAACAATGCCGGATATGGGAAACAGTTATCATTCAGTTATCAGCAATTTTACTCAAATTACTTGTGTGCAATAAAATCATGGTGTGTCACAGATGAAGTAATAAATAAAGCTCTGCTAAAGTCAGAATTATTTGCTTTACCTGCCATTACATTTCTGCAGTGAAGAAAAGAAGAGCATGAGAATGATGTTGCGTCTAGCTGTGTGTGTTGCAGGGGTCTTACTGCTCAACATAGCAGGTAAAATCAGATTTTTTTGTTGCTTATGGAAACTCATATAACAATAAAAAGACTTTAAATTAAATGTAATTAATTAAAATTTTCAGATAACTATTTTAATAATCATGAATGTTCTTTTACTGTTTTAACCACCAATTGCAGAATGATTCATATTTTTACTAACACACACTGATCATTTTAATAATAGGCTACTGTTGAAGTGTGTATTGCTGAATACAGTGTAGATACTAATTCAAACCCCATAATGTTTCATTATTTTACAGTAAATGTTTTGTTCCATTAAATTTTAATGGAATTAAATTTAATTACTATTTGTAATAATATGTTTTTACCCTATGGTAATATAACTTGTAGATAATCAGGTAACACTTTTTTTTAAGGTGTCCATAATACAGAGTAATTACCTAGTTAAGTACTTAGCAGTAGCCGTTGTAACAAAATGTACTTACCATGTAACTATGTTACGGAACAGCCTGTACTTACAGTTTATAGTTACGTACATATTATACTGCTTTTGTGTCAAAGCGTCAATGTCCATTCATTGTATAATGTCAGCTGACAGTACATCATTCAGAACTCCTTTTTTCCCCTCAGTAATAATAATAAGTCACACAGGTTTGAAATGATGAGTACATAATGACAGTTTTTACATTATTATTATGTGAGTGAACTAAACTTTTAACAGTGCTGATGTGAATGTGAAATATTGATTGCAGGATATTCAAACCAGTTTATCAGCTCTGTAATTGTAAACTTTTCTGATTAGTTTAGTATATAATTATTTGTTTTTCTTCTTCTTCTTCTTCTTCTTCTTTATTGTCAATATAGGCTCATTCGGACAGTTAGATGGTAAGTTCCTGCACTCTTAATGACCATACAAATGCATGTTCAATGAGAAATAAATGCAGAACTTGATTTTATCAATTTAGAACTGATTAGGTAATATGACAGTTATGGCAATGGAATTAGGAGAGGATGGGTTTCAAATGAAGAGCAAGTTATTACATTTCAATACTTTATTTTGATAGACCACTTTAGACATTCTACTAACTATATGTAAAATTCTCAATAATTTTTTAGAGTAGACTATTAGGTTAGGTTTAGGGTTAGTAGAATATAGAATATATATATAAAACACTACAAACGTTCATGTTGATCTTATTTCCTACACTGAATACCAACTTTTTTTTTTCTTATCAGTGTGTGGCCGAACCCCCCTTAACCCCAAGATTGTTGGAGGGCAAAATGCATCTGAAGGGTCTTGGCCCTGGCAAGCAAGCATTAATTTCATTCTAAATGGAGGTCTTGTATGTGGTGGGAGTCTGATCAATAAAGACTGGGTTTTGACTGCAGCTCAGTGCTTTCGGGAGTACGTAGTGGCATTGCACACATAGATTGTAACGTTGCATATATAGACTGATAAACAGCGGAATTAAGACTGTTTTATTTTGTTTTTTAACAGATTGACCACATTGACCACAGTAATCTACCTGGGACGTCATCAGCAAATAGGCGTAAACTCACATGAGATAACCAGAACAGTGGATAAAATCGTCATCCATCCTAGATATAACCCAGATAATTTTGCCAATGACATAGCACTGGTCAAGCTTTCCTCTTCTGTGACTTTCAATGATTACATTAGTCCTGTCTGTCTAGCGGCAGGTGGTAGTACATTTGCTGAGGGCACTCAGAGCTGGATCACTGGATGGGGAAAACTTAATTTTGGAGGTGAGTACAACTTAAAAATCAATCAAACACATGACCACATGCGTTCTGTTCACATGATATAAAACTATATCTTGATAGTCCACAGATATTTCACTAATTATAAATAACTTTGTTAGACGCACTAATGTAACTACTGTTTTTAGTAGCGTGACAGTGGCTTAGCTACTTTTAAAACAGTGTAGCTTTTCCAGTAGCTAACTACTTTTTGGGACTTTTGTCATTTAAATTACTTGGAAAAAAGTGTCCCAATCAACCTGAATTCACCCTACTCTTTGAAATCAAGATTGCATTACAATATGTTTTTAACCCCCTAATTGTCATCCGTCCCACCTGTGGGACGCCTATGTTTCTTCACCATTTTACAAACAAATTCTAATTTAATCATGACAAACTACATATCATTGGAAAGGTCTAAGACTCCTAAATAGATATTTTACTATTTTTTTGTTACAAATTATGTAGGAAAAGTAATAGATTAATTTATAACAAGAGTGCACCTCAAAAATCTACTTCATAACAGGAGTTTGTCACAAAAATACTTTCTTTGTTGCCTTTTTCCGTATCATGCTTTAGAAGTCATAAGAAATTATATATATCACTTGAAAACCTAAAATCTCAAAATTCATCCGTTGAAAACCATTTTAAAATCAGACATTGCACTATTATAGAAAATGTACATCAAAATTGTATTACAAAATGTTTTCGTTCATGAATTATAAAAAATTAAGTTTAAATACTGCATTTACATGTATTTGTTTAAACTGGGAGTGACAGTTAAAGGGTTAAAGCCCAAATATCGTTCATTATAACTTCATTATAATTCTAAATTAACAATTATTCAGCTATTTGTAATTTTGTTAAAAATAATGATAATAATAAAAAAGAAATAATGTAGCTTCAATAAAAAAGTAGCTACTTTTTCAGAAGGGTATCTTGAATGTACACTCTTAAAGAGTGTAGCTTAGCTACTTTAATATACGAGTAGCTTGCCATTATTAGTCTGTGTGCCTATTTATTTTATTTTCACATTGCGACATAAATGAGATGCTGTCAACCATTGCTGTAGACATAAATGTAGTTATCATTATATATTATTATAGATGTCTTCCTTGGTGTGAATAGGTCTTAAAGCTTTGTCTTTTTACACTGATTTATATACAATAGACAACACTATACCAAACACACTGCAGGAGGTGAAGATACCAGTTGCCAGCAAAACCTACTGTAAATCTTTCTATGGAAGCTCATTTACTGACAACATGATGTGCGCTGGACCAATGCCGGGTGGGAAAGGATCATGTCAGGTAAGACATCACTCACTGTCTGCTTACAGATGCTCAGTATATTGACATGTTATAAATGTGAAGGGCTTGTCTATGTAGGGAGACGGTGGAGGTCCAATGGTCATTAAGGACTCCAAGTGGATTCAGTCTGGCATTATGATTTTCAGTGTAGAGTGTGCAGCACCCAAGCACCCTGGCGGTTACACCAGAGTGTCCAAATATCAGAACTGGATCAACTCTGTGATCGGCAGCAACCAGCCTGGATTTCTTTATTCCAGTGGATTCAGAGGCTCAACCAGCCTTCCCTTATTTTCCCTTTCACTCATATTTCCTCTCATCTTCTCTCTGTTTTGTTAAAGATTTAGTCCTACCGATGCCCTACAGAGATGATAAAACTATCGAAATTTATGTTTTAATCTACAAATGAAGAACCTCACTTTACACGCGATCATATCATGATTTTATGCTGGAGGTCCACTGTGCATTTACTGAATGAGCACTGTGCTATGTCTGAACTGATTGCACTGTATTTTATGTATGATCATTTTTATTCTTAACTGTTTTAATTCATTTTAAATCAATGTTTTAATCGTTTTAAATGTTCTTACATTATTTATGTGTTTTTATTGTTGTGATTATTATTATTATTATTTGAACTCCTCTTATGCACAGCACTTTGAATTACCATTGTGTATGAAATTTGCTATATAAATAAACTTGCCTTGCCTTGGTGGTATACAAGGACAATCATCCCCTGTCATCCATTTTAAAACTTAGAAACACACACACACACACACACACACACACATATATATATATATATATATATATATATATATATAAGATAAACTCACTGAACATGCAATAAATGCTGCAATGTGTGTCCTTAAGGGACAGTTAAAAAAAAAAAAAACACAAGACAATACTGTCAGCATTTCCTCACCTTCATGTTGTTCCAAACCTGTACGAATTTGTCTTCACAAAAATAGATGTTTAGCAGAATGTTATGGCCAGCTTCGGCCTTAGACACCACTAGGAGTGGAAGTACCTCTCTCTTACTCTATAGTTTCAAATGGATATCATGAGGAAATTGTTACTAAACCACACAGAAGTAAAATCCTCCTCCAAAACCTATACACTGTAAAAAAAACCTCGTAATTTTACAGAAAATAACTCTAAATTTTTTACAGTAGTTTTCTTTTATTTCAGATTATATTCAAAACTCTGTAAAATTACAAACAATATCTGTAAATTAACAAATGGAACATTATTTCACGCATTATATCAATAAAAACAAATTAGAGTATTTTTTGTTTTTAATACAGGCAAATTACTGTATTATTTATACAGTATTTTCTTGTAATTTTAAATTACGTTCAAAATTTTGCAAAATTACAAACAATGTCTGTAAATTAACAACTTGACCATTATTTTAGGAATTATATCAGTAAAGACAAATTAAAATTTTTTTTTTGTTTTTTTATACAAGGAAATAACTGTATTATTTATACTGTACTTTTCTTGTAATTTTAAATTACGTTCAAAATTTTGCAAAATTACAAACAATATCTGTAAATTAACAACTTGACCTTTATTTTAGGAATTATATCAGTAAAGACAAATTACAATTTTTTTTGTTTTTTTATACAAGGAAATAACTGTATTATTTATACGGTACTTTTCTTGTAATTTTAAATTACATTAAAAATTTTGCAAAATTACAAACAATATCTGTAAATTAACAACTTGACCTTTATTTTAGGAATTATATCAGTAAAGACAAATTACAATTTTTTTGTTTGTTTTTTTATACAAGGAAATAACTGTATTATTTATACGGTACTTTTCTTGTAATTTTAAATTACGTTCAAAATTTTGCAAAATTACAAACAATATCTGTAAATTAACAACTTGACCTTTATTTTAGGAATTATATCAGTATAGACAAATCAGTAAAGACAAATTACAATTTTTTTTGTTTTTTTTATACAAGAAATAACTGTATTATTTATACGGTACTTTTCTTGTAATTTTAAATTACATTCAAAATTTTGCAAAATTACAAACAATATCTGTAAATTAACAACTTGACCTTTATTTTAGGAATTATATCAGTAAAGACAAATTGCAATTTTTTTTTGTTTTTTTATACAGTAAATAACTGTATTATTTATACGGTACTTTTCTTTTAATTTTAAATTACGTTCAAAATTTTGCAAAATTACAAACAATATCTGTAAATTAACAACTTGACCGTTATTTTAGGAATTATATCAATAAAGACAAATTATTTATTTATTTTTTTTAATACAGGTAAATTACTATATCATTTATACAGTCCATTTCTTGTCATTTTAAATTACACTCAAAATTTAGAAAAATTACAAACTATCTGTAAATTAACAACATGACATTTATTTTAGGAATTACAAATTAAGGAAATTTAGGGGGAATAAAATTACATTTTTTTGTCTTTTATACAGGAAAATTTCTGTTTTATACAGCACATTTCCTGTTATTTTAAATTTTTCAAATTTAGGTAAAATTATACTAATAACTTGCAATTACTTGTGTACCTAATCAATATAAGGTTTATGACTATACTAACAACTTAACAGTTTTCTGATCATTTTAAACTAAGCCTTGTTTTAAATGTGTTTTTACAATTAAACTATGTAAGTCTGGATAACAAATTTGGATAGGTACCAATTAAAAATTTCTCCATATTTGGCTCAGGAAACTTACATGACTAATATATTAACAATTTTAATAAAATGAGAGAGCTCATTAAAATTGCATGTTGTTTTTATTTAGTAATGTCCTGAATAAGCCATTTCACAGTAAAAGATACTCCACAAAACAAAATAATAAACCTGAATTTATAAAAAATTACCCCATACAAAAGTTTTCATACCATTGAATCCTAATATTTTTAATACATTTTCTGGATGATCCACAACTGTTTTCCTGTTTTGAGGTTGTTGTTTGTGAGTCCTACATTGGTCCTGAGTGCACATCCAGATTTTTTGTGAGTTTGATGTGTTCCTGGGTCAGCATATTTTGTTGACCTGGAACAACACTTTAATCTAAAAATGTAGTCTTGACCACATCCTTACACCTAAACCTAACCTTACCTATCAGTAATCCCTACATTAAGAGGAAATGTTAGATGAATGACACTGATGTACAAGCACCAAACACTGATTATAAGCCTAAACAAAAGAAGTTGATCCAGGAACATATTGCATTTGGTAAAAGCAGTTTGCAGTAGGTTCAAGGGTGAATGTGATTTCACCAAGTAAATCATTTTCCTGGATCAACATCCTTGTTGATCCTGGAACAACATTCCATTCAAACAATCAGAATCAAGGCATAGCATTTCAGGAAATGTTAGTTTTAGGCTTACGAACAGGATCAGATGATTTTACACACTTAATCAGTTATCATTTCCCTCTGATTTTAGGAAAATCAGAAAATTAGGAAAATGTAGGTTTAGGGGTAGGGATTAAGTCAAGTCTATATTTTTTCAAAATAATGCTGATCCAGGAACCAATTTGAAACTTGTGCAATAGTTTCATGAGTCTCTCAGCTATCCTCCGTGCAAAATTATGGATCACAAAATCATATAGTGACTTTTGATAAAGGTAGAAGATGCTAGAAAAACAAATAATGTGCAGGAGTTCTTTTTCTGAATAACAGAAGGCAGTTGAACTGGGATCAGCGCAACACTTATAGCTTATACAGTGTGTGTGTGTGTGTGTGTGTGTGTGTGTGTAAATAAAATAAACAGGATTTTTTCTTTTTTTTTTTTGTTTTATTGTTGTTGTATTTCCCTATTATTGGAATGCTATCACACTACTGGCTGCGTCTCAGTGCATCATTCAGCATGATAGGTTATTCCGACCGTCATCATGGATCTGGCCAATGACAGCTTTGCGCGCCTTCGGGTAAAGTTTGAATATATGTCCGTTGGCCTCCTTGGCATTTGCAGACTGCAGTAGTGCTTTGATACGGTTAGGTGTTTCATACATGGACAAGAATCACAACAGTCAGCGAACATGTTGCAAACTACAGAAGGTAAGAACTTTTCAAATGTTTCCGCTATGTCAGTATTTAACAGTGTGTAAAATGAGAATCTTATCGAATTAGCACAATAGCGATATTAGTATATTTCAGTTTACTGCCAGCTAATGTTACGAAGTGCTGCTAGCATGTGTCTGCTAAGTTAGTATTACGAATAAAATAACTGGAACTTTGAATGAATAAACTGAGAACTACTTTGTCACTGGTTAAGCAGAGCAAGTCAAACCGAATTCATTGGACACCTTAACGTGGGACTAATTTACCGGACCGGTTATAATGAGAGTATTTTATGTGGAGCTGGTGAGTAAAACTTTATAAACTCTTTTTCTAATGTCTCTGTAAAGTAATGTAAAGTAAGTAACTAATATGAATTATGTCGTGTGTGTTTGTTTCCCTCATGATCCAGAAATTTGGGTAATGAAAAATATCCAGCCACACCATCAGGCGGTGAGTATTGCCATGGTAACATTAAGACAGTTAATGTATGCACACTAGCAGCCATATTACTGGACGTTTGTCTGCATGTTAATTAAATTTGTTTTCAATAGGAATGACCTTTATGTGCAAAAAGATAAATAAAATAGAAATACAAGAGAGATAACATGCAAACAATTACTTTAGATCAAACAGACTATTTTACATTTTTTCTTAAGTTTACATATAGGCTATAGCTCACCACAAAATTAATGTTGTCTTCTCAAAATTAATGTATTTTCAAACCTCTAACGTTATGGCTGTATGGCCATAGATGCTGCTGGCGAATTAAACAAAGATTAAAGGTTACACAAAAGAAAGAAAGAAAGCCATACATTTTTGGAACAACATTACAGTGGGTAAATGATAGAGAATTCTCATTTTTGAGTATACTTTTAAGGACCTGTTCCCAGAGTCCAATGTTAAAGTAACCATGGCTTTATAGTACATGTTTAGTAACTGTTTTATGCACATTAAATGGATTAATTATAATGGACCTCATAAAAAACTGTTAACTTAAAGACAGAGCTATTGTCATGTCCAGCAATGTGAATTCGAGAAGAAAAAAAAAAAAAAAAAAAAAAATTATATATATATATATATATATTATACTTGTCTTCATAGATAAAAACTGTTAATGATAAAACTCTTCACCTTTTTTCTATATAGATCTACCATTGGAACCATAAACTTGTTTTGGAGGCAGAACAAGCAGCAACAAAGAAACAAGCCCATCACTAGTAAGTGTCATCTGCAATCTATAACAAAACTTGCTTTTTGTCCGTTTTAATGGCATGCATCCAAAACAAATACAATATATTCTCTCCTTCATACTATAGATGTATGAAACTTTATTTCAGCTTTATACAACATGATTTACTCACCCTTAGGCATGGGCCGGTATGAGATTTTGACAGTATGCTAACCTTAGATAAAAATTTCATGCTATCACAGTGTTTAGATTACAACTCTAAAATGTGTTATTTTTAAATTTCTGGGTAAAAAAACAACAACATTTCTTCTATTAAACACAGTTTATCTTATTTTTAAGAAACATATAGAACATTTTGGAGCAGTAAACATTTCAGGCGAAATAATTCAAATTATTAATTTAATTATTCCTAATTAAATTAAGTGCAGCCACTGCTAAACTTAAAGGGTTAGTTCACCCAAAAATGAAAATTATGTCATTAATGACTCACCCTGATGTTGTTCCAAACCCATTTTTGGGTGAACTAACCCTTTAAACCTCCGGCTCATCAAAACATAACATCTGTGTTGTTAAACCTGCAGCTCAACAAGGTGTTTGGAGACATGCTCATATTCTACACATTTATCTTTTAGTCCAAGTTTGCAGGAATGTTCAGGGATGCAGTACGAAGATATACAGAACGTGGTTCTCTTCTTCATTTAACACTCAACGTAGTGTCAAGTAGTGAGAGCCAGCAGTTTGTTTGTGTTTTAAATGTCGGGATTTTGAACAGATGTAAACAGTGGCAGGAGTCCTAAAACTAGACAGGATACCAGATAGCACTAAATTGCAGATACCCTTCAGGGGTCGTTCACATGTCTGTGCGCTCAAAATGAAATAGATGTGCTCGTTTTTTCTAGGAATAAATTCATTATTTTGGGGTACAAATAATAATAATAATAATAATATTGTTGTTGTTGTTGTTGTTGTTGTTGTTGTTGTTTTTAACAGTGCGCAGTGATCTTGAAAAGAGTGTCCATTACTATTAGTCTATGTTTCTCTTTTGGTGATGTTTGCATTTTCCCATTAGAACATGTTTAAAGGAAAAGTTAAGAAATTAAAAATTGAAAAATTTTCTGAATATTGTTGTTTTTTTCTTCACAGATACACCAAGGATCAAGATGATTACTGTCTGTTTGGAGGATTCTTCTTAATGTGCTGTATATCTGTCTGGTAGGAATAATGGACCTATTAATGTATGCTTTGATTTTATTTATATTTATTCACTTGTATATTTAGAATGTTCAATTAAAAGACAAGTGAAATGTTTATTATCATGACATGGAGTACGCAGAGGTCAGGAACATGTGGAAACCGTGAAAATCCTGTAATTGTTTCAGTTTTCTGATTGTTTTTTGGTTTGGAATGGGTTACTGTATCCTAATAAGAATTTCATGAAACTGTTCTTCTTTTAATTACTGTAAATCTATCCTATTTCTAGTTCTATTTCATTTAAGATTTGTAACTGAATCACTCCATTTAACTTATACTTCAACATGTTTTAAATACTATACAAATGCTGTCTATTAAAGTTGCAAGATGATTTTATTGTTCAGAATTTTATCTTACAAAATAAAACTGTTAAATTACAAACTTGTGTATGTATTAATTTTATTGAAGGTATTAGATCGTAATGATTTAGGGGAAATCTGTTAAATAACATTGTTTTCTTTGTAGAAATATTGGTGTGTATTACTTAATTGAATGTATTTGATCATAATAACCTATGGAAAATCTGTAAAATAAAGGTTTAACCATGTAAAAAAGGTCCTGTAAAAAAACGGTCAAATGACTGGCAGCTATGGCTGCCAAACAAAAACCGTAAAATTAAAGTAAAAGAATAGAAATGAAACAAGGAAAATCTGTAAAATAAGGGTTTTACACTGTAAAAAAAGTCTTGTAAAAAAAAACGGTCAAATGACTGGCAGCTATGGCTGCCAAACAAAAACCGTAAAATTAAAGTAAAAGAATGTAAATGAAACAAGGAAAATCTGCAAAATAAGGGTTTTACACTGTAAAAATTGTCCTGTTAAAAAACAGTCAAATGACTGGCAGCTATGGCTGCCAAACAAAAACCGTAAAATTAAAGTAAAAGAATGTAATTGAAACAAGAGGGGAAATTGTAAAATAATTTTTTTCCCCTGTAAAACCTTTAATGAACATTTCTGTAAAATTATAGTTTTTGCACTTTATTTTAATTAGGATGTTTTGCTGTAATTTTATGGTTTTTGTTTGGCAGCCGTAGCTGCCAGTCATTTGACCATTATTTTACGATTTTTTTTTTTACAGTGTGACTAAATTTTGGTTGGGAGATTTCTCTCCCAGGTGTGAAAGTTGCAAAAGGCTGGCCTTTGGGGGAAGGATTCTAGAGAAACCTGTTTGGTGTGGAGTGTTTGTGGTTTATTTGTTAACTATAACAAATAATAATGTATCTGATTGTCCAGCTGTTACAAGTGTATTCCAGTCTTTAGTTGACATGTATGTGCAAATTAATGAGAGTTCACTGACATGCAGCTGCAAAGTTACTCATAATTAATATAAACTATATACAGGTCCTTCTCAAAAAATTAGCATATTGTGATAAAGTTCATTATTTTCTGTAATGTACTGATAAACCTTAGACTTTCATATATTTTAGATTCATTACACACAACTCGAAGTAGTTCAAGCCTTTTATTGTTTTAATATTGATGATTTTGGCATACAGCTCATGAAAACCCAAAATTCCTATCTCAAAAAATTAGCATATCATGAAAAGGTTCTCTAAATGAGCTATTAACCTAATCATCTGAATCAACTAATTAACTCTAAACACCTGCAAAAGATTCCTGAGGCTTTTAAAAACTCCCAGCCTGGTTCATTACTCAAAACCGCAATCATGGGTAAGACTGCCGACCTGACTGCTGTCCAGAAAGCCATCATTGACACCCTCAAGCAAGAGGGTAAGACACAGAAAGAAATTTCTGAACGATTAGGCTGTTCCCAGAGTGCTGTATCAAGGCACCTCAGTGGGAAGTCTGTGGGAAGGAAAAAGTGTGGCAGAAAACGCTGCACAACGAGAGGGGGACCTGCGGAAGCAGTGGACTGAGTCTGGAGTAGAAACATCCAGAGCCACCGTGTACAGGCGTGTGCAGGAAATGGGCTACAGGTGCCGCATTCCCCAGGTCAAGCCACTTTTGAACCAGAAACAGCGGCAGAAGCGCCTGACCTGGGCTACAGAGAAGCAGCACTGGACTGTTGCTCAGTGGTCCAAAGTACTTTTTTCGGATGAAAGCAAATTTTGCATGTCATTCGGAAATCAAGGTGCCAGAGTCTGGAGGAAGACTGGGGAGAGGGAAATGCCAAAATGCCTGAAGTCCAGTGTCAAGTACCCACAGTCAGTGATGGTCTGGGGTGCCATGTCAGCTGCTGGTGTTGGTCCACTGTGTTTTATCAAGGGCAGGGTCAATGCAGCTAGCTATCAGGAGATTTTGGAGCACTTCATGCTTCCATCTGCTGAAAAGCTTTATGGAGATGAAGATTTCATTTTTCAGCACGACCTGGCACCTGCTCACAGTGCCAAAACCACTGGTAAATGGTTTACTGACCATGGTATTACTGTGCTCAATTGGCCTGCCAACTCTCCTGACCTGAACCCCATAGAGAATCTGTGGGATATTGTGAAGAGAAAGTTGAGAGACGCAAGACCCAACACTCTGGATGAGCTTAAGGCCGCTATCGAAGCATCCTGGGCCTCCATAACACCTCAGCAGTGCCACAGGCTGATTGCCTCCATGCCACGCCGCATTGAAGCAGTCATTTCTGCAAAAGGATTCCCGACCAAGTATTGAGTGCATAACTGAACATAATTATTTGAAGGTTGACTTTTTTTGTATTAAAAACACTTTTCTTTTATTGGTCGGATGAAATATGCTAATTTTTTGAGATAGGAATTTTGGGTTTTCATGAGCTGTATGCCAAAATCATCAATATTAAAACAATAAAAGGCTTGAACTACTTCGAGTTGTGTGTAATGAATCTAAAATATATATGAAAGTCTAATGTTTATCAGTACATTACAGAAAATAATGAACTTTATCACAATATGCTAATTTTTTGAGAAGGACCTGTATTATACAAAACTTTTTCATCACAAGTAACTAAAACTGAAATAACTAACCATACAGTTTTAATGATAGTTCTAGTTCTAAAAGAATAGCAAAGTATCACTGTCAGATCTTTTTTTTTTTTTTTTTTTTTTTTTTTTACCAGCTGATGAACAATAAAATCATTGACAGCCTATCAGAATTAATCTGACTGTAAAGAGCTTGAACTAGTACACTGTAAAACAAAAAATCCGTAAAATTTCTGGTAGAAAACCGGCAGCTGTGGTTGCAGGAATTTTACCGTAAAAAATATGGTAGCAATACAGTTTACGGTTTTCAGTAAATACCGTAATTTCATTAACTGATATAATTGTAGTGTACCAACCTACTGAATTCTGTTTAATACCTTTGAAATACACTGATAATCACCAAAGTCTTTTTTTTACAGTGTAGGGCTGTATAGCTAATTAAAATAAAACCAAAATTGCATAAGGCCATTTAGCGTAGGTCTATTTATTTTGCACATTACAACAACTAAACAGAGAAGTGAGGAAATGGTCGATAAACAGAATAGTATCATCCATTGGTGTAGACACTATGTAGTCGTCATTATTCTGTAGATTGCTATATAATCTTTCTTGGTGTGAATGGGCTTTAAAACTGTCTTTTTATATTGATTTGTATGCAACAGGCAACAATTTTCCAACCATACTGCACTAGGTGATGATACCAGTGGTCAGCAAAAAATCTATAAAGTAATTCTGCTTATGAAAACTCAATTACAGACGAAATGCTGTGTGCTGGACTAACTGAGGGTGGGAAAGACCTCACTCGCTCTATACTTACAGATGCTAAATATATTGGCATGATAGAAATGTGAAGTGTTCGTCTATGCAGGGAGATGGTGGAGGTCCAGTGGTACATAATAACGGCTCACAATGGATTCGGTCTGGAATTGTGAGTTTTGGTTTAGGCTGTGGATTAGCAAAGTACCCTGGTGTTTACACTAAAGTGTCTGAATACCAGGACTGGATCAGCTCTCAGATAATGAGCAACCTGCCTGGATTTGTGGAATTTAAATCCAGTGGATTCAGAAGCTTAACCAGCCTCTCCTTATTTTGCCTTTCACTCACATTTTCCACCATTCCTATTATCTTCTCTAAATATCCGTTTTGGTAAAGGTTTATTCCTAGTAATCAATGATAATAATAATTAAGCTTAACTGATGAAGATGGATTTTTTAACACTACAAATATGAATAGAGGGAAACACAATGCTAAATATGTAGGGATGAAGGTTATTAAAGCATAATTTTGACAGGTTCAGACCTAGGAGTTTTTATGTGAATTATCTACACAGATAACTCCCAAGAGCATAGATAGTAGCAGAGTGATTGCTTAAAACAGACTTGATGTGTATCAGTCATGTTTTCACATTAAATCATTAGCAGTCTACTAATACTAAGGGAGCAAATGTTGAATACGCTTTACAGAGACGTATTTGAGGATTTGTGAAAACGACTTTAGTCGGTCGTATAAATTGGAGGACATGTTGAAAGTAGACTATTGAAAAACAGTGTAACTGAAAACTTTGACCTCACATGCAAATTACTAAATTGACTAAAGGTCTGTTCACACCAAGGACGATAACACACCCATAAGCAGTGTAGAGTAAAGTTTAAATGATAATTGTAAGAGCTACTTAAATAACTAAGTTTAGCAGGCAGTTGATAAGTTAATCTTTGGCCTAACTGAAATTTTGATGAAGCAACACAAATGCCCTGCAGTCACCTTTGCATTTAAATTAAATGTTGTTTCACAATAACATTTTATGTGCAAGAACTAATACATTGTTTCTGGTCCTTAAAGATGAAAACAATCAAAATGTATTCTGAAAATAACTGGGTAAGGCTGTAACTTATGCACTGGTCCTAGATGTATCTGAAAACCTGTACTTGATTTGATCAGTTGAAATGTTGTATTAACAAATAAACTATCAAAATAAAAACAAATGTTTGGTTTTGTGCTTTATTCACTGCATAGCTGCTCTCTTCTCTCCTGTTTGTGTGGCTGTCTCCACTATCAGAGTCAGTCATGACAAACATAAATAAATAAATAAATACTCACAGCTATTTTGTAAAACTTAGTATTTGTTTAACAAAGGGAACAACATTGAGCAGGCTTGAGATAAAATATGACAGATGAGATTTGCAAAAAAAAAAAAAAAGATTTTAAAAGAATGTATTTTCTACTATCACTTAACTCCATTGACATAAGTGAAATGTTAAATATCATATCTCACTGGACACAGTGTAAGGTTTAAAGAAAGCTGAATTGTACCACTTATTGTTAGTTCAGTGGAGAGTCTGTGTATAAGTGTCTTGAAGTCCAAGAACTCACCTGAGTCATGTGTAACAACATTTTTATATTTTATAATCCTTTATCTTCTATGTTATCATCAAAGCTGATGAGGATAATATCATGGATTGACACGAAATGAAACCTAAGTCAGCAGTGACCAGAGGATGCGGCCAATGTACAAAATATCTTTCTGCTTAAACTTACTGGATAAATGAATCAGTCCTTCCTACTGTAAACATCTCTCTGTCCTCCCCTATTTTCTAGCAGTTGCCAGCAGCAGTAG
Source organism: Cirrhinus molitorella (assembly GCA_033026305.1). Classification (NCBI taxonomy): domain Eukaryota; kingdom Metazoa; phylum Chordata; class Actinopteri; order Cypriniformes; family Cyprinidae; genus Cirrhinus; species Cirrhinus molitorella. Next base: position 25,675,226 of record CM065117.1, on the reverse strand, counting down.
CAGTGTTCAAATTGTGTCAGAGCTCTTGGGGGTCACTCTAACCAGAAAATAAATATATAAATATGATTCATAGTTTTGTGTTGTTCATATGTTATTATTGAGAAAACCTAATTCTAAGATTAAAGCTTATTTTACAATGATCAGTGAATTAGGTGTACCAAACAATCACTAAGCAAAGAAGAATTAAATATCTAGCTGAAGAAATTAATATTTTACAAGTTGAAAGTGATTTTTACCTTTTATGGGATTTAATTTTTATTTTCACTAGTGTCATGTTTGAAGTATTATAGAATTATTGAAAAACCAGGGCAACAGTGTACCACATTGGAAAATGGCCCAAAATTATTTTTTCTATTAAATTATGATTTTCTTTTCAATTCAAATACACATTTGTTTTAGAAATTTATACGTCCAACTTTAATGTCCATCAAAAACTTCCACACACTCATGCAGACAAATATTCACACTCATCTTCATTGTCATCACATGGAAGATCCAACTCTGCACTCTTCCTATTGCCCTTTCTGTGAAACATTGCTGTATTCATTTTCTGAAAAGAACACATTTTCTTATTCATACATATAAAAAGTGAAAGTGAAAGTGACGAGACATGAGGCCAAGTATGGTGACCCATACTAGGAATTTGTGCTCTGCATTTAACCCATCCAAGTGCACACACACATGTAGTGACATGTATATATATATATTGTGTGTGTGTGTGTGTGTGTGTGTATATATATATATATATATATATATATATATATATATAATATCCAAAAGTGCATCTGGGTGCTCTGAGAAAGTTTCAAAATAGAAAAATATTTTAGTGGTTGTTTTCTTTGTGAAATAAGAACATAGGCTACTTTCACTCACATAGATTTTAGTATATTTCGACTATTTATTGTGACTATTTCTCGTAACTGTGTCTTCATATCTCACAATATGATTCTAATCTAATCATTTATCTCTTTCATGCCTTTAACAATGGTAGACAATAGGCTGAGTAATCAGTTGATATAACCTTTTATTGTATGAGACTGTTACCGCATGCGTACATTTCAGAGTATTACTTAACCTTCTTTTTATGGTTTGCAAACATTCCAAAACACGTATATAAATGCGTATTTTTGTGGCATATTCCTGATGTCAAGGGACTGATGCCATCTAGTGGCAACATAATATCCACAGACACATGCACTCGCCCACTTACATGGCCACCAAAAATGACTGACTTCATTTTTATTTGCCTAATTCACCTTTACTTACAGCTAGTACCTATTGCTAGCAAAGAAACAAAATAAATATTTGCTGGAGAAAAAACTGTGACAACTAGTCCTCGTCTCCTTTATATGTGTTATAGGGTTTAGTTCACCCCAAAATTAAAATTATGTCAATAATTACTCACCCAAACCCGTAAGACCATCATTGGGAACACAAAGATATTTTGGATCAAAAAATGTGTTCAAATGTATTTCAAAAGTTCGATGTGTCTAAGCTTCTTTGGTACCTTTCTGGACCCTTATGTCCTACACCAGGTGCACTCACAGAAACACACACTTTCTCCTGTTGTGTTACAGTTACTTATATATCAGCATACACCTGGAGTGTGTTTATGTGTGACTGTACTATCAATTACTATCATTAATTAGCATATGAATTCAACATATTTTTGTACCTCTTTCACATTTGCTCTTCCAGAGTTTTATAATAAATAAAATATTTAATAAAAATATAAAGGGATATATACAGTGTTGGGGAAAGTTACTTTTAAAAGTAATACATTACAATATTGCGTTACTCCCTAAAAAAAGTAACTAATTTCTAACTTCAAGTCTGTACAGTAGAACTGTAGGAAAAGCAAGTTCAACACTCTTCAGCAATCAGAAAAAAAACACAAATGTTAGTTAATCTAAAGTAAGTTTTGCTTATTATTACACTGCAAAAAGCACTTTTCATACTTAGATTTTTTGTCTTGTTTCTAGCCAAAATATCTAAAAATTCTTAAATCAAGAAAGATTTTCTAGACAAGTTTTTTTGCTTACCCCACTGGCAGTTTATTTTGCATGTTCTAAGCAAAAACTCACTTAATTTTGACTATAAGCAAGAAAATAAATATTTACTTGTCTAGAAAATCCTTCTTGATTTAAGAATTTTTTTGATATTTTGGCTGGAAACAAGATAAAAAATCTAAGTAAGAAAAGTATTTTTGCAGTGTATGGTTGAATTGGATCAACAAAGGTCAGCAGCAAAGTCATTTTTTAATAAAACGGGATTAAATGCATTAAGGAAACAAAAAGAACTGGCGTTAATTTTTTGAAAAAGCAACTCCTACTTTACTAGTTACTTGAAAAAAAGTAATATTATTATATAACTTGTGTTACTTGTAATGCGTTACCCCCAACACTGGATATATATTATGAAGGCATGATACTGGGGAATAGAATACCCTGCAAACATGTCCTTGCAGGGCCCATGCTGGCTTTTTGCAGCACCGTGGGCTAGAGCCAGCCCACACTAAAACTAAACAGGCCCAATGCGGGCTTGCCCAGGTGAGGCCCACAGCTTTGGGCTCACCACAGGCTCTCTGTGAGCAGGCCACACTAACAAATAACAACATTGACTGGACATTCTTTAGCCCAGTGGTTCCCAATTCCGGTCCTGGGGATCCCCTGCTCTGCACATTTTGCATATCTCCCTTACACTGAGAAACCTGATGAAAATGCTATAGTTATTAGTGATTCTATTGTAACTGTCCAATGTCACTCAATGGCTGGATGTCTAAGTGGTGCCTGCAAAATAACATAGATTTCATAGACAATTGGACAAGTTTTTGGGGGAAGACCTGACCTGTTGAAAAGAGAGCGGTGGTGCCGCTCTTCTCTCTAGAAATATGGCACATAGTCTTAGAGTTTGCACTTGACTAACTGGAGCCCAGGTCAGGAAGCAGACAGACTGGCTAAACCGACCGTCTGCTAGCCACCTCATGTCACAGGAATCAGTTAATTCTCAGCACATAGGGACACTTTCACCTAGATATTTTTACTAAGAAAAATGCCCAGGGTGCTTGGTCACCTGCGTGAACATGCCATAATCCTGCTGCAGGGAGGCATGAGGACTGCAAATGTGTACAGAGCAATAAACTGCAATGTCTGTAATGACTGTAATTGTCTCTAAAGACAGTGCTACAGGTAGAGAGGAAGGACAGCTGATCATTCTTGCAGTGGGGTGACACATGATACGTGGTTTGAAAGATGAACTAAGTGGCTTTGTTGGAAGAGTGGAGTAACATCTTACAGCAAGAACTGACAAAATCTGGTGCAATCCATGAGATGCATAGTACTTGCAGTTGTTAGATGCACTCACTGCGACTTCTCTCTCTCCTACAGTCTCTAAAAGAATCATTAACAATCCTGTGGTAATGGTAATCTTGAGATTACTTCTTTTTTTGTGATCAATTATTTATTGTCTTTAGATTAACAAAAAACATCCATTCGTACACACAAACAAACAGAAAAAGGGGAGCAACAGACACATTATCAATAATCTTACAATCTGAGAAAAAAAAAAAAAAAATATATATATATATATATATATATATATATATATATATATATATAAAATGTAAAAAAATAAAAAAATAAACATTTATGATTGTTCTTTTATATAGTCTAAAATGCTGGAAGAAAAACATTGCCATGCATCAATGGTACTAGGTTTAGCCTTGTTAATTTGTGCTGTTATACATTCATAAGTCACTATTTTAAGAAGGCTATGAATCCAAAATATTTTTGCACACATGTGTGGGGTAAACCAATTTTGTATTATTGCCTTCTTTGCAGCTGTAAAAACAACATTCTCTTCTTTAATGACCTTATACAAAAGTTAGAATCGTCATTGAGAAGACATAAACCTGGGTTAGGCACATAATCAGTTTGTAGTAGTAAGGACAGAACTGAATTCACATGAGTCTACAGGTTGACAACAACTGGATATTCCCAAAACATGTGGAGAAAAGTACCAGATGTTACAAATATAACAGTTATAGGTAGATTGCAGTTTCATTTTAAACCTCTTGTAAGGAGTTATGTATGCTCTATGAATAACCTTGAAATGAATAAAACGATGCGCCAAGTTTTTAGAGGTATAGATTAGATTAGACCACACCCAGTTGACCCATAAATCAAAATACATTAATTCACAATTCCAGATATGCTTAATCAAAAGATTAATCAAAAGATTGTGATTATTAAGTTTACTATATATTAAAGAGGAATGGCCGATCAGAGGGTGGTGCGATCCAATCCCACATAGGATGAGAGGGAATGGGGGATACCCAGGGAACTCCATAGGCCTTGAGAGCAGAGCATAACTGAAAAAAGACAAAATATGATGATGCTGGTAAGATCTTGAGATTACTTCTAACTAGGGGTGTAACGATTCACTCGTTTTCTCGATGCATCGATCACAAAACCCTGACGATGCATCGATCTTGAAACATGGATTTTTGAATCGTGAATCGTTGATTTCGGCTATTAATCGATTTAAAACACTAAGAATCGAATGAATCGCGATTTCTATAACGATTCAGTGATTTCAAAATCTATAAATTACTACAAGCACGAATTAACGAGACCTTGAAAAGCGTTGTTCGTTTCCTCACATCTCTCCTTCACGCGCTTCGTTCACTGCCTGCCACTGGACGGCGCGCGCGCGCGCTCACCGACACGTTTTTTGAGACTTGAGCAGCCAGCGTGTGGTCTCCTTAGTATTCTGGCCAGTACTGCTAGAAGTAGTTTTCCTTTTAAACTCTCAGTCATACCATTGGCATTACCTGAGCAGTTGAAAGCCGCGCATTTGGATGGAGAAAAACAATGTAAGTCTCTAAAAGCATACGCACAATTCCATTGAACGTAAATGACGTTTTAACTTAATGTAGTTAAACCGAAAATACAACGGAAATGGCAAAAATAACAGCAGCATTAGCAGGAACCTTAAAATAAGAGCGCAAGGTTTAATGTTATCTGTAACATGCATGACAGTTGCGTTCACATGCTGTAGCATTTTATTTTATGAAAATAAGACAAAGAAGCTGACATCATGCAAAGGCATTTTTAAAATCTTGGCTTAAATAGGCTAATAAAAAACAATATATATTTTTGTATATTGTTCTCCTATTCTATATAGTTATTTCATGTTATGTATAAATGTACATGTTTATGTTCTTAAAAAATACCTTGCAATTGTACTTGTAGTATCCTATACTAAACTGGCATAAAGTGTGCTAAATTGTAAGTATAGTGCTGAAGTCTAACTAAAGATGAACTGAAGTATATTTGATTGTGCTAAAGTGATACAATTTAAATCTTGCATTTAAAGACCTTTTTATTCAAATATAATACAATCCTCAGCAATAGTGACATTAAAACACATTTTAGGCTTAATATTAAGAAATTCAAATAAGGTTTAATTATAATTTTTATATCAAAGTCTTGAGGGATATATTAGTAAATATGTTAATAGATTTTAACTATACCTGGTTTGAAATAAACGTATTTTAAAAATATTACTTTTCACTGTAAATGACTACATATGCTATATTTCATACCATATAGCATCATTAAACTAACATCTAACAGTGGACAAACATTTTTTAATGTATTTATTTTTTTTGCATTCACTCTCTGACTCCATTAGGCTGAAATGTAATTTGCCCCCTGACTAAGCATATGAATAATTAAGGGGAAGCATTTAAATAACCCTGTGGAAGTATGCAGAATCGAATCGTTAATAATCGAATCGCATCAAATTTTATTGTGAATCGTCTCGAATCGAATCGCTCTGAATGTGCAAAAATCGTTCTTGAATCGAATCGAAACCCTATGGATCGTGAATCGACTCGATTCGCTGTTTACCCAAAGATTCACAGCCCTACTTCTAACCTTATGTCTGGGCATAAATCAAGTAAGGATATCTACAGTAAAACACACTTATCCTCATACTTCTTCTTCAGCTCATCAACCTCTCTTTGATGTTTCACTTCCATTTCTTTCATTTTTTCTTTGAGATTTTTCTCTTTTTGCTTTGAGAGTTCACCCAGTGCACTATACTCATTTTCTTGCTCACAGCACTCTTTTTCATGCCTTTGTTTGAGGTCCTGCATCTCTAAATCATGCTTTAACAGGACAGCATGAAAGTCTTTCTTATATTTCTCTCTGAATTCACTGAAATCCTCTGCTTGTTTTCTGGCCTCATCTTCATAATTCCTCTTCATTTATTGTAATTTCCTTTTATAATCTTCCTCCATCTCTTTCCGCTCTCTCTTCTTCCTGCTCTCGTCTAGCTTTATCTTCTCTCTACCTCTTCTCCTCCTCATCTTTACTCTCTTGTTCAAAAGCCTCTTCAAGCTTTCTCAGTTTCTCTCTCTCATCCTCCCTCCTTTTCTTCTCCTCTTTCACTCTGTTATCCCACTCTTCCATCCTTGATTTTTCCCATTCTACTTTTTGATTTCTCATCTCTATTTTACTGTTCTCATACTCTCTCTCTATCCTCTCTCTTTCTTTAAACTCTTTTTCAATCCGCTCATTCTCCTTTTGTTCTCTTTTTCTTTTTGCTTGTTCATATTCTTCAGTCATTTTCTTTTCTTTTAGCTTCCATTCACTCCTCTCCTCTTTAAGTCTTTTCTGGTATCCTTCTTTATGTTCTCTCTTCAGTCTGTTTTTGTGAAATTCCTCCATTTCTTTCCTCTTTCTCTCATACTTCTCTCTATATCTCTCTTTTGTTGCTTTTTCTCCAATTTTCTCCGTTTTCCTTCTAATTCTTGTTGTTTCCTCTCCTCTTCAATTCTTCTCTTCTCTTCTTCTTTTTGTCTTTCTGTCTTCTCCTTCTCTTCTCGGTCATATCTTCTCTTAAGTTCATTTTGCAAGAACTCTTCCTTGATTCTGAGTTCTTCCTCCTTTACCTCCCTCTCTCTTTCCATTAGCACTCTTTGTTCTGCTACTCTTTTCTTCATCTCTGCCATCTCCATCTCATGTTTGTCACATAAACATTTGTTCTCTTTTTCCATCTCTTCTCTCTTGTTCTGTATTATTCTTTCCATTTCTTGTTTTATGGCAGCTTCTGCTTCTTCAAACTTCTCATTGGTGTAACATCCTCCTCCACTCTTTTCAACTATACTGTTGATTTTTTCCAGCAAGTCAGTGATTTGTTTAGAATTATCGGGTTTTGTATTGTCAATCACATGATATCTTTCTCCACAAAGTTTCTTCATATGCGAATCTGTAACTTCCAGACAGCTCTCAGTTGTCTGATCTTGCAGCTGATCTTGCATATTATGATGCTAAACATTCCAGCTTTCTTCCCAAAAGTTTCCTTGATCAGGTTCAGAGTTTCTTTTTCTTCGTCAGTGAATCTTCCAATTCTAAGCACCAGCAGGAACACATGAGGTCCTGGAGAGAGGAGACTGATGCACTTCAGTATCTCTTGCTTCACATCATCTGTAGGTATGTGTGTGTCAAACAGACCTGGAGTATCAACAACAGTGACTGGAATTCTTTTAACCAAACCCTGTTCCTTCTGACATGAGGATATTACCGATTTAAAACTGGCTTGAGATTTAAATGCCTTTCAGTTGAGTATAGTGTTACCTGTGGCACTCTTCCCATTCCCAGTTTTTCCAATAAGCACAATCCTCACACAGTTTGTGCTGGATCTCTTACTCTCACCTAAGGTGCAGAGAAAGAGAAATATACACATTATGTTGTTTTTTGTTTTTTTTTACAAACATAAACATATATTAAATATGACTTAAAATTTGCCCAAGGGTCAAAAGAGGTGAATATACAAAACAGTATATTTCATTATAATTGCATACATTTAAAAAAAATCTATACTAGTGAAAAAGTCATGGTAGTAACATCACACTGATGTTACTACTGATGTTACTGATGCTAAATGTAAAAATATAATTGATATTTTGGTAAAACAATCTTTTCGATATTAAGATTCAGACTGAATGACGTCTTACCTTTTTGATTAATCTTTTTTAATGCAGTGATTTTTTCAATTTTAGCCTCCAGTTGAATTCTTTTCTCCATCTGTGCTTGCAGAAATGTTACATATGAATAACAAGTAACTGTATGGATCTTCTGCAGCAGTTGTAGGACCTGTGTACTACCACGTTGGTTAACACTGAGTATGTAATATTTGTTCCCACATTGCTTCAGTAAATTCTAAAAGTCACGTTAGTTAGTTCACATTCTCCTTTATCATTATCAGTGAGAGGATCGACAGGAAGGACCAGGAGAAATGTGTTTATGAACATAGCGTCAGGGCACGGTATGTCTCACGTACAACATCCAAACAACGTACAACATGAAACAAACAAGTCAGGGTTAGTTAAATGTTCATTGCAAAAACATACTGATCTCCAACAAAGCACCTACATACTGTATTAGAAAACATTATAAAAACTTGTAACATGGACTTTTATTTTAAAGATTTTAAGGACATCTCTCATCTACCAACATGATATTACTTACATTGTTAAAACAAGTTATTTATTTTTTTCTTGAGGAATGTGACTTTTTATTGTGACTAAAGAAATTCTGGTTCCCTTTTAGTCAGTCATGTTCAACGTTATGTTGTCACTGACAATAAGGGTCTCATTTGGGAGCCCCAATCACGTCTGAGCATTACAAGTCCAATGATTATTGGTGAGTGGAATTTGCATGCCAGGCCACTCCCTGTACATATGGGTATATAAGATGGCACACAGATTTTTGCTTCACCTTTTAGTAGCTACTACTAAAACAAACAACTCTTCAAGAGACAAGTCTACAACAGCTTCTCGGCTGTGTCTGGAAGGTGCAATTTATTACTGGTCGCCCCTGTGTTCCTTGCTTCAGCCTTAAAGAGCAGTTTCCTTTAATAGTTTGCAAGGCTGTGAGTTTCTTTCAAGATGTCTTTCTGACTGTGTGTTTCTGCACCCTGCAGCATCGACACCCGCTTCGCTTCACAAACAGGGCGTCAAACTTTCTGCAGGAAGAGGGCGCAGTTCGCAGAAGACCATTGAGTCTTCTAAGAAGAATGCAAAGTGTCCCTGGGCGTCTCTTGATTACTGGCTTATATTAGCTCACTCATGAGATCTGTTGTGCAAGCACAGGGATATGGTGCTTCAGCATCTCAGTCAGTTGGGGCTTTGAGTCAACTGGGAAAAGAGCAAGCTCTCCCCCGTGCAAAGCATCTTTTTTTTCTAGGTATGGAGTTAGACATGGGCAAAATGACAGTAAGTCTCATGAACAAACATGCCCAATTACAAATTTAAGAATCTGTTTAAGATCTGAAGATCCTACATCCTGATGTAACATCATATAAAAAACTAAGGTTTTTTACACTGTATTAGGCATTTAATGTGAACATAGTGGCGTCTGTTTACTGAAAGGCAACTGGATGTGAATTTCACACCTTAGTAGTTCTCGTAGCCAGGTAAAGATTAAACCATTTGGGTACTGTTAAGTAAGTTTGTTCAACCTCACAGTTGGGGGTTGATTTCCTGTATTGTTTTTAGAAGTGGTCACTTCTGAAGTTTCTGTAAGATCAACACTTTTAAGGACTGCCCACTGAATGCCTATATAAACTACAGTGTATCATCAAGAAGCTAATTCAGGCTTCTTGATGACCACAGCAACGCGCAGTGCATCTCAATAAAACTCTGCGAAAGATACCCAAGAGTCTCCTGGATCTTTGCTTCAATGAAGAAATAAGTTTTCTACACTTGGCATGCTTTCTTGCCAGCATCATCAATTCTTGTAACACAGTTCTTGGTTGTGGCACTTTACATAGGGACCCCAACATCAGTGTCGACATAACATTGAACATGACTGAAAGGGAATGTCTCAGTCATTCCCTGAAGGAGGGAATGGAGATATCACACCACAACCTTGAACTGTACTGGGATGCTTTCTCAGCTTCTCAGCATAAACCTGACTAAGTGAATGCAAAGATGCAATCTTATATATCCGTATGTATGGGAAGTGGCTTGGTATGCAAATTCCAATCGCAATAGTGATTTGCTGTTTCTTGTAATGTAGGTGATTGGGGCTTCCAACAGATACTCCTAGTGTCAGTGCAACTTAATATCTTGGTTCCCTTCTTTAGGGAACGAGGGTTATGTAATGAAACAGAGATGATATTATGATAAGTTATGTTGCATGAGGGTTGAGACTGAAGATTTGGTACCATGAAAATAATAATCACTTACTTTCTTTGGCTTTTGTACTCTGGGACGATGATGGCTTTAACGTTTCAATTTTGTGTTTAATGTCAGATGCTTGTAGAGAAAATACAATATCATTAAAGCTGCAGTCCGTAAGTTTTGCCTCTTTGTCGCCATCTCTGTCTCACAACCTGCAATTGCAGTAAAATGCGGAATTATCTTCCATGCGTGGGTTGTGCTCCGGCTCGGCTCCAGCGTGGATGAATCTAATGTTTCGGTCAGTCACCGCACCGCTGTGGATATTCACTGTACTTAAGAATCACTGATTCAAATATATGGCCCAAATAAGAATCTTCATCGGATATTGTCATCTAAGAGTAAGTAACAAGTCTAAAACTTTTGTTATGACCAACAGAGGAAAAACGCTACAGGTGTTTAAATCTAACGATCGGTTATTATCTCATATCTCATCAAACTAGCAAGTTATTATTACTGTTATACCTTGTTCTCAAATTGTTCATGTTAACAACATCAGCATCGCGTAACTATGTGTAGGTAGAGTGGGGGAAAACGCCCCCCACCTGTTTTTCCCAAAATAACCACTAGAGGGAGTCAAGATACATTTTCAACTGTTGCTATGCACTACGTTGACAACGGGGATAAACAAATCTCCTTGGAGAAGCTGACACCAGCGACGTGTTTGAAGAGAAGAGGATTACATGCTAAGTGCTATAATTTTCAGATATTAGTAAACAAGTGTTTAAGAGAATATTGTTCTGTAGGATATCACAGTGATGTATGATAGATGAATAGTGAAGTCTGTAGTTTGAGAGGATATGTTATTTATAAGGAATATAATTGTATTTTAAAAATTAAATTAAAAATTTAATTAAAAATTTTTTAAAAAGACATAGCTTGTGGGGTAAAACGCCCCCCAGAGGGCATAGTTTCTCTCTATCATAATTACTGTAATAACATATTTCTGTCTATCAAATCCTTTGTTTTACACTTAATTAATGAATTAATGTTTATTTATTTTTTTTATTTTATTTATTACAACATATTTGTTGTAATAATGAATTAATGTTTATTTGTATATTTATTTATTACAACATATTTGTTTGCATGGCTTAGTTGTATAAATATAAATGTTAAAAAATCTGGATATTTTGGACATTCCTCAAATAAATATTAATATATATACATGTTGATACATTACTTGCCTTTTACTTTTAGAGATTAAAAACTATAGCCTGTTCATTTTGCTGTTGCTCTATGAAGCAAACTGGTTGGTAAGAAAGGAGGCATTTTACCCCACTGCTGGGGCAAAACGCCCCCTTTGTACAAAAATATGTTCAGTCAAAATACTAATTAATTATGAAGGCTGAGCAATTTTAATATTTGGTGAATAACTCCTGCCATAGTCACTCAAAACCGGGATGGCAGTTCTAGTCACATTTATGTTTTGTTTCACTGTAATGTCACATTTTCCTTAAGGGGGGCGTTTTCCCCCACTCTACCCCCTATGTAGTGTGTATGCCTATTAGCGTTTCTGTTTCTGTACAGTCTAATCTCTGATTGACATAAAATTCAAATTTCATATCAATTTTATTTCAAGAAATCCGAAAAAGCAAATCATTCTTCCTTAGGACCGGTGTTCTTTAAAATACAAAACTTGTGTAATCTCGCGTAGGCTATCTGCAAACAGATGCACATTTAAAACTGGTGTAGGCTAATAATCTAATTTCAGTCACTTGTGTTTCATAAACATAAATTTTCTGGATCACAATCCACAATCAACAAAATAAGTGTAATTATTTCAGCCGCTGTGGGAAAAGGCTATAAAATATTCGGCATCTGCAGCATTCTCACATGCGATAAAGCTACTAGCCGGGACGCCTTCTTTTATGTTTACAAACGTGACGTAATGACGCAGTGGCATGCTTGAATTTCCCGCGAAAACCTACCTGAACCACTCAATTTAAAAACATTATTATAAGCTAACCATTGTGAATCGGGCTTAAGTAAAGCAATGGTTTTGAACACTGGCTGGTAATGTATTTTCTCAAAAATTTATTTTGTGTACATTTTTAACTCAAAAAGTTACGGACTGCAGCTTTAAAACAACATTATGTAGTATACAAATTCCTTAATTTGCTTAAACAAATAACTGGAAACTAGATTAGATTAGGATAAATAAAGTGGTCCATTATTTGAAACCTTTTAATTAAAAAAATAATAGGCCTAATAATAAAATAATGCACTCCTAATGTACAGAACTGTCTTAAGTAACTTACAAAATCCTGCAAATTTCTCCTTCACTTTTTTCCTTGATGGCATCTCTGGTGGAGATTCATATGAGCCCAGAATGAGATGATTCTCTTCATTCTCCTTCTCCAAGTTCTTGATTATTTCAAATAGCTCAGTGACTAATCTTTGTTGAACATTGCATATTCCCTTTAACTTGTGCCACTTCCATTTTTCTTTCAATAAACAAGAAATAAGTTTATTCTCCTTTACATCACTGGATTTTTCTGTTTCATCCATCAACAGTACTACAGTATGTTTCACTGTGTGATCTGACCAAGAGTTCATGGTTTTACTCATATATCTAAACTTCTCAGTGGAAATATCTGGTTGCATATTTAGCAGAAGTACATGTGGACCTGGAGCAGACATAAATGTGTTTAAACAAATATTGCTAAATATTGTAAACAAATCAGGCAAACAAGATATGTTAGAGTTAGGGTTAGTAGTATAATATTGTATATAATAATAATAATAATAATAATAATAATAATAATTATTATTATTATTATTATTTACATTCTCTACAGACATGCATCTGTTATTATTCAGTTACAAAGCAAAATACTTTGCATTCTATAAAACAATTTAATGGCCCATGCAATGGTTACACTTACTGTCCGGAGGAGGATTTATGCTGTTTCTTCTCCCTCTTGATATGTTCCTTTGTATCCTAGATAAGGCTGTAGGTTATTTCAAAATGGTTTAAATCTAACACACAATCACATCCTTGTTCTTCACAGTGCAATTGGAGAACTGAGATGTGTGTGTTTTTCCCAGATCTACAAGAGGTTTTAAACTCCAAGCCACATGTATTAATCGTATATGTCTGTTAGTAGAATGGGTTTTGTAATGAAGCCTTTGCCCTTTACTTGCAGAAATTGTGCACAATCATGGGTAAAACTAGTCTAAAACTTTTGTTATGACCAACTTAGGAAAAAACGCTACAGGTGTTTAAATCTAACGATCGGTTATTATCTCATATCTCATCAAACTAGCAAGTTATTATTACTGTTACTGAGGTACAAAAGTGTGCTTTTTGAAAATCTACCACCCCAGTGATAGCTTTGCACATTTCTTCTATGTTGACATGCCTTTTTTTTACTCAAGTAAAAGTGACATGATTAAAATACAAACTACAGTAATTTATTGAAACAAATGGAAACAAAGTGACCAGAATAACTGGCTCTTGGTTATTGCGTATCCAAAAATATGTATCCACAATATGTGCCGCTGTGGAGATACCAACTCATACCACCAGAGGGTGTGCGTGTGTTTCTCTAAAGTTCATAAATATACAAGGGGTTTTAAACTGTAAGTCACATGTATTAGTATTGTATGTGTGTTAGATGAACGTGTGTGCTTTGTAATGTAGTGTTTGCCCTTTACTTGCAGATATTGTGCACTGTCATCACTTAGATATGTATACAAACACACACAAGGGCTTGAGCAGTGGTGTGGATTACATGCTGTGTGTGTGTGTGTGTGTGTGTGTGTGTGTGTGTGTGTGTGTGTCTACAGCCTGTTGCTGTGATGACTGATGTATCTCTATCAGATCTGCCCTCTTATGCAATATTAATCTCCACACCACACCAATTAAACACATGCAGTTTTCCATTTGGAGTTTTAAGCACATGGAACAGTTATTTAAAGGACCAGAAGTCACGTTGTTTGCAGTGTCTCACAAAGAGTCAGAAGGAAAGGAAACTTTGTTTTAAATACATAAACTTGCATTCTGGATTTTTGCTCTATGCAGAAACATAACAACAACATGCATTCTCTAAATAAATGTGTATCTCTGTGTGTTGCCATGCAATGACTCATAACACATATCTGTTATACGGGTTATTTGAGAGCTCAAGCACATTAATGATACTGGCACATAATGATGAAAATACTTCATAAGCTTCCAGGAGACAGACGGGGGTCAAAATAAGATCAGCTGACAACTGCACATGGACACACATGCTCTTGCGGCAGATGATTAAACATTATAAAAAGTAATGTTCCAGTCAATCCTCTGTTAAAAAGAATCATGATATAAAGACTTATATAGACTTGGCCAAATTATAACTCATTTTAATCATTTAGTTTATAATACAGCTTAAAAGTTGTTCATGTGTGGACTATGGTTGCCGAATCATCATTTTTTTCCTGGTACGCAGCTAAAAAAAAAAAAACCTCTTTGCACTTTACATTGCACATCTGCAACTTTGTTTGCATTTTGCAATTCTAGTCTTGAATTTATTATAATTACTTTGTATCTCACAAATTACACATGAAAAGCTAAGAATTTCTACAATATCACACAATATAGTCATTAATTATGTAAGATGTAATAATCAGAAATAAACTCTGAAGCTGAGTTTCCAAAGCTAAAATGTGGTGACATTTGTAGCAGCTGAAAAAACCAACAGGAGAAGGAACGAGAACAAGCTGGATTAAAGGATCAGTGGAGGGGTGCAGAAGCCCCCCTGTCACCACCAGCACCAGCACCAGCACCTCTCCTCCCTTTCGTCCTTTTAGCCTCTCGTCCTTTGGCTGTGTTTGTTTAGCTATAAATATCTTACAGCCGTCAGCGTGACACCAGCACATATTGAGAAAAATGACCATGATTATGATGCACATAAAAAGGATAGAATTGAATAAGTGCAAGGTATAGAAATCAGTAAGATAAAGAAGAGAAGGGGAGAAACAGAAAGAAGCAGAGATATTGATGCATTCAAACAAGACAGTGTGTCCTTCTGACGATGACATTTTTGGCACAAAGTCACAGAATGCCGAAGCAGACAGCATGTACCAGAGTCACTCACAGCTTCACCCTTCTGTTCTTTCTGAAGCACTCTGTTGTACTGACAAACGCTTCTAATGTGATTTCTTGTAGACTAGACTTGTTTTTCATACATAAAAAAATCTCAGCTTCCATATTATTTATTTCAGAATTCAATTATCATGTTCTTTCTCAAGTAGCAAAATACCTTTTAACACACTGTAAAAAAGGACATGATTTGTTACAATAAAATACAATGGAAGTAGTCCAAGCTGACTAGGTCATTTTCTCTCAAAATATCCTTTTTAAGCATTGCTATAAAGAACGAATTAATGAGAGTGGTAAGAGATGCCAAAGCACTGTCCGTTCTGACCACTGCCTAACTGCCTCTTCACATTCCATTCCTCCCCTCTTTTCATTTCCCATCCCACATGTGAGAACTGATAATCATATTACAGAATATACACCGACCAGGCCAACATGCCCTCCAGTTTATACGCCGACGTAAGTCGTTTTCACAAATCCTCAAAATATGTCTCCATAGAGCGTATACAACAATTGCTCCCCTATCAGCAACAGGTATTCAGTGTACTTTCAGGATTACGTGTAGCTTAGTTGCTAGAGCATTGCACTACAAAGTGGTGTAATCATGTTCGATACCAGAGAACGTACAGATTCTCATAGCCTGTTTTTTTTTTTTTTTTTTTTAAAGTGGAGGGGACAGAATGTCTAGTGTTCTACCTATTTTTTCAGTTAACCCTTGTTTAATTGCCAGGTTTTATTTTTAATGATACATTTGTGTTTAATATGCTTTATGATTATATTATTATATAGGCTATAATTATAAAACAGAAGGAAAGAAAGAGAAAGAGAAAGAAAGAAAGAAAGAAAGGTACTAATGTGCACCTTTTTAAGTATAAGGTACAAAGATAGTCCTTATAACGGTATATTGTTTACATCTTTCAAATTGTATTTTGTGTATGTTGTATGTACAGTACATGACACAGTAATGGATACTTGCACTGTTCTCACCTGTAAAGTTTCTTTTTCTTGTGTGTCATCACACTGACCTGTCAAACCTTCATTTTCATTCTTGACAACACACAAAAAACGTAAAATTAGCGCAATAATAATAATAAAAAAAGCACCTTATAAAATCGTTCCTATATCAGATCGTCAAGCATGCATACTCGATTGAATTACATTAGCCTATGTAGTATTGGTAGAGCTGAACATTTCACGACGCTGTAAAATCTCAGAGTTCAGCATTATATTTATTCTTATTTTAAGGGATTTTATAACATACTTGTTAAAATAAAAGATGTTACAAAAGAGTCATGGGAAAATACACTGAACAAGTGCACGTTTGACCAGGCAGCTATTTTTTCCATAATTTCCATCAAAACCTGCTAAGTATTCAACAAGATCAATACTATCCAGAGTTACTTAACATTGTGCAACACAATTCGGATACCACATGACAACTTACGCTGCTGGACTTTTTCTTAAAAAAATGAGTGAATAGTTTTTTGCCGCTTTGAATTCATTGCGACGCGACCGGCAGGAATTTTGAACAGCGCGGGTGCGCGCTTAGGGCGTGTCGTGATTCGTGACGACGTGACGTGTAAATGATATTACCATGGAGACGTGAACGTCATGTATAGACTATCCTGTCTCTTTGAATTTTAATCATTCTGCGTGTATATACTGAAACCTCAAAATGTTGTGAACTTACTGTCCAATAAAAAAGTGCGGGGGACGAATTTACTTTTATAAAAAGTGGGGGGGACACGTCCCCCGCGTCCCCCCATAATCTACGCCCCTGCATATGACTATAAATCCTTTGTCCTTTCGAGTATACCTTAGTTCTGGATAATATGACGACAGATTACATTACTTACTTGTTCCGTCTACATATTTTTCTGATATTTGCCTTTGAGTGATGTTCTTGCTACTGTGAGTGGGTCTTGATCAAAGTGGATTTCATATGGTGATTGTGTAGGCGTAAATACCAAAAACTAGAGCTGAACAATTAATTGTTAAAAAATTGCAATCTCGATTCAAACACCAGTGCAATCTCATTAAAGACAACTTTTTCCTGTGTCTATTAACCTTTGAAAAAGCCTTACCGGAACATTCAAATCTGTTATCGCACTGCAGCTGACACAGAGAAACAACTAAAGGTCATAGTTTGGATATAAATTTTGATGGTAGCGATCAAAATAGAGCAAGTCATCTTTTGAAAGTAATTGGTGCTTCAAATAACGTTTGTGTCAAATTAATTGTTTTGCCACTAGGTAGCAATAAGTAACTTTAAAAATGTACTTGTCATTACAACGAGATTAGTTCAAAAGTGCTGATTTATCCAATACATCCACAACATGCTGCTGTGAGCATGTTAGAAATACTGCTCACATTTAACAGACATGAAATAACACAATAGAGTATACATGCATCACCCTGTATCAGATCTATACAGGTGGAGCTGAGGAAAGTGGAGGGTTTCTTTTTTTTTTTTTTTTTCCCCCGGCCTGTCAGTAACACAGATAACACATAACAGTGTGTATGTGTAGCTATGCTATCATCATTCACAGCCTTTTTTTTTTTTATTTTTTATTTTTTTTATTAATTTTTATATTTTTATTTATTTAACCATACTATGACCGACAAGACCGGGGGACAGAGAAAACCAAGAGAGGAGAAAGAAGGAAGAAAAGAAAAGAGAGAGAAAAAAAAAAAAAAAAAGAGGATAGAGAAAGAGAGAGAGAGCAAAAACAGATAATCTGCTTCCGTACCTGCTGACAAAGAGAGAAAACAACAAAAGACACAACAGCAGAAAAACTACAACAACATCCAATGTCCGTATGTATCACAGTAAATACTAAATGTTAAATGGTATTGCGCAGCACACATAACTAATATTACAAAATATGTTTGAAGCAACAGCATTTTAGGACAGTGAGTGTCTGTGAGCACCTATTTTTACACCAATGTGAATGCTTGTGTGTACACCTGTGTGCACACCTGTGTGTGTGAACGCGCTTGTATTCATAAGGTTCCTCCATGTAAATGCTTGATAGTGTGAGTGGGGAACCACAGCCCCGCCCCGCTAGGCATGAAGTAGGCACGAAGGAGACCCGGGCTCCCAAACATCCGGAGGCCCCCCAGGGCGCGGGAACCCCAGGAAAACCACCGCAGGGATAACCGCGGTCCCCACCCAGAAAAGGGCAGAGGAGAGCCCGGGGGAGGTCATCCGGCAGCCACAATGCAGACGCCCCAGGGGGCCACGGCGGCAAGCCCGCAGGTCCCGCCGGCAGTCGGCCACACCAGGGCAGACCGGCCCGGGCCCAGAGAACCAAGGGCCCCCCCACCCCCCAGCAGGGGCCCAGCGAAGCCCAGCGAAACCAGGTCCTACCGAGCGACCGTCGAGAGCGGGCTAGAGCCCACCCGAGCATCCCGCCCCGGAGCCAGAAACCACCAACGCACCGGCGGCCGGGGGCATCCCCCACCGGCAGGGCATGGTGGTGGGGTGGGCCCTCAATGATGGTTGAGGCGGAGTCAAAGGCCTGACCTGACACATGGACATAGACAAACATAAACACACATACACAAGCATCCCACCCTCATGCACGCAACCAAAAACTCACACACTCAAACCACACGTAGACGCACAAAAAACAAAAAAAAAAAAAAAAAAAAAAAAAAAAAAGGGGACACTGTACCCACACTCACACTCCCCATTTGTACTCTATACTCCTGGGACCAGGCACCACTAACCCCAAAAGGCCAGTCAGCGCCAGACCCCGGAGCTGAATCCCCTTCGCTCCGGTGTGGAGACTGGAAGACCACCCCCGTCCCTGCAGCAGCAGAGAAGACCACCAGCCCAGACCCCGACCGGACGGCCAGCTCCTCCTCACAGCCCCCAGCCCCGGACAGAGAACAGAGAACAGGGGTGTAAGGGGGAAAAAAAAAAAAAAAAAAAAAAAAAAAAAGGAAGACCCCGTGCTTCACCTCACCCGCTCAAATGTAGTGTTGGTGTATGTTGTTCTAAAGTGCTTTAAAACAGGGGAGGGGCAAGACACTAGGACACGTCAGCTCGTGTCAGCTCGGCCCCTCCCAAGAGCCCTCAATGTCTATGTGCAACTTAAAATTGAGAAGTGGGCATCGGCACCAGAGGGAAGGCTGAATGAACAGACCACCCTCTGGACGCCGTTCAGAGTGCCCACCCCCAAGGCCCTATATATATGTGTCATGTGGCAGTAAATAATGAGAGTGTCTAAGTAATGATGTATGATTGGGATGCGAGAGGCCACGAGGAGACAGAGGAGTCCCAACTCCCCTGCATCCCAGCGACACACCCGCACCCCAAAAACCCTACCTGTATGTTGGTGTGATGGGGCGGGAGAGGGGAAGCATTAGGGACGGGGAGGAAAACATCGGAGGAGGCAAAGTGCCCCCCCCGCTGGAGCCAGCTCCCCCGCTGACCCCATAGGCACCCCCGTTGTCCCAAACCCGTCCCGGGCAGGGGGCCCAGGCCCATCCAGACCAGGGCCCACGGCAGCCCGGGGTGGCCCACCAGACCCCACAGCAGAGGAAAAACTACCCCCACCCCATCATTCAGTCGACTCCCAGACTACCGAAGACAATAGACACCCAGGTTAAACCAGTCCTCCGCCCCTATTGGGTCCCTCCCTCCCTCCATGCAGAGTGAGTACTGACAGATGGTAACGACGTCCCCACCAGCTAAAGACACCCCCGGCCCCACCGATGCATCGGAAGCCCCCGCACCAGGGCCGGGCCCAGGCGCATGCATCCACCCACGCCCCCGGCGGCACACCCACCAGGACCCAAGCCCCCCAGGGCCAGCCGGAATCCCAGCCCGGAGGCAGAGCGCCCCCAGAACCCCAAACCCCCCCCGGACCTACCCCGGAGCAACACAGCCGCCAGGCCGGCAACCTACGTCCGCCGACACAGGCCTCCCCAGCAGCGCCGCGTGCAGTCGCCAGAAAAAAACAACACCCGAGAGCCACCAGTAACCCCATCCAGGCCAGGACCGCAGCCCCAGCGCCGAATCCCCCAAGAACCCCACCCCCCAGAGAACCCCCAGACGCCCCAAGCCCAATTGGCCCTCCACGCCAACAACAAAAATCAAAGCCGGACAGAATCAGGACCCCCCACCCACACTAGGTGATGGAGCTGATCAAAGGAGCCCAGAGAGAATGATCTAATGTGGCAGCAGAGGCTGTGTCAAGATTAATATAGTCCAACAAGCGATCTCTATATTCGTTGATATTAAGATTATTTTTATTTTTCCAGTTCATGAGGACCGTCTTCTTGGCAATGCATAAGGCGGTGAAAGCCATGAGGATTGTGTTACCTTCTGTAGTGATACCATCAAGGTCACCCAACAGGCAGACTGACGGAGAAGCTGGAATTGAACATTTAAGACACTTTGTTAAGTCTTCACAAATCCCATACCAGAACCTCTGAACAGGCGGACAGAACCATAAAGCGTGGATATAATTGTCAGGAGTATTGTCTTGACAGTGTGAGCAGTTGTTAGAATCTATAAAACCCATCCTGAACATCCGATGACCTGTGTAGTGTACTCTATGCAGGATTTTATACTGTATTAACTGTAAGCCGGGATTCTTAAGCAGTTTAAAGGTTTTTGAACATATCTGAGACCAGAAATTATGGTCCCAGCTGACTGATAGATCTGCCTCCCATTTTGCAATAGGAAGCGATACTGATTCATCTATTTTAGAAAGTATCTTGTATATTTTAGACACTAATTTGGGGGTTTTGAGACTAAGAAAATCTGCCACACTTGGTGGTATTTGTAATTTAATATGATTAGGCTTAAATTTCTTTTTTATTATAGATTTAATTTGTTGATATTCTAAAAATCTGTTCTTATTGATCCCATATTGTTTAACTAATGTGTCAAAGGGAATAAAGTCTGTCCCTTCGACTATATGTTCCAGGTATTTAATACCTTTTCTACTCCAGTCTGTGAAGTTTATCACATTATTGTTTATTAATATGTCAGGATTGTTACAGATGGGAGTACGTTTGCATGGGATTAGTGAAGACTCAGTCATTTTTAGAAACTCCCACCATGCTGTCAGAGAAGAGCTGATACTGATGCTTTTGAAGCATACGTGTCGTTTGATGTTCGAGCTAATGAATGGCAGATCACAAATCTCTATATTATTGCAAAATGCCTGTTCTACATCTAGCCAAATTTCATCGAAGAGGGTGTGTTTTAACCACCCTAAAATGTGTTGAAGCCTGTTGGCTAAGAAATAATGGTGAAAGTTAGGCAGATCGAGTCCTCCTTTATCTTTGGTCTTTTGCAACGTTTTTAAGCTAATACGCGGTGGTTTACCTTTCCAAAGGAATTTAGAGATGGAGGAGTCCAGAGATCTAAACCAGTCAGGTGATGGTTTGCTAGGGATCATTGCAAACAAATAATTAATCCTTGGCAAAACCATCATTTTTATTGAGGCGACTCTTCCCATAAGTGATATGGGTAGAGACTTCCATCTAGCTAGATCTTCTTCTACCGTCTTTAAAAGTGGGATATGATTTAATTTAATTAGATCTGCCAGCCTAGGTGAAACATTAATACCTAAATATTTAATATTTCCAGATTGCAGTGGAGTGGAAGAGTTCTGGAAAGAACAATTAATTGGAAGAACTGTAGATTTTAACCAGTTTATTGAATAATCTGAGACTTTTGCGAAGGAGTTTATTAATGTGATTACCTCAGAGAGAGTGGTTTGTGAATGCTGAAGGAAAAGTAACACATCATCTGCATAAAGACTGACTTTATGTTCTACATTCTTGCATTTAATGCCTTTAATCACTGTAGTCTGTCTAATTGCTGCTGCTAGTGGTTCAATAAAAATTGCAAACAGTGAAGGGGAGAGAGGGCATCCTTGCCTGGTGCCTCTCTTGAGACAAAAGCTGGACGACGTTTGGTCGTTTGTCCTGACACATGCTGTTGGAGAGTTATATAATATTTTTAACCAGTTTATGAAAGAGTTTCCAAAACCAAATTTGTGTAAAACTGCAAATAGAAAGTTCCAGTTAACCCTATCAAAAGCTTTTTCTGCATCTAGAGACAATATTGTAATTTGAAGGTTTTTATTGCATGAATAGTTTATTAAATTAATTAATCTACTTGTATTTGTTGCGGAATGCCTCCCTTTTATGAAACCAGTTTGGTCGGGATGAATTATGAGAGGGGTTATGTTCTCTATTCTTTTTGAGAGAGCTTTGCAGATTATTTTAATGTCCACATTAATAAGAGATATTGGACGATAGCTAGTAGGCAATACCGGGTCTTTGCCTGGTTTTAACAATAGACTGATGTTGGCAGAATTCATATTTGGTGGAAGTCTACCATTATCCTTGGTTTCCTGTAACATTCTGTAGAATATTGGCGCCAGAATAGGCCAGAATTCTTTATAGAATTCTGCTGGAAAGCCATCTGGACCTGGAGCCTTTTTATTAGGCATACTGTTCAGAGCTTCCTGAAGTTCATCTGATGTCAGTGGAGAATCCAATGCCATCGCCTGATTGTCTGATAATTTGGGAAGAGTTATATTATCAAGGAACTGGTCAATTTCGTCTTTTGATGGGTTAATCTGAGGTGAATATAAAGATTTGTAAAAGTCCCTAAAAGTGTTATTTATTCTTTCAGGGTCATATACTATGTCCTCAGTTAAGTCTTTAATAGCACATATAGTTGTTTTTTCTTTATTTATTTTTAACTGGTTAGCTAGGAATTGACCTGATTTGTTACCATGTTCAAATTCTTGCCAGCGAAGTCTTTGTGCTAAGAATTTAGTTTTTTTATTAATAATTTCATTTAATTCTAGTTTAGCTTTACGTATTTTGTGCAGCATTCCCTGTTCCTGGGAGGATACATAGGCTTCTTCTAAGGATTTGATGGTTACTTCTAATTCCTGAATACATTTAATTTCTTCTTTCTTTTTATGTGATGAGAATGAGATTATTCTACCTCTCATCACAGCTTTGCCTGCTTCCCAGAGAACAGATGCTGATGTTCCAGGCAGGTCATTGTATTCTAAATATAAAGCCCATTCTTTCTTGAAATATTTAATAAAGTCTTCATCTTTAAGTAGTGATGTATTAAATCTCCAATTTTTACTTGGCGGGGTGGCCTTCTTATTTATTAAAGTTAAAGATATAGGAGCATGATCGCTGACAGCTATAGGGTGTATCTCTGTGTCTGAAATGTCACTCAGCAATGAGCTGCTGACTAAAAAATAATCCAACCGAGAGTAAGAGTGATGGACATGTGAGAAGAAAGTATATTCCCTACGGTTGGGGTGCAAAGAACGCCATGCATCGCAAAGTCCATAGTCGCTCATGTACTGTTTGACTATATTTGTCGAATCCCAATTGCGCTGAGTTCCAGCTGTACTGAGCCTGTCCATTTCTTTATTTAGTCCAAAGTTGAGGTCTCCCCCAAGAACAAGTGCGCAATCTAGGTGTTCAGAGAGTGCGGTGAAAAAAGCATGAAAAAAAGAGGGGTCATCAACATTTGGACCATATATACTGACAATACATAACGTTTTGTTAAATATAGATAATTTTATGATTAGAAATCTACCTTCTGGATCTATAACTGTATTAATAATTGTGAAATTAATATGTTTATGTATTAAAATTGCTACCCCCCTTTGCCTAGAGTTATAGCAGGCTGAGAACACATTAGGAAACTCAGTTGTTTTAAATTCATCTATAGCTGTGGCAGGTCTATGAGTCTCTTGTAGTAAAACAACGTCTGCCTGTAGTTTTTTAAGCTGGCTAAATATTTTTAACCTCTTCTCTCTGGAGCCAGCTCCATTCACATTCCATGTGATAAACCTTAGTGCGCCCATATATGTGTGTGTGTAGCTAATGCTGCACGCTGTGTGTGATGCTCAACTAAGTGAGATATACGCGGGCTTATATGTGATTGTGTGCGAGTATGTTTGCCATGTTTGTGTGCGCTGTAATGTCGGAATGGTTGTGTTGACGCTGAATGTATATGTACTTGGTCGTGCCGTGCAGATATATAAAGATATAGGGTGTTGTGTGTGTGTGTGTGTGAGTCGGAAAGCAGGCGATCGGTGCTATGAGAAGAGTTAGAAAGGAGAAAGACATACAAGAAAACAAGTAGGGAGGGATGCAAGTAAAAACTTGACAGAAACGAAAACATTGCAACAACATTTAAACGCTGCGGAGATTGACGGTATCGTGTTTGTTATGAAATCGTGTTATATTAGCGAGTTAACATAATTAGAGGTAGGCTAAATGTAGGAGCATGTGATGAAAGAGGAAATAATAATAATAATAATAATAATAATAATAATAATAACGAATTCTTATCTGGAGTGATGTTAATATAACCAGGGAGTGGTACTGAGGTCGCGGTAGAGCCGTCCGTCCACGTATAGCCGGTCCACGGCGATGACAGCTCGGGAGCCCTTCTGGATGAAATTGCGTCGGATTGGGAACAGAACTTTGCGTCGCTCCAAGATCTCTTTGGGGAACTGGTCGTTTACGCTGAAGTCTGTTCCTTTCAGCTCCTTGCCGCGACTTTTCACTTGCTCCTTCTGTTTAAAATATCCGAATTTGGCCACAATAGGACGCGGCCTCGGGGCTCCAGGTTTCTTCGCTCCCAGCCGATGGACTCTTTCGAAGCAGATGTTTTCCACGGTGTCTTCCGGAAGCTTCAGGTATGTCTTGATAAAGGTTTTAATCGTAGTTTCTGCGTCCTCCTCGGCAGATTCCGGAATGCCTGAAAACACCAGGTTATCTCTCATGCTACGGGCCTGGAGATCGAGGACAGTCTCTTTTATTTTTTTATTTTCTTCACTTAGATGGGACATATTCTCAGTTAGAGACTTAACCGAGTCCCGTAGTGATGTGTTTTCAGCAGCGAGTGTTTCCACCTGTTGCTGGCTGAATTCCAGTGATTCCCTCAGGGATTTGAATTCACGGTGCATGATTTCGACAAGGGACAACCTCGCGTCAAAGCTGGACAACCGCTTGTCGATTGAATCCAGAATGTCGGCAAAGCTTTTACCTGTCGGCGATGTTTTTTCGGGCGAGTCTGTCGGGCGACTTCTTTTGGAAGCCGGCGTCTCGCTTTTGGCCGGAGAACATGCAATTTGGTTCTTCTTCATGACTATAACGTCGAAGCACCAGTCGATGTATTCCTGGAGTGTTTCCAAATTTTCCTCGCTGTTCTCGCTGTTCATTCAGTTTTTCCGCCAAGTCTCCGGCGTCTGACGTCACCTACAGCATTTCCGCCTCCTCCAAAATCCAAAAGTGGAGGGTTTCTGAAGCATGCTGCAACTGCTAAAGCAAGCACTAGTCATAAATTTAAATGTTGAGCAATGAGCTCATTGGTTGCCAATACAGAAGAGAACCAATGAGCTGTGCCATGTGATGATGTCATTAGATTAGACTGAGTTAGACCTATTGGACTGCACTAGAGTCCAGAACTTTGTATTTCAGAGTTCAGAAATATCATGGAAGGATCTGATCGTGACAAACAGTATCCATCAACGCTATATAAGTGCTACTAACGCTATGCTTAAGGTTATGGGTTATAGTAGCCTATTTGTTTTGTTGTTGTGTCGGCAATCAGAAGAACTCTTTCAGGAAAAAAAATAAAGCCATCTCCGCAAGTAAAATGCAATTTTGTTTTTCTGCCACAGATGGCAACAGAAGCTCCTTAGTGCACCTTTTAAGTAGTGGCATATGCTAATAAATTGATGGCATCTCATCTGATTTTATACTAATACAACTTTATTGAAGTGCTAAAGGTCAACAGCAAATATCAGTTCTCAATAAATCCAACAACAAATACCAACTGTCAATAAATAGTGCAATTCTTATTTGGTAGATAATTAAGTTTTAACAAAAATAAAAGTTTTTGGTTTACCAGACATTCAATTTTTTTTTACATGACCAACCTTGACGGTTTGTTAAAAACATAAACCTATGCACATTCAGTTAATGGCAACCAAACAAAAAGTGCTGTGTTTTTAACATACTCAATACAAAACAAGCAAATACTATTTACAACTCTTCACTATACAAAGCATTATCCTTGTTGCCAGTATCATTATCAGGATGATCAGCTTTCTTTTTTCCCCATCATGAACATCATTTAATCATTTGAGGTTTCACTCACTGCACATGCTGTTTGACTATCCGTGAAAAACCTTTTTCTACTTGCTCACCCCCTCTGTTTCATCCTGCCTTTTGTATCATTATTTAATAAAGTCCATACAGTCTTTGACTCATATTTGTCTTTCTGCTTTTCAGCCCCTCTGGGCCTCCTGGGACATGGATCGGCCCAGGGTTCTGGGCGCTTTGGCAAACTCCATTCGCATGGGTTTGACAGGTGGCAGCTCCCTGGTGATCTGTTCCACTGGTCTCTTGTCTGGACAAGCTCCGTCGGGAACCCGGGCGGGAGGGAGATCTTCCAGGGTGTGTGGGGCTCCACGGCCCAGACGGACACCCAGTTCAGCAGGCTTGAAGATGGGCAGGGGCAGGGTGTTCCTGTAGGGTAAGAGCTGGTGCTCCCTTACACCTGTGTCCACAGTGCCCACTCTGACAACACCCGATGGGCAGGCCTGATTGAGAGGACGCGCCTGCCAATAACGGGACAGGGACTCCCGACGAGAGTCATCTGACATTAGCATCGATTGGCTGCAAAGAGAGAAACATTAAGAATTATGAATGAAAGTTTTGACATTTGACTGTGTGTTTAAATTTGTGTTTATTTTATTCAAGCTGCACTGCTAAAATTGAATAATATTAATAAATATTAGCATTTTTGTTAGTAAAACATCTACAGATGGTTAAAGCCAGATAAATTGAATTGCATAAGGTATAAAGATGTTAAGATTTGTTTTCAGGGAATATTTCTTAGTAAATTTGTAACAATATTTTGTGAAGTTTATGCTTTAAATAAGAAAAAATATTTGAATCATCTGAAAATGAGTCTATTAAAAATATGAATTAAGCAGTGTGTTTTTTTTTATTTGAATCTTTTTGTAGATGCAGAATGCTTTGATAGAATAATGTTTTAGTAAGTAAATAAAATCAAGCTTCCATGTATAGCTAGCTGTATGTGAATATCTTTACACTCACCGATCCTCAGGTTGAGTCTTCATATTAATGCTGCGCCAGTTTGCTGTGTAGCTCTCTTTCCTAGTTGGATTTTCCTCCCTCACACTGCAGCTGAGCTCGGCTCCAACCACACATCCTCCTTTCTTCTCCAGGACTGTGCACATCTGCATCTTCAGATTCTGTTTGAATGATCTTACAATACTGTTTTGAAGATTTGTGATGTTCTTTTCTTTCTTTTCCTCTTCTCTTCTCTTCTCTTCTCTTCTCTTCTCTTCTCTTCTCTTCTCTTCTCTTTTCTTTTTCTTGAGTTTGAGGGAGGACTCGTCTGTCTGTCTCTTGCT
Source organism: Cirrhinus molitorella (assembly GCA_033026305.1). Lineage (NCBI taxonomy): Eukaryota > Metazoa > Chordata > Actinopteri > Cypriniformes > Cyprinidae > Cirrhinus > Cirrhinus molitorella. Next base: position 25,647,427 of record CM065117.1, on the reverse strand, counting down.
CTGTCTGGAAGTCTGTCTGCTGGAGCGTGTGTCAGACTTTTATACAGCTCTGATGCTATTTCTGTATAATGGAATCACTCTGTACTTTGTCTACAATGACACCTGACACTCGCACACACACATATAAAAAAATTCACACACACAGTATAACAAGACAATCTCGATTCAAACTCCAGCGCAATCTCATAAAAGACAACAATTTCCTGTGTCTATTAACCTTTGTAAACAGCCTTACCGGAACATTCAAATCTGTTTTCGCACTGCAGCTGACACAGAGAGCAGACAGTGAAACAACTTCACAGTCTTTTCAACTACTTAGTATTATTTCTGTCTTATAGTCATTCATATTAACACAGAAATACTGGGATTAAAAGTCATAGTTTGGATATAAACATTGATGGTAGCGATCAAAATAGAGCAAATTATATTTTGAAAGTAATTGGTGCTTCAAATAACGTTTGTGTCGAATGAATTGTTTCGCCACTAGGTAACAAGTAACTCTAAAAATGTATTTGTTATTAAATTGAGATTTGTTCAAAAGTGCTGATTTATCCAATACATCCACAACATGCTGCTGTGAGCATGTAAGAAATACTGCTGCACATTTAACATACATGAAATATCACAATATAGTATACATGAATCACCCTGTATCAGATCTATACAGGTGGAGCTGAGGAAAGTGGAGGGTTTCTGAAGCATGCTGCAACTGCTACAGCAAGCACTAGTCATAAATTTAAATGTTGAGCAATGAGCTCATTGGTTGCCGATACAGAAGAGAACCAATGAGCTGTGCCATGTGATGATGCCATTAGATTAGACTGAGTTAGACCTATTGGACTGCACTAGAGTTCATGCCAGAACTTTGTATTTCAGAGTTCAGAAATATCATGGAAGGATCTGATCGTGACAAACAGTATCCAAGATGTGCTACTAACGCTATGCTTAAGGTTATGGGTTACAGAAGCCTATTTGTTTTGTTGTTGTTTCGGCAATAGAGAAGAACTCTTTTGGGGAAAAAAAAAATAAAAAATCAAGCCATCTCCGCAAGTAAAATGCAATTTTATTTTTTGCCCACAGATGGCGACAGAAGCTCCTTAGTGCACCTTTAAAGAAAGTAGTGTCATATGCTAATAAATTGATGGTATCTTATTAATAGTAATAAAAGCAAACACAAAACTGATTTTATACTAATACAACTTTATTGAAGTGAATTCTCAATGAATCCAACAAATAATACCAACTGTCAATAAATAGTGCAATTCTTATTTGGTAGATAATTAAGTTTTAATAAAAATAAAAGTTTTTGTTTTACCAGACATTCAGTTTTTTTTTTTGCATGACCAACCTTGACGGTTTGTTAAAAACATAAACCTATGCACATTCAGTTAATGGCAACCAAACAAAAAGTGCTGTGTTTTTAACATACTCAATACAAAACAAGCAAATACTATTTACAACTCTTCACTATACAAAGCATTATCCTTGTTGCCAGTATCATTATCAGGATGATCAGCTTTCTTTTTTCCCCATCATGAACATAATTTAATCATTTGAGGTTTCACTCACTGCACATGCTGTTTGACTATCCGTGAAAAACCTTTTTCTACTTGCTCACCCCCTCTGTTTCATCCTGCCTTTTGTATCATTATTTAATAAAGTCCATACAGTCTTTGACTCATATTTGTCTTTCTGCTTTTCAGCCCCTCTGGGCCTCCTGGGACATGGATCGGCCCAGGGTTCTGGGCGCTTTGGCAAACTCCATTCGCATGGGTTTGACAGGTGGCAGCTCCCTGGTGATCTGTTCCACTGGTCTCTTGTCTGGACAAGCTCCGTCGGGAACCCGGGCGGGAGGGAGATCTTCCAGGGTGTGTGGGGCTCCACGGCCCAGACGGACACCCAGTTCAGCAGGCTTGAAGATGGGCAGGGGCAGGGTGTTCCTGTAGGGTAAGAGCTGGTGCTCCCTTACACCTGTGTCCACAGTGCCCACTCTGACAACACCCGATGGGCAGGCCTGATTGAGAGGACGCGCCTGCCAATAACGGGACAGGGACTCCCGACGAGAGTCATCTGACATTAGCATCGATTGGCTGCAAAGAAAGAATTATTAAGAATTATGAATGAAAGTTTTGACATTTGACTGTGTGTTTAAATTTGTGTTTATTTTATTCAAGCTGCACTGCTAAAATTGAATAATATTAATAAATATTAGCATTTTTGTTAGTAAAACATCTACAGATGGTTAAAGCCAGATAAATTGAATTGCATAAGATATAAAGATATTAAGATTTGTTTTCAGGGAATATTTCTTGGTAAATTTGTAACAATATTTTGTGAAATTTATGATTTAAACAAGAAAAATATTTGAATAATCTGAAAACTAGTCTGTTAAAAATATTAATTAAGCAGTGTTTTGTTTTGTTTTTTGAAACTTTTTGTAGATGCAGAATGCTTTGATAGAATAATGTTTTTATAAGTAAATAAAATCTAGCTTCCATGTATAGCTAGCTGTATGTGAATATCTTTACACTCACCGATCCTCAGGTTGAGTCTTCATATTAATGCTGCGCCAGTTTGCTGTGTAGCTCTCTTTCCTAGTTGGATTTTCCTCCCTCACACTGCAGCTGAGCTCGGCTCCAACCACACATCCTCCTTTCTTCTCCAGGACTGTGCACATCTGCATCTTCAAATTCTGTTTGAATGATCTTACAATACTGTTTTGAAGATTTGTGATTTTCTTTTCTTTCTTTTCTTCTCTTCTCTTCTTTTCTTTTTCTTGAGTTTGAGGGAGGACTCGTCTGTCTGTCTCTTGCTCTGTCTGGAAGTCTGTCTGCTGGAGCGTGTGTCAGACTTTTATACAGCTCTGCAGCTATTTCTGTCTGATGGAATCACTCCGTACTTTGTCTACAATGACGCCTGACACTCGCACACACACATATCAAAACATTCACACACACAGTGTAACACAGCACTGGAACACGCATTTAAAGAAATCCCCAGCAACTCACATTTCCATAACACATTCCAAACATCCATCCATCCATCCATCCATCCATCTATCTATCTATCTATCTATCTATCTATCTATCTATCTATCACTTGTATATAAGATGTATAATCAGATTTGTCTTAAAATGTTCCTTTCTAGGTATTATCTGAATGTATTCAGTTGCTGATGCCCAAATGCTTGATTACATTGTATCAGCATGACATTTGTTCCTCCATGGTCCTATTAACAGACATCAAAAGGCTTTCAATGGAAACTAAACAGTGTTCGGATATGAAACCAGACAGGAGATTATAAACATTTGGCAGCAACTGTTCTGTACTGGTAATCTCCTTTTGCACACATAATCTCTTTCCAAAACATTGTTTAACTATAAATAACATTATAGCATAAAAAGACTACTATGCTGCAATATAATGTTTATTTATTTACTGATTTAATTTCGTAAGGGACTGCAGATGAAACATATGTAGTTGAAAGTTTGTAGAAAACTACAAATGGCAATTTGTACATATAGTCCAAACTAAAATTTATTTAGACACCTTCCACATTTCTTACATTATCACAGTTTATTCGTTATAGTTTAGAAAATGGCAATGAAATATGACAAGAACTCAAGAGTTAAACTGGGAACAAATTCATCTTGATAATGTCAGATAACTTTGATAGAAAAGAATGGCCAGGTTTTTTACTAGTAATCCACTGTATGAAGCTTTTTTGGGAATAATATGTCCCAGTTTCCTTTATTTTGCTATCCTCTTACATATATGAACTATAGCGTCCCATTAGTAAAAAAAATATCAAAAATTATATCTGGTGTCTGAATAATTTTGTTTTGACTATATTTTACTAGGTGGCTAATTATGAAACAAAGTTTATTTAAGAACTTTAAGAACTTTATTTTGCTGATTATTGCTGCTGAAAATGGTCAGTTATTGTTGTTTTGGGCTGTACTAATAGTTCGGACTGGGAAATACATTTGGAGTGCTATAGACTGCTAAAAGTTAAAACAAAAAACAGTCTGAGGAACAAAAGGCATTTGTGGTTGGCCAAACTGAACCAGGATTTCCAGGACAAGAATATTAAAAACATTCATGTTCGTTCATCATTTCCGTTTAGGTAGGTGAAATATTAGCCTAATGTCTTAATTAATACCATGGTTTAGACAGCATTTTTTTGGGGGCAGCCGTGGCCTAATGGTTAGGGAGTCGGACTTGTGACTGAAAGGTTGCAGGTTCGAGTCCCAGGTCCGGCAGGGATTGTCGGTGGGGTGAGTGATTAATCAGCGCCCTCTCCACCCTCAATACCACGGCTGAGGTGAGACCCTTGAGCAAGGCACCGAACCCCCAAACTGCTCCCCGGGCGCCGCAGCGATAGCAATATGGCTGCCCACTGCTCTGGGTGTATGTTCACGGTGTGTGTTCACTACTGTGTGTGTGCGCACTTGGATGGGTTAAATGCAGAGCACAAATTCCGAGTATGGGTCACCATACTTGGCCACACGTCACTTCACTTTCACTTTCACTTTTTTCACTTCACTTTCATAATTTAGCAGAACAACATATTCAATAGTAAATTAACCGTGACCAAATTGTACATTGACCAAATCATGACGCAAGTGCAAACCCTCTATTTGTAGGAATCCGTACAAAGGACAACCCCTAACCTCGCCCCTAAACTTACAGAAGTCACAGAAGTCAAGCAAGGTCATACAAATTTGTAGAAATTAGCCACTTCATAAATTACATATGTATTGGTTGTGAGATAACGTTGAAAACTGGTTAAATCAATAACTTACCTTAAAATATTTTAATAAGTAACTTTTTCTGTTTTTCAAACACATGTTATAAAATATAGTTATTATGAAAAAGCATGGTCATAGCATGTGTTCAGTGACAGACCAAGTGAGTACTGGCACTGTATTCACTCATCAGATGAATATAGTGCTGTGTGGACAGAGGTTGTGGACAGTCATATTCTCATGTTACACATACATTCTGTCCCCAGTCTGTCATTGACTGCTCTCTCAGTGACGCACTAGGCGATTACGGGAACTGATCTCAGCCTTGTGCTGTCCCTCTCCTACAATGTGGCCACTCAGCACACTATGGTATGGATATGTAGCGCCAGGTAGAGTTACACAAGCATGAGAACCAGGAAATGTCACATCACTCCGGTAATGAAGCTGCTCCTGTAGATTATGTCATGCATATTCATACAGTAGCCTCAAAAGTATTTAGAACACTTAAGCAAGACTTAAATACAAATAAATATAAAATACATTAAAAAACTATTTTTATATACAATTATACATTTTTATAAGGCAGTACAGTACAGTGTTGATAACTGCATAGCATATGAGTCTCTCAGTTGTCCTCAGTGTGAATGGATCTCAAAATCGTACAGTCATTGTTGGAAAGGGTCCAAATACACTAAACTGATAAAAAAAAACAAAGAATTTGTGAGACCTAAAGGACTTTTCTGAAGAACAACGGGCAATTTAGCTGTTCAGGACAAACAAGGGACTCATAAACAACTATCACTAAAAAAAAGCACTGTGTTACGCTGTGAATCATTCAGGTAACAACAGTATTAAGAATCAAGTGTATGTAAACTTTTGAACAGGGTCATTTTTTATAAATTCAACTATTATTTTCTCTTGTGGACTATATGTAAACATATTTTATGTAAAATATCTTATTCAGATCAGTACTAAATAAAAAATAACATTCATTTTGTTATTCATTCATTTAACATCCCTCGTATTTTGGTAAATTAATTAACATTTTGCTGATTCTGCAAGGTGTATGTAAACTTTTGACTTCAACTATAGATAGATAGATTTTGTTCTTAGAAACAAGAATAGGCAACTACATCCATCAGTCAATTTCTTTTATTGTCAGCTATATCAGACGTCTTACCAGACAAGCAACATACAAGACAGGACTAAATACACTGAGCCATTTTAACCTAGTGATTGTGTTAATGGACAGTCACCACATCAAAAGAATTTACAATATTTTGTATCCCAGCTTCATAACTGCACATATACATTATATAAGAACACATCTGATACATCACTTATATAATATGTTGATTGTTTTGTAGCTTTCCTTTTTTAGGAGTTTCAACAAGAACTAAAACAAGAGAAAAAAGTTTCCTGATTCAGAAAACAATGTCACTTCCTAAACAGAGTAAGGATAAATTATTAGTTATTCTACAACACCTTTAAATGCAAAATACACAATTAATATTATTATTTTTGACAGTTATTTTGGTAATAAATTTATAAAGATATTTCGTGTACTTGATTATATTACATCTTTGTCATTAAATAAAAATATGCTGGTTTTATATATTCAGGTACATAATTATGAACATTTTTTTCATAACTTAAATTAAAATAAAAATAATTTATCTGTAATGCACAACGCTGCTGCTCTAGTGCAAGAGTTAATACAGTAACTATGATCAAAAAATGTAAAAAATAAATGGTAAAAAAAAGACTGCCAGAGATAATACTAGGGGTGCTACAAAGGAACTCATTAGCATACATAATTATGAATAATATTTCCACAAATGACAGACCATTATAATGACATGACCATCTGCCTTAAAGATTTGACACATTAGCATTGAAATGAAGTCTATTAGTCTGTTCTTCCTAGCATAATTGTGAGGTATTGGCTGAATTTGTCTTCTGATGTCATATAGCACTAATTTGTCATATTTAGACAATGTGCTAATTTTTCATGCTCAGGGGCTCTGCCTCGTTTTTGTTCACCTTTCTAAGCGAAGCATAACAAATTAGTACATGTTCAAGATGTTTTGTGTTGCACCACATTGTTTACATTCGTGTTTAAAAGACATTAATAACGAAGTCAAAGGTCATGTCTAGATCACTGTCATTGAAATGTAAACATTTACCATGATGAAAACGACATGCACAGTTACCTTAAATCAAATGTGGACTCTTAAATCACACTTTAAAATGCACAAACTGACTCTGAGGTGATTTTAGTTTATCCTTTATGTAATTTCTCCTCAAGTTTAGGTGTCCTAGTAGAGTAATCACATGGTGCGTTCAAGTCATGTCGGATAGATTGTATTTACGAGTTTAACGCAAATAAACTACCAAAATGACTTGAACGCACCTGAAGCCGTAATTACGAATTGCCAAATACGAACTTACCAGGAGTAGGCTACTTGAATGTGAACGCACCGTCATTGGCCGCTGTTCGGAGAATTTTCGCGGGCTAAAATCAGTCATTTCTAAAGGAATCCGCGCGACCTAGAGATTCGCATCAGGGAGTAATATTCGCGCCGCAGATTTTCTATCGGGTTCAAGTTCGTCACGCAAATCTGTCCGTTGAATAACAGAAAACTGGTTTAAAAGTAATTTATGTGTGGACCATGCTTCAAAAATTGCTGCACTATTGCCAGTAGACAACCTTTCTTGCCTGCGAAATGTAGTTAGGCTAATTAGACCACGCCTTACAGTGTGTCCATAATTTTAGAATTTCTAAACTAACAAATTACCTTGTGTGAAAAGCTTTGGCTTGGAAAGTGTGCTTTTGATATCTTTCTTTAAAATAAATGACATTAGTTTGATATGTTGTGCAATGACAGACGACATATAGCCTATGCTATTTAAGCGTTGCTTAAGAGTCCACATATTGTACATGTTGCCTCTCTGTAAAGAAACACCTTAAATAGTGCAATCATAGCTGCACAACTTAAAATGAAAATTATAGTTCAGCAGCTCTCAAAAATTCACCATATACTCAATATTTTTTTCACTCTCAATATTACCTTATAGGTTACATACCATTCTCTTTCTCTCTTGGTAAATTCTATGCCAACAATGCAAGACTGATTTAATCCCGGACATGATATTGTTAAAACTTATCTTTTAAGATCCTTGGAAATTGACAAAATGGCAGCAGAGAGCTATCAATTAAGTACAGTCAAACCAAAATTATGCAGACACATTTTTTTTTTTTTTTTTAACAATTTTTTTAAAAATATTTTTTACTAGTTGGATGCTGGACACTATAGTTCATTTTTGTAAGTGAGGATAGCATAAAGTAAACTGTGACATACCCAAAAATTCTTCATACAGTGGACTATCAGTAAAAAAAAAAACTGAAACCAAAAATTATTCAGACACTAGTTTGACCTGGCCTGAAGTGTTTTTTCTTTAATTGCTAATGTGACCACAGACTAAACAAAATTAAGCATTGCTTGGTAATTGGTCAACAAAGTATTGATAGTTGTAAATAGTGTAAATATTGTCATACTAACAGTTTTTGGTTGATTGCAATCCATTACATACCTTTCCAACGTTATCTGACATGATCAAGATGAATTTGTTCTGACACAGTTTTACTCTGAGTTCTCGTCATATTTTATTACCATTTTCTAAACTATAGCTAATAAACTGTGACAATGTGAGAAATGTTTAAGGTGTCTAAATAAATTTTGGCTTGACTGTATCTGTTCTAATGACAGGTTAAGGGTTAACAAAATGTTCAATTGAAGCACCTACACCTTACAACAAAAAGACACTGTGGTCTTCAGAAACATTTAGTTTGGGCAGGTTTTCACACTCTATGATGTTTTAGAGAAAAAGGTCCATCAGTTTAGATTTCTTTTCACAAATCTGTATTAAGACGACTAAACCAATCACTGAATTCCTGTATTTGATAACAGACACCACAGTTTGCTCAGGATGGACACACATATGTAGACCAATCAGTTTGTTCAACCCTAAACCCATAAACCCAAAACTGAAGGCAAAAATTCCTGGTGGCACACAAAAAAATTTCTAGAGATCATGTGCCACAGTCTCTGAACTGCAAAATAACATTTTTTTTTACAGACTAAATGAAACGCTCATTAATCATGTATTGTCACCAAAAGTTAATTCTACAAGGGGTTCTTATAGCACCAAACAAACCCCTGAATTCCTGTCAGTCTGCTTTGGTCCCCATATTCTACCCCGAGTGCCCAAAATAAGTTCCTGTTTGTCCTGTTTTCACCTATTTTGTTTTCCCCATGTAACCCAGTCAGCCTAGCTTGTTAAGGCTGTTGTGTACATCCTTATACTCGACCTTAGTAGTCTTGGTTCTGGTATCCACCAGAGCCGTCATAATTAGCCTCCATGTCAGCGCTGTATCCTGTGTACTCTGTGCCTGCAGCAGGTGCTCCTGCAGGATCCTGGCTGGGATCGGTATAGTCCTGAGAGAAGAGAGATGAGCTTGCGCCTAACTTGTACCTCTGGTATCCGAAAAAAGCTTGACCGGCCTTTAGGAAAATGAAGATGCCAGGAGGAGAGGTATAGAGGGTGGGATAAGGGGGGATTGCAACGAGAATTACAGGATTATGGCAACAGGGGAGAAGGAATTTTCCGTTTTGATGGTGAATAGCGAATGAAATAGTATCAGTTAAGGAAATTAGGTAAGAATTAAATGAGTTAATGAGAATGACAGGAGGGGATAGAGAGGGAGAGAAAAATAGAGAAAAACATTAGTTTGATTAAGATAAAAGATTTAGATGGTTAGTCAGCTTTAAGCTTAACTGAGTCTTAAATACATTTGTGACACTGGACCACAAAACCAGTCATAAGGGTCAAGCTGAATAAATAAGCTTTCCATTAATGTATTGTTTGTTAGGATAGGATAATATTATAGAGATACAACTATTTGAAAATTTGGAATCTGAGGGAAAATCTAAATATTGAGAAAATCGCCTTTAATGTTGTCCAAATTAAGTTCTTAGCAATGCATGTTACAAATCAAAAATTCAGTTCTGATATATTTATGGTAGGAAATGTACAAAATATCTCAATTGAACATGATCTTTACTTTATATCCTAATGATTTTTGGCATAAAATAAAATTGTATAATTTTGAGCCATACAATGTATTGTTGGCTATTGCTACAAATATAACCATGCGACTTATGACTGGTTTAATGGTCAAGGGTCACATTGGACCACAAAACCAATCATAAGGGTCAATTTTTTTTTTCCAAAATTGAGATTTATACATCATCTGAAAGCTGAATAAATCAGCTTTCCGTTAGCGCAACATTTGGCTGAGATACAACTATTATTATATAACTATTATTATATAATTAAAATGTATTTTTGACTATTGCTACAAATATACCCCAGCGACTTAAGACTGGTTCTGTGGTCAAGGGTCACATTTAGCTATAACCTTTTAAACCAAACTATTTAAACATACACACAGAAACCTAAATCCAAAACAAAACATAAACCCAGAACTTGAGTCAAACTTAAGACAATTTCATCAGTACATACTATAAGATCAATCACACAGGATAAATATACATCAAAGGTTTTAAGCAACAACAGCCGCTCAACTGTAAACAAACTGTATTAAAATAAGATCATGAAATATAAGACGGTCAATGTATCAGGCCACAAAACCCTGTAGACAATCTTACATAATGTTACAAAATAATTCTGTAAAGAGATCAGCGGAACGTTACATGTGCAACTGATGCCCCCTAGTCAATTAAAAGTGTAACTGCAATTTAAAAAAAAACAATCATTTCTCGAAGAAAGCATTGATTTTCTAGCACACAAAGTACTGTTCAAAAGTTTGGGGTTGGAAAGATTAGTTAAAGTATTTGAAGTCTCTTAAGCACACCACACTTAATATTAGCACACCAAGGCTGCTAATATTGTGAAATATTATTACCATTTAAAATAACAGTTTCCTTTCTTATACTTTTTAAATGTCATCTATTTCTGTGATGCAAAGCTGAATTTCTAGCATCATTACTCCAGTCTTGCAGAAATCATTCTAATATGCTGATTTGCTGCTCAATAAACATTTCTTATCATCATCATCATATTGAAAACTTGAAAAATGTGATATATTTTATTCAGAATTCTTTGATGAATAGAAAGTTCAAATTAACAGCATTTATTAGTAATAGACATATTTTCTAACATTATAAATTAAATCACTGCCATCATTTTCGTTTAATTCAATGCCTCCTTGCGGAATAAATGTATTATTATTTTTTTAATAATCTTACTGAACCTTACTGAACTCGTAAGATAAATGCTGGAATAGAATGAAATGTGAAATTAGATCATCTCACTGTAAATCATGTGGTCATTATTTCATAATTCCAGGCAGATATGTGAAATACGTTATTTAAAACTCTTCCCAGTTTGAACAAGGAAGTTCAGGGCTTTATATGGCACTGTAACAAAAAACAAAATATACATCATATCAAAAAACATCACATCTTCATTGGTATCCATGATTGTAGGATTTTTTTGAGAGGTGCTTCTGTAGTTGATGTCTATGGCATAGTAAACAAATAAGCATGTGTGTGGTAAATGTTAAACAAATGGAGGTGGTGTATGAGGAGTGAACAGTTTGTTGTATTCCTCTTCAAAAGAGACTTTCTTTAGACGCTCCAGGCCAAGCAGAGTAAGAACACCCTAAAGAAAAACAAATCGGCCAGAGCCAAAGATCAACAGAAAGAATGATGGGAAAAACAAAAACAAAAAAACATTTCAACAACACTGGGTTAATCTTATCGATGCAGCTGGAAGGTTTCTGTAAGAGAAGAGCTGAGAAGAATTAGAGGTTAGAAGGAAATCTGCAAACAGCGAAGGAAAGATTATTGGGATAAATAAGTAAATTCTCTGGAAAAGAAGCTAGAGAGCAAAGTACAGAAAGAAGATTAGTGAATGAAGCCATGTGGATCAGAAGCACAAGTCATGTACAATGGTTGATATTCACAGGTCATTCATTAAGGGGAAAACATGACATGCATGCAGTCTAATAAAATCTGAAGGGATAGTTCACACAAAAATAGAAATTCTGTCATTAATTACTCACCCTCATGTCATTCAAAACCTGTAAGACATTTATTCATCTTCTGAACACAAATTAGAATATTTTTGATGAAATAAAAAATTAATTAATTTGTGTTTCTGAAGATGAACGAAGAACTTGAGTTTGGAACACCATGAGGATGAGTAATTAATGACAGAACTTTAATTTTTGGGTGAACTATCCCTTTAATTAGTAAATAAAAAAACTTAAACACTTAATATGAAAAATTAGAAAAGTTTAAAGGTTTAGTTTACTTTCAGAACAATAATTTGCAGATAATGTACTTACCCCCTTGTCATCCAAGATGTTCATGTCTTTCTTTCTTCAGTCTTTCTTCAGTTGAGGAAAACATTTCAGGATTTCTCTCCATATAATGGATATGAATGGTGGAAGTTGGGGAAGAAAACAAGATGGGAGTTTTTTGAAATACCCTAACTGTATTGACCCGGATCACTACGCATGCGCGAAGATGAGACGAGACAAGATGAGCATTTAAGGTTAAAAAGTATTGAAATTGCCAATTTGTTTTAAAAAATAACCAATCGTTTCAAAAGATAATACCCTTCCTCCTCGGCTGGGATCATTTAGAGCCCTTTAAAGCTGCATTTAAACTCCATTTTGGAAGTTGGGGCACTATAGAAGTCCATTATATGGAGAGAAATATTGAAATGTTTTCATCAAAAAACATAATTTCTTTATGACTGAAGAAAGAAAGACATGTACATCTTGAATGACAAGGGGGTGAGTACATTATCTGTATTATTTTGTTCTGAAAGTGAACTAATCCTCTAAGTATTAAAATTACTAAAACTGAAATAAAAAAGTTATTAAAGCAATACAGACGTATGTTAAAAAAATAAAGCACAAAATTATTAAAAAATAAACTAGAATTAAATGAAAACTGAAAATATACAATTAATTAATATAAAATTTATATAAAATATAAAACAAAGAATAATTCAAAATATATAAAAAAAATATTATAATATAATATTTATATAAGTAGTACAAATATTACTAGTGCATCACTAATGCAATCTGGTGTAATAAAAAGGTTTTGAGAAAAGAAAGTGGCCCTGTCATCATCTATATAATAAGATAAAAAAAAATCAGACCCAGAAGAAAATGTAGACATTGAATCTTTCAAATCATTTCAATATGATTCAGAACAATTTGATTTTGTAGGAAACTAATTTAAAAGAAAAATTACAGAAGAGTAAGATAAATTAAGTCAGTACAGACCCAAGTAAATATGGAGAAGAAGGCGAAGGTGATGGCCGCTCTGGCTGCGTCTGCACCCTCTCTGAGGGGGTTATCTTCTGGTTTAGCCACCTGCCACTGATTGGCCAGGAAACAGAATCCCACAAACCACACGAAAGACCAAAAGGCTGAGAGAAAAACAGAAAGTGCAGAATTTCAGATCAATAAGACAGCACAATAAATGCCTTTGATTAAATACAAATAAACTGAAAAGAGTAATTAAAAGTGAATCTATAAATTACAGGCATAGATGGTGGTATTGCACCACAAATTCACCATAGCACAGTAGTAAGTCTAGCAGAAGTTACATTTTACCAACAGAGGGCAGTGTAGCTTAAGGTAATTCTGCTGTAGCGGAAGTTCAGATCTAGACTCTAGGGGTGCTTTTGAGTCAAGAAGACATTAAAAACAAGTGTATATGGAAAACATCACCTTCCTAGAGACACTTAGTATGGTTTGTAAAAAACAGTGTGCCTGGAGACTTGCAGTAAATGCATCATATTAGTGATATAAAACATTGACATTCTATTCTAACAACCTCCATTCCATCAGCAGCTTACCTGAAACGCCAATATCAGCTAACACAGCCTTCTTGCGGTCTTTAACACTGCTTATCTGAGGAAAGTAGACGTCCAGTGCCATAAAAGCAGCACAGCAGAGGAAGGCCAGGGCTCCCATACCCACGGCATAGTTACAGGCGTTCTGGTTGCGGTTAAAGATGCAAAACTCCTCCACCTCGTCCGGACGGTTCACATAGCCCTCGTTAGCAATGCATCCAAAGATCACAATGGAAAAGATCTGAGAAGGGGAATAAAAAGAAGAAGAACATGAAGGGAAAATGTGTGAAGGTGTTATGAACGTATCACACTTCGTTTGGTCTTAGTTAAGTCAGGTTTTGGGGTTTCTCCCTGTACATTTATAAGACACTTATATCCAAAGCAACTTAGAAAAGATAAACATAACAAGCAATTCATTATAAGAGCAAACAGTATCCATAGTAGAAAGTACCAAGTCTTAAGTGTAAGCTAGATTAGCACACAAGTTTGAGAAGAGGTGAAATGCAAGGCACCAGGTTAATACAAGTGCTTTTGAGGAAGAACTAATTACCGGATTTAGAAAAGGTTTAGTAGCACCATATCTTTGAAAGAAGCCATTATTTAGTTTGAGGCACCTAGATGCCAGTCAACTAAATCTACAAAGACTGTAGTTCTAGATCTAGATTGTTTTCTGAATTGTTATACTATAGCTGTAGCATTGCAATGCCTGGATTTTGCCTGTGAAAATTCACTGAACAATGGTAAATATGACTGCATCTTTAGCCCAGAGTTAAGCATTGTGTCAAAAGCCCTATAGAGCCAATTAAAGTTAATAAAATGTTATTTATGTCCACTGTAGTGCTGATTTCAGCTTTGCTAGTAAACAAACAAGCATTTTCTGTCAAAATTAAATTATCTTTGCAGCAAACCGCAAATTCTTGCTGAAAATATTGTGTGCAGATGCAGTCTATCACTACAGAAAGCATCAAGCATGTGTACATCTGTTTTTAATCTTACTTTGTTTTCTACAGGGAGCTAGGGCAGATTTGACACTTCCATAAAAATAAGTGCCTTTTTGGACTCAGATGAGCCCATGTTCTCTTTTTGGCGAAAGAGGAATAGTCAGTCTTCAAGAGAACGGATGGAGGCAATTTTTGGCAAGGGCTGGTGTTTTTAACAGCTGGCCTGTGCATCTGTACAATATGTCTGAAAGTTTGAGAGTGTGAGAGAGACACTTCATTACTCCACTCATGCAATTAAGTTAAAATGCTCTTGGCTAACTGTTCCATAGTTGTTCCCTAATTGTCAGCTACAAGCCCATGATTTAATCCCGAGAATCAGCTGTATTTTAAAACTAATGTTAAGGGGTTTCACAAAATCAAATAAAAAAAACACTTAATTTCTAAGATACAGGTTCAATGGCTCAGTCAAATCTGTATCTTAATCTATAAAAGCACGTATGAACAAGATATCATCATGGCTGACTTATGGTTAATTTTAGGTATAAGCAAACCCTGTAGTATAAGACTTTAAGCTGTGTAGGTCTGTACTGACTGTCGTGTAATAAGACAACGTACCTCAAAATATTTTTCTAATGAGTTCTGTGGAATAGAGCACGACCAATGTCTTTTTGAACTCTTTTAAACAACTTCTTTTTAGTGAATCAAAAATGTATGACCAGTGTTGTCTGATTCACATATAAATGACTCTTATATAACATAGGCTCATTGGAAATACATGCCTCTACACTGTAAAAAAACAATTTGTCGAGTCACCTTAAAATTATTTGTTATCTGGCTGCCTTAAAATTTTAAGTTCAGTCAACCTGAAAAAAGTTTAGTCTACTGGAAATGTTACGTTTTACTGAGTGGCAACTTAGATATTTGAGTTGATTCAACTTAAAATTTTAAGGCAGCCGAGTAACAAATACAGTTGTTAAGTTTAAGAAACAATTTTTTTAGTTTAGTCAAATTGTATATCTAAGTACAACTTAACATTTCAACTTGAATAAACTTATTCAGTTGACTGAACTTAAAATTTTAAGGCAGCAGGGTAACAAATTATTTGAAGTTGACTCAACAAATGGTGTTATTTTTAACAATGTATATGAAGAGTTCAGATGCAAAAGCCTCAAAATCCATCTGACGTTTTTCTCAGACTCCTAGGTTTCTACCCAAGTACCAGCCCTTCTCATTGGGCTGAGGCTGGGATTTCAGCGAGTTCGAAGTAAAAGTATTTGATGGGCATACACTGTGTCGAGAGCATTCACTCAGTATCATTATCTTATTTTTGACCAAGATGGCTCCTAGGGGGTTTTGCATCTGATCTCTTCATACATTTCTGCAAAACTGGAAAAACATACCTATATGTACAAATCACTGCAGTTTCCAATTGAAATGAACATTAGAGGCAGTAAAACTCTTATTTCTTTTAAATAAATACAGAGTTTTGATTAATAAAGCCTAATTTTCACAGAATTACATGCAGAATATTGTTATGACTTCAAAACAATTTTAACATCCTGCGCAATTTGAAAACTGATACTTTTTAACGTTGTCACATATACTGCTTCATATGCAGGAGTTTTCTCATTTGTAGGTTTGCTTGGTAGCTCACGCAATACAGTGTTGCACTCAAGTGATGAAGAGCTCCTGTACGAATCCTGTGAAACTACAGTTTGACAAAACTGCTCAAATCCGCAAAAGAAGGTTAAAATAGCTCTGCTGCAGCCACAAATGCATTTTAATATCACTTTTGCATTTGTTATCACTATCAGATAGGTTTAGGGTTGGGTTTAATGTAGGGGATATTTCCACCATTAACCTCTAGCGACAAATCCCTGGATTTTTTAATTCTAAACACAGAGAAAGCATATCTCAAGCAGCGTAATAAAAACGCAGCAATACGTGCCTGTACCAACGCAATCAAACCGTGCCACAGTCAAGTACTGACTGTGTTTTAGTGCCACTCCCTGGACATTTCACTTTGAAACTGCTGTGAAACATGCAGTAAGGTACATAATTACAGTGTAGCTGAAATGTATAAAGAGGCATGCATTTTCATGAGCCTGGGTTGCTTATATGATCTGCTTCTTTACAGTTTGTCAAAAAAACACACAGCCCGACCAGTGTAGTCTGATTCATTAACAAAGGACTCTGGACTCTCAAACGAGCCTGTTTTTTTTCAGTGAATCAAAAACACATCATGGACAATATAGTCTGATTCACCAAAGAATGACAATTATTCTGACTTCATCATATATCTTCATTTAGTTTTCTTTTCATTTTTGTTTAAGCCAACGTGATTACATTTGTAAATGCAAACATGATTGTAAGGTTAGAAATGATAAAACAGTATAATTGCTTACTGATTGTCCACAACAACGTGTTGCTAAAGACAAGCAAGTTTTTTGTAATACATTTCTCTCTCTTGAATCTGTGAATTCAAGTGTGTGGGCAAGTGTTTTCCCTGGCTTTAATTAGCTGTCTGGATCACAAGGCCCCATGGCCAATGAGTGCATGAAAGCAAGCATTGTAACAGGCAGCACGCGGGATCTGGATCTTGTGATCATCAGGAGCAGAGCTTTACATACTCCCTATTTCAACCTGATTGGAGTGTTTTAGGCACATGTGTGGTTGTGAAATGAGCGATTTGAATGTGTAACACTTTTTTAACAGTTGAAACTTGTAAAACTTTACTTTCTTGGTACAAAAAGGAACAAAACAGTAGTTGTGTATATTGTGACAATCAAGTGTTGGGGAAAGTTACTTTTAAAAGTAATGCATTACAAAATTGAGTTTGTAAAAAAGTAACTAATTACGTTAGTTACATTTTATAGAAAGTAATGCGTTACATTACTTTTGCATTACTCTTTAAATGTGGGCAGGGCTTGCTTCTTTGTTTTTAATATAAAAAGTTCTATTTTTGTTAAAAGTAAAAGCCTTTTTACACTTAGAGAAAAGTAAATTCATGTCTGTACAGTAGACCGCAGAAGGAAAAAAAAAAAAGTCAACTCTTCAGCAATAAAAAAAATAAAAATGTTATGGAATGGTATTGAATTGGATCATTGAAGGTCGGCAGCAAAGACACTGGTTAATAAAATGGAATTAAATACATAAAGGATATTTGTATTATTTAACATATTTAATTATTGCAGGTTTACGTCATATTCTAAGTTGAATTTCCCTGTTATTATTCATTTTGTGGAATAGTGAATCTGTTTTTTTGTGAGTGAGATGAATTAATGTATGTTCACATTTATTCTAGAACTAAAGTAACATAAAGTAACTAAAGTAACTAAAGTTATTTCCCGATTTCTCTCAACATGGGGACAGGAGAGCTTTTAATAAATGTGGAAAAAAGTAACTGGCGTTACTTATTTGAAAAAGTAACAGATATTTTCTTGTCAATTAAAAAGTAATGTGTTACTTTACTAGTTACTTGAAAAAAGTAATCTTATTACGTAACTCGAGTTACTTGTAACACTGGTGACAATGGTTTTCTATAGTCTCTTTAAATTAAAACAAAAACTGACAAACCCATTCCTGCACATTTTCTATATTTAACACATTCATTCATTTATAAAGTCACTGTATTTTACTGTGTTATATTGCAGTTACTTTTATTTCCCATTTTGTTTAACGCTATAACTCCTCAGTTTCCCACAGTGGATTAATAAAGTGCTACCCTACCCTAAATATTGCATATATATCACATTTTGTAGAGTTTAGCACATCCCACAAGGTCAGTGTGTCATATTTTATTAGCTTTCATTGGTCTTCATTGTAATTTATGGTTCTTCAATCATCTAGACATATCAGCTGGGGCTGTTTTTTTTTTTGCTTGTACCATTTTAGAGCCAGCAACCATGGCTCACCCACCAATAAATCAATCAACACCTTGAAAGGAGGAGAAATACAGTGGAATAGAGCTGTCCAGCTATTCAACAAGGCTCTTTATGCAAAGCACAGTGGCCGCTTGTGTAATGTTAGATAGTGGGCAGGACAATGACAAGTTAAAGTAAACATACTATAAAGTAAAATGAATCTACAGATTATTCATGATGCTCTAACATCAATTCAAACAAATGGAAATTCTGTTAGGAACAAATCAATATTTGGGCCAGTTCAGTCTGAATGAATCATTAATAATGAATAAACACCTAAATTTTAGTTTGTTTCTTACACAAAAGCTTCAGATGGCCTCAGTGTTCATGTGGACCATTTTTAGGATTCTTATATGGTGTATTTGCATTCATTTTACATCCATCTATTGTAATTGCATGGAAAACAGCAACCATTCCACATCACTGATAGTCTAAATAGTGCAAGTTTTTGTTAAAGGATGTCTTCCTGACCACTAAAAAGACATGCCCCTCATCATTTTTCTTTCAGTCTGTTACAGGCCTGTCGAGCTTTGCCTCTCTTTCTCCCCTCCCCCTCCAATCCCTCGCTTTTAATCTCACTGACCTTGTGTTCACTACGCGGGGAAAGAGAGATCACGAGAGAGGGAGAGAGACTGAGTCATAAGACTACAGATGAAGACCACCTATACATCTGAAGTGCACCCCCACACAGTCAACCTAACCACTGCTTCACAGCATTCAGAAATCATGTGCTCATGACGGGAGAAACAAGATTAGGATGTTTATAATCATCAGTCATATGTAGCGCAATAGATCTGCTGTGGTATAAACAGGATAATTCAATTAAACTGCACTGTAACTGCTCTGGTACAGTGGTAAATAGCATACTTCATGTCAAAGATATTTAAATTACACCTCTGATAAAAACTACAAAAGCAAATACGCTGATATATATTCTTATGTATATTCTGACATATAATACAAATGATTCATTTTAATGAATTAATTCAAAATTAATGATTTTTTGTATCGTCACTTTGAATGTTCAATTTAGTCTCCCTGTGGATTTTTCATATATTAAAATGCATTAGCAAAAATAAATTTTGGTAGATATTTCTGTATATATTTCATACTGCTACTCTGTTTTTCACAATTAAAGCTTCTGAATGTACACCATTAGTGCAGTAAATGTGGATTAGATATGAGACACAATGCATGAGTTAACCCATGATCCATTGCCAGAATATCACAACCAGACAAGGGAAAATCCTGCCAGGAAATAAATGAATCACAAACTATAATAATATTGTTAGAGGGATAAAGAGGCTCTGCAAACTATATTTTCCCTCTTGACGTAATAACTGCACAGGAAAAAAGGTGGACATATGGAGAGAGATGGAGAGTATGTCACCCTGCAGCAGAATTCAGCTGTGCCATTAGTCCCAGAACGGACTACAGTAAAATGACCGTGCTATATTTAAAGCATCACATGTACACTGTAAAGGACAGAACAGGCAGGGCTTTTAACATAATACATTTTTTTTAAAAAAAAAAGAAAAGAGTAAAAGCAACAGACTAGGGCTATCACTAACAATTATTTTGGTAACCGACTAATCGTTCAATTATTTACTTTATTTGTGTGGCAATAAAAATTATAAGTGACCTAAGTGAACTTTAAAATTACTTAAATGCATATACAATAGCAATGAGGCAATAACAATTTGTTTAAATAAATTATCAAAAACAAGCTAATTATATGATTTTATTGAACAAAACTGTTAAAATACACAACTGTAAATTCTACTGTATTATAAACAATAGAAATAATGTACATTTTGTAAAAGGCGCCAACAGCCTACTGAGCTATCTAATTGTTGTTTAATGTTGGCTAAACATTTAATTCAAATATCCACTTAATCTTTAATTTTGGCCCATTTCTTTATGACAAAAATGCTACAGCCACTGTAAGTTCTTGAATATGTGGACATCAAAACAATTAAAACTCGATTTTGAAATCGTGATAAACAATTTAGTTGCAGTCAAGGACTTTTTTAAAATCAAGTGCTTGAATTGAATCGAGGCATCGAGCCTTACCACAGATGAAAATGATGTTGTAATTCTGTGTTTCAGAGAAACATTCTGCAGTTGGATGCTGGATGAATACAGTGAGGCAGCTTGGGAAAATAAATGAATGAACTGCTGATTCTTGCCTAGAGGTGTTTTAACGCCCATGTTTTCAAACTCTGTCTGTGAAATATGTGTCAGTAGGGGTTCCTGTGGGAAAGAGACTGCTTATGTAAGTCAAAGATCCAAAAGATCATATATTGTAAAGCAAGACCCTGTTTACAAACAAGAAATGAGGAAAGAGTCTGAGCCTGAATCAGACAATATCCATCATAGTATCTACCAGAACTGATTGATGAATAAGGAGTTTACTTCATGCAAATGTTGCAGTTCATAAAGGAGTCATAGAAGGAAGACAGACTCATATGACACAGAATACATGAAAGGTACAAATCCAGAAATATTTTAGAGGCAATCTCATTAATGGCTTTTACTGTTTATCCATTTTCATTTTCCTCATAGTGAGCCTGTTAGCATCCAGTCTGAGGCCTAAAATAGTTGTCATGCCAACGCAGAAGCAGCACTCACTCAGCCAATCAGAATATGAATCAGACAAACACACCTCCAATCCATCCGGAAGATTCTATAGAGCAGACTGAACACACACACACACACACACACACACACACACACGCAGACAAATCAACAGTTGGTTGTATCTTGATGTTAAAGGAAAAGAAACTTAGGGGTAAGGGAAAAATCGATTCACTTATGAGTTTCGAAAGTCGATTTTCTAAACATTTTATTAATCACTTTACTCTGAACATAGAATGCGTCAGTCAACTGCAAAAACAGTGCAGCACCCTGACACACAGAGCTGGCTTGCAATGGGGGAAGCGTTAAGAATGAAGCTTACTTGACCAAAAAACAAGAATCATTTTTGAATAAAATCACCCCAAGAGTTAGGGCTGTGCAGATAATCGGACGCGATATCATGCGCATCTCGTCAGTAATGCCGGTTCTGTGATTAGTCGTAAATCTCATTCACGTGTTCATTCATGCAACCGCGTTTACTACACAGAGCCGTAGTTCACTGATAAGCTACGCAGTTTCGCGTGCATAATCGATATATATCGCCTGCGATAATGAAGGCGATATTTGCGTAGCTTGTCAGTGAACTACGGCTCTGTGTAGTAAACGCGGCTGCATGAATGAACACGTGAATGAGATTTACGACTAATCACAGAACCTCCATTTTCTGACGAGATACGCATGATAATTTGCGTCCAAATATCGCACAGCCCTACCAAGAGTCATTTCGAATGAAATCACAAAAGATTCCCACCCCTACAATAACTGCATGCAGTTTTCCTGAACACTCTCTCTCTCCTCTATTGGACGGACAAACAGGAAATCCCACCTCAAACTGGTTGAACTCAGGACACTCCAAAAACAGAAAAAATAGAAAAATGAGACAAAAGTAAAAAGTAAAGTAACATCCAGGATATATGAAAGGCTCTACATAGTCACACTGATTAATACTCAATAATATATCTCATAGGTTTATCAAAAAACCTAAACTTTTCCAAAAAAGCCAAAACCAATGAGTTTCCATATCTTTTCCAGTCGTTCATGATTACGCATGAAAGCATTTTTTATTACTTTAATTTTCTACATTTCATTCATTCACTAAAGCTGATATCAAATATAAATACAGATGAAAACACACATAAACTACAAAAATGCCAACTAAAATATGTTTAAGTAGTAAAATAACTAAAACTCAAATAAAGGACATGACAAAATGATTTAATTAGGAACAAATAGTAATAAATATAAAAATGTATTAATAAAACTAAAAATGTGGTCCCACTTTATATTAGGTGGCTTAAACTACTATGTACGTACATTAAAATGTATAATTTGATACAATGCACTTATTGCATATACATCTTTTTACATGGTACTTATATATATATATTTTTTTTTAAAAATCCTGTATGTAATTACATCTCTAATTAATTTTGTAATTACATTCATAGTTGTTGTTGACCATCCCTTATACCTCCTTAACTCACCATTAAACTTACCTATACCACCAAACCTGTCCTTAACTTTAACAGTTCCCAACATCAATAGCAGCAAAAGTGTTTTGCAATACAGTATGGGTACAGTAAGTACATTGTAAGGCCACCTAATATAAAGTGGGACCAAAAATTTAATCATTACTAAATTTTCATTAACATTTCCATGACTTTTAGCATTTTGCTCATCTCTGTTGCCAGTGAAGATCATCATTTTAAATGAGCAATGAGTCAGAGTTAATTTATGATATTACAAGTTCTTTATGTGTCGATTCTGACATTTAAATAGTTTCAATTCTTGAATGATCACCTATTGCATAGTTGTGGCTTAATCACAGATTCAGACACCTGCCCACCCCTCCCCCCACATCAGCCACCCTCTTCTAATCTCCCAACACCCCCTCACCATGTGTCTCTCCACAAAACGTTTTTATCAGCAAATAATGCATGCAAGCTCATTTAGCCTATGCAAGAACCAAAATCAGGAGCCACTTGATTGAATCAAGATTGGGGAAATGATCAAAGAAAAGAGTTTAACATCATTCTGTTAGTTAACAGACAGACACCTCCTCTGTAAAAGTAACAGGACAGTAGACATTGCCAGGTTCCTTTATGAATATTGAGCTTCTTAAGCTACTGTCACAGCCTAGCTGTTGCTTTCAAATCATTTATTCTCTATGTAAAACGCATTAATGTTGTCTTGAGCTACTGCTTCCTTTAACAAATAAATACATTCAATTGGAATTACTATTTTACAAAACATCTAGCTATAACGTTAGCTATTTAGTTAAGGTGAGTGGTCTGTTATATAGTGTTGCCCTGGACAACAGTCATTATACAGCAATATCTGTAAGATAAATATATAAATTGTCCAATCAGAATAAAGTGTTTCAAATAAATTGTAAAAATGTTATACTAGTCTACATACTGAATTTTAAGAAATTAAGTCCATATCATCTCGAGCTAGACTAGATCCAGTCTCATGTTTACAATGCAAATGTGATTTACACGCTGCATTACTTTAAAATAGGATTTCATCTCCATATTTTCATGTACATGTCAGTTTAACTAGAAAATAAACAAAAACCAAAACAATATATTGCGAACGCGCAGATTAGAGGGAGAGATTGTGCATTTAGGCGGCAAAGCTTTACTAGTCGTTAACGCGTCATCACATGACGCTCGGGCTCGCGCTTAAATTATGCAATTAGTAGAATCACTCTCACCCATGACACTATTCGAAGAATAATCTGCGGTTGCTGAAAGAACGTAATTGGATCGAAGGTGCCACCAGCCTTGCCAGCCCCGTATGCCTGCTCCATCCTCAGAGGTTCGTGATTTCTCCGTGTCTGAAGTTTTTTTTATAGAAAGATAATTGACCTTGGTGTCGAATCAATTTATCCACGCGCTACACCTTGACTCTTCGCGCTTTGCCTCCGTCTGTCGTCCGGTCTTGATCTTGGATGTCCGTTCGTGGAGGTTTTCTTGTAAAACGATGTCCCTTCCACTCCGTACCTCTCTCATTTCAAGGGTGGAGAGAGGAGACTGAGTAAACACGCATCCGGGGGAACACGAGAGCGCGCATTATGCTGTCAAGCTTGATGCGCACTCTCGAGGATACTTAGGCGCGCCACCGACCACGTGCCCGCCAGACACTGAGTAGTTAGTGTGTGTGGCAGAAATGAATTTGAAATAGGCGAAGATTACTTTAGGAACCATCAATAGTGTAAACAGCAGTATTCCTTAAATTATGGGAACCCATCTAAGTTCATTACATTGAAATCTAAATTGACAAATCCTTGTAACCTTGTGCCACCTAGTGACTGCCCATAGCCCACACCCAGAGGACAAATGCTTAGTCATGTGTAGACACAGTATTAAATAAAAATATTTATTTAGTTTGTGGTAAGTAAAAACAAAAATAAGGGTAGGGATGCACCGTGGTCCTAAATATGTATTTGCCAAAGACAATTTCAACTTTACGATTGGTGATGGACAAATCTAAATAATACAATATTTTTAATTTTAAATTAAACCATTATACTATAATACAGTTGTGGTCAAAAGTTTACACACCTTGTAGAATCTGCTAAATGTTAATTATTCCAGATGGATCATACAAAATGCGTGTTACTTTTAATTTAGCACTGACCTGAATAAGATAATTCACATAAAATCTGTTTACATATAGTCCACAAAAAAAAAAAAATCAAAATTATTTGAATGACCCTATTTACACATGTTTGATTCTTAATACTGTATTGTTACCTGAATTATCCACAGCTTTATTTTGTTTGTTTTTTTGTTTTTTAGTGATAGTTGTTTATGAGTCCCTTGTTTGCCCTGTCCTGGTTACAAATTCTTTGGTTTTTTAGAATTTTTATGTATTTGAACCCTTTTCCAAAAATGACTGTATGATTTTGAGATCACACTAAGGGCAACACATGCAACTATTACAGAAGGTTCGAACACTCGCTGATGCTCGAGAAGGAAACAAGATGCATTAAGAGCCAGGACTGGAAAACATTTTTAATTTTATGAGGGTAAATTTAGCTTATTTTTGTCTTCTATATTCTGTAGCAATACTGAATAATAATGATAAAAAAAGATATTTAGGCAAAATAAGAAAAATGTAATCTTCATTCTGTTCAAAAGTTTACGCTCCTGGGTCTTAATGCATCTTTTTTTTTCTTTCTGGAGCATCAGTGAGCATTTTAACCTTCTGTAATAGTTGCATAAATGCTGAAAAACCTAAGAATTTGTGGAACCTGAAGGACTTTTCTAAAGAACAACAAGTAGTTGAACTGTTCAGAATAAACAAGGGACTCATGAACAGCTATCACTAAACGAATCAAAACAAGAAAAAAAGAAAAAAACAGCTGTGGATCATTCAGGTAACAATACAGCATTAAGAATCAAGTGCATTTACACTTTTGAACACTTTTATGTAAACTTTTGACCTCAACTGTATATAATAAATTCCTAAGCATAACTTCTGTAATGACTTAGGAACATCACTGAAGACATGACATATGACATATGTACACTTTCCAGGAAATTGAGGACACTTGTGAAAATTCAGCAGTTAATTTGAAGAGGAATGGTGAGAGATTACTGTTGGTGCATTGTAGGTTCTCTTTTAGTTTTAAAAATAGTATATTAAATAGAAATTTGGTAATGCTTTACATGTCATGAGGGCAAGGCAGAAATAAAATGCATAAGACTGAAGTGAGAATGTAAATTTACTAAGGTGTTATTTACAAATAAGTGGTTCACAGAGTTTAGTAAGAGTGCTTAATCAAGCAATACTTGTTTTTTTAAAAAAATACTTGGTACAATATTTGTGTGTAAATTCATCCATGCACATCCATTTCAAGCACAATCTGTATTTTCAGTCACACACAAAAAGTCCATAAAGGTTCAAAATTGTACTTCCACAGTTAACAGAGTACAGTTGCAGTGGTTCTGATTTATGGCAAAAGTTCCAATGCACTGCAGCAAAGATTAGTGCGAAAAAACATTTTCACAGGTGTCCCAGGTACGTCCCTAAAAACACAATTCCTATTGCTGCACTGACCCAACAGGCAAGGCTTATTCAGTACAAAATATGTTCTGTACAGTATATAAGCATATAACCTTTTATTCATATCTAAGAGCAGCTTTCCTAACCCAGACATATTTAAAAACCTGGCAACACTGGTTTTAGATAAGTACAAAAGGGGAACTTTTACCAACAGTACAAAATACAGTGTCATTATGTGTCAACCACTAAAATTCGATAAGTCACATTGGAATAAACACACAGATTTATTCAGCAAACATTTCACTCCTGTTTGTGAAACATACGATTTTCACACATCTTAACGGTTCAGCTCTACATAGTAATATAAACAAATGAAACGTTTGAGTAAACCACTACAATAAAAGTACTTCTAGATTGATATAAATCTTTCAATCCTTACAACAGCCCTCTTTTTCACCTGTATCAAATTCATTTTTATTTATATTTCTTTTGAAAAGGAAAAAGAGCTCTTTAAGGCTTATGGATTGCTTCACACAGTCTGAAGTTTAAAATGGCTCATGGTCATTCTTAAAAAATGGGTGTCACTTAAAGAAAGCGATTCAATTTCTTGAGAGGAGTACAGATTCAAAGTTACGACTCCCTCTGGCCTCATGAACTGCTGCCAGAATTACATCAGATGTTTAAACCATCTAAAGGACATCTAAAAGGGTGTGAGGACTTCAGATGCTTCTTTACAAGCGGGATTCAGCACTAGTTCTTGGTACCTAGTCTAGATGATTAAAATAGATGCCCATCACTCAGGTAAGTGCCATGTCTCTTATTGTGCTTTTCCGACTCTTTTCCAGTTCTTCATCACTAGTAAGCATCTATAAGAACAAAAGATGTAGCCAAGATGGTGCCATAAGTAGTCCTGAACAGCATGCGAGTTACTTGACGTTGAAGACCATGAGGGGCCTCTCTTCACGCTTTTGCCAGGGGCTCTTTTTATTCTCTCCATCATCATCTTTGTCATCAGCTTCATTGTCATCATCAGGACTGGTGACAGAGTCTTTGTGGACCTCGCTGGCGCTACTACGGGTGCTGTTGTCCCGACTGCGGCCTTTACGAGGGAATGTCCCTCCTCTGGATTCAGAGGTCTCATCAAGTAGTGGCGCTGTGGAGTTCTCCTCAGGTGAGTACATGGCTGAATGGCTCTCACTGCTTGAGTCTGGTGTTTCAATAACGGGAAGCTTGGAATAAATCTTTCCATGAGCTTTTCTTTCACCTCCCTCCTTCGCCTTGCCCTCCTCTTTTACTTTTCGGTGAATAGATTTTCCTGAACTCATGGGGAGTGCTTCAGTACGGTGGTCCTTGGCTAGATTGCTGGGGCCCATGGGTGCACGCAAGGCTTCATTGCTCAGCTCAATGTAGGAGTGTCTAACAAGAGAGTTTGAACGTCCGTCAAGGGAAACGAACCAGGCACGAGGGTGTGGCTTAACCCCAAGTTCCAGGAGCTTCTTCTCCGTCATTGCTTGTAGCTCTCCATTCATTTGTGCAATGGTGGAGTCATTGAAAAGGACAGGAATACGAACAGGGGCAGTGGATTGTTCTGATCCCCAATTTTCTTCTGAGGGTCCCTCTGCTTGCTGGCTAGACGATTCCTCTTCCTTTTCTTGCTTGGACTGCTGCTGCTGTTGTTGTTGCTTTTGGTGTTGACTCTGTTGCCGTGGGAGCGTCATGCTAACCTGGATGCCCTCCATATCATGCTGCAGTTGCTGCTGCCTTTCCATTGCTTGCTCCACAGCTGACAGGTCAGAAGTCAGATGCATATAATGTGCAGGGATGACCAACGTTGGGACCATGCTGTGGTACATGCTCTCCTTCATCTGCTCCATGGAGTGGCAGAAGATCAGCTGGCCAGGCTGGGTGTTGACAGAACTGGGCCGACTGAGGTGATCCCCTGCCGATGCATAATACTCTGGGGGCTTGCTGTCCCGACTGTGATCCTGATAGTGGCCAGTAAATGGTGGCAAAAGGGGAGGTGGAGACGGTGGGTCTGATGAATAGCCCTGGTTGTCTTTAGCATTATGATGATGATATCTGCGTTCGTCAGAGTCCTCAGCAGAGCTGTAGCCTTTGCTATATTCATCCTGCAGGAGCGGGTCTCGAGTTCCTGTGTTTGAAGAGCGAGTAGCCTTCAATGGGAAGCTCTCCCCTCGCTTTGAGTCAGCATTTGTCCTGGAGTTGTGCTGTCTCTGGGTGGGGCCATGTCTGAAGAAGTCCTCTCGAGAGCTGTGAAGATCACGGTTGGAGGAAAGGTCAGATTTGATGCCGTCAAGGTCAGCGGCCGAGGACGCCGTCTCCATGTGTCCACCGCTGATGAGATTTAGGTGGGAAGTGGATGTGCCCTGGTCTCTCTTTGAGCTCTCCAGTGTAGATGAGAGGTACGTTTTACGGCGATGCTGCCGAGGTTTTAGACACCGCCTCCTGAAATATTATAATGATATCTGTTAGATATTATACCAAATGTATATAAAGTAAACATTTATTACTTTTGGTAACATAACTACCTACTGCTGTTTCACCAAAACAATGACAAATACAAACATAGTTTAGGGGGCTTTTACTCTGGGCACGTTTGCTGTGGTCTGCTTGGTCACAGACAAAAAATGTTACAAATCAACAGGAAGTAGGTCTAGTGAAGTCACGCGTGAAGTCATATATATAATCATATATATATATATATATATATATGATTAATTTAGTGTTATTATACGGTGGCAAAATGAACAACACTTGTTTTTACTATATGTGCGTCACTGTTTTGAGGAGACGGCTGATTGCAAGCCATTCAATTGCCGCTCTGATATGTGATTATACTGCTAGTTCTCTTACTTGTATCCAAGGTAAATCATCACCACTGTCATTCACACACGTGTTTTATTGAACTAATGACGTTGTCATCAACCAAAACGCATTCGCATGTTACTTTACTTCCTAATTATGTGTGCAAGAGTTCCCTTGCAACCAAACTCAGATCATCTCCTTGTGCTCAGTACTTCGGTGCACTCTCGGGTTCAGAGGCATGTCTAGAGTTTAGATGTCAGTAGACATCATGTACTAGGGTTTAATCGGTAGAAATCGTGATCAATTCCACCTGGTAGAAATCTATTCCACATTTTGGGTTTTCATTCTGGGTTAAGCTATTAATCACTTTTTCAGACACACAACAAACATATACACAGAGCAACAATACCTGCAGTAGTACAGCAGCAAACACAACAGAATAAGCACTAGCAGGGCCATAGCACCCAGAATCGCTAGCAGGAAAATGGTGTGATAGGTAGTGATGTCCCTTAGACCAGAGGTGTTCAGACCTGTTCCTTTAAAACAAAAAAAGTATTTTTGTTATATTTACCAATCTCTTAAGTATTAAAAAAGTAAACCAATTAAACCTAAATTTAAAAAGCCAGAATCTAGATATTAAACAACATTTTTAAAACAATTGAATCTTTAAAGTCATTCTGTGTAATTGAGTGGTTACTGATCAAGGAAAATGTAAAAACCTGAGATGGCTGCTATTTATCATACAATATAATACACCATGTAGCTACTGCTGGTCTCACCTGAGGTTGAGGGAAATGCTGCAAGCCAGTATCCTAAATTTGGGGCCACAAAACTCCATGTCATCTGAGTGCCCTCTTTTTTAATATATCCAGCACCACTTCTGACCCATAGACCTGCAGCAAACCAGGACTTTATTACAAAATGAGCAAACAGCAATAAATGCAATGAAATCTTACTTCAGCTTACAGGAAAAGCTCAATTAAATGCGAATGGGCAGTGCGCCAAGGACAGATTAGGCCCCAACTGTGCCAAATTACATATTCAATAGCTTTTCTTCATTAAAAAGTAATTTTAGGTCTGGGATCAGTCTAGGTTACCATTCAATATTCAAAATCACACAGATAATGTAATGTGGTGCACGAAAGCAGGGCAGTGAGGGGCACACATTTTGCAACAAGCCCTAGGGCCAAACAAAAGAGCACAGAGAGTTAATATGTTCTGACAGGGTGAACCTACGATTTCAAATGTCTCCCTCCACTAAAGATGAAATGCTTTCTGTGCTGGACTTCACAACTGGAGCGTACAAAATGAAGCTGTTACTATAAATAAATACTATTATATATCAGTAATATTCAGCAATAATTTTAAACAACTTTTATTGGAATATGATGCTTTTCTATTCCCTATTAAATACTGCTATTTATAATGTCATATTTCACATCTTTTTGCACTTTCAGCTCCACAGCAGAATTATAAATACCAGTACCTACAGCAGAAAAACTGCACAAGGCAGACCCATGCAGCTGCATGCAATGTGTAATTACACACACTAGAAGGTGCTATATGTTCAGCTCAGCAGGGAGACCTGCTTTCAAACGCAGGGGGCTTTCCCAGTATAGTAAGCCCCTTCAAGGACCATGTGTATAAGCATCCGCTCTCTCTGTATGGGCTATTTTGTCTGTGATCTGTCTCCAAATCAAACATGGCAAATTTCAGCGACACAATGAATGTTTTTATAATCTGAACACTCTGCGGTATTCAGGCCTCACCCATTTTACATGAAGCAGATGCTAGGACTGAGCAGTTGGTGACATCATACAAATTTATGCTGTGTTAGTAAATGAGACTCAGAGTGACTCAGGGCTCTTGGTTGCAGCCGCATTCTCAACATCCACGTTTCTACAGTCTACAGAGAACAGTCTGAGACAATACAGACTTTTGTAGTTTTTGGCCACATGCGCCTATCACATGGTCAAAAACACACTTACTGAGAGTTCACAACTGCCCACCGCTCAGGAATACAGGCCCCTCCCTGTTCTCTAGAACTAACTATTCTCTGAAACACAGTTTTCTCTGACCACCTACACACATTGAATATTCAGGGTTTTCGTTCTCTAAAGCTATCCACGATTCTCTATCTAGATAGACTTCTGGCATCCTGGTAACTGGTGGGCCCCATTTGAGCACCTCCATGTACAAAGCTCTAAAATCTTTTTTTCTTTAGCTCTAAAACAAGCTCTTGCTTACCTTATCCACTTATATTATCACTAATGTCAAAATTAATCTAATATATGCCTAAAAGATGACTAAAGGCCTGTGTAAATTGTTTAATATTGTGAAATAATACTAAATCTGTATCAATATTTAACCTATATCAAACAAACAGTTTTAAGTCCTGTAGGGGGCGACACTCTGACAACAAAACATTTTTTCAACAGACTTATCTGTCAGTTAGCTTGAAAACAGGGCAAGGGTCAAATGTGTCAGAGAAGGCTTTACAGGCCAACTGACTCTCTTACTGACAGCTACCACAGTCCTGTGGGTATCATGGATTAGAAATTCCTTAAATGCATTGTGGGTCATCTTTGATTAATGTACCTTTATTTAAACCATTCAACCGTAAACAGTTCAGGAAAACAAGCCAAGAATAACATGCATATGATCACATGTGACAACGTATGACTGCATGAAAGGGACCAGGATGTTGTGGCAATCAATACAAACAAAAAAAAACATATTTATAGATAAATATATCAATTCAAAAGTTTCATAAATGGGACACTGTTTAATAAAATACCCTTTGATGGGCATCTGTCAAAACACTACCGGGAGTCTGGTTACATTTTCCTGACCAATAATTCATTTGCCTAGGAAGTTGGGATTAGGTTGCCATAGACTAAGCTGCTTAGTTTAAAATCATTTGAGATTTCTCCGTGGAGCTAAGAGAAGCTAAATGAAGCTTTAACAACACTTTAGGAGAGATCCTAAGAAGCAGCCCAGACATTATGGTGAAGAGCTGAAAAAATGTAACACAGATGTACCAGATAACCTGGAATGACACGCAACTATATATATCAAGAGTAATCTACAGAAAACTAAGACCTGAATACAGCCAGAAAGTGAGCCGATGCCCTCTTTTAGTTATATTGATTTTTCCACCAGAGCTGTTCTCTTTATTAAGCTGGCATCAGTGAAGGATCTCGGGAATTCTGCAAAGCTTGCCAGGTACTAAATCACATCCTGTTTTGGGAGTTATGTCGTGACGGGGTCAGTGTCTGGAGATGATTTCTGCTTTATGAATTGGCAGGCTATTATCTCTCCAATGTGAGAAGACCTAACAGCTTTCTTTGATTTGTACTGCACACTCACTTCACCTGCTCTTACTTTATCTGAACCTGCCTGAACGACACTCAACTAGATCTGGAAAATCTGAAATGTCTTTCTCCATCTTTCCTCCTCTCCTAAAAAAATTCTTACCATCACTCTGCTTCTTGTATTTCTGTATATTTGACTCTCCCAAATGTGCAGTTATACCCTTGTCATCTAACTCCAAGTCCACATATTGTGACTTTGTATTAACTGTCGCAAGAGTGTCTAATTCTATTCCTGTAAGGCCAGTGTCCTACAAAGTTTAGCTCCAACAAGCCCCAACACACTTGCCTGGAAGTTCTAATATTTCCAAAGACCTTAATTAGCTGGTTTAGCTGTTTAATTAAGAAGAAACTCCACAGGATAGTGGCCCTCCAGGAGCAGGATTGGACACCGTTGGGTACTAGGCTGTAGTAGAATCTGGATCAGCAAAAGGGTGAATGTAACATGGGGTCATCAAATTGGGCGTTCGTGATCACCCTCCTGATAAACTTTAGGTAAAACTGTCTATTTGCATACTGTTTCAGGTTAACCAAAATTTTGTTAAATGTTGTTTACCTGTCCTGTCTTCAAACCTCCATACTGGGACACTGGTGGCAGTCTTGAGAGCTGAGTCGGAAGGAAGGGGGATGGAGATGTGGATGGGTTCTGACACCTGGACCTCAGTGCCATTGGGCCCAGTAAGCTGAGCACACATTGCAGCTAGAGCAGTTAGCTCTACCCAGCTACTGTTGGTTCCTGAATCAAGGTATATGGTAATTTACTTCAGTATTCTATGCAATCATGAATGATTAAAGTGAGGGAGAAAACATTAATGCTAGATGCATGGGTAACTCCATCGAAGCATATTTTTTGAAGACGTGTTTGGATAAACTCACCTGTTGAGTTGTTCTCCAAGGCAAGGGGGTAAGGAAAGCCCCCAAGCTCATACTGACTGCGGGAAGAGGTGAGCATTGCTGAGAGGGTGATTTGGGAGGTGTTTAGTGGTGGTCGGATGGCTTTCCTCTGAAGCTGTACCCACGGCTGTCTCCGGGATCCTAGACAACAGGATTTATAAAAGACTTTAATAAAAAAAAAAATACAGGTATAGTAAGTGGATACATTCATTGTAAAAAATTGACAGTTTATGACAAAGAATGAAGTCATAACTATTTTGCAAAACAGACTACAATGTCTGCCCTGTATGATTGTTGTTCTGAATAAGAACCAGTTATTGCATCCCAGCCCTAATAATGAGCTGCTCTGGGGTTTGTCGTTTCCATGTGTTTTACTTGTGAATGCAGTTTTATAGGATTCTGTAAACCACTTCCTTTAACCAATGCTGCTGTTATAATGAGCATTATAGTGATTCAGGCTTTCTCTGCTATAGCTGCTTTCCTCTCTTACCTCTCAGAGTGAGGAAATGCAAGGTAACTTCATGTGAAATCTGTGGGGCAGGGCTAATAATTCCAAGAAATTGTTATAAATCTCAAGACAGAAAAATACAATATTTCCCAGAAACTATGGAGTTCTTCAAAATTTCATGAACTATTTTATAAGAAGAATACAGAGCTCACAATCCACATTGCAGTAATCTCTTCCCCTCCTCCACTTGGCTCGCTTAGTGCGCTTAGTGTGTGAGAGGCAAATAGGAATAAGGAAATAAGAAGGCCTAAAAATATAGGCGTGTATCTCTCACTGTAGGCTGTCTGCTCCAATTAGTGCTGGGTTAGCTGGTCACTGATCAGCCCAGACATCCAGGATAGCGTGGCAGTGCTTGGGGACCACTGAAAGCAGGCAGGCTGTGACACTCCTTCTTTTTTTAACTCTTTTGGCTACAGTTATTCTTTTATTTACTTATTTCCATATCCAGCTCTTGATGAACGGAGACCTAATGCACGGCAAATCATCCACAGGAATCTCTAAAATTAAACCTGATACCATTTGCCTAGCCGTCTCCTTTTGAGCAACAGAAACAAACAAAGATACCAGCATTTAAGACAAGCGTGAGATTCAATTAGGCTATAAAAAGCAAGGCTAATGTGATAGCCTACTCACTGAATAATATCTTTAGGTTTTTGACTCTTAGCCTAATTGCATACTGTGGCACAAGCAGCGATTTGCATCTTACATGATGACAAGGACTGCAACAGCGTCTGGCCAACAAAGCTTGCAATTCCTCTAGGATTGCATAAAGATTGGGCTGCAGATGGGTTGATCCCCTGTAAACCTGACACTGAAAACTATGATTATGCAGTAAAAGAACGGAACAGTCTAGTTGGGACTGGTGCTTCGCCAATTGGCAAGCCTCCTAAGGAGCTTGGGCATTTTGAATTGCATGGAGAATCCCCTTCATGTGTGGAATCATGTGGTTGGTCTCGCTAACGGGACCGCCTTCGTGATAAACATCACAAATGTCAGTTGGCTTCATGAATAGCATGAACATAACTGCGTATAAAAACGTATGCCCTTAAAATTTATAGATGACAGTAAAAGTAAATAGAAAATGATGCATTTCTTAACACTGATCAATTTAGTTTGGCAACTGGACCTACTTTGAAGTGCTATCACATAGGCTTTTGCACCCTAGAAACTTAATTCTAGAAACTAGCCAGCAGGGTGGTTCCTAGAGAACCAATTCCCCCCTGCCATTTTCCTGGTTGCATTTACACCAGCAGCAGGAACTCTAAAACATCAGACAGTGACGTCTTTATGCGTGGCATTCACAAATATCAACAACCAATGAATGGAGGACGCCGTGAACGCTGTTTTTGTTGTCTGTCATGGGTTTCGGAGATAAAATGTAAATGCACAATTTATGCGGGTTAAACTGTGAAAGTTGTTGATGAAATCTTCTATGACAACTTGCAGTGTTACACATCTTCGAGGCTGAGAAAAAACACAACACTGCAGAAAACAGATAAATTCTATTCTATAACAGATAAATTCTGTTATTGCGGTTTTCTGTGTGTATGGAGTAAATTTACAGGCTTTCGCACCGGAGGAACCTTTTCATAGTTCTTAGAACTATTGGCAGAAGTTTCCATGTTTTTGGCATGTTCACACCACAGGAACTAGGAATGTATTTGGTTCTAGGAACTCCATTTGGGGGAACTAAATTAGCTCCTACTTCTAAGTAAGGTCAAAACAGTTCTGTAGGAACTACCAGTGATGTAAGTGTACGCTGATTTGCCAAACACATACGAAACACCGGCTACCTGGCATTTTTAAAAAGCCATGTCAAAATATTTACTCCACGAACATGGAAAACAACAATAACGGCATCAAACTACCTGTTGTCTGCAGCATTGTTCTTTTCCCAGGCTTAATGATATTGAAACATTGATTGAGATTTAGTCAGACTTTCATGCTCTTTCATCACGTAAATTGACGTCGCTGTTGGCCACTTTGGAGTTCCTGCTGCCGGTGCGAATGCAACCAGGAAAACGGCTCTCCTCTGCTGAGAAATCCCTTCAACAGTCCCAATATTAGTGAAGCAAAACCTGAAAACGTTCTGGTTCAAAGGGGAGTGCTCACTGACACACATCATTCTAAAGTTGGACAGAGAGCTAGATTGAGAAAATGAAAACCCCTGAGGGAGTCTCACCAAAGAGACATACCACTCTTGAAAAATCACTAACGTGCACTTCCCTCAATTGCACCAGCCAATTTAACACCATTTCCATGACAAAGCCATAGATGTTAGCAGCATCAGTGGACCTTTTGTACTGTTTAAATGCTATAGATTAGTATTGCTGACCTTGGGGTCAAGCTGTCTGAGGAAAACAATGAGAGTTAATGCTGAGTGGCTGTTACCCACTCTGATATTGATAGGGTGCTTCTCAATACTGAAATAGTTGCTTCCTCGTTTCCTCGCTCCTCTGTCCTCTAGCCAGTGGCCCAGAAACCAATCAAACTCAGCCATCTTGAAAGGCATTTTAATTGCACCACAAAGAGACAAGGAACAAGAAGTGAGGAAGCTTCCTGAGGAGTCATGAGGATGCACAAATGTATCCTTCTCTCGCATCCTGAGGGGGTGGAGCTAAGACGCAAGGAAAGGTTGAGAAGGTTCAGTGAATTTTAATGAATGCTTCTTAATATAAACTATTTAATTTATTATTCATTTGGATAAATGTATATCTGGCAACACTGTTTACCTCAGAAAAGTTAACCAGTTAACCAGTACATTTCATTTGCAAAGTATTTAAGTCTGCACATTTATTTGTTATACATACTATTACTGTGATCAATATGAAATGGCATTAAAAATACTATGAAATACAATTCTGGTCATACTTCCCACCCCCACAGCAGTCAGTTCATCCACACTATTTCTTACATAATATGTATCCGGTACTGGAGATTAGCTGTCTATCAAAAGGAGTGGTTCCCTTTTTGAGCATGTAAGCCACACTGGAAACCCACATTGAGTCATATAATTACTCACATCTGAATGATGTCAATTCTATGGAGATCACCTGCAGACTACCTTTTTGTCAATGGTTTGATTTACAGCAGTAAGTATGAGTCAATAGCTGTCTGTATCTCAATAGGCCCTGTGCCTGGAAGCTGTTCATACAAACAGGTCTCAGGAGATTTACATTCACATCACACTCCCGCTTGATTCTCACCAGTTTATTCTCAGAAAACCACTTCCCCTCCTTTTTCACCCTGCCTCTCTCTCTAGTCAAGAGAGTATTTCTCATCTTTCTCTTCATTGCACATGTTCTCAGTTACAGATGTGCTTGAGCTCTGTTGGGAGAGGAAGACGTAATGCCCCTCTTGGCCAGAGAATGGAAAAATGAAGAAGAGAGATGTTAGATGACTGATTTATGCAGTAGATTTAACTAGAGATAGAGCTGTCATAATACATTTTTGTTAAGTGGTTGTAGTCATCGACAAGTGTATCAAATATTGCAATTCAGTCCTTTAAGCCAGTATTTTTCTGAATTCACACTAATTAAAATGCACCTAAAGACATGCAGATATACAAACACAGCAATGACACACAACAATGCCTTTTCAAACATGCACGTTCACCAAACAAACCCTGAAGGCCAAATCAATTGAGTGACTTCTTTTCAGGCTGGCATGCTGTGAACACAAAAATCCACCCACGCTTCGGCTCAGAATTTAGGCTGCTTCTGTTTGTACATTCGCTTGTCTCACTTTTCATAAAAATGCTCCCGAAAACATAACCCGACTATGCAAACAAATATTCTGAAGGTGCATGTTTGAAGAAAACAATGAAGGCACATGTTCTATTGTAAATGGGTTTTCTCAATACAGGAGGCAATAACAAGCTATTTACAACAGTGGTCAGCAAACCCCCATTGATACATCATCATTGCAGATCTCAGATCAGGTTTTACATGACACGTCCCTCCCACGCAACAGAAACAGATATGCAACACTTTAATAATAACCCCTCCTGTTACAAAATGCACATTCTACTGCTACTGCCAAAGTTGCCATGGTAATGGGTTTTGAGGCATGAAAAAACACGCTAGTGTGAATCCTGATCTCTCTCTACTTCTCTCAGTAAGCATCATGTTGTTCTCTGAGGGAGAACAACTTAAATGGATGCACAAACACTGTTTACCTAACTTTATAATATAACAATGTAAATAATTTTACACACAACATAATATATTCCATATAAAAATATATTCCATATAAAAATAGTAATACAAGATAACTTTCTCTACAATTTTATACTTAAGCTTCTGCTCTAGTAAATATATTACAAATATAATATAGTACTTAAAAACATGTTCAGAAGTTATCTATGTGATCATCCAGGATTAGGGGGGTCGACTAATATGTGTTTTCTAGGGCTGATCCAGATACTGATTATTACTGATCAAGTGACCGATGACCAATATTGACTGATTAACTGATAATGACTGGAATAAATGACATATGATATATATATATATATATGCATGGTATAAAAACGAAAATTCTGACAAAAACTTCTTTATTTGCTTTTAAATTATTTTTTGACAAATTGAAAATGACCAATACCAATAACCATAAAAATGCTTAATATCTGTGCCAATAATCGGCCAGGACAATAATCGGTCGACCCCTACCCAGGATATACAGTTAAAGTCAAAAGTTTACATACATCTTGTAGAATCTGCAAAATGTAAAAAAAAGACCCCGTTCAAAAGCACCCCGTGTTTTTTTGTTCAATGATAGTTGTTCATTAGTGCCATGTTTGTCCTGAACAGTTAAACTGCCCGCTGTTCTTCAGAAAAATGGAAAAACAATGCAAGAGCCAGGGGTGCTGGGGTGTAAACATTTGAACAGAATGAAGATTTTTTTTATTTTGCTTAAATATCATGTTTTTTTGTTTTTTTAGTACTGCGCTTCAAAAGCTTCCCAGAAGACAAAATAAGAATAATATATATATATTTTTTTATGCATTGTGTTTCATTCTGGAGCATCGATGAGCATTTGAACCTTCTGTAATAGTTGCATATGAGTCCCTCAGTTGTCCTCAGTGTGAAAAGATAAATCTCAAAATCATCCAGTCGTTGTTGGAAAGTGTTCAAATACACAAATATGCTGAAAAACCAAAGAACTTGTGGAACCTGAAGGATTTAGCTGAAGAACAGTTCAGAACTGTTTAGGACAAATAAGGGACTCATGAACAACTATCACTAAATAAATAAACACAGCTGTAGATCATTCAGGTAACAACACCGTGTTAAGAATCAAGCGTATGTAAACTTTTGAGCAGGATCATTTTTATACATTTATAAAAAAATATTATTTTCTCTTGTGGACTATATGTAACTATATGGACTATATGTATTTTTATGTGAAATATCTTATTTAGGTCAGTACTAAATAAAAAATAACATGCATTTTGTATGATCCCTCTTATTTTGGTAAAATGATTTAGCAGATTCTGCAAGGTGTATGAAAACTTTTGACTTTAACTGTATCTGATGTTAAAACTGAAACCAGTATTCTGCAATTATCTGAGACTGATTTAACAGCAGTGTAGTTATTCTTAAATAAAACTACACAAATTCATTTTTTCACAAATTTTTAGCTAACTGAAATAAAGCTGAAATAAAATAAAAACTTAAGAAACTTAATAAAAATTAAACTTAAGTAAATTAAAATAAATTCAAAATGCGTTGATGTTCTATAATACTATATACATAATACACAAAATACAGTTGTTTATAGACTGATTGCCGACAGTGTTGAAATTCCATTCAAGTTCATATATCTTCAGCTGTAGGTCAACAACTGTGATATGATGCCACTTCCTAAGGACAAAGGACCATAGTTGTGGCCAGTTACATTAAATATACTGTTTATTTCATCAGTTGCTTGAATAAAACTTAAGTTGAAGCTTTTTTAATTAGACGGAAAGTTCTAAAGGAATAAATAAAGCATCTGTGGCCTGCTGCCAAAGTATCCAGTTTCAGTATTAATCAAGCCAGGTAAAAAAAAACAAAAAAAAACTAATACTTTGGTACAGTAATGTACAATTACTCAAGGACTTTACACTCTTATTAAAATGTCTAAATCAGTCAGCAAGGCCTTTTCCTGTGCTGGGCCCAACAAGTTTCCCATTTATCTCTGGAACAGCTTGGAGACACTAATGGTATTCTAAAGCAAGAGCCTCTCTTACTAAAATGTGAGGAGGGAACAAGAGCAAGCTGTTGGCTTGTAAGCAGAAGTGGGACTGGGAGGACACTGCACCATTTGAGGCATGTAACTATAATCACTGAGCACATCAGGGACCCTCATACACAGCTACACCACTGTATGCACACAGAGATGAAGCTCATTAAACTGATAAGGATCAGGCAGAAAGAGCTGCGTCAGGATGCCTACACACACACACACGGAAAAAGAGTGAGGATATGCATGGCTATGATATTCAAGTTTGCATGATGCACATTACATCATACTTACCAGTCCACTGGGTAAAATCACTTCACACCCAAAAAGCATTCAACTAAAAGTCAAGTTCCCACAACCGTAATTTGAGCCATAACACTCTCTATTAAACACCTGACTGGCACTGCAAAACACACAGCCACCCAGGCAACACAGGCAGCAGTTTCTCTAAATCTTCCTTATGTTGCCAGAGGAAACAACCTCTTTCCAAAGCAAATGTGTCATTTGATAATGTTTGTAAATCTTATTGACATTTATTGAGCATGCAACGTGGTAAAATAGCTAGCAGGCATTGCGTCCAGTCTCAGTTAAATAGCGCCTGCTTATTGGCAGCTTTTGAGAAACGAGACTGTAGTGTTATAGCCTGATTATTAAATGACAACTCAGCAGTTCCACACATCTGCACATGTAACCACCGCCGGATGTGTGTAAATCAATGGAGCTGCTTTCGGATCTCAGATTCCAAGCTAACCATGTGGAACACAGCCTGGCTGAGCCGCCAGAGAGTATCAGTAAACCCGTATTAAAAATAGACATAAAGCATCAGTCAGATCTACTGAAAAACTGTGGTACTCATATGGGTTTCATAGGTATAAGCTCAAACTGTGATGTCCTGATCTCTTTCTCTCCCTAGTAATTCCCATTTTCTCTTTTCATAGCACTATAAATAAAAAGATTAAGAGTGATAGGAATTGAGGCTCTTTAAGGATACGATTAAAGATCAGTCACCATATACTCCTAAAAAAAATAAAACCTTTCATAAGAAGATATTTCGCAGAATGCTGGAAACAAAACAATGTTGGAGCCCATTGGCTTCCACTGTAAAAAAACACTTCAATATCTTCCTGTATCTTCCACAGAAGAAAGTCATAGTGGTTTGGAAGGATATGAATGAGAACAAATGCTGACAGAACTTTAATTTTTGGATGAACTGTCACTTTAAGGCTAAAAAACAGAAAAAAAACCTCACCTGGAGAACCCAACAGTAATTGCACCACATCGTCATACAGCAGGAGAGTAGCTGGTCTCTGGGGAAGCAAGTACAGACTTACGGAGGCGTATACTGAAACACAAGTGAGAGAGAAACAAAAACAGAGGCATAAGTACACTTCTATTTAAAAAAAATGGGGTTAGTAAGATTTGTTTTCTTTTTTGTAAAGGAATTAATCCTTTAATACTATGTTAAGTTGGTCAAAAGTGACAGTAAATACGTTTATGATACTGAGTGTCTGTTTACGTGCAAATAGCCGCCTTGTTGGCAGAGGCTATTTTCACTAACCTCACCCACCAACAACTACTAATTACAAAAGATGCTTACTAAACAATGGCTCCAGTGGTGTAAGTGCCGCTTAACAGTGGCTTTTTGACGCGATCGTCCCGAGTTTGAATCCGCCTTTTGCCAAACTTTTTCTTCTCTCTTTTCACATCACATATCAGATCAGAAAGGTATTTATTTTTTGATAAAATAAATAGAATAATTGAAAAGTGGGGGGAAAAAATGTGTGTGTTTGTCAGTTTGTCAGGCTTTATTTTGCCAATAAGGCAGCATCCATTTAATAAAATTAATCATTTACACTCAATATGTTATTATTGCATGCTGTTTTATAATGTACTACAATACTGAGGTGCAAATATCTGCCTTTGAACTTTCTATTGATGAAATAATAATGAAAAAAGTATCATGGTTTCCACAAAATATTAAGTATTTTAACTGTTTTCAACATTGATCATAAGAATCTTAGCGTCTTACTGTGGTGGTTCCCAACCCTGGTCCTGGAGTAGCCCATCTCTGCACATTCTGTATGTTTCCCTATTCAAAAATCTGATGCTAATAGAGACACAGGTGCCGTTCACACCTGGTATTAAGATCAAAACCCTATGAATCATGAATCAAATCGATTCGCTGTTTACCCAAAGATCCACAGCCCTAGTATTTATTTACACGTTAATGCAGCTTTATTTGAAATTATTAAAAAAAAAAGATACTTTGAATGTGAAATTAAAGCCGCCAGTAGGTGTCAGTAAGTCACTGTTAATAAGTGAGTCACTGAGCTTGAACCATTTAATGAATCATTTAAATGGTTGATTCATTCAGGAACAAACACCATCATATTGCTCAGAGATGCAAAATAGTACTGTGGCTGTGTTTGGAATGATATTTGTTGGCAAAAATCGAGCAAAAATAGGAAATATGGTGTCTAAAATGTAAGTCTTTTAATATTAACTTCTAGTTTATTGAACTGTTGAATAAAAAACAATATCACATTTGTAGTCATGCTGATTTGTGAAGGAAAAAACGTCACTCTTCGTGTGTGATTGATGAGATAATATAAATCATTTATACATTTTCTCCCCCCATATCTTGAATTATGTGATTATTCTAAATGCATTTTAGTAGACTGAACGCACTTTCAGAGTGTACTTACAGACTTCATCACGTAATGTAACGTTATGCATGCACTCTGTAGGGGTGTTTTGTTTGTTTTTTGCAATATA
The DNA here is from genome assembly GCA_033026305.1 of Cirrhinus molitorella. Classification (NCBI taxonomy): domain Eukaryota; kingdom Metazoa; phylum Chordata; class Actinopteri; order Cypriniformes; family Cyprinidae; genus Cirrhinus; species Cirrhinus molitorella. The sequence goes on along the minus strand of CM065117.1, from coordinate 25,604,602 downwards.
CTTGATAATGTCAAATCGTACATCGTTAAAACAATATATATATCGCACACCCCTAGCTCAAACAGCCACAAAAGACTGTTTCATCTTCGCCTACTGACCTAATTCTAAAACACTACAGTTTGTGTTGTTGAAGTGTCTTATAGGATTTAAATTTTGCAGACTGAAATCTTAATATGAAGGCAAAAAAATGTCAATGTTGTCTTACCAGTCCTGATTCTAAAACAAACCCAAAGCGTTCAACAGTTTTACAGCTATCATAGCAGAAACGAAAGCTGCTGTTCTTCATATCATTTTATGTTGTCTCCTTTCACATTCTTATGTGAATTGCGCAAGCTTATTTGACCAAATTAGAAAAAAATATATAAAAATATGTGCAATCCCCATGGACCCTAACCTCAAAAACTGGGCCTCAAAAACCTGAAATGGGTGAGTCAGATACTGTTGTGTGCTGTTGGAGGTACTCCAAAGATTGGAGGATTGGGTACCAGGATTGGGAACCATTGTCTTAATGGATCTTACTTCTTCCATGTCCATCTAAATCATTAAACCATTCACTCTCTTTAATTTTCAGGGATCATTGACGCTGGTGAACACAAGGCTTTTGTTTTTCCTGTGGGAATATACAGTAGTTCTCCAGATGTAGCTGCTAGCTCACAGGTGTAAGACATGACTCAGCACAGTCAAATCCTCAGGTTTGCAACACAGCAGGGACCCATGATCTCACTTCGAAATGAGCCTTTGATAACAACCTGACAAAATCTGAGATAGACCGGCAGTTGTATGACTTCCTGTGAAACTATACCAGACCATCAGCTCGTTTGGCTTTCAGTGGATCTTTGTTTTGGACTCATCAATATTTTGTCCAGTGGACAGACATCTAAACGTAAAAATATGAGCCTTTGATCATGTTTAGTAAGAGATGCCAGCATGAAATATGTCTTTAACTTAAAGGGATAGTTCACCCAAAAATGAAAATTCTGTCATTTATTACTCAACCCAAGCCTGTAAGACATTCATTCATCTTCAGAACACAAATTAAGGTTTTTTTTTATGAAATCCGAGCACTTTCTGACCCTGCAAAGACAGTACTACCACCTTCAAGGCCCAGAAAGATAGTAAGGACACTGTTAAAATAGTCCATGTGACAACTGGTTCAACCGTAATGTTATGAAGCTACAAGAATACTGTTGTGCGCAAAGAATTTGATTTCTTCTCTTCCCTGTCAGTCTTTGCCACATGTTCACGAAAGTACCATGACCTATGCATGTAACTGACACGAAAGAGAAGAAATTGTTAAAACATGTCATTATTTTTGTTTTCCTTGCAAAAAAAAATAAAAAATTCTCGTAGCTTCATAACATTACTGTTGAACCACTGATGTCAAATGAACTATTTTAACAATGTTATTACTAACTTTCTGGGCCCTGAACATGTCAGTTGCGTTGCTGTCTATGCAGGGTCAGAAAGCTCTCAGATTTCATCAAAAAATATCTTTAATTAATGACAGAATTTTTACTTCTGGTTGAACTCTCCCTTTAAAAGTATTTTTTAGTTGTACATGTTCTTGCACTAAAACTACAGCGCCAACAATCTATCTTTGTCAGCTAATCTAAATGTACCTCACCCTTCAGTGCTCCTCTATGGACAGGAGGACATGTTGGCAGTGCTCCAGAAGACTGCTGCATGCTGGGAGCAGAAATCCTCTGTGTCCATTTCCCATCTGCTATGGCCCTGCCTACCCACACCTCAGGTTTTCGAGTGTTTATTTTATAAGAACATGATTTCAATCAAGCTTATTAACAATGAAAAGTTTGATAAGATTCTATCGGGACTGCCTGCTTTATATTAAATAGGCCACCAGAAGATATTAAGACCCAAGTGCACAGTTTATTGCTTTCAGATTTTTCCAGCTCTGACATCAAAAAAGCTTGTCACTTGAAGGAGCAGACTGTGGGAAACGTGACACAGGCAAGTCATGCACATTTACACCCGTGCAGTTATGCATACAAGCACGCACATACAGCACAGATGCCCTGAACAGAAGGGGCTCTGGTCTCTTTAATATTCTGCTTGGCAGGTATGCACAGAAAATAGAGGCAGCAACAACAATACTGCCCACATTAGCTAGAAGCTGAAAGAAAAGTGCATATGAAGAGAGGGAGGGTACTGCATTGGCATTGTGTGGTTTCATTTTACATCATTTGTAACCTTAGTTATCTTCTACAGCATTGTGACAACACAATAAACATTTATACACCCCCTGCTTTGAGAATACAGAATTCAACCAGAATGATGTCTAGGGATGCACATTAGAGTATAATACCAAGACCAGAGGGTCATCTAATGCTCAGTAAATCTTAAAAAAAAACAATAGTAACTTAATAACACTGTTAAATGTAAAAACATCAAAGTAAAATGTAAAAGTATTTAGGCTTGGAATGACATTGGGGTGAGGGTGATCTATCCCTTTAGAAACACAAATGCTTTTGGGTCATTGTAGACGGCTTCAAGCTAATATTAACATGCACTGAATGCCACAAAATCCAATTTTGATATCATGAGCTCTTTAAAATAAGTAGAATGGAGTTACAGTTAAACCATAATGGAATAACGGAGATAGGCCAGTGGAGGAAAGAACAAGTGTTCCCGACTTCAGTTGATTTAATCTGAGCCGCGAGCAACTGCTTCATCACTCTGTGAGAATGACTCACTTTCTCTCCGAGTTTGCGTGACTCACTCAGATTATCAAAGTGCTGCGGGGACAGTTAAAACTCCACGACACTGTTGGTTTTTTTAGAAACCCTTTTTCAGCATGGCAAAGAGATGAAAGTGAGGGGGAGGGGGGCAGCTGGCTTTGGTACCAAATAGATGAGACTTGAAAATGCTAACCTTCAGAAAGCTGAGTCACATGTACAAAAAAATGGTGACTACTATAGAGATGTTTAGTATGCAGTTTGGGGTTGGAGTACAGACCGATGTCATCGGTCAAATAACTGGCATCCCGTCACTTCTGCACAGCTGTCACACCCCTGCTAGTCATGTAATCCATCTGCCCTGCATTAAAACAACCATCCAGATGAAAACATGAGTCTGCCAATTAAAAGGATTTTGTCAACTAGTGGTACTATTACAGCCATTACTGGCATCACAGGCATGTGTTGTTAGCAAACCACATACCGATGACTAACATTGTCAGGGACTAGGCATATATGTATATATACAAGCTGAGGCAAGTTTTCGTCATTTTTCGCACAAAATGGTTCAACACAACTTTTGAAAAAGACAACAGAAGATCTATTTCCTTGATTAGAATTTAAAGATATTCCCCTGACACTGTGCTGTACGTGTGACTGTAAGGGGATGAGAAACTAAAGGAGAGCTGACATTATTAAGTATGTCACCAACTTTGAAAAAAAAACCCAAAGACAGACAGACATGTCTTGAGAGTCCAAAAGCATTTACTGCATGATGAACCCTGTTAGAATGCAGTTAGAATGCCCTTATAATTAAATTTAAGCAATGAAAGAAACAATACCTATGTGACTATTTTTTATCATTATTTATTGCATATATTAATTTATTACGGTGCAGGTTCCTCAATAAATCAAGTGATTTAACGGTCCATTCAGTTTTGTTTCTATTTGAATCAGCTGTTTTGAACAAATCGTTTGATTTGAAAATGATTCAATAAATCATTTATTAAAACAGGGACTTGCTGCCACCTACTGACGGTTTTATTGTCATATTTATTTATCTATGACAGGCCTAAACCAGCCAAGGTGCCAGCACAAAAACACATTAAGCAAAATATTGTTTAATTACCAATATTAACCAAAATCACTCTATTTTAGGCCTCAGAAGGAAAACAGAAAAGCTTATAAATGACAGTTCATTTAATAAAGATAATTTTTCATTAAATAGAAATCTTTAAAAATCATTTTAAAGTTTTGTAATCATTGTGTAAAATCACCTACAGGACCCCTGTCCCACCAAAATAAAAAATAAATAAATAAAAAATTACAATTTGACCACCTGTATACAGTGGGTACGAAAAGTATTCAGACCCCTTAAATTTTTCACTCATTGTTATATTGCAGCCATTTGCTAAAATCATTTAAGTTCATTTTTTTCCCTCATTACTGTACACACAGCACCCCATTTTGACAGAAAAACACAGAATTGTTGACATTTTTGCAGATTTATTAAAAAAGAAAAACTGAAATGGTCCTAAGTATTCAGACCCTTTGCTCAGTATTTAGTAGAAGCACCCTTTTGATCTAATACAGCCATGAGTCTTTTTGGGAAAGATGCAACAAGTTTTTCACACCTGGATTTGGGGATCCTCTGCCATTCCTCCTTGCAGATCCTCTCCAGTTCTGTCAGGTTGGATGGTAAACATTGGTGGACAGCCATTTTCAGGTCTCTCCAGAGATGCTCAATTGGGTTTAAGTCAGGGCTCTGGCTGGGCCATTCAAGAACAGTCACAGAGTTGTTGTGAAGCCACTCCTTCGTTATTTTAGCTGTGTGCTTAGGGTCATTGTCTTGTTGGAAGGTGAACCTTCGGCCCAGTCTGAGGTCCTGAGCACTCTGGAGAAGGTTTTCGTCCAGGATATCCCTGTACTTGGCCGCATTCATCTTTCCCTCCATTGCAACCAGTCGTCCTGTCCCTGCAGCTGAAAAACACCCCCACAGCATGATGCTGCCACCACCATGCTTCACTGTTGGGACTGTATTGGACAGGTGATGAGCAGTGCCTGGTTTTCTCCACACATACCGCTTAGAATTAAGGCCAAAAGGTTCTATCTTGGTCTCATCAGACCAGAGAATCTTATTTCTCACCATCTTGGAGTCCTCCATGTGGGCTTTTATGTGTCTTGCACTGAGGAGAGGCTTCCGTCGGGCAACTCTTCCATAAAGCCCCGACTGGTGGAGGGCTGCAGTAATGGTTGACTTTCTACAACTTTCTCCCATCTCCTGACTGCATCTTTGGAGCTCAGCCACAGTGATCTTTGGGTTCTTCTTTGTCTCTCTCACCAAGGCTCTTCTCCCCCGATAGCTCAGTTTGGCTGGACGGCCAGCTCTAAGAAGGGTTCTGGTTGTCCCAAACGTCTTCCATTTAAGGATTATGGAGGCCATTGTGCTCTTAGGAACCTTAAGTGCAGCAGAATTTTTTTTTTTTTACCTTGGCCAGATCTGTGCCTTGCCACAATTCTGTCTCTGAGCTCTTCAGGCAGTTCCTTTGACCTCATGATTCTCATTTGCTCTGACATGCACTGTGAGCTGTAAGGTCTTATATAGACAGGTGTGTGGCTTTCCTAATCAAGTCCAGTCAGTATAATCAAACACAGCTGGACTCAAATGAAGGTGTAGAACCATCTCAAGGATGATCAGAAGAAATGGACAGCACCTAAATTAAATATATGAGTGTCACAGCAAAGGGTCTGAATACTTAGGACCATGTTATATTTTAGTTTTTCTTTTTTAATAAATCTGCAAAAATATCAACAATTCTGTGTTTTTCTGTCAATATGGGGTGCTGTGTGTGCATTAATGAGGAAATAAAATGAACTTAAATGATTTTAGCAAATGGCTGCAATATAACAAAGAGTGAAACATTTAAGGGGGTCTGAATACTTTCCTTACCCACTGTATATATGCATATATATGAAGAGTTCAGATGCAAAAGCCTCTAAATCCATCTGACATCTTTCTTTAAAAAAAATAATTTAATCAGGCTATATATATATATATATATAATAAATATTTAATTTCCTTCAGATCTCAGACATAGCATCTTAATCACAAATTGATTAAGTTTCGTCTGATCTGTGCCCACAATTCATTAAAAAAAATTCCTTTCTACCTCAACTTATCTTTATCTACACATTCTTGGTCATCCACATTTCTGACAGCATCTCCTAATTTGGTGTGACTCAATGGGAATGTGTGTAATGCCCCCCCAAGAGGCTAATGTCATGCTAAAGATGCCTTCATCCACCAGCCCGGCTGGTCTGGCACGACATGGAGCCACATTTGCTGGTGGCCTCCATATCTGTAACCCCACTGGCTAAGTGGCTTCCAGCTGCTCATACAGACAGCTTTATGCTGAAATACATGATTTCACTGCCTCCCCTCCCCAGAGGTCTGACCGCATAACTGGGTGGGGTTTGGGTGGAGAGAGGGGCGGCAGAGAACACGCTGTTGTGCAAATAAAATTACACCAATCGTAGAGCGAGAGAGTCAAAAGAGGACATGACCGTCTGGGGCCCGACTCCGAACAGCTGCTAGGTATCACAACGCGGGTCGGCACGCTCCACACCCCAGCGAGTGTTGTTTAACATTCCTGTCCATTTGTGTGCAAAACTCCATCTGGATTACAGATCTAGATGGTTCATCTAAATAATAGGATGTGGCCAACAGATCACAAATCACTCATCAGATTTGGAAAGTTCACTGAGGCCATGAGCAAACATGTCATCATGCTAACAAACCATTAATATGTGTACCTTAAATGCACTTTGGATAAAAGCGTGTGCTAAATACAGAATATAAATCAGGGGTTAGTGGATACAAAATTTTCTTTCCAAGGTTACTCAAAAGCAACCTAAATGTATGCTAAAATTTGGGGCATCTAGATTGAAAACAGGGACAGTTTAATCGGCAGGCAAATGCTTAAGCTGTACCCCTTATTTTTAATAAGGGATTAACATGATTTCAGAGGAGCCCATAAACACCAACTAGTCTTGCTCTAGCAGTTTTGACAGGAAGTTTGGTTAATGCGTGTGAATTTCAGAATGAAACCGAATACCCTGTTTCTAATAATAATCTGCAGGCTTCCCCTGACACTATGTCAAAAATGTTCAGTCCTATAGTAGCACAGGATATACTCACACGGGATGCGGCTGGCATGCCAGGGTGCCGAGTTTGTGACAAATCCGTGCTTTGATGCCGTGACGATGACCCATGTTCCTGGCCGGTACAGGAACGTAAGTGTGACAATCCCATCTCCTCCTGCAAGGCTGGATGCTAAGACGGTCTGGTTTCCACACACCTGAACTGTGGATTCCTTTAGTGGGGACAGGTCGCTGTTGTCAAACACCTGGACTTTAATCAGCACCTCTGTGGAAACAAGAATTCAAAGCTCTGTAAGCACTATTCCTTTAAAAAAGAATATCACTTTAACCTATTTAAGCCCACCGGCAACTATAGTTGCCACAGTTTAGAGTTGTCATTTTCCTGTTGTAAGTATTTTTTTGTAAGTATGTTTTATTTCTCAATGACATGAAAGTAAATAACCAAATAAAAGATTTTAAGAGAAAAAAAGAGGCATTGACTGACTTCCTGTCAACTTCTTACCCCTACTTCCAGGAAGCATGGCAAGGGCAAACCCTCCCAAAGAAAGTTAATTTTCATGTTACTAACAAGTATTTTTTGTTGATATATATATATCTTTAGAATCATACAAACAAAACAAATCTTATAGGAGATCTATAGTTTTTTGTATGCAAGGCAAATGCCTTGCAAGTACATATAACCAGCTACTTCCAGTTTAAACAAGCCAACCAGCTTAGGCTGGTTTTAGCTGGTCTTCCAGCCTGGTCTTAGCTGGTCAGCAAGTTTTAGTGGGGTTTTTGTCACTTGGTCACTTCCTTAGCTGGTCTGGCTGGGAGACCAGCTGGAACAACCAGCTAAAACCAGCCTGGCCAGTCTAGCCAGGCTGGGAAACCAGCTAAAATCAGCTATTTTCAGCTTAAACCAGCTAAGACCAGCCAACCAGCTTAGACTTTTTATTTTTCAGCAGGGTTATCAGCCGTTATTTTGAGTTAGATGCCAAATGCTGTCCTCCTATTCAAATTTGACGTTGAAGGGGTGCATACAACATATTTGCCACACATTCAAACACAATTTTCAAGAAAAAAAAAATAAAAAATGGGGAAAATAAATGCAGAACATGTACACATAGGACACTATTAACACAACTATATTCATGAAACTATTCAGAAAAATTTGGGTACAAATGTATATGATGACAGATATTATTGTTAAAGGAGACAGCGGATGCCCATTTTCTACAAGTTGCTATGCTTCTTTAGGGTCTTTGTGAAATGTCTGCAACATACTTTGATTAAAATTCCTCAATTGTCGTGTAAAACACCCTTTTTACCATGTCAAAACCAGCTCTGTTCACAGCGAGCCATTTTGGTGCATGTCTCTTTAAATTATAATGAGCTCTGCTCTCCCCGCCTCTTGCTTCTGTTTCTTGTATATTTGGTGGCACGTTACCATCAAAAACAATCAGAAAATGGCGGACGGCATGGAAATGGCTGAGGGGGTGGAAATATGCTAATACTGGACAGTCTGTCTGCAGTTGTGGGTGGGGCCTGAGCAGTATGACAACATGCTGCTCAGAAAATCAAAACGACTTGATAATTGAGAATGTTTAGGTTTTGGGGGGATTTAAAAAAGAGTGAATGGATTTGTATAATTTGTTTTGAAATATATATTATAAATATATATAAACAATTTCAGTTGCCAAGGCAATATTTGTCATTTTTGTTTAGATTAAGTACTAAAATAACTAAAACTAAATAGGCTGAAACTTAAAAACTATAAACATCTTACAAAAAAAAAAAAAGACTAAAACTTTCACTAAAGATAATATGAACACCAAAAGTATAACAGTAAAATCTAATAATAACACTGGTAAAGATTTAGGTAGAAATGCAAAGTATATCATTAATGTTCCAATACAGTAACAATATTAAAGAGTTTTCAAATTTAGTCAAGTCTAGTCACGTTTTAACAACCCATTCACTGTATGTTAGACACCTCCAGACCCAGTGGCTTACAGATGAGTTGACTATGTTTAGAAGTGTTTGTCCTGATCCGACACGTTAAGTACTCTGGTTTGTTTACATTGAAGACCTGAAAGCATGGAGAGCCTTTGAGCCACTTTCAGTGAGCCAGAATGTCTGCCACCATGTTCGATTGACACTGGGCAAATGCAGCAAATCTGTCTAGTTGAGTTCCTGGACATGTGCTTAGTGTTCGAATTGGATGACCTGGTTTATCCCCCCACCCCCCCAGAAATTTGACAAGGGCACACAGTCAGAGACATGTAAACAGGCCAGGAAGACAGCAAGTCTTTGCCCTGTTTTTTGGGATCTGGGTACATGGGGTTTCTTTTGGGCACATTCAGTTCTATATATCTTACTGTAAATTCATTTAAATAGAGTTTTTAAGTTTCAGTGACCATTTTGTTTTGTGAAGAATTAACATTTTCCCTAATAAGGAAAAGTCATGAACAAGTCATGTTTACCCATTCAGAACCATGCTTGCTTCACGTCCTGTTCACGCTCGCATGCTGCAGCGTCCTTCAGAACCTCTCGTTCTTTTGATTCTAAATGGGTCAATTGATGCATGTTACCATGGATACTAGGAGATGTCAGCAGGCTAACTGTGGGAAAAAATGGGTCCCTGCATTTCCTGGCGAGGGGACACAAGTTCGCTTCAGAAAATAAGATCTTTTGAGCTAGTCATGCGCTGCAGATCTAATCGCACACCAATGATGATAATATTCAAACAACCCCTATGAATCACACAGAGGCTGAATTTATCTGCACGAACAGAAAAGGTCATATTCCATTACAGAACTGTTAAGCTACCTTGTTTTCATAATATCATTCATAGTAAAACTCAGTAGAGCTGGAAAGACCAGAACAGGGAAGGAAAATATCCAGAAAACAGCTGGCCTGAAAAGCGTTCTTGAGATATCTCAATAGAGATATCATTATCAACAGTAAAGACAAATATGTTCCAAAGTATGTTTGGAAAAATACGTTTCTTTTGAACTATTTATCAAAGTATCATGAACTAAAACACACAGAAATTATGCAGCACATCTGCATCGATATTGATAATATTATTTTTATAATGATTATTGAGCACCAAATCTGTATATTAAATTGATTTCTGGAGGATCATATGACACTGAAGCCTGGAGCAATGACTGCTAAAAATTCCTTAAAATTCTCTAAAAATGTTTTGCCATTATAGGAATAAATGACATTAAATTTAGGGCTGTCAAACGATTAATCGTGATTAATCGCATCCAAAATAAAAGTTTATGTTTACATACTATATGTGTGTGTTTACTTTGCATATTTATTATGTACATATAAATACACACACATACATGTATATATTAAAACAAAATATTTATATGTATATATATTTATACCTGTATACAATTTAGATTATAAATAAATATAAATATTTTAGATATAAATCTAAAATATTTTTCCTTAATATATACATGAATGTGTGTGTATTTATATATACATAATAAATATACAAAGTACACAAATATATAATATGTAAACATAAACTTTTATTTTGGATGTGATTAATCGCGATTCATCGTTTGACAGCCCTAATTAAATTACAAAACTATAGAAAAACATTTCCGCCACTGAGTAAAAAAAAATAAAAATAAAAATAAAAAATGTAATTGCGACTTTTTATCAACAATTCAGACTTTTTTTCTCACAATTACGAGTTTACAAATTTTCAGAAGTGCGTAATACAATTCTTACTTTATAACTCAATTCTACACAATTCTTATAAATCTAACAATTCTAAGAAAAAAAGTCAGAATTGTGAGTTTATATCATGCAATTGCAAGAAATAAAGTCAGAATTGATTAAAAAAAGTCACAACTACCTTTTTATTTTTTATTCAGTCGCGGAAACAGACTTCCATAAAAAAAAAAGTATTTTAAATGAAAAAAAAAAAAAAAAATGAAAAAGGCTTAAATATACTCATATAATATAAATGTATTTATCATATTTTTCTATTCATATTAATACATATTTTTTAATATTACACAATCATGATCTCTCAGAGGAATATTAACAGAATTCAAAGAATCTTCACTTCACTCAACCACCGGGATTTCCTGTACACAATTCCACTTCCTGTCTATTGTTTGAGTCAAAGTGCAAGGCGCAAATGCTTCAGGAAGTTTTTCTGTGACATAAAAGTTCTCAGACTCACAGAATAACTTTTATTTCACTAGAACCAAATGTTTACTGAAAACTAAAACATAAATCTGCCAAATATAAATATTTATCTACCTTTGAGTGGCAGGTGAAAACGAAGCCTACATTTTTTCCACTCTTTCCATGTTTAGTCCTGTCCACTGTGATCATCTCTTTAAAACAAACAGCACTTCATTTGCTTGTATTAGGGAGCGAAATGTCTTCCACTCACTCCTAAACACAGCGGCCATCGGGACCAGCATTACCCCGCAGGCTGAGTGTCTACGTTGTAGGCAGCTGATGAGACTGAACAGAGACCACAGCACTTTTGAGTGCAAAGTCTCACTTCTGGATAATAAACATTTCTAGCAACAACAACAAACATTTCTACCCTGCTGAAATTACTTCTTTGCAATTAAATAATGCTTAATGAACCATAAACATTTCAAATGCCACAATTATCAATATTAACTAATTAGTTTTGCTTTATTTGCCTCTTTAGCAGCCAAAATGGTCATGGTGCTGTTGCTAGAGCTTAACTGAAGGATTTGTGAGTCTCTTCCTCTCTCCATCTCTACTAAATGTGTTCCACTGCCAAACAATGACACCATTGGGTTTTAAATTAGAAAGCCTCATTGTTCAGGCAAGTGTAACGTCAATGGGAAACTGGTGGAAAATAGGGAAATCCTACAAGACAAATATCTACTCTATATCTCCAAGTTACACCAAGGCAAAAAGGTGTAATTAATTTGTTGACAGGTGGTCCTGGTGTCACCAATGGCTCCAGACCACCCTGTTGTTTTTTTAGACAGGCAGATGATGTGTTAACAGCCAAGCAGGAATGTCTGCCTGTCAGGAGCCTTGCTGGCCAAAACCACTGGGTTTCATGGGGATGCTTACAAAGTCTCAGACATAAAGGCAGTGTGGCTGTAGCCTTACTGTGAGGGCTGAATAAACACAGGCACTGATGTATGTGCGGTAGCAGGGTCCAAAATTAACACGCACCCGGCACCAAATGCAAGTAAAGGTTTGGCCAGAACATAATACATACATACGGAATAATACATAGTTTCAGTTGATTTGTACAAATAAATCACCTTACTGTTGCTGAAGTGACGTGCTCTATTCAAATTAATGTGTTAATGTGTTAATGTGTTACATGATAAGCCACCAAAACAAAAATATAAAAAACTAAATCATGTGTCGTACACATAATTTTGTAAATGATTATGTGTGGAAAACACAGACGGAACTGCGGAATCCAGTTATAAAATTCGAATTTACTGTATATAACGCAGAATGTCACGAAATTTGACAAAATTTGGATGTCACTATACTGTCTGTGAATATTAAGCTGCAGAATACTAATTAAATATGAATCCTGCATGTTCTGCCTGTCTTTGTGTGAATGCATGATTTGATTTGTTTACTACAGACATACTGAATGTGCATGTGATGCTTGTGGTATTTTCAGCCTCTGTTGCCTCATGTGAGTACATAAACACATAAACATAATCTCAAGAACTGCTCTGAGAAGCACTTCATGAGCATTTTACAGTTCCAAAACCACCGTTATATCATATACAAACACAAAACTTAAAGGTCTTTACAAAATAAAAGTTTGGTTTAACTTGAAGAAACTGTGACAGAAATATATTACTTAATGTAATGATAGTATTACTAATACAATTATTATCAAAACATAATGAAATATATATACCATTTATTTATCAGAAAAATACACAACAGTTTTTCTTAAAAAAGTAAAATAATAATAAATTATTATTATTATTATTAATAATAATAAAAATCAATTATAGTGAAAATGTTCTGTGCTATAAAAAATTAATTTAATTTAAAAAATGTATTAAAATAACGAATAAAATAAGTCAAATTGTAAAATTACTTTGGCAGGTGTTGCAAAAAGTTGCCCACATTCTGAGTGCATCCGTGTTACAAAGAGCAAACTCTCACCTCTTCTTCTGTATAAAACAGTTTGGAGAGTCCTGAATCAGAGATATAGAACAGCTCATAAATCATTGCTAAAAGCCTCACCCTTTCCCCAGCACCAGCTGGACGATGTCCTTAGCCCAGGAAAACAATAACCCAGGTCCTGCTCAGCAGGACAAAACGTTATGCAATAATCAGACAAAAACATCTAACAAAGATCCTGCTTATTCATTCCTCAGCTAAAACTGGAGCACATCCACTCTTCATGTGATAACACTTGAGATGCATGCAGTCTCCTGTCTCCTCTAGGCAACCTCATGAGATGCTTATGAGCCAGGATTCAGGAGCTTTTGCAGATATTTACAGCATCTTGGATGTTATGTGAAGAAAATAACCAAGCAGCTAAAGGAAAATACTGCTAGGATCTGAGAGAAATTCAATGTAAGATCAAATAGCTCAAGGTCTGACTCGGTACACGTTTAGCTTGTACGCTCTGGCATCTTTACAGATTTAAAGGGCTGCGAAAACATACCAGTCATCCAAAGTGCAAGATTTTGCTGGAAGGGAAAAAATAATCTTCTAAGGGCTCTAAAGGTGTTGATACAACCCCAGAGAGGAAAAGCACAGCAGAAATGTGTTGACTCAGCTCTAATGAAACCATTGTTGCTCAGGGAATTTATGGACTTCTGCACCGCTTGATGAAAGGAAATGTCAAGCCTGAAATTCACAAGACTACTCACTTTATCTGTCAGTGGTGGGCACTTAAAAAAAAGAAAAATATTGAGACAATTTTTCAAGTACAACAAGGCTTCTTCAGTAGAAACCCATCAAGAATAAAAGCAAAAACAGGCAACATTTGGAAAAATGACCATTGCTAGGTTTTATTTTTTCCCACCCAAGCATGCAACCAAATGCAACGTATTGCCACGTGATAGAATTGTTCCTCTTATTACTACATTTTATTTATTTTCACCGAATATGCTACTAAACAGTAACTGTAACAGTCTGTTAAGAGTATTTTATGGCCAAACGGATTACAAACAAAATTAGGAACCCTTTCTAAAGCCTAATCCAGATTACTGTTTCAAAACATCGCTAAACTCATATTAGACACTATAAACTGAGCAAAACACAGACTTAACATTATAAACAAGCCTCTACTGCTACACTAGAAGACGTCTGGCTGGTTTGTGTTTTATGGGCCATTTTGGGTTTAACGTAGATGATGTAATCTCCAATTTTTCATGCGTTCTTTTCCTAAAGCTTTTTATGCCCACCAATCAAAATATCTGGACACATTGCGACGATGTGAAGCAGGATCTCCTCAGAGGTCAGGTTTACAGGGGCTCTGCTGCTGATAAATCTGCCGTTTCCTCTGAGCGTTATAGGGTGTCTGGTGTCAACAAAGAAATTCCTACCTTTGAACAGCTGCCCGGGGAGTTCATGGTGGGCTGATGGCCAGACGCACACTCCTTAAAGTTGTGATGGCCCGTGTAACCAGAAAATCCTGCCAAGCCATTCTGTACCCTTCCGCCCACAAACAGTCCATGCTATAAAGAGCCTTAAATAAAAGATCTGCTGTCAAAGCACATGACATCACCATAGAAAGACCTTTCTGTGACCTGCCAAAGCACATACAGGTGCTTTGAATTTGCAAATTCAGACTAAATAAGAATTCAGTTCACTTCACATCTAATGGGCTGTTTTTAACAAAAGCTATACTCTATTGACAACATCTGTTGCAGTTACTGAAAACGCCTTTTGAATCATCAGCACAACTGATGCAAAAACCCGCCCCTCTTCGTTAATGTTGCTATGTGCAGCAAGCCATGGCGCTCTCATGCAACACATCATATTCTCAAACAGTGAAAAATGCATTATGGAGCAAAGAGGACATTGATAATGCGCCGACGGACAAGACAGAGCAGGTTACTTCAGGTAGGAAACAATGTCTCAGCTTTAAGATCACTGCAGTGCCTCAGTTCAAGCAGCACAAAAAAACAATCGTCTCCTCCTCTTTACTAGTTATAGCACAAAATAAACATGAATGAACATCAGAAGGTATCTTGTTTCAACCATTTTTCAATTTCAAGTCCACCGACATTAATCTACTCTCCTGTCTAGTTTTGTTTGCTGGACAAAAATCTTCCCTTTTTTTTTTAGAAGAAGTTAAATTAAACACATTAAAGTTAAATTACACATTAATGCAGTACAATCATCTGAAAGAAACACATTGTTTGAAAGTGATAACAAGTGATTATATCATGGTAGAACATTATGTTTCTACTATGCATCATACTGTAAAATCTTACTATGGACAAAACAATGGCCAAAATAGTGAAGGGCAGTTTGCTTGTCATAATTGTTTGATTGGTGTTAATTTTTTGTCAGAATCATGAGTATTGTAGCTTTCAAATTGAACTAATGCAGACTGACTGCTTCAGCAAAAGTATATACTGTCAATCAAAGGGAATCCTGGATATTAAGACTTGTATGTCTCTTACTGAAATATGTAGTAGAAAACCCATGAAAGATTTATAGTTTTATACATATTTTGGACTATAAAGGGTACCATTACTTTGATGATGTAAAATGGTTACACTCGGTGAGCTACTGGTGCTAGCTGTTGCTATTTTTACTGCAACACAACTTGGAAAATAAAGTACTGGTACGATGACCACAGCTACTAATAGAGCTTACAAGTGGTGACCGATAAACGTATGTTTAATCCAAATGCTGTACCATTGATTTTCCTCACAAGGAGTTTAACATGCTCAGATATTGTGTGAAATCTGCGCTGAGAAACTGCTTCAGTGGCTGCGGTGTCATGACAAACGTCAACATCCTGCCAGGATGGTATCTAGTGTTTCATGTCTCTGCCATTTGTAAGCTCTTTCAGTAGCTGTGGTCTATTAAAAGCCTCAAAGGCATCAGGGCTAAAGCGGAGAGAACAAAGACGCAGGTCTTTATTAAGTTTTATTCATCCACAGGCATCTGCCAATTCTTTTCTCATCTTCTTATTACTAGGAAAGCAGTGAAGACTTACATCACTCCCCCCCCCCCAATAGTTGAAAATATGTATAAAACGATGTAGATTTTTTAAAAATAATGTAAATCTTTCATGGTTTCATATTTCAGCAAGAGACATTAATTACACTATATTAAGCAAGTCTTAATAGCTGGGGTTTAGAAGGTTTAGAAGTTATGAAAAATCACTCAATTCAAAAATCATTAGTTCCACTATAGAGAAAAATAATGGGATATATTCTTCAAGACATGACTGTTGCACTCTATTATAAACTGACTATAACTGATATCATGGCTGACTTGATTTTAGTGGCGTTCTATGAAGTAATACAGGTTCCAAAATTCAATGACATCTAATAAAAGCGTCATGCAGCACAATGCTGCAATTGTGTCCCAAATAAAAGCCTAGAGTGGCAAGCCGGGGCAGCACTCAAACAAGCGCTGTCATGGTAACACTTGTTTTTCCATGAGACAAAGAGGATGTAATACCCCCTTTAGGGGAATCTCATGAAATATACTGGAAGTTGACAATGCAATGACTCAGTATGTGGTGACTGGACATTATCCTACACAATCATGAACGTAAGACAAAAGAGAAGAGCAAAACAGCTCATTTCAAAAGTTTCAATTAAACTGTCCCTGTTCTGACTTGAATATAGGCCCAAAACCATTATATGAGTAACTGTACAGCTGTTTTCAAACTGTGCAAAACAGGCAGGGTCAACACCCGCCTAAAGGCACAGATGGACGCACTAAAATCTCCAGCAGTCAGTTTGCATTAGTGTCTTGGCTGGCCTACCCTCGCCAGGCCTTTGTCCCAAATCAGAGGTGGCGGCTTTAGGTGTCAGCTTGATTAGGACGGTGATGTGCATGCCGTGCCACTGCAAAAACCCATCTGGATAACAATATTTCACGCTCTGGTAGATACTTTGCACCGTGTCAGTAGCAAACATCTGATGCCTCATTGTGATTTACACATCCCTTTAGCTCACAGCTGTAAAGCTATGCTGCTTAAAAAAAATTGTTCACTTCCAGAAATAAAAATGTACTCACCCCCATGTCATCCAAGATGTTCATGTCTTTCTTTCTTCAGTCAAAAAGAATTTTTTTTTTTTTTTGAGGAAAACTTTCCAGGATTTTTGAACATTCCATAGTGGGCTTCTGATGTGGCGGTTTAAAGATCCAAATTGAAGTTTCAATGCACCTTTAAAAAAGCTCTACATAATCCCAACCAAAGGGTCTTGTCTAGTGAAACGATTGGTCATTTTCTTAAAACAGTACAAATTTATATACTTTTTAACCACAAACGCTCGTCCTGAACCAGCCTGACCTCACACACTGCGACCGAATGTTTCAAAGCAAATGTGCGAAGAAAGTAAAATGCCCTTTACAAAAAGGTAAAACAAGATGTCAGACTGTTTTGAAGTGGAGGAGAAAATTAGATGTTTTTCGCCCTACCCTACCTTTCTGAACCAAAGTACACAGATGAAGAACTAACCATGCATGATATTTCCAAAGTGATTTGTGGTTAAAAAGTATATACAATTACATTTTTTAAGAAAATGACAGATTGTTTCACTAGATAAAGCCCTTATTCCTTAGCTCGGATCGTATATAGCCCTTTGAAGCTGCATTGAAACGGCAATCTGCATAGAAATCCACTATATGGAGAAAAATCCTGGAATGTTTTCATAAAAAATTAAACTAAATAAAAAAAGACATGAACATCTTGGATGACAAGGGGGTGAGTAAATTATCAGGAAATGTATTATTCTGGAAGCAAAAAATCTTGTACACAAAAATGTATGCAAAGATTAGTGTCAAATTTCCTGAACATCAAGATGAAACTAGAGAAGTAACAGGAAACTGCTCTGCCATCCTGCTATTGTGTTTAGATGCTGAGTTGACCACACTGGACTCATCATTCTTGAAGAAGAAGAATTGCTTAATTTCAACTTAACAATATCACACTTTTGAAAAAGTGCAGACTTTGGAGGAACAAAACAGGATGTATAAAGTCCAAGAAAATAATGATGCTGGAAAAATGAGTCATGCTGCGGTAATTAGCTGCTGTCTTCCCAATCTAACACCAATAAATGATTATAATTATTCACAATAATTTACATTTAGGCAGATAAGATAGATAGATAGATAGATAGATAGATAGTCCTCAAGACAAACACAGACTAATGTGCTGAATAACATTATCTCTTACTGGTTAAGACAGATCCTATCTGCTTCCCAAATAAATTAATTTTCATAAACAACTTATTAATATGTATGACACACTTAATATGTGCATAAAAAGATTCAGCACATAGAACAAAAAAAAATTCTCACTGGAACGAAAATGCACTTTGGTGCTTGTGCCTTGATTTCTTGATCTATTCTTGGCTAATACTTTTATTTATTCATATGTCTGTAACTTTGAGGAAAACCTTCACATGTTTTTGACTGACTCTGACTTAAATGTTTCCTATCAGCACAACACGGAGAGCTTAGTCAGCGGAGCCTTTTCCAGTAGACTGCATTGCAATAAAACATGGATAAAAAGCATCCCAGACTTTTTAAAACGTCATCCCAGGTCCTTC
This sequence comes from Cirrhinus molitorella, assembly GCA_033026305.1. Taxonomy (NCBI): domain Eukaryota; kingdom Metazoa; phylum Chordata; class Actinopteri; order Cypriniformes; family Cyprinidae; genus Cirrhinus; species Cirrhinus molitorella. Next base: position 25,585,995 of record CM065117.1, on the reverse strand, counting down.
TCAGCTCTAGAAAAGGGAACTCACACATGGTTTTATGATGTGGCTTCACCTTTAGGTCTTTCTTCAAAGGGTCCAATAATGAACCTCTGATGTTGGTCAAAAAACCTCTAATGACTTTGCAGGATACAGCTAACGAACCACAAAAAAGACTCAACAAATACTTAGTCAAACTTTCAAATTCAGTATTCAGACTCTCTATTTCTCTATTTAAAATGCCTCAGAGATAAGGGAGAACTTTCAGGCCGAAATATCTGTGGCTGAGCTTGTGAGCTGCTTAGTACAAGCACCAATGGAGCACACAGGAGAAAAGAAGCTCCAAGCCCACATTAATATTCATTGGAAGTTGCTGAGGAAGAAAAAGGGGTTCACAAAAGAGTTTGCACAAACAGCTAAAGATCCGCTTGGTCCTGTGGTGACAAACTGCCACCAGACAAGAGTAACAAATCAGTCCTGAAAAATGTACATTTTAAAGATTGTATTAAGATCATATTTCATTTGTGACCCTGGACCACAAAACCAGTCTTAAGTAGCATGAGCATATTTGTAGCAATAGCTACAATACAGTACAATACAATACATTGTATGGGTCAAAATGACAGATTTTGCTTTTATGCCAAAAATCAGCATGATATTAAGTAAAGATCAAGCTATTTAGCAAATTTTCTACAGTAAATATATCAAAATGTAATTTTTATTAGTAATATACATGGCTAAGAACTTAATTCCGACAACTTTAAAGGTGATATTCTTAATATTTAGATTTTTTTGCATCTCAGATTCCAGATTTTCCTATTATTATCCTATTCCTAACAAGCCATACATAAATGGAAATCTTATTTATTTTCAATGTTAAAAAATTTACCCTTATGACTAGCTTTGTGGTTCAGGGTCACATTTGTTTAAAGTTAAATGAATAAACAAGTAAGATTCAAATATGAGATTATGAATATAAAAATACATTTTCAGTATAGCGGAGACGTGGGCTAGATGTCACACAGGGAAACAACTTTACAATGTTACGTTTTGATTCCAGTTACAGAAATGTTTGTTTTTCTCTTAAATGCAATATTTGTTTACCAAAATAGTGTGTTGATATTTCTATATGCCACATTTTATATGTTTAGTCTTGCTGTTTTATAATAATAATACTCTGCTGACAAGTGGATATTATGATTTGAAAGGTTCCCACTGAGGCAAGCTGTCACAAAAGGTCAACATGTGTTCAAATAACTTTTTCCCTTCATGTAAGAGGTAAGAAAAAATTCTATTTTCTATTTTGCTTTAGCAAAGACTTTAAAATTATGCTTACTCAGAATTTCAAATATAAAACTTAAGTGAGAAATATTTACTGGCAAAAAATAGACAACTTCCTCCAGTCTCTCCTGTATATACACTTTCATAATCAATACATTCATACAAATAATTATGAACTACCGAGGTTAGAGACCGTACAAGTAACAATGTACCTACAATGTAATTCTTTATTTCCTATGGAAGTAACAGTGTGGGTGGGCTTAAAATATGAAACAATATTAGCTTTAGTAGTATGTAGTTAGTTATAAGTTAATGTACACTTTTAAATCAAGATAGGAATGACACAAATGCCGCACACAACTGTTTTTCTGAAGCTCAGGGCCTCTTTAACTAACTTCTTCACTTTACAGATACACGGCGGGGTCATCTGAGGGGCCGAACAGTTTGAAATCCTTTGTTTCCCAACTGTAACTCCCATAAGGTTCTGAAGTAAATGTGCTCAAAAGCAACGACGCGTGATAAATTGCTTGTGAGCGCAAATGCGGCAGTTACATAATAAAGCCGCAAATCGATGTTCCGGCGGAGCCGCGCTACACAAATATCACATTCAAACACGGATGCTACAATCTCAAATCAAACTCACCAACTGGTCCTGGGGTCGGCAGTGATTTCGCCAGCGTCCTCCAAGCACTACAGAGGAAAAGAAAAAGAAAAAAAGAGCGGGAGGTGTGCGGTGGACGCATTCTTACAGCGGCATCGTCAGATCCTCCTTGAGTAGCAGTTCATCCATGTTTCGTTGCGGGATGGCACAAGACTGACTGCTCTAAAGTGCGGTTGCCACGGGTGCCCACTCCCTTCCCGAGTACGGCTGCTCCGCTTCTTTCAGTCCTGTTGTCCCAGATGGGAGGGGGAGACTTTGGAGTGCAGTGCTTCCAAGCGCACTCTGCCGGCCGAGGTTCATATTTCACGTTTTGGGCTATTTGACGGCCGTTTCCAGCGTTTCATTGATTAACCCTCAAGCATCCTTCTATAGCAAGGATTATAGAGACAAAGGTCTCAGGTGTGATCCCAACTTTTTTTAAAAAATAAATGTCTTTTTTTTTTTTTCTAAAAGTACCATAATTTTATGTAAAATACACTTATTTTAATGTTATATTTAATCAGAATCAGAATCAGAAAGAGCTTTATTGCCAAGTATGCTTGCGCATACAAGGAATTTGTTTTTGTGACATTAGCTTCCAGTGTACATAGACAACAACACAGACAATAAAAAAAAAAAAAATTACAAATAACAAAAATAAATAAAATAAAATAAAATAAAGGTAATAGAGAATAGAAAATATACATATGTAAATATAAATATAAATAGACAAAAAATATTTATATAGAAAAATGGATTAAGAAATAAGTGTCATATACAGTTGTGCTATTGATGCTTGATGAAAGTTATTGCACATTTTTATTGCACAACGGGGTGAACATTTAGCTGTTCATAAGTCGGATTGCCTGGGGGAAAAAACTGTTCTTGTGCCTGGTTGTCCTGGTGTTAGGGGCTCAGTAGCGTCGGCCAGATGGCAAAGGTTCAAAGAGTGAATGGCTTGGATGTGAGGGATCCAGGGTGATTTTCTGAGCTCTTTTCTTCACCCTGGATGTATACAGTTCTTGAAGGGTGGGCAGGGGAGCACCAATAATCCTCTCTGCAGTCCGAACTGTTCTCTGTAATCTTCTGGTGTCTGATTTTGCAGCTTTTCGCTTCACAAGTTGTTAATTGATGGACTGGAGTCGTGTGGATTATTGTGATGTTTTTATAAGTTGTTTGGACTCTCGTTCTGACAGCACATTCACTGCAAATGATCCATGAGTCAAATGAGTAAGTGATGTTAAAATAACTCACATGAAGACTGCAGACAAGTAAGACTTCAGCTATATGTAAACTACTTCTAAGTGCACTTCTAAGATCCACACACCATAGTTTTATGATAAAAAATGTTATGTTTTTCTTTTCCACACTGTTCCCTTTTTTGCCTCACTAGTCATGGAAACATCACACATCTCACATCCTTAAACTGTGCTCACAAACAAATGCGTAATTTGTGATTACACACTTCGGTGGAGACATTTTAATGACTGCAAATTAAAAAAGCAACAACAGAAAACAGCAAAAATTAAATGGGTTACAATGAGTGAAGCATATGCATAATACATTTTGGTGCAAATGGTTTGCAAGTTAGATGAAATGAATGTGACAGTTTATGTGACATTGCTCTATGAATAAGGCTCAGTGTTCACGACTGATAATCAAAATGGATCTTCGCCAATCTGAAATACTAAGAATGTTTCTAACAAGATTAATAGGTTGGAGACAATGCTCATTCATCTACATATTTATCTACTAAAAAAAAAAAAAACATAAATAGAAATGCAAGCCATGGGTATTCAGTGTCTCTATGTATATGCCTGAATATAAACCATATTAGAATGGTTTGTGAAGAATCATGTGACGCTGAAGACAGTAGTAATAATGCTGAAAATTCAGCGTTGCCATCACAGGAATAAATGACATTTTAAAATATATTAAAATACAAAACAGTTATTTTTATTTATTTATTTTTTTTTCCACACAATGTTACTGTTTTGACAGTATTTTTGTTCAAATACATGTTACATTGGTGAGTCTTAATTCAAAATATGCCAAAATGCTGGGCTGCTCAACTAATGCTTGCATCTTTATATCCATGATACACTTTTAACAGAAAGAATTTAAAAAAAAAAAAAAAATTAATAAAAAGCATCATAAAGCTCAAGATTTTCAGTCCTATGTCTCGTACTGGTCTCCATTCAGTTGCTGAATGTCATCACCATCTTCGTCACATGGAGGACGGTTACGCTTGAAAAAACCCACCTTAGACAGAAAAATAGACAATATTGTATGTTAACATGGATGGAGATTTATGTGGTAAGCATACCTACATGTGTTTTTACAGTAGTATGTTTTTGTTATAAACTAGGAGACTTGTATGGGACAAAGCACCCTCTGCTGTTCAACATATACAATTACCTTCCAGAAGATGGTGCTCAGTGCAGCTAGTAGAAGTAGTCCAGCAATGACTGACACTATTATCCACCACACAGGTACCTCTTCTTGTCCATCTGGGCGTCTCCAAACTATATTTGTATGTGTCTAGATAGATTTACAAGGACTGTTTAATGAGCAGTTACATATATTGTATGATACAAACCAAAGAACTGATATCCCACCTCTGCTTTTCCTCTGGGCAGCACATCTGGCTTGATTTTCGAGGGCACATCTGTCACTTCATAGTAAGCCGTGGAGTGAAGAACGAAATTTACATATGGTCTCTGAGTGGCGAATGGAAATACAAACAGAGAGAGAAAAGGATATAAATACCAGATGACGTTTTTATCTGTTTAGGGCTTGATCTATAAAGTTTTGCCCACCTTTAAGAAGGTTTGTACCCACAATCTGCTCATCACTCTTACTATGGCCCTCTCATCTCTCTGCAGTCCCACAGCCTCACACTCGAACTGAAGACACTGGTCACCACTAGAGCAGTTCTGCACAGTGAGAGATATAACAATATGTAACAATAAATTTATTTAAATATAGTTTGTAAGATCTTATTTCCTCAGATGGGATTGTGTAGAGCCCTTTGAAGCTGTATTGAAACTGCAATTTGGACCTTCAACCCCACTGAAGTCCACTATAGAGAAAAATCATGGAATGTTTTCTTCAAAATACTTCTTTTTGACTGAAGAAAGAAAGACATGAACATCTTGGATGACATGGGGGTGAGTAAATTATCAGAACTTTTTCATTCTGGAATCGAACTAATCTTTTAACAAGAGACACTGGTCTGCGATATCACCCTCTACTGGTAAAGAAGAAGCAAAACGTTAAAATAAAATAAAATAAAATAATCAAGTGATCAAATGATCAAATGATTCTGAAAACGCAGCTTTTACATCACAGGAATAAAGTACATTTTAAATATTATTCAAATAGAAAACGGTTCTTTTAAATTGCAAAAGCATTTGTATAATATTAGTGTTTTTACTGTGTTTTTCTAATAAATGCAGCCATGGTAAGCATGAGAGACTTCTTTCAAAAACATTTAAAAATCTAAATGATTAAAAACCATACCACATGGACAGTATTTTGCCACTGCTGCTCATATTCAGTTTTTTGTGGCAGGTCACGTTTGTTGATGTGATGAAAATGGACATTGGAGGATTCCAGCTTCACTAACTGTGGACCAAGATAAACAGGTAAGGAAGCAGTTATTGCCATTGTATAAAATGTATTATACTTATTAAATATACCATTATTATTTGCACATGGTACCATACTGCAGTATCTTGGAATGGCATGTTAATACCTATAATTATGATTATGATAATCATTCACTATAATCAGTTATTATATGTGACCCTGGACCACAAAACCACTAGCAACAGTATATTTGTAGCAATAGCCAAAGATACATTGTATGGGTCAAAATGATCCGATTTTTCTTTTATGCCAAAATCATTAGGATATTCAGTAAAGATCATGTTCCAGGAAGATATTTTGAGAGATAAATTTTACCGTAAATGTATCAAAACGTAATTTTTGATTAGTAATATGCAAAGCTAAGAAACTTCATTCGGACAACTTTAAAGACAACTTTCTCAATATTTAGTTTTTTTTGCACCCTCAGATTTTCAAATAGTTGTATCTTGGCAAAATATTATCCTACCATACATCAATGAAAAGCTTATTTATTCAGCTTCCGGATGATGTATAAATCTCATTTAAAAAAATTGACGCTAATGACTGGTTTTGTGGTCCAGGGTCAGATATAGTATTAAACACTATGTTACATTGTACCATGGTATTGCTACAGTACATTGTTGTTAGGGTATGAGCCAGTGTTTACACATGAGTTCAGATGCAAAACGCCCTAAAAACCATCTCAGTCAAAAATAAGATAATTATACTGAATGAATGCTCTCGACACATATTATACATCCATCAAGTACTTCAAACTCGCTAAAATCCCAGCCTCAGTCCAATCAGAAGTACCGGTGTTGTGCCCATTTTCAACCTCTGCCAAATTATTACCCCATCTCGTTGAAATCTCTACCTGATTGCCTAATCCTAACCCCACCCCTAATCCTAACCTCTCCCCCACACCTAACCCTAAACCTCCCAATACTACTGAGGTAGTAATCTGGCAGGGGTCAGAATTCGGCATAACACTGGTACTTAAGTAGAAACCTATACATCAGCCTGATAAAAATGCATTTTTTAAAGAAAGACGTCAGGTGGATTTAGAGGCTTTTGCATCTGAACTCTTCATATATGATATAGATAAAGTGTGCTGAGATTATATTTTGCTGACAGATGACTTATTCAGTTTAATTTAGAAATAATGGCCAGTAGGGGGCACTCTTACCCCACGTGGGTCAATGTTGGAATAGTCTGTTTGACAGGAGATGAGCTCTTCGGAGGCATTAGCAAACACATATAGCAGATAGGACTCGTTTTGTGAAACAGGAAACTCCAGTGTCAGCTTTGCGTTGACCGGACTGGGGCCCATGTTCCTTAGCTGAGAAAGGAGAATAGAAATTTGTACATAAGTTACACAAAACCGCTGAAGTGAAGGTGTTAACAGTAATGCTAGACCGAGCATATTACCTCATATACATGCTCTACGAGTGGGCCTACTGCATCCAAGTCTTCTGGGTAATCCTTCGCCTCCCATTTAGCAATAGGCAGGACGCAGTCAACCGGAGAAGAGACACTGTAACAGTGTTGTAAAGTGTCATCGATACAATCCTACTAATCCTGTTTTTTTTTTGTTTTTTTTGTTGTCATTTTTATTTGTGTGTGTGTGTGTGTGTTTTTTTAATATATATATATATATATATATCTATATTGGTTTTAAGTTTTGGGTTTTAATTTTAGTTTAACTATTTTAGTACTTTAGAATAAAACTAATAAAAAAAAAAAGAGAAATGTTGCTCTTGACAATAATTAGCTGAAACAAAATAAGTTAATTGTTTATTTATATCTTAATTTTGCTGGTAAATACATTCTGGTAAATCATTTTTCGGGTAAATACTTATACTTAATACATATATTGAGGCGGCAGAGACTGAAAACGTGAGCATTGCACTCACTTCAGTATGTGTGTAGTAAACCATATACAGATGAAGACAAAATTATTAGCCCCCCTGTGAAATGTAACATTTTTTTAAGAATATTTCCCAAGTGATGTTTAACAGAGCAAGAGAATGTTTTCACATTATTCCCTATATATTTTTTTTCCTTCTAGAGAAAGTCTGATTTCTTATAGTTACTTGAATAAAAGAATTAAAAAATAAATAAATAAAAAACTGCTAAGGTCAATATTATTAGCCCCCTTAAGAAAGTATTAGTTCCCCCTCAGTCGTTCTCTACGACGTTACGTCAATGACGTAATATTGGGGATCGGCAACGAGACCCTATCACCTCTGAGCTAAAGAGAAAAAGCCAATGAGAATTGGCGAGTGGAATTTGCATGCCGCGCCACTCCCCCGGACATACGGGTATATAAGATGGCGGCGTGCATCCACTCATTCAGATTTCTGCTTCGGAGCCTCGCCTGTTGAGCTGTTCCAGAGAGAAAAGAATACTGAAGACGGAGAAGAACCTTACCTGCTGTTCCTGCTCCGGTTCCTGCTGTGTGCTCGATCGTGTTACCGGCGCTGCCGGCATCTGTGCCAAACCAGCGATCTCTGGCTGTTGCCTTCCCTGGGGCACGCCGATCTAAAAGAGCAATTTTCTTACACGGTCGTCGATAGCATCTTCCGGGATGTCTGTCCGACCGTGTGCTGCTCGATGTGGTGGTTTTCTGTCGTCTAATGACGGCCACGAGCGCTGCCTCTCGTGCCTGGGCCGAGAACACGCTGAGGCGGCGTTTGTGGATGGATCGTGCACTCACTGTGAGCGCATGTCCATGGCCACGCTACGATCGCGCCTCTCGTTCGCGAGATGGCGCCCTTCATCCTCTACCCCTTCCAGTTCGGCGGGCCGTTCCGGCTCCTCGGCTGCATTGGTTAGAGGTGAAGGTGATCTGAGGGTGACAGTGCCGAACGTTCCGTCGGGCCAGCCCCCGCGGAAGTCCGGTCCCTCAAAGCGTGGCCCCGTGGAGTTGCCAAAGCTCAGCACTCGTCCACCAGCTGGACCTAGTGTTACCTTTGGCGCTCCAGAGGATGATAGAATGTCCGTCACTGCATCAGAGGAGGGGCTTACGCCTGCTGATGCTGAAGCTTCTACTGGGCAGCCCCCCGCTGCGGCGGCTGCTCAGTCGGAGCAGGTCCTGTTGGTTGTGCCGTTTTGGCCCACCCGGACCTGGTTTGCCGACCTCATGCTCCTCGCGACAGTCCCTCCCTGGAAGATTCCCCTGAGGAAGGACCTTCTTTCTCAGGGGGACGGCACGATTTGGCACCCGCGTCCCGATCTATGGAACCTACATGTGTGGCTTCTGGACGGGACACGTAGGACCTCACTGGCCTCCCCCAGGCCGTGATAGACACTATCACTCAGGCTAGAGCCCCCTCTACGAGGCAGGCCTACGCCCTGAGGTGGGGTCTGTTCGTTGACTGGTGTTCCTCTCGCCAAGAGGACCCACGGAAATGCTCGGTCGGAGTGGTGCTTTCCTTCCTGCAGGAGAAGTTGGAGCGGAGACTGTCCCCCTCCACTTTGAAAGTGTATGTCGCAGCGATTGCGGCATATCACGATGCAGTGGATGGTTCATCCCTAGGGAAGCATCACCTGATCGTCAGGTTCCTGAGAGGTGTGAGAAGGATTAACCCTCCTAGATCACACCTCGTACCCTCTTGGGATCTCTCCGTGGTCCTTCAGGGCCTTCGGGGAGCTTCCTTCGAGCCGCTCGGTTCAGTTGAGCTGAAGTTCTTGACGCTCAAGACTTCGCTCCTGGCTGCGCTGGCCTCCATCAAGAGGGTAGGGGACCTACACGCATTTTCGGTCAGCGAAGAGTGCTTAGAGTTCGGGCCAGGTAACTCTCACGTTATCCTGAGACCCCGGCCCGGCTACGTGCCCAAGGTTCCCACCACTCCCTTTCGAGATCAGGTGGTGAACCTGCAAGCTCTGCCCCAGGAGGAGGCAGACCCGGCCTTGGAGTTGCTGTGTCCCGTCCGTGCCCTGCACATTTACGTGGACCGCACCCGGAGCTTCAGACGCTCCGAGCAGCTCTTTGTCTGCTTCGGGGGACAGCAGAAGGGGAATGCTGTCTCCAAACAGAGGTTGGCTCACTGGGTAGCTGATGCCATCACCTTGGCTTATGAAGCCCAAGGTGAGCCGTGCCCCCTGGGAGTGAGAGCCCACTCCACCCGGAGTGTTGCCTCCTCCTATGCGCTGGCGCACGGCGCCTCTCTAGCAGACATCTGTAGAGCTGCGGGCTGGGCGACACCCAAAACCTTTGCGCGGTTCTACAACCTCCGCGTTGAGCCAGTGTCCTCCCGTGTGTTGGGTAACATCAGGTAATTTGCGGGAGGACGGCTCAGGTGTCGGCTTGCTGCGCCACTCCTCTCGGATCCGTGCGCTATTCTCCCAGTTGTTCCCATGGTTGAACTCTGGGTCCTCCTTGCCCCGCAGTACTGGACTAGACGGAGTAGTCCATACTGTGCTCCGGAGCGGGGCCTCCTTCACCCCCCTCCGGTTGTGGCATCATGTCTCAGTATCTCCACGGAACCTTCCGTGTTTCCCCAGTCTAGTTAGACTTACTTCTAAAGCTTCCACATGACTTAACCGTCATTGTGCTCCGCCCCCCAACGGCTGCTTCAAAACTTGGCACCCCTGGTGGGCCACCACGTGGTCTACAGGGCGTTGGGACGGTTACGCATTGAGCCCTTTGTTCCGACACGCTTGCCTGCCGGCATTGGGTCTCGGCTGCGTAACGCAGTTCAGGATTGTGGCGTTTTCCAGAGGTCCCCAATATTACGTCATTGACGTAACGTCGTAGAGAACGACTGAGGGGGAACGTCTCGGTTACGAAGGTAACCCTCGTTCCCCGAAGGAGGGAACGGAGACGTTACGTCCTCTTGCCACAATCCTGGACTACGCTGAAGCCGGGTTGCGGCTCGGCTCCTCAGCAAATCTGAATGAGTGGATGCACGCCGCCATCTTATATACCCGTATGTCCGGGGGAGTGGCGCGGCATGCAAATTCCACTCGCCAATTCTCATTGGCTTTTTCTCTTTAGCTCAGAGGTGATAGGGTCTCGTTGCCGATCCCCAATATTACGTCATTGACGTAACGTCTCCGTTCCCTCCTTCGGGGAACGAGGGTTACCTTCGTAACCGAGACGTTTGATTAGCTTTAGAACAAACCACTGTTGTCCAGTGACTTGACAAATTAACCTAATTTGCCTGATTAACCTAGTTACACCTTTAAATTGCTCTTTAAGCTGAGGATTAGTATCTTGCGAAACAACTAGTAAAATAATATGCACTGTCATCATGGCAAAGACAAAAGAAATTGGTTTGGACTTGTTAATGCTTATAAAGATGGAGAAGGATACACACGTTTATCAAAGCGTTTTCAAGTGTCAAGAACTGCAGTGAGATGCATTATCAAGAAGTTTAAAGAGACCAACACAGTGGAGAACAAGACGGGCAGAGGCAGGAAGCAAAAGATTTCAAAAACTTTGGAAAGAAAACTAGTGAGAGTGGTTTCTAAAGACCCAAGAACAACTGCCAAGACACTAGTGAATGACCTAGCCAAGTGTGGAATTGATGTCTCAACAAAGACAGTCACTAGAGCCCTGCACAGGAATGAACTGCGAGGTTGCCGACCAAGAAAGACTCCACTTCTGAAGAAGAGACACCTCCAAGCTTGAATGAGGTTTGCTAAAGACAACCTGGGGGAATGTGATGCATACTGGAAACGTGTCTGTTGGTCAGATGAGACAAAACTTTTTGGCCATAGAGATGTTGCCTATGTTCGGAGAAAAAAGGGAGAGCAATTCAACCCCAAGAACACCGTTCCTACAGTGAAACATGGTGGTGGGAGTATAATACTGTGGGGATGTTTCAGTGCGTTTGGAACTGGGAATCTCGTCAGGGTTGAAGGAAACATAAAAAAGGAAGACTAAAAGAAGATTTTGAAAGAACCTCAGACAGTCTGCAAAAAAACTTGGTTTGGGTCGACATTTTGTCTTCCAGCATGATAACTACTCAAAGCATACCTCACTTTTGGTGAAGAAATACCTCCAAATGAGCAAAGTGAGTGTACTTGACTGGCCTGCACAAAGCCCAGACTTGAATCCAATAGAAAATCTGAGGGGCACACTAAAATCCAGAGTTTGTGCAAGAAGACCAACAAATGTGGAGGAGCTTGAGAGATTTGCTAAGGAAGAATGGGCTGTCATTCCTCAGGAGACATGCTTGAAACTTTTTGAGAACTACAGCAAACGACTAAAGGCTGTTATCAAGCAAAAGGGATACACTATTGACTATTAACATCAGAGGGCTAATAATTTTGACCAGTAGACTTTTTAAAATTCTTGGTTATACATTTATTTCTATTTGTATTACAAACCCTAAAGCTTCCTGAATAAAGTATGTTTAAAATGTGTGTGTTGATAAAATTGTCTTTCTGTTAAACAACACTTGGGAGTTATTTGAAAAATAATGATAATAAATCTTACAAGGGGCTAATAATTCTGTCTTCAACTGTATATGCTTCCTCGCTTGTTTGTGCACAAGTATTCTACTTTTTAGTCGACAATCATTATCTCTGTTCAGTTTCAGTTTTGAGTGCTTTTTTTGTAATGGAGAGAAACTAAATGATATGAAAATGGCAGTAGCACTAACCCACGCATCTCCAGGGAAGCCACAGCATTAACTTGAATCTGCAGTTGGACCAGGTTACTGTCTGGGTTCTGGCTGTTCTTACTGAAAACAGTAAGAGAGATCAAGCAGAAGAAACAGATAATTATTGTTGTCATCATGCGCAAAATGCACCAGAACAGGTTTGCGTTTATTATGGGGCAGACAAGCTAGCAAAATAAAGACATCATTTTGTTCCGTTTTGTTTTGCTAACAGCACAGATGGTTTGTGTATATGAATGTTCACACCTTCTTATTTGCATTTGGAATGTGATGTGGTTCTCCACCTGTTCCAGACCACCCATGCTGAAGTAAAGACCTGCTTTCAGCTGAATGAGAGAACACAACCGAGAGCAAAATGTTCTACAACAGGCTGTACATGAATGAGCACCCAAATTGGGTTATTATGTTGATCATGTCACCCTGACCTGATGTCCAGCCTCCATGGGGTTACCCAGATCACAAACCACAATGACAGAGCCATTCTCCTTTTTCTGACTGCACACCAAATGACTGAAGTCCTACACAACACATTTTACACTTTAATGTGACACAAACTAGCAATAATGCTACTACTCACATGAACATAAAAGTGTGATGACAGAAAGGGGGCAGTCATGCATCATTTGTTAGGCTTGATTTAGTTGTGGAGGTGTCATAGAGTAATGACACTTAGAGCTGTAAATGAGTTCAGACAGACGTCTGAAAAAAAGTGCTGCTATTGTTAACTAAAAAAAGGTTAACTATTAAAGCTATTAAAAATTCTTGACTGAACTGAAATAAAATATGTATACACACACACATACACACTGCTGTTCAAAAGTTTGGGGTAACTAAGATTTTTAATGTTTTTTAAAGATTGCAGTTCTATTTAAATCAAGGAGAAAAATAAATATAATATATTATTGCAATTTATAATAACAGTTTTCTATTTTAATATACAATACAATTAATAAATAGAATTTATTTCTGTGATGCAAAGCTGAATATTCATCAGTCATTACTCCAGTCTTTAGTGTCACATTATCCTCCAGAAATCATTTTAATATACTGATTTATTATCAATGTTAGAAACTGTTGTGCTGCTTAATATTTATTTATTTATTTTTGGAACCTGTGATACTTTTACAGGTTTCTTTGATTAATAAAAAGTTAAGAACAGAGTTTATTCAAAATAGAAATCTTCTAACAATACAAGTTTTTTTTTTTTTTTTTATCAATTAAAGACATCCTTGCTGAATAAAATTATTAATTTCTTTCATAGAAAGAAAGAAAGAAAAAAAAATGCTGGCCCCAAAATTTGAACAGTAATGTATACTGTTTCTATTTTAAATAAATATTGTTTGTATTAACATTTTGTTCATCAAAGAATCCAGAAAAAAGTATCATAGGTTCCAAAAAATGTATTAAGCAGCAAAACTGTTTCCAACATTAACAATAAATCAGCATATAAGAATGATTTCTGAAGGATCATGTGACATTGAAGACCGGAGTAATGCCTGATGAAAATTCAGCTTTGCATCACAGGAATAAATTCTACTTTAAATACAAAATTAAATTTAAAATTGCAATACTATTTCACAATATTACTGTTTTTCTGTGTTTTTAATCACATAAATGCAGCCTTGAGGAGCAGAAAAGATTTATTTAAAAAAAAAAAAAAACAATAAAAATCTTACTTATCCCAAACATTTGAATGGCAGTGTGCACACACACACACACACACACACACACACACACACACACACAAAAGGACATAAAATGACTAAAACTAAAATGAATCATGAAAACCAATAAATTCATAACTAAAATAAAATCAATAAATAAGCAAACAAACAAACAAAAATCTTTAAAAATCTATATCTTCAAAATACTTATGAGGCTGAATGAATTGACCCTAAAGGCATTGTCACATTTACTGATGTTCAGTGAATTTTTGTGAAATCCAGTCATTCAATAGCAAACCATGTAAATGGGGATTTTGCTTGAAAGCGAAATATTTCTTCATGCTGATTTTGTGCTGAGTTCAAGTTGGTCAGGCAAATTTGCCACATTGATCAACAGAAAGCTACTTGGTTTGAAAGTGACTTCTATTTGAGCTGGTATGCATCCCTACACATGACGATTTACTTTTTTGCCCACAAAATGTGACAAAGCACAACACTAAACACTGCTGCTTTTTTATAAGCATAAACTTCTCAGAGCACAAAAGTATCTGCTCTGTTCACACAACAGCATGATTGGAACTGATGTTCTGTAACTTGTGATCCTGTCTGCAACAAACAGGAAGTGTCTAAACCCTCACCTCCTGGTTGCTCACAACACCCTGATAATGTGTGTGTGCCGGTGGGCTGATATATAGCTCAGTCTCATAAGCTCCCTCTCCTTGATTCTCAGCCTCGATAATCAGCAGAGCTGGATTCTCATCTCCGATCAGGATTGGTTGTGTTGACCTGTTTTTGATAAATGTTTACATGTCTGTTATCGTCTTATCCACCTTATTTTTCCTCTAAGAGGGGGTACGGACATTTGTTAATTTTTATGTGTGAGGCTTCAGGTCTCATCGGCATCCAGCTATTTTTAGCTGTATAAAACAGCTCATTTTGCTGCTTGATATTGCAAACTTGTGTGTCTTACCATATTATTTCAATGTATTATCTTAATTATCAACACAGTGGTTTGTAGTGCAAACATTTTTACAGTTTACTGCACTTTGTTATTGAACCAGAAGTTGTGCACATTCACAAAAAACGGCTTACTTTCGTGTTGAAAAATAAGGTGCATAACTATAGCTGCAACAAAATAACAAAATAAGCAACTTACGCAACTGCCTTCAACTTCAAGTCTGGTGTACAGATGTTATCTTGACCACAATTGAGTATGATCCGTGTCTAGATACAACAAAAGGTTTCAACAGGTACATACAAATAAGTATGTGTTGCAGTAATGACAGAAACAATATATTCCAGCCATTACCTGTCCAACAGCGACACTTTGTCCATGCAGCACTGCATTTTGGGAGTCAGCCAGACTGTAATTCACTGAGATGAAGATTGGACTCAGCTTGTCCTTAAACTCAGGCTAGAAAAGAATAGAGTGAGATGAAAGGTAACTCACTGAAAAAATGGCAACATTACCATCTTGCGTTCTAAATAGAAACAACAAAAAAGATAATTAAGAGAATTTGATTACAGCGAGAAAATCACATGAATGACCTGTTGTGCAGCTGGGAACACAGGAGCATTTAAGTTTCCATTTTTTATTGGTACTTAGCACTAACCAGATCTAATTTATGAGTGTATATAGCCTTTGTACTCTCAAAACCACTCAGTGTTCTGGTGTTGGTTCTGAAGGTCAGAAGACTCATTCTTCTTATCCACTGCACTGCAGTTCCTGCACATCGCCATTTTGAAAAATAGTTGAAGAGGATGAAACACACCAGTAGGTAGGCCGTGAAGTTTCTGCAGACATCTGCTGAGTTTCTCTCCACCGAGAGCTGGAAGTAAGTGTACGGCTGGTTGGAGTCCAGTAAGAGGGTTCGTCTGGCCATGCTCTGCTTCATCCTGTCCAGCTGAAGCTCTGTGTTTAGCACTAGAAGAAAATATGTTGGAAACAGCTGAAAAACCTGCAAATCTTTGGCGACACCTTTAATGCACCCAAACATTTTCTTTTAAAACCCTTTATACGTACAAGAAGCTGAATTTCTTCAATTCCATTGTGTTCGTTTTTAATTGTTGGTTTATTTAAATGTGTACTATCTACACATCCTCGACCATTACAACACATCTAGCCTTTTTTTTCTTGTTTTGTTTTCACTCATTAGTGCTGTTTTTTTTAAAGGTAAAAACAGTTCAACTTACTTCGGGACACTTGCATTCTTTCCTTTGGAGCTTAAAGGGATAGTTCACCCAAAAATGAAAAATCTGTCATTAATTACTCACCCTCATGTTGCTCCAAAACTGTAAGACCTTCATTCATCGTTAGAACACAAATTAAGATATTTTTTTATAAATTGCAAGACCCTCCATAGACAGCAATGCAACTGACACATCGTTAAAACAGTCATGTGACATTAGTGGTTCAACCATAATTTAATGAGGCTACAAGAATACTTTTTGTGTGCAAAGAAAACAAAAATAACTTCTGTGTCAGCATTTAATGAGTGTTGTGGTACTCACGTTCAATAAATGGTTAAATAAAGTCATTATTTTTGTCTTTGCACACAAAAAGTTTTCTCATGGCTTAATAAACTTGTTGAACTTGTTGAAACTAGTTGAACCACTGACGTCACATGGACTATTTTAACAAAGGTATTTTCTACCTTTCTGGGCCTTGAACGTGATAGTTGCGTTGCTGTCTATGCAGGGTCAGAAAGCTCTTGGATTTCATCAAACATATCTTAAATTGTGTTCTGAAATTGAACGTCGAAAATTGAATACGAAATTGAATTGAAGGTCTTACGGGTTTGGAACGACATGAGGGTGAGTATTTAATGACAGAATTTTCATTTTTGGGTGAACTGTCCCTTTAATACTAAGGTAAGCAACTGTGATGGTGAGGTTGACCATGTTTATTAAGAAAGTTTTTTACCACTATGTGCTTATTAGTAATTTTATATGGATTACGTACCAATCTCCTCAGGAATCCTGTGGCCAGAAACACTGATGCATGCCATAATCACAAAGCTGTGGAAAGGTAAAACAAGTGCTGACTATATATATTCTATAGACGTACCACAACCATGTAGGTTAGAATTCAAAGCATGCAGAAAATATGGATTACATCACTGATCAATGAAGGTCCTTGATGCATTGTGATCGTGCATTAGTCTTAAAAAGCATGTGGGTGTAATCAATAGCTCACTGTACCATTCTTGACTCTGCTAATCCTTGAGAAGCTTTTCTTGGCTGACTAATCAGGCATTTTGAATGCCAGCCACTTGAATCATGATGACACAGTGAAGCTATCTCTTGTGCTAAGTTCAGAAGCATTACCAAGTAATAAAGGTGCTGCTCTGCTGGAGTTGACAAAATTTGTCTTCGGGGTTCAAAAGATCAGGGAAGAATAAGAGTCGAGTCTGTGTCCTCACTACAGCCTGTGCCCTGATAAAGTCAAACATATTATTGATCCAACATGCAGAATCATTGTTCAGATCACTGGTTCTTAACCGGTGGTTCACGACCCATAGCAACAGGTTTAAAAAAAGGTTAAATACACCTTACAGAATCTACAAATTATTAATTATTTTACCAAAATAAGAGGGATCATACAAAATGCATGTTATTTTTTATTTTGAAATGGCCTTAATAAGACCACATAAAAGACGTTTACATATAGTCCACAAGAGAAAATAATAGTTGAATTTATAAAAATGACCCTGTTTAAAAGTTAACATACACTTGATTCTTAATGCTGTTGTTACCTGAATGTTTTTTTTTTAAGAATAGTTATTCATGAGTCCCTTGTTTGTCCTGAACAGTTGAACTGCCTGCTGTTCTTCAGAAAAATCCTTCAGGTCCCACACATTCTTTGGTTTTTCAGCATTTTTGTGTATTCAAACACTTTCCAACAATGACTGTATGATTTTGAGATCCATCTTTTCACACTGAGGACAACTGAGGGACTCATATGCAACTATTACAAAAGCTACAAACACTCACTGATGCTCCAGAAGGAAAAAAAACAATGCATTAGAAGTAAGAACTTTTTGAATTTAAAGATCAGGTTACATTTCACTATATATATATATATATATATATATATATAGTCAAAATAAGAAAAATGTACGCATCTTCATTCTGTTCAAAAGTGTTCTTAATGCATGTTTTTTTTTTTTTTTTGGAGCATCAGTGAGTGTTTAAACCTTCTGTAATAGTTGCATATGAGTCCTTCAGTTGTCCTCAGTGTGAAAAGATAAATCTCAAAATCATGCAGTCATTGTTGGAAATGGTTCAAATAAACAAGAATGCTGAAAAAACAAAGAATCTGTGGGAAGGACTTTTCTGAATAACAGCGGACAGTTTAACTGTTTAGGACAAACAAGGGACTCATGAACAACTATCACTAAACAAAAGAGAAAAAAAAAACAGCTGTGGATCATTCAGGTAACACAGTATTAAGAATTAAGTGTATGTAAACTTTTGAACAGGGTCATATTTATAAATTCAACTATTAATTTCTCTTGTGGACTATATGTAATCGACTTTTATGTGGAATATCTTATTCATGTCAGTACTGAATAAAAAATAATTCACATTTTGTATTATCCTTCTTATATTGGTAAAATAATTATCATTTTGCAGATTCTGGTGTATGTACTTTTGACTTAACTGTATGTATTTTAAGGACTTGATTGCAATTAAGATGATTTTAAATTTGTACCTGTAGGTTGCCACTTTACTTGCACCCCAAGCACCAATGATGAGATCTAAAGGGGAGAAAAATATATATCATGAAATCTAGAATCTCTCAGCAAACACCACACGGGGGTAAAAAAAGTAATTGAGGTACATGACAGTCATGTTAAACTGGAAGAAAGGAAGTGTGGGGACTACTTTGTCTGGCAGAAGTGACCTAAGAGATCAACCACCACAGGCAGATAGTGAGATAAAGAGCGCCAAGAGTCCCTCTCCAGAGCTTGAGGTGCTGTACATCAAAAAGCATTGCCATGTCCACACTGGACCCCAGTGTCAGAGCTCTTTTCCATTTATATCTGTACTAAGAGGGCTGTGGCACTGACTACAGCATTCCAGTCTCATGATGACTCTCTCGTGCCACCCAGACAGCTCTTCGCTCCTCCCAAGGGATTGTGGGAAAAGGCTCTTAGTGGAGATTGTTCACAACAGACATTCTAACTTTGAGGACAATCTCTGAAGCTTAGACTGGATCTAACATACAGTTATTTGTGGGTTTTGTACTTTAAGCATGACTCATAGGTGGCTCCACAGGGTTGTTGGGAAGGTTATGGTGTTTTGATGCAGTGACCCAGCTGAGGTTTGCTGGTCAGATTATAATGGAAGGTAATGGGGGGTGCACAGTGACTGCAGGGTTCTGGTGAAAAGAGCTAGCATTTATGACAATGGCTGGAGACCATATTAAAACATGTAACAAACTACATGCATGTTTTGAATTTAAAGGGATAGTTCAACCCAAAAATGAAATCTCTGTCATTTTTCACCCACCTAACGTCCAAACCTGTAGTACTTTCTTTATTCCACTGAATACAAAAGGAGATCCATACAATTAAAGTTTTTATGATGACTTTATGTGTTTTATGCAACCCAGGCTCATGAAAAATTTGCCTCTATTTAAGGCAAAATAAAAGGTAAGGTAAAAATACAATTTTACAATGTCATGTGTCCGACATGAAAATTATGTCACTCACATAATATGACATCGCGTCGGGCTGCAGATAAGCTTGTCGGGCTTTATTCTTCCATAACAACCTGCTGGATGTACATTATCCCACTTATTGCACGGCTTCTTGCCACAAAAGTAAATAATTAGACATAAAACCTTCACCTGAGTTGAAATATTTGAACGTAAATCTCCAGTGAAGGAAGCCGTTACAATGAATCAAGTTCAAACTAGACGGGACATTTAAGCGAGATGGTGCAGTCATAGCAGTTATTACCATTTCATCATAGTTAAAATTAAATATATATGATAAAATATAACATTTATTATAAAAGATAAAAGATATTGATTTAAGACTAAAAGGTTTCAAAATCTTACCAGTTTGTTAGTTATCTTATAATCCATTACAGTGTACAAAACAATCGTCCAAAAATAAGAGCAGCTACATTTGTATGAAACAAGAGAGGTCCCTGATACCAGGATGACATAATGAATTAAATAATTGTAGGCTACTTGTAATATTGAATTGAGTTTTAATATTTTATTAGCCAAACAAATCGCAAAGTTTCCAGGAAGAAAAAATGTTCCCCGCAAGCGAACAGCGCCGCCTGCAGGCAGTTATCCGGATAAACCTGTGTTGCTAGTTTTTACCGGTTGTTATCTGGGAATATCAAACCTTGGAATGTGGCGACTGACTAATCAGAATCGAGTATTCCACGAAGCCGTGTAATAAATGGCAAATAACATATAATATTTCTGTTTTGTTTTATTTAATTTAGTTAAATCAAATGTGACCTTATTGTTTGCAATCCGTTCGCCCCGAGACCGCGTCACAAACATTGCTTTGACTGCACAAAACGCTTCCTCTACGAGCAGCAACCGCACAAGAGCGTGAACACAAGCATGGAACCGTTTGAGAGCAGCTGCCAATGTGTACCGGATTGAGTACAAGGAGCAAATACCCAACGGTTTCAAAGTGAGAGAGGCACTAAAACACTCAGGGTTTGTACCAGAGCTCTTCATCACTCAAGTGCAACGCGTATTACGTGAGCTACCAATCAACTTAATATTCTGCAAGTAATTGTGTGGAAAATTAGGCTATAATATGTTCATTTCAACTGGAAACTGCAGTGTTTCCTACAAAAGCACTTTTTTGTGTGTGTGTGTGTGTGTGTGTGTATTTCCAGTGAGTCCATGTTGGTTTTATGTATCTTGTTGTTTTGTTAATTTAACCTCTTTTCTGTCAACTAAAGCATGATTGCTTTTTCCATAATTTCAAGTAATATATCACATACCTGGATATCCATTATCATCAACATCGGTCCCTCCTCTCATGCTGAAGCCAAACATTGGTGGGTCTTTGAGGGTCTTAAATGGGCTTTCAATGACCTGAACATATTGGCTGTTCAAGCCATCACTCTGACCCAGGTAAATAAAAACTTGACCCCCTTCACCAGAGCCAGGTGCCCCGACCGCCACATCTGAGGATAAAGGAATAATAAATTATATTTTGAAGCTTATTTTTTTGACATTAAAGAGTATTAATTACCATATGGTTGAAAGTTAAAGCCTGTATTTAGCAAAACAATACATTTTCTTTCATAGTCAATTTTCAAGAACTTGATACTTTCGTTCAGCAAGAATGTTAAATTGATCAAAAGTGACTGTAAAGGCATAATAAAAAAAGTAGTTATGTCAGATTTATAATAATAAAAACAATTGTGTTCTTTTGAGCTTTCTATTCATCAGAGAATCCTAAAAATGTATCAGTTTCCACAAAAATATTAAGCAACACAATTGTTTTCAACATTAATAATAATAAGAAATGTTTCTTGAACAGCAAATTAGCATATTAGAATGATTTCTGAAGGATCATGTGACGCTGAAGACTGGAGTAATGATGCTGAAAATTCAGCTTTGCATCGCAGAAATAAATCCATAAAAACATGTTAAAATATATTAAAATAGAAAACAGATCATTTAAAATGTAAAAATACTTCAGAGCATTACTGTTTTTGATTTATTTTTAGTCAAATAAATGCGCTCACAGTGAGCATAAAACACGTTTTTCAGAGAAAACCCAGACATTTGAACGTTATAGTAATTATAAGATTATATGTTGATAATGTCTAAAAACTAAGACCTTCACAAAATGTGGTGAGACTTGCTTATAATCAGAGGAATGAACATTCATGCGTCATAGTACTCTTGTAAATGCACATCAAAGACTGAAACGGAAGAGAAGACATTGTTGAATAAAATTATTATTTTTGGTTTTCTTTGCTCACAAAAATATTCTTGTAGCTTTAGAAAATTAGGGTTGATCCACTGATGTTACATGGACTATTTTAATTGCTACACTGCAAAAAAAGCTTTTCTAGCTTAGATTTTTTGTCTTGTTTCCAGCCGAAATATCTAAAAATTCTTAAATCAAGAATTATTTTCTAGACAAGTACACGTTAATGTCTTGTTTTCAGAAAAAAGAAGTTCAAATTAAGCGAGTTTTTGCTTGAAACAAGCAAAATAATCTGCCAATGGGGTAAGATAAATAATCTAGTCTTCTGCTTGAAATAAGATTATTTTGCTTACCCTATTGGCAGATTATTTTGCTTGTTCCAAGCAAAACCTCACTTAATTTTGACTTCTTCTTTTCTGAAAACAAGACAATAATTTTTACTTGTCTAGAAAATCCTTCTTGATTTAAGAATTTTTAGATATTTTGTCTAGAAACAAGACAAAAAACTTAGCTAGAAAAGCATTTTTTGCAGTGTACCTTTCTGGGCCTTGAATGTGGTAGTTACATTGCTGTTCAGAAAGCTCTGGGATTTCATCAAAGATATCTTGATTTGTGTTCTAAGATGAACAAAGGCCTTACAGGTTTGGAATGACATGAGGGTGAGTAATTAATGACAGAATTTTCATTTTGGGGTGTACTTTCCCTTTAAGACAAGCACTAAAACTCAACATGAATCTGAATTATACTGTGACAGCCAAAGAACACCTGACCCATTTAGGTCAAATCACTTTCAGATGCTGCTTTCAAACTGAGAAAAATGAGATTGCTTGAGCTCCTGCTGCTATTAAGAGATAAGATTCAGTAGCTTGTAACTAGAAAAAAAAAAAAAAAAAACATTCTGTGGTGATGAATGTAATTTTGTACAGTAGCAACCACACAATGCCTAATTTAACCGCCTACTGCCTGATTTTCCTTCAGATTTGTCTTGTGTCTTCATTAAAACCTTTTGGTTGTTTATTTTGTTCTTGTACTTATTCACAGTTGGATTGTGCCCAGAATTATCCATGAAAATATTAAACTGTGAGTAGTCCTCACCATTAAAACCATCATGGTCAATGTCTCCCAAAGGGGCTATAGCACTGCCAAAACGCCCATAGGCATATATCCCTGTCAGAATCTGGCTGGGTCTGGAGGAGAAGGAGAAGTCCTTTCTTTGCAGGTAAACATAGACTTGTCCCACTTCTCGAAATTTCTGAGTGGACAGCTGCTCCATAAAAAGAGGTGCTCCAATCAGGATGTCGTCACACCTGATGACCACAGAGGGGAAATAATTAATCTCACAAAAACATTCAATGAAATCTCACAAACTACCAGAAAGAAATATTGTTCTGGATCATTTACCCATCTCTGTTAATGTCTGTTACTGCCACCGAATGTCCAAAATAAGATGATATCTACACAAGATTAGATAAAACGTATCATTTTTTCATGTTTCTGAAGTCTCTTATGCTCACTAAGCCTGCAATGATTTTAGCAAAAACCTGATAAAAAGCTGTAATGTTATGAAAAAAGTATTACTATTTAAAATAACAGTTTTTATAATATTGAATATATTTTAAAATGTAATTTATTCCTGTGATGCAAAGCTGAATTTCCAGCATCAGTACTAGTCTTCAGTGTCACATGATCCTTCAGAAATCATTCTAATATGCTGATTTGATGCTCAAGAAGCATTTATTATTAATATCAACAATTGTGCTGCTTCTGATGAATAGAAACTTCAAAAGAACAACATTTGTTTGAAATAGAAATATTTTGTAACATTTTAAATGTCTAAATGCTGTCACTTTTGAACATCTAATGTGTATTAGATGAAGAAAATTATATATATATATATATATATATATATATATAAAATAAAATAATAATAATAAAAAAAAAACATTAAACACAATAAATCAAATAACCTGGATGCCACTAATCGCCTTCATGATTTGCAATGGCACATTTGCTCCATTTATTATTTTGACCTAAAAACAAGCACAGTACAACAACAAATTACCCTGATTATGTCTGTAATCAATTGTGTAACTGTACAAGAGGATAATTGAAGTGAATAATCATCCATGTAACATTGTAAGAGCGCTTACAGAGCCTGCGGTGTGCAAATCATTTGGGACGCCAACAACATAATCTGCAATCATCATCAAACAAAGAAAGGTGTGAAAATAATGCAGATTCAACCCGTGTTGCATTTTAATAGCTAAAAAAATTAAGATGGCTTGTCACTTATGCTTATCACCTGGGATGTTGTCTTTATTAAAATGCCCAACAGCAACAGAGTATCCTATGATGCAGAACAAAGACAAAACCACTGGTTGTTTCAGATTTTATCATCATATTTAATATTTGTTCTCTAATGTCATATGTCACATCTTACCCAGATACAGGTCATAGTAGTCACTTCTTTGTGGTGTTTTGGTCTCACCGCTCACTGAGTGCATGGGAGAGAACGCACTGCCACTGCTCATGATGTTTGCAAGAGGTGCAGTGATGATCTGACCTGAAGTCAAGAGAAAAGCTGTGTGACAGTGTCGCTGTAGTCACAGCACATTTCACAAAGTCATATAAACCCCACTGAAAGTGCTCTGTCAATTTGCATTTAAAACAAAAACATCTTTTCAAATCATTGATTCTCAGTATTGAAAACAGCCTTGCTGTAACATTCTTTGTAGCTTTTCTAACATACTTCACCTTGAAAATAATAGCCTCCTGGTGCACCAAGTATTGCTCTGCCATTCTGTCACAACCAGCGTTTTTATAAACAGAAAAAAAGAGATGTTAAACCATCTAATAAATATTTACATGGTATCGTAGCTGTATGTAATGATAGTGTATGGTAAGGAATTCATTCAAGGGCTCTGACTTCATATAGGTGAATATGAATATGCAAATATGCAAATTACTCCACTGCCATTATAAGAGAAGAAAGGAACCTCTGTGATGTCTGTGGTAAATCCAGCTTCACAGTAACGCCTGTCAGGATCTGCACATAGGCCACTATTGGTCAGGGTGCTTGAAACATTAGACATTGAAAAATAATCGCAATGTATTTGTATTACACATTTATAAACAGAAGTGTAATCGTAGCGGTTATATTACTGTATGTGACGGGTAAATTAAATATCTTACAGCCTCTGGTGTAAATCGACTCTACATAAAGTTCCCTGCAGGGGGCGTAGTTTGCCACCTCTCCTGTTTGCATGTTCAAAAGCTGGCAGTTCCCAACAGGTGTATTCATGGCCTCCTCCTTTTCCATGAGCACATTCCAGTGGAACATGGGAGCACAGGCCTGCCAAACAGGAAATATGCAATATGTATCAACCAGAGATATTTTATAAAATAAACACTATTATTCTAATATCCCACTGAAAATTCCAGAGGCTTGAAAAAGCTTGACAATTCCCAGGTTTTAAGACTTTAAACTCTAAATCTAGTTCTGTCTGAACACTGCATTAAGTGACTGATTATGGCTGTCTCCCACAGTACGCAACTGAGAAAGAACTGGAGAAATGATTGAAAACATTAACATAAATTAAAGGGATAGCTCACCCCAAAATGAAAAATTACCCATTATTTACTCACCTTCAAGCCATCCTAGGTGTATATGACTTTATTCGTTCAGACAAATACATCAGAGTTATATTAAAAAAATGTTTTTTAAACTTTATAATGGCAAAAGTGCATCCATCCATCATAAAAAGTGCTCCACATGGCTCCGGGGAGTTAATAAAGGCATTCTGAAGTGAATTAATACAAATTAGCGAATCAGAAAAAAATATAAATTTTTGAAACTTTATAAAATGTGTTCTCTAACTTCCGCTAACTGTTGTACACGTTCACTAAAGAGTGGCGTTCTAGTGGATGCCACGAGGAGACTGGTTTTTCTTTTGCTGTAAACAAAATGTGATTCTCACAAGAGTAGCATATTCTCACCAAAAGCTTACGCTACATCCTACATCCTACTTTATTATCTCTAATACATTTTAAATAGGGATATTTTTCTTACACAAAAGCATTGATTCACTTCAGAAGGCCTCTATTAACCCCCCGGAGCCATGTGGAACATTTTTTTATGATGGATGGACACACATTTTTGGCCTTCAAAATCCTGTAACCATATCAACCATCTGCAATCATGTCTAAAGTTAAAAAACACTTCAGTACTTCAGTTATTTACCACTGCATCATAGATTTACATGTCACAAAATTATTAGGTTTGTTTAAAACCACTTTAAGTTGAAACTGCTTAAGGTGGCAAAATGCTACAAACTTAAAACTACTGACACAATATTTAAAACACAATAATTCACATTACTATATAACTGGAATAATTATGTCAAACCTAAAATAATTTGCATGTTTGGCTGAAGAAACAACATGGTTAAATTAGTTGCATTAACAATTTTGTGAGGGCTGTTTTGCGAACTGTAGTAACTTACCAAGATGTAGTTTTTGTAGGTTCGAACCGATGCACCCAACCACTGGTTTGACTTGTGAGCCATTAGGAACATTTTACCAAATGTAATGTTTTCATCACCTTTGAAACATAGAGAGAAAAAAAAGCGTGGTAGAATTTACCTGTATGTGTCCATTTTTCTCAGTGATATCAGATATTACCTATAGTACTGCAGGATGCTATTCACCTTTTTGATCAAAGTTTAAAGTTTGACACGATTCTCCAGTTGATGTCCAAGGACACATGAAGACAGAGCCACCACGAGAGATCCCTGACTGGCTGGTGTTTGCTCTGGGTGCTCCAACCACCACACTTATACTGCATACAATGTAATATACAGGTTAGAATTGCAATGAAAGGATGAATTAGCATTGATCCTGATACACAAGATTTCTTTTCCCAATAAATGCTGTTATTTTAAATGTTACTAAAATAAAAAATAAAAATAAATAAACAAAATATTAGGCAGCATAACTGTTTTCTCAATAACAACCTGTATCTTAAGCCCCAAATTAGCAATTTTAACAACCTATTAAAAACTAACCATTTATTGGCTATTAAAAATTAAGTTTTGCCATCACAGAAATAAATGACATTTTAAAATAGAAAACAATTAAAAAAATTTATAATTTCACAATATTATGTTTTTTTTTTTTTTTTTTTTTTTTTTTAAATCAAATATGTGCAGCCTTGTTGAGCATGAGAAATAATAATAAAAAAAAAAGTAAAAATCTCACTCCAAACTTTTGAATGATACCATAGTTAAATTAAGTTAAAAATTAATGTGGGCAACAGTAGCATTGGTACAACATGTTTGGGTGAAGGTTTTAACAGTGAAACAGTCAATCAGCTAATCCATCACCACTTACCTTTTGCTGCTAGGCTGATAAAAGTCTACTGAGAAACCAAAGTAGCTGTCCTCAGGGCCAGAGAAGACTGTGTAGTTTTTCAGATCCAGGTTAAAGCCACTGATGTGATTTGCATAAATGAGTATGGACAAAAACACAATAAAAAACGGCAGGCTGACTATCTGCCTCTTCTCCATTTTCTCTGAGATACTTGTTATAGTCACCCAAAGCCGTTTTACAATTCTCTCGGCCACTAGGAAGAACTTAATGTTGTTTTGTTCCTTTGGGAGAGGCCACTTGTTACAAAGCTCTGTGGTTATTGAAGTTAACATGACACTTGTGGGTGTCTATTTCTGATGTGCTTCCTGCAGATAAAATGAGGTACTGTCACAAGTTTCCTTGATGTTCAGGCGTTTAATATTAGCAATTTGCTGGTTTAAACTGACTTAATTAATTATCTCTTTTTAGATGCCAGAATAGGAACACCCAACTATACCTTTCAACACATCCACATTATAGCAGAGAAACAGCTTTTGAACAGCTCAAAATTGATAAAAAGGGAGGAACAGTTTAGCACAGAAGTGACAGAATTGTGTAAGCAGAGGCCAAACTCAGGAAGTCTCACCCTAAGAGATTACGCGCTTCCATCAAATATAGCTACTCATCTAATCGCAAAAACTTTATTACATTTTTTCGGTTTCCCTTTTACATTTGTTGCAGATTTGGGTCTGAGTGCACCCTGAAGCAATTCAGCTGCTCTTTAAGTATGAAAAATTGACCCGCTGTTCAACATGCCTTCCAGTAAACGTATTAGTTGTTTATCTATATAGGTCTGGTGAATGTCTTTTCTACTCTGTTTATTGCATTTTACCCCTAAGGGACATACATATATCGTATGTTTGGGTATTTTGCAAATGTGATTTATTGTATATTGTATATATTGTGTTTATTCCTGTGCTTTTTCAGGTCAAATGAGTATATATGTTCTTTTTTTATAAGCTACATTACTTTTATTTCAAGAAAAAAAATAAAATAAAATAATGAACTATATTTGAAAAATGAAATATAATGCATACCATATATATAGAAAGAGAGAAATAATTAACATTAACCATCCACATTATAGCTGAATCGCATTTTGCAATATCGACATTTGTATCGAACTGAATTGAATCAACATTGACTTGACTCAAGTTGAATGAAAACTCTGCCTATTATAGAACTGTTGAACTGAACTCATTTCAGAATGATGCGCACTGTTATTGATTTTAACTAAACCAACAGTGAACTGACTGAGCTAAATAATGACACTATTGTCTTTTAGAGACACAATCTGTATTGTACAAAGCACTATAGAAATAAAGGTTAATAATTTCATAGGGGTGCATGAATACAAAATCAATTTTATTCTCTTATTGTTTGTTTAAAGTTATATGCATTTCTATCAAGTAAACCCAAACAATCTGTTTACAACAAAAGGAGAAGTGTTAAATAGTTACAAGCACAGAGTGAATTTCACCTCATTTTCTGACATTGGCAACATTCTGTGTTGCACTGAATTTATTTGTGAAACTACACAAAGACATTAAACCTAAGGGAAAGAGGAGAAGATAGGAAACAATCAAAAACAAAACAACAACACAGAAGCACACAATAGCAGATAAACTAATAAAAAGGCAAGCTTATTTTAGCTGAACACACTGATGCAAAAAACACACACAGACTGCTTGGCTATAGGTCCATGTGTCGCGCCAGTGGAGCGAGAGATTAGATGCTGGATCAGGTGCTGTTTGGACCGGTCCTGAGTACATGGATTCATAAGTATTTGAGCTTGGAAATACATACCTGCAATCCACCAAACTCTGTGTAATAGATGGTCTAAAGCTGCACTAACTTGCTTTTGTTAGTAAAGACTTATAAACAAATTAGATGCCCTACAATATTGCATTGGAAATATATAGTTCATTTGAATGACTATGCTTCCATATGGTTTTCAGGACCTCTGGACTGCTTGGAAAGATCTTTCTGGAGCGTTTCTTTACATTCTGTCACCCAGTCGCCAAGGCAGCTCCAACGAGGATGAAGCACAAGGTCATGCAGTAGCCAGGCAAGAAGAGAGCCAGCACAAGGCCCCACCCAATATACCTGCATTAGGTATATTGCAAGATAAGTTCATGTAAAATTGTAAAAACATTCCAGTAATTTATAAAACAATAACTTAGTTCATATATTTATTAATAACAATTTAGTTCCTAATTTCTAATTTAATTTAATTGTAATTTTATTTAGTTTATATATATATATATATATATATATATATATATATATATATATATATATATATATATATATATATAAACACACATGAGAAACATTACACAAGCAGCAGTGCTGTAATGTTATATTGGCATGGCTGTGATTCGGCCGTAGCGGCCACGTGCCGCAGCCATATTGCACAGCTACGAGTGTGATATTGCATTTATACAACAGTTCCACAGTACAAGTGTGTAAATACAGAGGAAACAACAATGGAGTGTCTTTAAAAACCCTCTTTTGTGCGAATTACTTCATTCTACCACAGATTCAAATCTCAGTTTGAAAGTTTAATAGCTGAGCCCAAGTCTCTGTTACTAATCGAAAACATCACTTTAAAACTAGTAACGGAGGAACATTGAGTTGCTTCTTTGAAAGCTTATTGTATTACTGTATTAAAAGATCACTGTATTATGTAGAGTATTATGAGAGAGAGATGGGCTGAGTGAGTGTGATTACCTGCATCTGATACAGCATTCATTCTTCAGCTCAATCTCATATTCAACTTTAGTTTGAATGTCCACTGAGGAAAGTGATATCTTTGTCATACTATCCTTTCATCTGTTAAAGCTACTTTTCGATGACAGCGCTGCTCAGGGCATTTGTTGGCTGCATCTTACGAGGTGTATCTTACGAGCTTCCTTGTTTACAACCCTGTTTCAGTCTCTTTCAATATAAAAGTCATCTATCGGCAGTACGATGTATCTAAATTAACCATCACCAGCACACACACACACACCAATTCTCAATACTAAATACTGTTTAAGCTATTATTTATATAAAATGTAGATAAAAGCTATAATAATACTTTTTTTTGTGAGCAAAGAAAACATAAAAACATAAACAACAACTTTATTCAACAATTTCTTCTCTTCTGTATCAGACTTTATATATTTAAAGGGATAGTTCACTCAAATATATTACAACTACATATATATATATATATATATATATATGTTATATCTGATGATTTTGTTTTCTACCACATGAGGTTACTCACCCAGTGATTATGGAAGTTCATAGTTAGCACAGCTGGACCAAATGACCTGGCAGGATTCATTCCACAGCCTGTGAAGCCAATCTGCCGACCAAACACCACAAGGCAACTATGAGTCTCCTGCCAAATTCAAACTTCTTTCCAAATCTCTCCCTATTTATTTGTGGCAAACAAGCAATTTATGTTAATTCATGTAAAAAAAAAAAAAAAAAAAATGCAGCAAATGTCATTTCAGTCAGAGAAAAATGGATATATGATATAACTAAATATTGACCCAATTTAAAGATCATTTTCATCAAAAGACAAAAAAAAAAAAAAAAAAAAAAAATATATATATATATATATATATATATATAAAATCACCAACATTTTATTCCTAACTTAAAATAAAGTTCAGGGAAAATCTCATCAGCCATCCTTACCGCCACGAGATGACCAAGGGTGACGGACAGGCCGATGACGGCAGGAGCCACAGAAGAAAATGCTGATTTGGGATGAGTGGCAGCCTGGACACACAACACTAGCTGGAATGTAACCGCCATCTCCACTAACAGAGCCTGATACAGATATACCCCCGGGGCCACCTGAAGGAGGGTAAGTGGAGTTTTATCTGTTATTGTTGGACACTATCTGTCTTTTCCAACTGCCTCTATCTCCTTTCCTCATTCACTCCAATTACCTGGCAAACTATTTTCTCTTCCTTTCTCTCTCTCTTACTTGCTATCTCCCTCCATCCATCAGTGCTGTTACTTGCTGTTTCCTCACTTTCTCTGACACACACAAAGACAACACATTTGCCATCAAACTTTATATTTCTTTTGCTCATTCTTATTTTGACACTCTCCTACTGTTTCTTTCTGCTCAGTGATTTACAGACCTGCTCCTTCCCTAGACTTCTCTCTTATTTCTGAAGATTAGCTGTATCTAACACTTTTGAATGTTCAATCTTTCTACCACAATGCCTCTGTAATTCTGTTTACCGGTACAAACTTTTTGACAGATCTGCATTGTACCAAAAAGAACATAAAAAAGAAAATGCAGAATAAAACGCAATGTTCCACTTTTGGCAGGTGCACTGAGATGTCATATCATGCTGAGCAGGAATAATACAGAACATAATATGGTTTCTTACATTACTACCCTAACAATCCAATTTCTACATTATGCATTTGGTACTATCAACCATTAACACTTAATCAAAATTACAAGCAGAATTGGCTAATTAGAGAATTAAAAGAAAAACACTTTGCATGTCACAATGAAATAAAGAATAATTTGCAGGAAATCATTTAATTACATTGCGGAATAAATGAGAATGGCTTTATCGCTTGGTAATTACCTAGCGTTAACATAATAATGGTGAATAAAAGCCTTGATTTTATTGAGCAAGCACATTAACTACAGACACAGAAATGTTTTAGATAAATTTTAATGGTCTCCTTTAAATAAGATTGTCACAGGTCTCGAGAGAAATCAAATGGTCATTAAACTACATTCAAGTCATTAAACTACATTTAATTCTGATCCTGACAAAGTTGGCCACACTGATCACAAATAACAGAATGCAAATATGAGAGGATTCAGACCATAGATATCAGAGGATAAAAACAGAATGTCTAAAGAACAGATCATAAAATCCAGAACACAGAAATCAGAACTCAAGAGCACAGATATAAGATAAAAAAAGAAATCTGCCAGTCCAGAACAAAGTCAATAGATCATAAATAAGATGATCTTTTCTGCAGAGTTTACTTCCAACCCTCATCAACCATACCTAAACAAGCTATTCAACATTTTCAGGATTACTAGAAAGTGGACCTTGAGGGCCAAAGTTAAGTACCTCTGTAACAGACAGAGAAACCTGTAGGATCCCAAAAAAACTCACCTCATTAACCCCCAAGTTGCTCTTTAGGGCAGTCGGCGTAATGCCTAACAGGAGAGCACATGCACTGAGGGCACCAAGGAGCTGGGCACCCACCAAGAGGACAGCCCGCCAGGGGCTTACCCTCAAGCCTGCAACCAATGCCAGGGTAACCACCGGGTTGAGGTGCACCTCGCCCAGGCAGACACAGGCCAGGGCTAGCGATACTCCAAAGGCTAAAGAAACATGCAGCGGGTTGGGCGAGCAAGCCAGAGAAGAGTCCAACGTCGGGAGGGGTTCATCTGTGATGGTGTCCCATGAAAGATGGCCTTCATGTGGCCACAGCAAGACAGAAGAGAGGCTGATAAAGAGGAAAAGAAGAGTTCCCAAAAACTCACAGAACATGCCCCGTAAAAACAAGCCTGACCACACGTCCTTCAAGATCAGACTGAATGTGGATGAGGGTTTCATGGTGTTTCTTCTTCGGCTCGTCTTCTACAACTCAGTTTGCAACTGATTCTAAATCAGATCTTGGAGAGAGATTAACATCATGAGAATGACTGCTCCAAATCGACCATGCCATTCTTATATTTGGCCATCAGCGTGGGACCCTGTGACGTCTTCTAATGAAACAAGCTCAGCCTTCATCCAGCCTTCTTTTGTCCACTGGCCTGATCTTTCCTGAACACTGTTGTAGAAAAGGGCTTGCAATTTCATCAGGTGTTAAGTGAGGAACCAAAAAGAACCAGGCACTGCTTTCAGACTCTCTCTGTATGCTAAACGTCTCCTTTACAGCACCGATTGGATTTCCTTATCAAAAACCAGCAGTCCTCCCTCTGGGGTTTCACCTGCCAGAGGGGCTAAGCTTGAGGGTCTGACTTGATTCAGTCCCTTTATCAAAAAGGCTCTCATGTATTCCTCTGAGGTAGCCACAACTGAAAGGGATTAAGACGTGTCAAATATCCAACGTTTCACTAAGTACCCAGCAAGTGTTAAGACGTAGAAAGATTAGATTTTAGTAGGTGATAAAAATCAGAGAGGAGCCAGGGCATACTGTGAAGATACAGCAAAGAAAGCAGACTTTTGTGCTTTCATTCTGACATGGACAAACCCAAATACACACAAAACTCAATTCCGACTCACAAATTCAAGAAAATATGAGTGCTGTTCTAAAACACCGTCCAATTCTATACCTGCTCACGCCTTTCAGCGGCAAGCTCTCTCAAAGTGACTGAGAAGAAAGAGTGGAAATAAAAACTCTTGTGATAACATGGACGACCCCAACAATGGCTGCACAGTTTGAGACTGAGTTTCTGTGACATTCTATAGAGGTCATAGTATGAATGTAGGTCTAATCAGGATAAGGTTGATATGAGCGCAACACAACTAGGAACTATAAGGTTACCTATTTTAGGGGAAATAGCTAAGCCTTCTTTATATGACAAGGCTTTTGACGGAAGGACATTTGGAGGACTCAGTGTATGGAAAGAGGAAGCAGCCAGATAATTTCATAAAGCCTTCCTGTGTGGAAAAAGATGAAAAGGGTTAGTTTGTATAGTGCATGTGTTTGAAATTAGATAATTGATCTATCCTGAAATGAACTACTACACTTTTTTATCAATTTTAAATACAGACTAGGGCTGTCATGATTCCTCGATTAAAATCGAGTACTGGATTATAAAAAAAAAAATACAAAATACATTTTGCCCATGTTAACTGGCAAATGGTGGTGCATTCCGTGGACAAGAATCCATAAAAAGCATTTTTAGACCATTTTTGTAAGACCACCCAAAATAACATTTAAAACCCATAATAAAGTGCTATTGTCAATTCACAAAGGTGTGGTTTAATTAAATAAAATATGCATCATTATCTTTCTAACCCTGATAAAAAACGCATAAAAAACAACATATGTTCAGGATCAGCGCATGACCAGCTAAGGACCAGCAAAAAACAGCTAAGGACCAACATAAATCAGTTTAGGACCATCTTAAACCAGCATCAAAACCTACCTAACCAACATATGCTGTTTTTTTTTCAACAGGGCAATACACTAGCCGTCTTTGTGTCTTCAAAATAAAAGCTTAAACCCTAAAAGTTTGCATGTTTTGATGTCCACATGTTTTTGTTCAAGAAATGACAGTGGCTATAGCATTTATATCATAAAGAATTGTCCAAATATTAAAAATAAAGTGTAAAAACAATCCCTTTGCAGGCATTTGTTATAATGCATAATATACATTAGCTCTGTTATTTATAATACATTATGTACAGTTGAAGACAAAATTATTAGCCCCTTATAAAATATTTCATTATTTTTCAAATAACTCCCAAGCTGTTTAACAGAAAGACAATTTTATCAAAACAGCATTTTTAAACATAATACTTTATTCAGGAAGCTTTTAGGGTTTGTAATACAAATAGAAATAAACGTATAACCAAGAATTTTAAAAAGTCTACTGGTCAAAATTATTAGCCCTCTGAGGTTAATAGTCAATAGTGTATCCTTTTTGCTTGTTAACAGCCTTTAGCCGTTTGCTGTAGTTCTCAACAAGTTTCAAGCATGTCTCCTGAGGAATAACAGCCCATTCTTCCTTAGCAAATCTCTCAAGCTCCTCCACATTTGTTGGTCTTCTGGCAAAAACTCTGGACTTTAGTGTGCCCCACAGATTTTCTATTGGATTCAAGTCTGGGCTTTGTGCAGGCCAGTCAAGTACACTCACCAAAAGTGAGGTATGCTTTGGGTCGTTATCATGCTGGAAGACAAAATGTCGACCCAACCCAAGTTTTCTTGCAGACTGTCTGAGGTTGTCTTTGAAAATCTTCTTATAGTCTTCCTTTTTCATGTTTCCTTCAACCCTGACGAGATTCCCAGTTCCAAACGCACTGAAACATCCCCACAGCATTATACTCCCACCACCATGTTTCACTGTGGGAACGGTGTTCTTGGGGTTGAATACCTCTCCCTTATTTCACCAAACATAGGCAACATCTCTATGGCCAAAAAGTTCTAGTTTTGTCTCATCTGACCAAAGGACATGTTTCCAGTATGCATCACATTCCCCCAGGTTGTCTTTAGCAAACCTCATTCAAGCTTGGAGGTGTCTCTTCTTCAGAAGTGGAGTCTTTCTTGGTCGGCAACCTTGCAGTTAATTCCTGTGCAGGGCTATAGTGACTGTCTTTGTTGAGATATCAATTCCAGACTTGGCTAGGTCATTCACTAGTGTCTTGGCAGTTGTTCTTGGGTCTTCAAAAACCTCTATCACTAGTTTTCTTTCCAAAGTTTTTGAAATCTTTTGCTTCCTGCCTCTGCCCGTCTTGTTCTCCACTGTGTTGGTCTCTTTAAACTTCTTGATAATGCGTCTCACTGCAGTTCTTGACACTTGAAAACGCTTTGATAAACGTGTGTATCCTTCTCCATCTTCATGAGGATTAACAAGTCCAAACCAATTTCTTTTGTCTTTGCCATGATGACAGTGCAAATTATTTTACTAGTTGTTTCGCAAGATACTAATCCTCAGCTTAAAGAGCAATTTAAAGGCTTAACTAGGTTAATTAGGTTAATCAGGCAAATTAGGTTAATTTGGCAAGTCATTGGACAACAGTGGTTTGTTCTATAGCTAATCAAACTAATACTTTTCTAAGGGGGCTAATAATATTGACCTTAGCAGTTATTTATTTTTTTATTCTTTATTCAAGCAACTATAAAATGTAAAATTTCACAGGGGGGCTAATAAATTTGTCTTCAACTGTATTTTAGCTGTTTTGTTCAATAAAACCATATGATAACTTGCTTCCGATATTTTATTTAAAAAAATATTATTGCCTCTTTGCTATTATATAAGTATTTTAAAGTAATTTGAAAGTGTATTGCTTGATGAGGTCTAATTTTATTCCCACAAAAAATGTATCTGATTACTCGATTAATCGTCAGAAAAATCAACCGATAACTTAATTACTAAAATTATCAGTAATGACAGCCCTAATACAGACATTGTTTATTTTTATATTTTTATTTATTTTTATATAAACGGTATTTGAGATTCTGTGGGAATGAGATAAAAGCATACCACAAAACTTCTGGAGCAGGGATGCCCTTTGATTTGTGCTTTACAAGTAGGTAAGAATGGTTGACCCAATTCTGTGAAGGGTCCAGAAACGTGAAACTCTTGGCTAATATTTGGAAGAAGTAAGATAAAATCTATCAGTGTAGTCTTTGATCTGGGGTGACCGCATATTAACTAAACCAGGGAATTTCAAACTGTGATGCCCAGAACTCAAATATGATGATCTTTGTGTAGTGAATCCTAAAGCCAGCTATTTTCAAGACCAGCTTCACAAGTTTTGAACCACTTTTGAACTCATCTCTCAAATTATCTGTGGACATTCTAAAACACTTGACTAATAAACTGTGTTCCAGGCTATATAAGTATCATATATTACCAATAACATTCCTTTCTGTGAAATTCAAGCAAATATCTGACATTGGAAAGAAAAATAAGGTACACAAATGAGACCAATGGCGCAAAATGTTTTTAGTCGTCCAAGAAAAAGAGGCTGTCTAGGTCTTGCTAAGGTCAAAGCGCTATTAGGATTCCAGTTCAATATTCTTGTCTCAGTAGGTTGATGGTGTCTTATCTTACAACCCCAGTCTGCGGTTTTAGCCGGCTCCCAGATTTATGTTCATTTTGTTCAGTCTCTCCCCTGGACAGGGTTGGGTTTATATTCATTGTCCATCCTCAACATGTGGCCATCTGTAAATCGTTTTCTGAGCTTCTGCAGAGCCTCAGAACCAGGTACTAAATCTAATCAGGCCACCCCTCCTGCATTTGAAGATTACATTTGGTCACCCCACCAGCACAAGGGCTTTGTCATGTAAGAAGTGCACAAGGGTATCATTTTGGATTGGATTCCGCTGTAGGACTTGTGAAATATACTCAGGCCTCAGGGGTTTAACATCAGTGCCTGTTCTTTTAGTGAAATTTCTCTGGCAGCACAAGTCAGACTTCTCTGCACTTTTGCATATCATGTCAGGAGCTGTTGTGCAATTCATACCAAAAAGCTAAACCATATATATAAAGATATTCTGACTTAGATTGCTAAAGGCCCATAACCATAACTTTTGTTAATATATCAGAAGAAGTTAGTGAATGAATAAAAAAGTTTTAGGCAGTTTTGACCACTGGAAGAAAAATACAGAACCTCCAGCCAGGTCTGTCTTCAAATGACATCCGCTATAATTGCCTGCCTCAGCCGTCTGTATGTATTATTAATGACAAATCTAATAAGACTAAAACTGTCCGATTTTTGATAAGGGGAAAACGTAGGTGATTTCAGCCCTAAAGGAGGAATACATTTGAGCTAGTCATTTAGCAAGAATTTTCTGACTCGTTACTCATTTTTATTGAATGAAGTTGGCGCAGTCATTGGATGGTCTGTTCTTATTTCATCTTAGACACTTTTATTTAAAGCACAGTAAAAAAAAGTTACTTGATGTTAGTGGGAAACCAGTTTGAAAACAGTCATTATTGTTTACTAACATTTGTGTACTGATGCTACCTATTCCTAGTTTTACCACAACTCTGAAAATAAAATACTGATACGATGTCACATTTCCTAGTGATAAGAAGAGGAGAAAAGAATAGGAAGATGCCTGTGGATGAATGCTTCTTAATCTTTTAGTAGACCACAGCTACTGAAAGACCTTACAAACGGCAGAGACAAGAAATGCTAGATGCCATCCTGGCATAATGTAAACCTGCTGACGATTGTCATGATGCCGCAACTACTGAAAGAGCTTCTCAGTGGGGATTTCACTTGATATCCAGGGATGGAATCCCCCAACTCCTTGTGGGGGGAAAATGATGGTACAGCATTTGGTTTGGCCTCAGATTCACAAAAACAAAAATTCAGCTCAAGCTGGACCACCTGCACCACATAACATACTAACAAGCACACACACACACACACACACACACACACACACACACTTAGCCTATAGACCTGTCCTTCACTCAAGAGTTTCATTCATCATCTGTACATTGAAGACCCCACAGAGGTCGGGTTACACCGAGCAAAGTGTCTTTCCGCACACACCTCTAACTCCCTATAATCGAAGGCGATGACACATCCATTTTCACGCCCTGTCTTCCAGCCTGCCTCTCACCAGTGAGGGTGAAGCTGTGTGTCATGATCATCCAGCTGATAGCTGTGGTCTGCTGACTGCTAGCTGACCTTGAGTCATTGTAACACTCAGTGGCATCCAAACTTCAAATTAGGGTGGGCTGATGTATATAACAGTTATGATTTTGCACTTATACTGGACATTACGTTTCCTAAAGATTGGCTTAGTTCTTCCGAAGGTGCTTTACTGTCTAGTTGAGAGTAGAAACATGCCATTTGTCCTTGATAGGCACTATGTAGAACTGTAAAGACAAAGCCAAAGTGTAGAGATGTATTCAATCATAAAATGTGAGCCAGGCAAAGTAAGACTCAAGGGCACACAGAAATATTACCTTTTCGGCTGGTAAAAAAAGACAAAAGAGTAAAGTTATTGATTGAGAGTTTTACTGTGAAAAGCAGACTTCAAAAGTCAAAAAGCATTCTTGTATCTGAACATCAGCTTCTTTTCATGCCTTTTTTCATTCTCTCACTAGATGGCAACATTACCATGTAGCACTTGCCCTCTCTAGCAATTAGACAGCAGTTCCAAATCCCTCATTTACCCAGTAATGCTAGCATGTCAGATGTATTAAAAATATTTTAACCCTCCAGCGATATAATTCATGAATTGCACGAACATGATATTAATGGCAGGGTAGAGGAGTAATGTGGGCAGGCATCTCTGCGACACTTGTCAGTTATTTTACACACTCTCATTTATCTGTTTTGGCTGTGAACGATATAGCACATGGAGGTTTAGAGTGCTCCTCCTCCGCCAGCACCCTTGAAAGAGCACATTTCCATGTACCAATACCAGGGAAGCTGATATTTCAAATACCATGGCAACATTTATGTCATTTTGTGTTGAGCCTAATGAAAATCAGTGTGACACTAATCTGATATACCAGGGAGATACAAAATATTTGCTAGCATCTCTTATCAGGGTTCATTACGTGCTAACTCATTTATGTATTTCTTTGTAACTCACACGAAAGGCACTGCAAGGAAGTAAACAACAAAACAAAAGGCGTTTGGTCTGACATAGTGAGAGATTCAGTTGGTTTCATATGAACAGATTCACAGCACCCTGCAAATAAAATTCAAGTTCTGTGCTCTTGTCGTTCAGCAACCCCTGATGTTTACTGGGTGATAACCGCTTGAAAGGACTGAGGTCTGGGAGTGCTGCCAGCTCTGCTCTCAGACAGCTGTAAACCCATAGGCATAACTATTTTACACTTCTGACCATGAGATAAAAGTCTTCAAAATGAAAGCTTCAAAATCTCATTGCAAGCAAACAAAACAAATCAAGGAATATGAGGTGTGTAATCTCTCCAGCATTAGTGTCACTATACAAAACTGCAAAAATAATGATTTGATAAACAGGTTTCTCATGCCCTCCTGCAACAATATTGTCAAAGACCTACACTGAAAAAAACTGGGAAATCAGAAGACGAATAGGTTTGACTTTCTGCAACAAAACGTCTATTTTGGCCTATACATTGCAGTTGCTTGGACATTTGTAAAAGCTTTCCAAGTAAGAATGTCAAATGTGTTCCTCTCTCTGATACATTGTGATATGATTGGATATAACTGGTTATGTTCGGCTGTGATTGGTTAATGCGATAAATCCCGCCTCTTGTGTTCGTGCATGTTCGCGGTCATCAGTCTGAATGAACAACATAATGGTGTTAATGGGAAGACTAATTAAAAAAGTAAGTAAGCAACTCATACACGTAGATATAACCACTTCAAAACTAACATTACATCAAAATAAGGCTTAAAATGGCCTGAAAACATTAACTGTGGGAGTTTATCGTAAATAATCAGCTTGGTGAAATTTAAAGGAAATCTCTTTGACCAATATTTACCAGAGTTTTGATGACTGATCCGAAAAATTCCAAAATAGTTCAAATTAACTACTTCAGACAATAGCTTAACGTAAGTTTACAATATATATACATATATTTTAGGGGTGTCCGATATACCGGTATTGACGATAACCGTGGTATTCAAATTATGAAATATCGACATCGTGTTAATTTAGGGTCTGACGATATACCGGTATTGGCGATAACCACAATATTTAAAATTAACAGGACACTTACATCAAGACACGCAAATTGCCTACTCAGGCGTCAGTACCTGGTTGACCTCCCAGGTGGCAGTATTGCGCCTTAACGCTGACACAACAAGAAGAAGACGCAGAGCATGCACCTACTCCGAGATAAATCTGCGTCTCATTTCGGAAGATGCGACCTCCGTGTTCAATATTATACAGTAAGTTGCCATTATTTTACTTGTTATGGAATGAGAAACGTTACATTAACCTGTTAACAGTAGTTTCCTGTGTTCATATGTTTACATAAAGGGGTTATTCTTTTAAGTACCCCTTTGCTCGTCTAAAATTTGTATTTGCAATCAAGTCATGGCCAATACATGTGCGTAGCACTTGTTTTATTTGTTCAAATCACGATTAAATCAAACCTAGAAAAACTGAGCGACCACATTGCTACATTAAACTCTGTAAAATATTAAGTTGGTCGCAGTGTCATGCACTTAATGCCTCATCTGCAGCCGTTCTAGACGCACATTAAAACTGAATTAGAAGCACGTTAACTGCATAACTTCACTGGCCATGGCGCAACTATAGGTTAAAGAGATTAAAATATAGGTACGCAAGTTAACAGGTTAAACTATCAGTTTTGATGTTATTATTTATTAATCATACTGTTGAACTAGACAGTATTTTCTCTCTTGTTATTTCATAGAGAGCTTCAAAGAAGATGGAGAAATCCAAAGTCAGCTGTGACCTGAAGAAGAAGCGAAAATGCTTGTGTGCTGTGTTTATTAGTATCCTTATGTTAATTGGGTGAAAAGAAAAACGAAATAAACAAAGTAAAAATGAATTTGATTACTCAAAATTTCGATAGATATCGTGATATATCTATTTTGTGATTTTTTTGGGGGTACAATAACCGTGGTGTGAAAAATCTAATATTGTGACAGCCCTAATATATATATATATATATATATATATAGTACTGCCTTGAGTTATTATTCTGGAATAAATGTAAAATGCTTAAAAATACTAACTTGATGAGTAACATGAATTTACATTTGATTAAAAAAAAATAAAAAAAATAAAAGGTCTCCTCATTACAGAACACCACCGCACACTACTGACACACACACACACACACACACACACACACACACACACACTAAGTAAAAAAAAAAAAAAAAACTTATTTACATTTGATACTCACCATTTTAATTGGGAGCATTGCCATTTTTCTATCTCTAAACATGCTGTGAAATGAAAAACATTACAGGTCAAATTCTATTTAAGATGTTGCTGTTTGTCAGCAATGGTGTCGATAAGCAGTGTGCATGTTGTGTGACTTTGGCATACTGGGAGGTTATAATATAATAATTTTCGTCATTAACTTCGTCAACAACATTTTTTCACAAACGAAACGATAACTAAAATTCTTCTTGAATGACAAAATGACATTAAACGAGACGAAAAATTAGGGAGGGATGATTTGGAAAGAGATTCATTCAGAAAAATCTGTTGCGTAGTAGGAGGTTAGGTGCGTACAAACCGGTTTGTGTCCACAAACTTAAATACACTTGCTGCACGTCTTATAAAACATTAAAAAATGTCAATATGTGGGAGAAGTGCAGACATATGGATACATTTGACGACTCTTTCGCGTTGCATGAACTGAGAAATACACACAAAATGATCTTGAATTGTCCGTTTTGACGAG
Organism: Cirrhinus molitorella; assembly: GCA_033026305.1. Classification (NCBI taxonomy): domain Eukaryota; kingdom Metazoa; phylum Chordata; class Actinopteri; order Cypriniformes; family Cyprinidae; genus Cirrhinus; species Cirrhinus molitorella. Next base: position 25,543,780 of record CM065117.1, on the reverse strand, counting down.
TATTCACGTAAACACAGCCGATTACGTCTTGAACGTAAACCGTAGAGAGAAAGTGTATTATCACATCCATTGCATTCGTGCATTCGTTTTTAAAGGGACAGCAGACACATTTTGTTGTTATTGTCCGAGTCACAGATAGATGTTAACTACGCAACAAAAGAAAGACAGAAAACCACACATTGCTCTTAACTGAATCACTTACGTAGCCCTAAAGATTAATCTAAATTAATGTATAGAAATCAATGTCTGTTTGAAAGAATGAAGAATATGGTTAACACGTTACTATAAATAATGCATAATTAGCTTATATAACCATTGGTATTTCTTTGAAAAGAAGACCATGTTCTTTATGAGAAGTGGTTTCATTTAATGTTAATATTAAGGCATGTTGTGTATCACCGCAGTTAAAATGTGTGTTTATCATGATAAAACCTTAATATCAAACCTATATAATGAGTTTTGAAATTTTAGAGAAAATCTTAATAAATGCATTGCACTGTAACTAAACCCATTAAGTTTTAGCCGACTAAATTTACTGTAGATTTAGTTGACTAAAATCTTATGATATATCGTTGACTAAAACTAGACTAAAACTAAAAACAATTCAGATGACTAAAATATGACTAAAACCAAATGGCATTTTAGTCAAAAGACTATGACTAAAGCTAAATCAAAATTTGCTGTCAGAATTAACACTGGTTCAAACTTTCAGTATTTTTCTGCCAGACCTGTTGCTATGATACATTTCAGAGCGGTGTATCCCATGTTTTGTGGAACAGGTATTATTTTGAGCAATTGCAAATTTTGCTACAGTGGGTGTTTGAGGGTAATGTTGGCATAGGAGAAAGTATTCTACCATCAAAAAATGTCTTGTCACCTTAAAAGACAAATGGAATTGGGTTGCTCTTTAACTCTACCTGACGCAACTCTATATCAAATATCATGTAATCACTGTTTTTCAAATCTATGCAAACTATAGGTCACAGCTATGGTTGAAAAAATCCATGGAGACGGTTCGTACATTTGTGTAAAAAGTACAGGTCAACGCAAACGCAAGTCATGCAATGGCTAATCAGCAAAGGTTAGCACACATGTCACTTCTTTCAAGTCAAGTGTTTTCCAGTGGCCAAGCAGATAGTGGACCAGGCATGAATAACTGCCAGAACAGAACTAAAATTACCCTGGCTGGCAAAACAAAACCTTATGGCCAGTATTTTCCACAGTTTGTGTGAAAATTTCATGGTGATTGCACAAAATAAATGCTTTCAAATAATGACATAGCATTCCATGTTATTTTTACCAAGCACCACTTCATGCTACATTCAAGTCTTCTGGGGGTAGTTCCTACTTTTAAGAGTTCAGAAATTACAATTGGGACATGATGCATGTTTATTTTATATTTTTGTATTTTTCTTGCTCTCCCATTTCATTTTTTTCCCCAGTTTTTTTAAATGTAACATAATGCAGCTAATGTATTATCTGTAATGCTTGTCGTTATTCTTTATCAACAGAACACAAAATATATCAACAAAACTGTATTCACAGTTATCAATGCCTGTTTGTCTTGATTAGGCTGTTAATTCAGTATTTTTTGGATTGAAGTGCATGTTTGTTTGTAATGAGACATGGCCAAATATTGCAATGTTGATAGACACATCAAATAAATGTCCCCATGGCCTCTTTCTCTCGCAGTTTATTTGAATAATGTCATGAGATTTTTTTCCTGGGAACCTCAACTGTCTTATCCATTTAGTCAGCCACTGTATTAAACAGAAGATGAAGATGGAAATACAACAAAAAGAAAAGGCTGAACCAATGAATGTGACACAAAAGTGTAGGAAATTCAAGAAACATCCAAACAAGACCATATCTACTGACTATAATCAGTAGTTCAAATAGGTCAAGCATAACTCAGGAAGTCATCCAATATATTATTTACGAATCAAAGTGGTTTTATTTAAATAATCTCTTCAGCTGTCTTGCTACTGCATCAATTTCTGAATAGAAAAAAAAAAACAGTTGTTTTAAACAATCTTAAGTCTACTTTTATGTACTTTTCATCCAGTAACCACTGGCACAAAATCTTATTTCTATATCATACTCACCCTAATCACCAACGATGTAGGACTTTCCAGAGTGGCAAATTATTATGGCTATTTGGCATTCTTGTCCGGCTTAGTAGTTTCATAACTCTTTTTCAGCAATATTTTGACAGTCTGCTTGAGCTCTGTGTTCTTACTCAGTTTGTTTAAATGTTTATTTAGCAGTTTACCAAGATATATATTTTTTTTCAGCTAATTTTCCAGTAATTTCAATAGAAATCCAAGCGATAGCAAATTTCCTCACACAGATTTTTTAATTAGTTGTTTCCCCACTAATTAGAAAAAAAATGTAATTGTGGCTTTTTATCTCTCAATTCTGACTTTTTTTAACAATTGCAAATTTACATTTTGCAATCAGAATTGTGTTTATGTCAGGCAATTCTGAGAAAAAAATCAGAATTATGAGTTTATATCTCGCAATTCTGACTATAACTTACAACTGCGATTTTTTTGCCACATAAATTGCATTTGCGAGTTTATATTTAACAATTTTAAGAAAAAAAAGGCAGATTTGCGAGTTTGTATCACGCAATTCTTGGGAATAAAAGTCAGAACTGCGAGAAAAAGTTAAAATTGCGAGTTTATATCTTGCAATTCTGACTCGCAATAAACTTTTTTTTTTTTTTTTCCCCAGTGGCTTAAACAGGCTTCCATAGATACCTGCTGTGAGCTGACTACTATCACAATTATGATCTATTGTCTTTGGTATTATATGTACTTTTTTCCAGCAAACTTTTGCCCATGACTGCGCCTTATTGTATGATGGTCATTACATTATTTATATCTGTAATTATACTGAATTCAATTAGTTTGAGTTAATCACAACATTTTTTGTTGCTTAATACCAAAAATACAAAGCTTTTGAATCAGTCTTCTGTTGTTGTAAAATTTGTTGTGTAACTGAATTTACCTTGCTCTCCATTTATTGATAGCTATCACATTCACATCACATTCAATGATGCTTCAAAAGGAAACAATGCATTAAACTTTTGAACAGGATGAAGTTTTCCAAATTTTTCTTATTTTGTTGAAATATCTTTTTTTTTTCCCCCATTCAGTGCAGTCGTACAGAAGCAACAGAAGATATGTTTCCCAGAAGACAAATGAAGTACAATTTACCTTGATCCTCAAATGCAAAAAGTTTTCACCCCCCTCCCCCAACTCTTAACGCATCATATTTCCTTCTGGAGCATCAGTGAATGTTTAAACCTTTTTTTTTAATAGTTGTGTTTGAGTCCCTCAATTGTCCTTATAGTTTCAAAAGATTGATCTCAAAATCATACTGTCATTGCTGGAAATGGTTCAAATATGCAAAAGATGCTGGAAAACCAAAGAATCTGCAGGACCTGCAGGATTTTTCTAAAGAACAGTGCTCAGTGTGATTGTTCAGAACAAACAAGGGACTCATGAACAACCATCACACAGTATTAAAAACCAAGGTTTACCAAACTTTTGAAGCTATTTTTTGGTCTTGTGGACAATATATAAACATCTTTTATGTAAAATATTTTACTCAGGACAGTACTAAATAAAAAATAACACACATTTTGTATGATCCCTCTTATTTTGTTAAAATTATTCCCAAACTTTCGCATGCCATTGTAGATCCTTGATTTGTAATTTATGCTCTAAGCATTTTTCATCTGGTTGTTCTAGTGATGGATAAGTATTCTGCATCAGTTGGTCAGACAGTTTTGCAACTCTGTCCAGGCATGGCGGCATGGATGGATAGGGCGTTTTGCCTAGAACAGAACCACAGTTCATACACATATCATAATTGACAATCTAAAGCAATTCTGTTAATTTGATGTGAGTGGTCTTGGTTGAATCAGCGGATATAATTAAGTAGTTTTTTGTTTACAATGTGGTCAAATGTGACAATTTGCATAGATCTGAAATGGCATATGTGGCATAAAAAGAATTCAGAGCATCTTTTATTTTCCCCAAAAGATACCAAATTTGTCTGATATTTTCTTCTGCTGGAGTCTGAACTTGGCAAGCCTAAATACAAGCTAACTTACTGAGCTGAGAGTTTTAGCTGAGAGCTCGAAAAATGACTGGCTTATATGAACACAGGGTTCATCAACCTTTCGATGGAATAGCTAAACAAAAAAGCCACACACAGACGACGGGACATCTGTAGAATAGCGCCGGTACTGTCTCGCCTTCTGTTGAACTCCATATGCTGCGTGACATCACTGTAGACAATTTCAGTCAAAATAAATAAATAAAAAGTAAATGAACTCTCACTTTTTTAGCCTGCGTTTCCAAATACAGACAGCAAGGCAACAGAGCTGTGGATTTACAGCTCTGGATGTCAGATTAATATGCCTGTGTCATATTAACTATGGCTTACAATAATAATAAAGTTAAATGACTTGGGTGGTTTCTTGAATGCATTGTAGCATGCTAGATATATTTGTCTTCACTAGCGCAAATGTATGAGCATAATTTGAGGCTGAAGCAATTCCACAGTCTGTTTCTGAATGACTTCCATCAAAAGGTCATGCGAATCAAAACAAATTTTTACTTTTTACCCAGCAATGGATTTGTGTTTGAGTTGAATTGCTCTTGTGCTGTGAAAATCCTTTACCAAATTAATTTTTCCTGCTCAAATAAGACTTTTCTATTTTTTTTCAGATCACTGCCTCAGCGGTCGAACAGCATCAATGTCAAAATGACTGAGATGGCCAATCAAATCGAAGTAGGCAGGGTTTACTGTTCACGGAAGCAGAGCGCAATGCTTTTTTTTTCTTTTTGTCCATGTAAATCACTTATCGTAATATATGTATATTTTTTTACTAAGTCTTTTCGATTCAATCTTTTTGCCAACTTTCTTTCAGTTTGTACAGGTTTTGTATTTCTTTTTTTTTTTTTTTTGGAAATTAATTGATTGTAGACCTCATTGACTGAAAAAACAAAATACAAATAAAAAACATTAATTGTGGATACTTTCGCAATATTTACTCAAAACCTAAGCATAAGCTTAAAACAATGAGGCATATGATCAGTCCATTCCAAAAAGAAATACAAAACCTTTGCCAATTGAAAGAAAACAGGCCAATAAAAGATTAAATCCAATATGTGGCAATACAATAATAGAATGAGAGATACACAAACAATGCTTTTTCAGCACAACAATTATCCAGTTTTTAAGGAAGTTGTTGAGCAAAGTCAGTATGTTTTAGTCCAGTGCCATAACATTAACTAGTATTGTATTTGTTAAATAATGTTAAATAGACAACTTTTTGCGTTCTGCACATTAAATAGGCCAGAGAACAAACACTTATCACAATAAACTTTATTACTGTATTTTCTAACAGAAATATTATTATTCTTTTTTTTATAAGTTATGCGTACTATGTGTCAAGAAGCCATGGTATGCTCTTTCATAGAAATTTATGTGCATTTATATTAGTAAACCACATATTTTTGGTTATCAAACCAGCACAAAATTCTGCAGAATCTTCAGTCCCGCAGCAGGAAGGGGTCCGTGTTGATCCTGGAGAGAGAATTGTTGTTTTTGTGTGCAGTGTGCTGCTAGTGAGTTTATCTTGGAAGTTCATCCCAGGAGATCCTCCAGATCTGTCACACAGGAGGTCCTTCAGTGTTTTTCATCTAATCCCAAAAGGCACCGGGAATAAGTGAGGCACTGTGGGAAATAGAAAACTGACTGGAGAAGTGAAACAGAGTCAGACTTTGGGCAAAAGTTCAACTGATCGAGCACCAGCTTTCCATTAGCTATTATAAGCCTTATTATTAGTTAGTTTGAAGTTTAAATTTTTACTTTAAAAGATATAGATAAAAGATAAAATATACCTTAGTGGCAAAGTTGGCAATCTTAAATGTGTCCGACAATGTGCTTTTACATTTAAGAAGCTGCTACTGATATTTAATGAATGCGTTCAAATAAATAAACATGATTTCAGTCTGATGGAAAACATACAGTATCCATGGATTCATTTAGAACAAACTTTATCTTACAGTGACTTCAGCGCTTAGATTTTTGTTTCCAAAAGACTGAAATGGTTTTATTGGATTTTTTTTGGAAGAACACAGAACAGTTTTGAATACATACTGAGTTAATTATCCATAATGTAATGCACATGCAAACTCTATGATGCATCAAATAAAAGCTTAGAGTTTTCCTTCAGAGAATAATTTGATCCATCATAACCAGATGGTACAGATTTTAAAGATATTTGGATTCAGGGTTAAAGCCCCCCGCAAGGAAAAGGCAATGCTGTGGGTGTATTTTAGATCTTTTATAACAGATTATTTTTAAACCTCAAATTTAGTTTGTCTTACTACATAATGGGGTTCAAAAGTCAGAAACCATATTGAAAATGCTTCTGTTTTGCATTTTCATTTTAAATAATACTACCACTCATAAGTTTTTTTTTTCTTTCAGTAAGGATTTATTAAAGGACATTTATAATGTTACAAAATAATTTAATTAAAAATGCTGTTCTCCAAACTTTTTGTTTATAAAAGAATCTTCTGAATTGTAACTGCAATTTTGAGGGGGAAAAAGACTGATATGTTCTCAGAATCTAGTTTTAATCTCAGAATTGAGTTTATATCTCACAATTCTGACTTGCAACTCACAGCTTCATAACTTGTAATCGCAAATTTCTATCACGCAATTCTAAAAAAAAAAAGTCAGATTTGCATTTGATTTGTATCTGACAATTTGACTTTATAACTCACAATTGCGAGTTTGCATCTCACAGTTCTGAGAAAAAAAGTCAGAATTGCGGGATGTAAACTCACAATTGCAAAAAAAAAAAAAAAGAGTAAAAAAGAAAAAAAATCTGCATATTAGCATCTAAAGGATCTTTAGGATCTTTGATGTGGAGACTGAAACAAGAATAATTACATTTTGAAATATATTAAAATAGAAAACAGTTATTTTAAATTCTAATAGTTTTTAATATTACTGTTTTACTGTATTTATACAAAATAAATGCAGACTTGGTGAGCATAATATACTTCTTTTAAAAACATAAAATCTTATTGACAAAAAAAAAAAAAAAAAAAAGCTGCATTTCTTAGTATTTGGTATGTCTAATTAAAAATTCATATAATATATTAATATAATATAATACATGTAATATTTCTATAACCTTAGAAGATTTTAGCATGGTAAAGGATATAAAAATGTTAATGCATTTGGTCTTGGCAGAATAAATCTGCTACACTTATGAATTGCTGATCAAATACAGGTGGAGCTGGGGAGGTGGAGGATTTCAGAGGAATTTTAAAACAGGATATTCAAATGCTCTAGTGAACGCTAACCAACCATTTAAATGTAAAGCAGTCAGTTTATTGGCTGTGTATGCAACATCAACCAATCAGCTTGAGCCAGGCAGTTTAACGCTGTGAATATCATCAGTTTGTGTTGATGACCCATCATTCTGCTCTATTTTTTTCCAAATCTTAAAACTTTTTGCTTCTTTACAGATTTAAATTTAGATTTGGCATTTTAAGCATGCTTTCAGACATACCCCACTGTATGGTTGAAAATAAAAACAGACAATATGCCTTTATTTATCCTTTTTGTATTCCTTCAAGCAGTGCTCATTCTACAAGACAGACTTAGTATCTGCTAAATTGACAGGCAAGTGCCTTGAGTCTGGCATGTTGGGAAATGATGAGAGACAAAACCAAAAGGTTTCCAATTACTGCTAGCTGAAACTCTATAGTCCTATTTTGGTTTAGACTCAGACTTGGTGCTGGGCACGCATGTGTTTTTCTCTCCACATGCTCATTAATAAGACTTGTGACATGGGATGCTGTCTTCTTAGTCAAGCAGATCCCATTGCATTTCATTACTGAAGGTTCAGCAGCAACCGCAAACAGACGCTTCATTGCCCACTGACATAATGGAATGGCTTTGTGTTCCAAGTTAAGCTATATAAAATAAACAGCACTCATGAGGCAGGCCTCTTAACGGTTTTATGTCACATGCGCTTTCACAGGCTCTTGTGCGCTGATGTAAAGGGCGTTAGATATTTGATGGGATTTCCAGAAATGGCTCTGGCCAATACGTACAGCGTTTTAGTGGCCTGTCAGTTTTGATCGCTGTCTATGTGGATGCGAGCTGGAATTCAAAACAAGTCCTAAACATCTTTCTTCACTATGGTTGTCCTCAGTTTAACCTGAACTCATCTTTTGATTGAGGTGAGCTCTAATGGAATTAGAATAGAACATGAGTTAACACATACATTTAACCTTAGCTGGAAGTGAAGACAATTGCAATGAAGAGGCTTCTTTCATTATTAACTGCTTTCACACAATTCCTGCAGTCTTTTTAATGTTTGTCACTCCTGCCTGAGGAGTCAGCAAGATTATAGGCTGTGCAGTGCTGGTTCACGTCTGTGCTACAGAAATTCTTCTGCAAAACTCCATTGGGATTTCATCTCAGTTTAATATTCAGCACCAAACTCTGCTGAAGCATTAGATTTTTAAAGTAATAATCGGACAGTCTGACACTCCATTTATAATGCAGCAATGTGGAGCCAAAGCAAGCCATGTCATTCCATTGTGAAAACTCATTTGTATTAGAGTACTCTGCGTTTTCCCCAAGCTGTCTCAAAAGTGTTTCCTGTAATCTCTTGAAATCGCATAAAAAGCTGTGTACCATTTTGGGATGCTTTGGAGAGTTCAGATAATCTGCTAAATTTTTGCCATGACCTGATTGTCATTTTAAATATGTAAACAGAAAAGTTTCATTTCCTGTAATCTCTTCTACAGTCAGACTGGCCATCATGCATTGCCCTTTCTTTTAGTAAATCCGGCCTTAAGCCTGACTAGACAAATGATCTGCTATAATCCGTAACAATGCAACCCTGTTATGACTCTGGCTTCTCTGGTAAAATGGCAATGACTCCTTGAGCAACTACAAAGGAAACTTTTGTAATAATTATTTTTATTTATTAAAAAATATGATCAGAAAGTTTCTGGACTTTTATTAGTTATTTGTCAACTGTAAAGTATTATGAAGTAAGCATTTTAAAATTATTGTTTTTTATTTTTAAAGATGGATATACAAGAGATGAGATGGTCAATATTGCAGCCTCTAATTCTCTTGTGCCTCCTGCTGATATTTCTAAACATGAAAGAAGAAGAAATTTGTGACCCTGGACCATAAAACCAGTCATAAGGGTCACTTTTTGAAATTGAGACTCATACATCATCTCAAAGCTTTCCACTGATGTATGGTTTGTTAGGATAGGACAATATTTGGCTGACAACTATTTGAAAATCTAGAATCTGAGGATGCAATGAAATTAAGTTTTGATATATTTATGGTAAGAAATGTACAAAATATCATTTATTTTCGACAAGACTTGCTTTATTTAAAAGTAGAGATATCAAGCTTTCTATTCATGTATGTAAACTGTCTGTGTGCTGAGCCTCCACCGAGTTAAAGATACATTTTTTGAAGCGTTTCTAATCGCGGTGCGCGGAGACGCTGAAGACAGAAAAAACATCGTCTGTTTTCTTTATTTAAAAAAAGAACAGAGTTCAGTTGTTATTGTGAGTGTACGCAAAAAAAAGTATAAACTTAACCATTTCGAATGATGTATAACTCTTATTTGTGTGACTAATATCCACAGAGCATTTTTAGTTTCTTTCGCACTGATCTTAAAAAAAGTGCTTTCCGTATATTTGTTAGATCTTGATAATGAATGTAAACAACTTTTAAACATAACAAGCAAGTTCTAATAAAGGTCTAATAAATGTGGAATGCATTTCCTTTCTTATTTTTGGCCATATGGACCACTTTTATGATACTTCATTTTTGAAGCATGAAAGATTCAACTTGAGGGTGAGTAAATACTAACAGAATTTGAGTGACCCTTAGTGACATTTTTGAGTGAACTGTTTCATTGGATTGATATTATATAGTGAGTAATAGTTAAATCTAAAATATGACGCTATTTTATTTCCGAATAATAACTAGGTCTTTTTTCCTCTCTTTTCTCATCTCATTTGTTCATTTCACTGTAGAAATGTATGTAATTGCTCTTATTTCAGGATATTCAAATCCCCTCTGCTCCTGTTAGAATCTATTGTGGGACAATTTAATAAATGCCACATTAGATTAGTTGGTAATCTCCCTGTAATCAAAGGAGATAATAGTATATTGACATTGTAAAGGCAGAACAGCTGAAGGCTCATGGAATGGAAAACACCAGGCATTTTATTATATCAAAATTGTGAAAATCATGTGTTTTAGAGAGATAATGTGCAAATATGAAAAACAAATCTGAAATTGTGATTTATATATACTGTAAATAATACTAACATTACAGATATTTTTATATCAGAAGAATGGACAACTTGTTCTTGACAATTATTATTATTTTAATGTTCAATAAATCAAAGCTATTTGATATTTTATTGACATGTATCTACAAAAAACAAGCGTTCAAGCAAATCCTTAAAGGATTTTTTACAGTCATACGGTGCAAAAGTTCTCTGTGGTGGTTTATAAAATTAAATGCTTTGCTGATAGAACTGATAGAATTAATCCTCAAAATGAATTACACATATTAGATGTCATTTTATATAATGGTAATGAATCTCTCTGTAGTTGTATACAAGAATGCCGTAGAGTATTGCATTACTACACAGAGCTAAATTCCCAATGCTCTTCACTTGTGGTATCACACCGCATGCTGAATCACAAGAGGAAAGGCTTTGTATGCTTGCTGGAAAGGAAAGTCTTGTCCTGAAAGCATATGTCTGAGTTGGTTTGCACGTCTGCATATCTCCAAGTTAAACCAAAATCCTTTTGAAATACTTTCATTACTTCCTGGAGAGCCGTAGGCACGAGGAGAAACACTGGAAAGAATCTTGTTTCTAAACCATTATTGCATTTGGAAGTAGAGCCCTGTTTAAGGTGGAAGGCATGTGCTGTGCTCGCTTCTGGTGTTTGCATTTCATTTCTGAAAAAAAGAGACTTTGGTTTTTAATGCACTTCAAGAAGTCAAAAACATTGACTTTTACACATGTTAGAAAAACAGTTTAACTGCTGAGGTAAAACAATCTGAGAGGCAGAAAAGCAGCGTGCAAGATTTATAATGTTTAACTTTTTTCAGCAGTTAAGGAACACAGAACCGTTCGTTAGCGTTTACGTGATGCATTGCTTTACTACCACATTTTGGGACATAGTCAAAACTCCCCTTGATTTACAGAGAGTAACCCAGGAAGCAGTACATCACAGGCATATGGTTTTATTTGTTTACAGGCCTTGAACTTGGTTTGGAACTGTGTAATTTATTACAGAAGATAAACAACATTGAAGGAAGCCGTTTTATTGCCCTGATGTAATGTTACCCTATGATGCATCGCTGGCATCCTCTATGGAAGATGGATAGAAAAGAACAACAATCTGACATTATAAAATATCAGAAATGCATGAGCCCTGGTACCATCCTAAATTAATTTTCATTAAGATAATATATTTAAGATGTTGGGCAGCGTGCTCAGTTGATTAAAGACTTTGGGCCCTATCATACACCCAGCACAACGCAAGTGATTTTTGCTACTTTCAGCCTGACGCAGTTATCATTTAGACACTGTGCGCTTTAAACTATGCATTTAGATCGTTAAAATAGGGTCATTTAAGTTGCATTTTGTAATTTCTATTTTCTAGTGCCCCCAAATGGAACATAATAAATAATGAACATTATCAGCAGGGATGTGCAATATTTCAGTGCACACTCAAAAATAAAGGTGCTTCACGATGCCATAGAATAACTTTTTTTTTTTTTTGTCTAAATGGTTCCATAAAGAACCTTTAATATCTGAAGAACCTTTCTGTCTCACAAAAGGTTCTTCAGATTCTAAAAAGGTAAGAAAGAGATGGAACCTTTGACTGAATGGTTCTTTGTAGAAACAAAAATGGTTCTTATATGGAATCGCTGTGAAGAACCTTTTAAAGCACCTTTATTTTTAAGAGTGCATATCAGAACATATTAGAATTTGCCTTTGCTTATGCTCAGTTTCTCTATTTTTACATGTAGATAATATTTACAAGCCAGTGGGAAACTGATGTTGAAAAGACAAAAAATTAACATCAAAAATAAAACAAGAGCAAATATGCAAATCATACTGACATCAAAAACTTGACATGACGTTGATTAAACACAAATTGAACGTCAAACATACTGGCCTAAATATACATTAAAACTCATTTCTAAATTGCAGTTCAAATTGAGTTTAAAATTATGTTATATCTTGATCAAGCCTTGATTAATATTATCGTCAACTGGTGCCTGCTGGGATAATACTCACTTTTACAGTAGTTAATCTAAGCACTAATGATTTAATAACAGAAATGTAGGTTTGCTATTTTAATCTTTAGCAAATCTCTAAATAAATATTAATTTGTCAAACTACATTATAATACTGTGATGCATACATTCACTTGTAGCATTTTTATCTATCTATAAAATGTTTTAATATCGTTGCGTCCCATTTTTAATTTTAGGCACATATGTATCAATTCTGTATGGAAAGGGTTTATGCCACTGAATTAAAAAAAAAAAACTAAATTGTGACTTTCTGTCTTACAAATCTGACTTTTTTTTCTCTCAGAATTGTCATATAAACTTGCAAATGCAAGTTATAAAATCAGCATTGTGAGATATAAACTTTTATAACTTTTAGAAATTAAGTCAGAATTGTGTGATATTGTGTGAAAATTGCAAGTATGTGAACATATTTTTTCCCTAAAAACTGGACTTTATAACTCGCAATTGCAAGTTTATGTCTCACAACTGCGAGAAAAAAAGTCAAAATAGAATATGCAAAATAGTATAATCTCACAATTGCAAGATACAAACTCACATTTGTGAGAAAAAGCCAGAATTGTGAGTTTTTATTTCACAGTTCTGACTTTATTTCTCACAGTTGTGAGTTTATATCTCGCAATTGTGAGAAAGTCAGAATTTCGAGTTTGTATCATGCAATTCTGAGAAAAGAGTCAAAATTATGATATAAAAAGTCGCAATAGCATTTTTTACGTTTATTCAGTGGCTGAAACAGGTTTCTATAATTCTGGCATATTTTTAGAGATTTTAAGTATTTTTTAGTATAAGTATGCTAATTGAGCAGCAGTATATTTTTATATTGTGTTGTGTCAGTAAAAATCTGCTCTATCAAACAAGATTTTAAACCAAGTTTAGTTTTGTGAAAAGGATACTAAAGTTGAACTAAAGTTTAAGTTATAATGCATATTCCCTGGTGCTTTTGCAGTTGCTTCAAAGACTATCGTTGTGTGGTTTTTGCTGCAGCTGAATGCTGATTCTTTTCCGACTCGTGCTCTTATAAAAAGCAAACAGCTCTTTTGAGAGCCAGCAACACTGCTTTACTACAGTATAGCACCTCGCTGTGTCTCATTCACTGTCATACACCTACACAGTCTACATTCACACGCTGCATAACTAAAAAGCGAAATCATTTTTTAAGGTCCTCATCTGCTCACTTGCTTACGCACGTTCTCCTCCACCTCCGCTCTGTCTTTTCCATGACAGATTATGGCTTCTTATGAAAGCTCTGAATGCGAGTCGTACAAAGCATCTCAGTCAGCAAGCTGCCAGGGTTAGTAGGGACCTTTAGTTTAACACTGCTAAATATGAATTCAGAGCGGTTGAGAGACAAATGCTGATGTGATCTGCCCACCGCTGCTATTGCTAAGAGGATTGTAGTTGGCGCTGCAGCATTTTTATAGTCAAATGATTGGAATATAGATTTTATTCATACGTTTTTTTTTAAGTCCATTCATTTCATTTGGTAATATACTGAAGGGTTGTCTGACTTCTGGAGTGAAAATGGTTTCATACTCACTGCTTGTTTCTTTAAAGGAACAACTCACCCAAAAATGCAAATTCTGTCATTTACCCACCCTCATGTCGTTTTAAACCTGTATGAGTTTAGTTTTTTTGTTGAGCAAAAAGAAGAATGTGGGTAACCAAACAGTTGCCTACTGGTAGCCATTGACTTCAACAGTGTATAGTATCAGTGCAAGGCTATCTCATGTATTCATGTATTTGTACGTATTTTATGAGGTGGCTAATTCGTATGAATTCCTATGACCTCACTCGTATGATTTTGTGCGATTTGTCTAGATTCCAGTGATGGGTAGGTTTAGGAGCGGGGTTAGAGGTAGGTAATTTGTACGAATTCCTAGGAATCGGGGAACTTGTAAAATATGTATAATTTAGCAATAATTGTACAAATTCAAATGACCTCACCTCGTAAAATATGTACAAATTGCCATGAGATTGGGTTGTATCAATGGCTGCCGTGAATTGTTTGGGAAGTAAACGATTTTATTTAAATAAGCTTCAGTCTATGTAATTAATTTATTTTGTTGCAACTTTTTCAAAGATTGTGAAAATTCTTTGATTAAAACGGATTCATGTGAACATATGGCAGCTCATTTCCACCAATGAATAAAAAAACTAAACAAAAAATAAACTTTATTGTGACTTTTTTATCTCGCAATTCTGACTTTTTCCACACAATTCTGACTTTTTCTCAGGATTGTTAAATGTAAATTGCACTTGCAATAGCATTTAGTATTGCGATTGCAAGTTACAAAGTCCAATTTTGAGGGAAAAAACAAAGACTCATATGTTTTCAGAATTTAGTTTATATCTCACAATTCTTACTTAATTTCTCGGATTCGCAAGATTATATCTCACAATTCTAAGAAAAAAGTCTAAGTTCCGAGTTTATATTTCAGAATTCTGACTTTATAACTCACAATTGCAAGTTTATATCTAAACTTTAATATGTGAACTCACAATTGCGAGGAAAAAAAGTCTGAATTGTGAGATAGAAAGACGCAGTTACCTTTTTTATTCAGTGATGGAGGCAGGCTTCCATAGAATGTTACCATGAATTACTTAAGACCAGCAATAATTTGACTTCAAGAAATTGATGAAATCCCAAAAAATGCTGTAAAGTTTTCAATAACAGAAGATATGGGTCGTGTTTTCTCCTTCATTTTAGTAAGCCCTTTTATTTCGCTGTCTTAACTATGCATGATTATCCGGTTAGTTGCATCTTAATATTTGCATTTTGCATTGTTTTGTTTCTCAGAACAGACCTGCGACCCATTTTTGGGGCATGACCCACCACTGAAATAGCCTGTAGACTGGCAGGTAGGACACTGGAACTTTCATTAAGAATTCCTCTAGCAATTGTTCATTTTGAAGCTATAGATGGAGGTCTTGTTGACAGGTCAGTATACTGTGGCCAACAAGTGCCAGGCCTGCAACCTGAATCCATCAGTCATTTGCGGTAAAGTCTGCCCTCAAACATTCATTTTCAGAGAGGGTTGTTTTATTGTTTATGGATGAGCAAATACTCTGCTACAATTGAAGGGGTTTAGCACCATTCTTTGACTGATACTATTCACACATACACCAAATGTGAGGCTCAAGGTATTATTTAGTGGCCTACTTTCTTTTTTTGGGCTATCTTGTTGTGATCTGCAATTTCTCCTCAGGGGGTTTGCTCCCTTGATGTGTTGTATTCCTAATCTGCATTGATTTTTTGTTCTAGGAAGCTTTTATTTTTATTTTATTTTTACAACATAGGCTCATTTGAAAAATGTGCCTCTACCTACATTTTGATCTCCCATTTGTTTTTGCTAACAGGGGGTACATTATTTATTTTAAATGCAGTAGTGCATTAACCCATCAAAGCCTCAGTACAGTAACCAACTTAAAATGTTGACACAGTCACATTCATCTCTTTTGGAAAAAAATTAAGGTGCTTTTAGAGTCTGTACATTTCATTTTTAAAGAATTTTGCAAGAAGCCCAAAGATAGTTTCGCTTAACCGTCCGACTGATGGCAGAAGGTCTGGGAACCTTGGCTGCTTTGATGGCAAAGGACCACCCATGAGACCATATGACTGACAGGTAAAGCAACCAATCACATTTTGTTTTCCGCCACATCATGTTAGTGACACCAGCAGGTAAAGTTACAATGGGAACCCGCATCTCTCCCGGGTCCCCTGAGCCCATTTAGTTTTAACAGCCCCCCTAAAAAGTGCGGTGTGTTTGAGAATGAATGGGGGAAACTTACATTAGAGGATGCAATGCCTCCATCACAATATAATTGAATATGACTTGTTATGAATGACTGTGATTGGTTCACACGATAAATCCTGTCTCTTGTGTTTGTGCGCAATCCGTGTTTGCGAATCTGAATAAACAATACTGAAAATGAATGGGAAGTCTAATAAAAAATTAAGTAAGCAACTCACACACATATATCTAAAATGTAAAATGCTTAAAAACACTAAACTGATGAGATTTATACTTGGTTTTAATAAATAGAATAGCCTATTGAATTGTTAATGTAAAAATAACCAAGAATTTACATTTAATCATTTCAGAACACCCCCACACGCCATATATATAGTTTCAACAAAGCATATCTCAATTTAAAAAGGACAGTCAAACTTTTGTTCTTTTTGAGCCTGAAGTATTCAGCTGTGAAAGTGAAACTTTCAGAATTACTCCAAAAATATGCCTTTCTCAAGAGAGGATCAAGCAGGAGACTGTTCACGCTTGTGAGCAAGAAGTGAAAGAGGGAGCGGAAGGATAAATAACAAAGAAACAGACAGAATGAAAGTGTGTGTGTAATATGTATGTGTTACAGGGAACAGGGGAGATTAAATCAAAGTGAGTGAGAGGTTTGATTTGTTATAGAGCAGTGGTCCTTAAAATCATTCACAGACCACCAGTGGTGCACCAACCACAGTTTGAGTGCTATTTAAGTTCATTGGCTGACTGCAAGAGAGAGAGAGAGAGAAAGAGAAAAAAAAACAGACCTAAGGAGAGACTCACACTGACCTCTAAGAGTCTTACATTTTATATTTTTAGTGATAGACAAGTAGGATTGAGTAAATGTAAGACAGACAAAGAATGTAAAATGTACACACTACCGTTCAAAAGTTTGGATTTGGAGGTTTTTAAAATGTTTCTGAAAGACATCTGGTCTGGACATACTGCAAAAAATGCTTTTCTTACTTAGATTTTTTTGTCTTGTTTCCAGCCAAAATATCTAAAAATTCTTAAATCAAGAAGGATTTTCTAGACAAGCAAAAATTATTGTCTTGTTTTCAGAAAAAAAGAATTAAGTGAGTTTTTACTTAAAACAAGCAAAATAATCTAAGCAAATGGGGTAAGCAAAAAATTCTTATTTTTAAACAGAAAACAAGATTATTTTACTTACCCCATTGGCAGATTATTTTGCTTGTATTAAGCAAAAACACACTTAATTTTGACTTGTGTTTTCTGTTTTAAGATTTTTTAGATATTTTGGCTTGAAAAAAGACAAAAAATCTAATCTTTTTTTTTTTTTGCAGTGCACTCATTTATTTGATCAAAACTCCAGTAAAAAAAAAACAAGAATGTTGTGAATCTTATTACAATAGTTTAACTATTCTCTATTTTGATATATATTTTAAAATGTAATTTATCCCCGTGATGGCGAAGCTGAATTCGTCATCAGCCATTACTCCAGTTTTTAGAGTCACATGACCTAAGGTGAGTAAACGATGAGAAATGTTTCATTTTTAAATGGAGTATCAGATCAGATGTCAGGGCATTAAAACTAGCAGTTCTTCTCTGTAGCAGCATAAATCAGGCATGGGATGCGAACAAATATAAAATGAATATAATTAGCTTCAGTTAATTGTGATTTTTATCAAGCTGTGGCACTATGCTAACTAGAATAATCACCAGGAAGGAGGATTAATTTGCACAGCCATATCAATGCAAAATATAATAATAAAGTTGAATTTAGCGCCTGACTGAGAGCTGGTGTAGCTAATTAGCTAGATCTGAGTAATTGTAAAATGTGGTCAATTTGCTGCTTCTTTGATTTTCTGCATGAGGATGCTGGTTAATTCATATCACTTCATCTAAATATCTTTGAGTTTAATGTATTGCGTCTTTGTTAAAATAAAAACTAAACTTTTCCAGGCCACATACATTTGTCCTCTGATTATGAGCTGCATATATGCCAGGGCCGGTAGACTTCAAGCGACCTTTTCGAGCTGAAAATGTCCTGGCTGAAAATTATAGGCTGATAATGTACAGACATTATTAGGGTGTAGAATTACAGGCAATTAGAAAGTATGATGTGTGAGGGGTCACTTTGCCCTCTAGGATATTAGTCTCATTATAGTTAATGGCAGAGCATTTCATGTCTCATAGCAGTAAAATATGCACCATGTGCCCTGAACAAAGTAAATCCTAGAGTAAGTGACTCATATGAGGTGACATTTTGTTTGCTGTCAGATTTCATTTATGATGTATTCAAGTGCATAATGTCTCATTATAAACCCTAAACTATCACTTGGCGAAGATTTTTCAGTAATCCGTAAGTCCACGTGAAATTACTTCAGCATCAGCTCTTCTACTTGAAGGCAAGGTCAGATGTTAAACGTCAGTTATTTTGGGGTCAAACAGCTCATTCAGATTTCAAAACTTTTTCCAAAATCTAGTTCAGCTGATTTATTTAGCCTCGGACTTAATTTTGGTTTAAAAAAACAGATGTCCTAACCAAGTTTCCTCCTGCAAGTGAACATTTTTGGCAGTTATTCACAAAATATTTGATACTTAAGGTTATTTTTGGACAAATAAAACTTAATAGTGGGAGGGACTGCCTGGTATGAAGCTGAAACGGAAACATTAGAAACAAACATCAAAACTTTTTAGAATTATATTGAAGAGATGGCTTGTTCTGGACACTATGTTACAGATGAATAATGCATATGCACTTTCATATCAGCAATGTTCCAAATCAAATGTTTTCTCTACTTCACCCACTTTGACAAAAACACAATTTGGTGGTTTTCCCATCAACTAAATTGAAATAAATTGAAATAGCAGACATATTTCCTTTAGCAGTCTTGTATTGCGAACTGGCCTTCAGAAGTAGTTACTAAATTTGAGTGGTCATTTGTTGTATTACCCCTAACAGCCTCCAGCAATTATAACATTGTAGACAATTATAGACTTAGCTGTGCTACCACTATCTACAGCAATTATAGACCAGAAAAATGCATGCTTCACTCTGTGTTGAGACAGAATAGCCATTAACCTAATTCGTAAAAAGCTTTTACGGTGTGTCCTAGATACAGCTCTATCTAGGGGAAATGGCAAACCTGACTTGACTAGCCCATATCCAGATTTCCAGAGTTGTTCTCTTAGTAGAAGATGGGAAACCTTGAGGAGTGGTTCAGTGTCTAATGGAAATACATGGCCGTGATGTAGGAAGAGAAAACACAAAAGGCTGGGGTAATGTATAGATGGAGGAAAAGGGGTAGCACTTCAATCATTTCTGTGACACTCATCATTATTAGGCTGGATGGTCACATTCCTTTCATCCATGTTGTGTGACTTTCTAAAGATTATTCACAAAAAGACTTCTAAAATAGCTCATAGCCATGGAAATGGGACTCATTTGTAGCTCAGACTGTTGTGTTTTGTCATGCTCCAGTGATGTGTTCTAAAGCTCAGAGTATATTTTCCTTAGTGGGTTTGGATTTGATATGGAATGTAAGAGAGCATCCAAAGAGATTTTCAGTTTTAACTCCATTCGCTACAGATCTGCTTTCTACTCCTGAATTAAAATTTCCTGATAATTTACTCACCCCCTTGTCGTCCAAGATGTTCATGCAAATTTTTTTTTTCAGTCCATATAGTAGATTTTTGTGGGAATCAGCAGGTCCAAATTGCAGTTTCAATGCAGATTCAAAGGGCTCCATCTAATTTTTTCCTCCAACTTCAAAATCGTCTGACATTGTTGTTTTACCTTATTTTGTAAAAGGCGTTATATATACAGTTGTGCTTAAAAGTTTACATACCCCTTGCAGAATCTGCAAAATGTTAATTCTTTTAGCAAAATAAGAGGGATCATACAAAAATGCATGTTATTTTTTATTTAGTACTGACCTGAATAAGATATTTTACATAAAATACATTTACATATAGTCCACAATAATTGAATTTATAAAAATGACCCTGTTCAAAAGTTTACATACCCTTGATTCTTAATACTGTGTCGTTTCCTGAATGACCTACAGCTGTGTTTTTTTGTTTAGTGATAGTTGTTCATGAGTCCCTTGTTTGTCCTGAACAGTTAAACTCTCTGCTGTTCATCAGAAAAATCCTTCAGCTCCCACAGGTTCTTTGGTTTTCCAGCATTTTTGTGTATTTGAACCCTTTCCAACAATGACTGTATGATTTTGAGATCCATCTTTTCACACCGAGGACAACTGAGGGACTCATATGCAACTATTACAGAAGTTCGAACACTCACTGATTCTCCAGAAGGAAAAAACATGCATTAAGAGCCGGAGAAGGGAAAACTTTTGAAATTTGAAGATCATGGTAAATGTAATTAATTTTGTCTTCTTGGAAACATGCAAGTATCTTCTGTAGCTTCTGGCGGGCAGTTCTAAATGAAAAAACATGATATTTAGGCAAAATGAGCAAAATGTACACATTTCCATTCTGTTCAAAAGTTTTCACCCCCCGGCTCTTAATGCATGTTTTTTTTCCTTCTGGCACATCAGTGAGTGTTTGAACCTTCAGTTATAGTTGCATATGAGTCCCTCAGTTGTCCTCAGTGTGGAAAGATGGATCTCAAAATCATACAGTCATTGTTGGAAAGGGTTCAAATGTACAAAAATGCTGGAAAAACAAAGAATTTGTGGGACCTGAAGGATTTTTCTGATGAACAGCAGGTAGTTTAACTGTTCAGGGCAAACAAGGGACTCATGAACAACTATCACTAGACAAAAAAAACACAGCTGTGGGTCATTCAGGCAACAACACAGTATTAAAAAGGGGTATGTAAACTTTTGAGCACAACTGTATATATTTTAAAAAGTGTACAATAGTTTACAACAATTTAAACTTTTATTGTACCATTAAATATATATATTGTACCATTATTTATTATTGTACATTATACATTATAATATTATATATTATACATTTTGCTACTTTATGTGCCATTTATCACTTATTAGCGAAAGAGAATATAACACATTTTTAATTTGTGATGCATCCCTAATATGCAAGATGACTTACATTTTGGTCTGTTTGTCAAAACCGAATTGTAATATCCAATGTGCAGCTTGTTGCAGAGTAGTGAGGTATTGAGGTAAGTAATCAGACATTGCAGAGTAGTGAGGTAGTGAGGTAAATGATCAGACATGTAATTTTCACTTGGTTAACTAATCTTTTGAGACCAGAAAATTTGGTATTCTTTTGACTTTGCAACATGTTAACAATTGCAATTAATAATCTGGATGATTTGAAAATATACTGTGACCTGGATTACAATTATGATTCTCTCAGGTAGTGGAGTATTATTCTGTTTAGCTGCATTGCGCACAGCATTGCACACTGATGTGATGTGATTATGTGGAACATTTCTGCAACTAACAGGAAAATAGGAACTCTTAATGATTTGTTTGCAAATTCACTGATGCTTAGCAGCAAATAAAATAATAAAATATGGGACTATCAATTTACAACTTGCAGGGGATATTGTATATGCAGTTTAATGACTGAAGTTATTGCCTTTCTGGTGCATTCTGTGCAGCATGACCCAAATAACTGCTGGACTGTATTCTGAATAGAAATAGTTAGAAAGTTTGATTGGCCAACATAACTTTATGATGGTAAGAATGTGATGATAATTTTGAACGTTAATTGCAAATGTTGTTTGGGATCAGCAACAGTTTTTGAAGTCAATGTTTGTTCTCATACTAGCCAGCAGGACTTTTGTAAAATTGTATTACAATTATTATTATTATTATTATTATTTTTCTATTTGAATATATGTTACAACGTAATTTATTCCTGTGGTGACAAAGCTGAATTTTCAGCATCATTTTAGCAACTTCAGTCTTCAGTGTCACATGATCCTTCAGAAATCATTCTAATATGCTGATTTGCTGCTCAAGAAACATTTTTTTTTTTTTTCTCCATTTAGTACTGCCCAGAAGATAGTTAGAAGAGTAGAAGAGTAGGAGTTGAAGAGTGTTTAGTTACATGTTTCACTATCACTAAACAAAGATAAGGTAAACAACACAGTATTAAGAATCAAGTGTATGTAATTTGTATGAATTCAACTATAATTTTCACTTGTGGACTATATGTAAACATCTTTTATGTGAAATATCTTGTTCAGGTCAGCACTAAATAAAAAAAATAACATGCATTTTGTATGATCCCTCTTAGTTTGATAAAATAATGAACATTTTGCAGACCTCAAATGTATCAGCAGTAGCAAGTCTCGGTACCTGCTCTGCCACATCAGCATAGCGGATCTATTCTGCCAAGACCTCATGTACATTACCATTCCAAACTCTTAGAGAGCTGTCATGACAGAAATATATAGTAAATTGTGTAAAATATTGTGTAAAGATGTAAATTGAAAACTCTACACTCTACACTTTTTTTACCTGTTAAAACTGTGGTGAGGCTGAGTTTCATGACCGTTTAAAAGTATAGCCTATCCAACAGGTCAAAAAGCAAACAAAAAACATCCAGACATATTTCTAAATGGCTTACACAGTGCAGACTAGACCTACAAATCCAACATGTCATTAACATGAATTTCCTGTTCTTACTTTTATAACTAAATGGGTGTGTTAGTATGCCAGCTATATCATTATCATAATCATGCACATAATCATCACATATTTACATGTATTAGCATCAGCTATGACTGCTAATGTTTTGCATATCCCTAAAAGTTTAGCAGTGAGCCTAGGCTAAACTTAGAATGCTTATTCTGATGATTGTTATTCGAATAGTGGCTCAGTACACCAGAGGGTAGGTGGGCCATTTGGTTCTCAAATTCCACCATGTACTTATTTACAGTTGAATGCCACTGCATGCCTCAGTCACTTATGATTCATACAGCTTACAAAGGTTCATAGAGGCTTTTACAATAAATAAAGACTGACACTGATTGAATCATGATAAACCTGCTCTAAGTGGTTGTTTTCCTACAGGTCAGATGAAGTGTCAGATATAACGTTTAGCTCAAGTCTCATGAAATGCTCCTCAGCATGAAGTGGAGCGTAACTGCACAGCGATAATTGTTTACTCCACAGCTTGCGTGTGTTCGGCTGGGATTAGAGAGCTCTCGACAATTGCTGCGTCCAAGCGCCTGCTTCAGACTTGTTTTGCTTAGCTGTGCCGAATAAAGCCTCCTGTTGTCAGCAGAGCTATGATACATGATCTGCCTTCGATTCAGCATTTAAAGCCTTTTTTTAGTGTTGTTTATTGTGCCAGATTGCATTTTGGAGGGCCAGAGAGTGTCATAAATGTTGCTGAATTGTACATTTTACCATTATGTTGACAAAATGATGTGGAATGGACAGTTTGTGATAACTGAGGCTTATCTAGACTCGTTTGTCACTGCTAATTAGCAGAAAGTACCTGAAGCAACTTGACTTTTAAAGCTCAAGTGTAGAAGAGATTGTATTCCTGCCATATGGTACTAAATGGTCAAAAGCACTAATTCCCTATTGAGGGAACATCGAACTGCGTCCTCTAGGGTTGCTATGGGGAACTTCTCCTTCGTGACCTGTGTCTAAGCTTACATACAAAAACTACAACAGTACTGGCTGGTACTGGTGATTTCAAATATGAAATTTAATCATAAACTTCGTGAACAGTTTTGGAGAATTTGATGTTTCCCCATTCAAAGAGATAGGAGCTGCACTCCCATGCCTAAGAGGCATTTTAAAGATGGGTCTTGTTGGTCCTTTTTTAAGGTAACCTTCAGTATGGCATGTCTTTCTCACTTTAAGAAGTTTTTATTCTGAGGTCACTCTACAAACCATGCGCTCGCCCTGAGGGGCTTCCTGCTTCTGGCTATCCACCCATCTTCATGCATTTATCGGAGTGGGGACCCCCTCTTGTTCTCTGTTTCTGCGGAAAGCCTTTTTGAGCTTTGACTCTGAGGAGCAACAGCCCTCCCGGCATGATTGGGCCCCTTGTCATTCTTGTCAGATCTGCGGGTCTGGCTGGAATAGGGTCCATGTTTGAGATAGAAAGCACAGATCACTTGGGTTGGTAATAGCTAAAGCCCCTCTGTGGCAGGGTTAGGTGATGCTTCCCTCTCTGCGGAAGGGTCTCTTAAGAGCCGGCCACCCCCTGGCAGATCAGGTTTTCCCTCCTGTTTCTTAGGTCTTAGAACCTGTCCCTAAGCACTAGCCACTGAGGTGAGTACTATCCTCTTTTCATGTTTCAGATTTATTATTTAACAGTTGGGGTTGTGTGTTCTTCCTGTGTTTTTAGGTTTAGGACCTCTCTGTTGGCGGGACCCTGTATGTCCCCAGCCTTGGTCTGGTTAGGAGAACTTGCTAATTTCTGCAACCTGTTGCTAGGTACTACTGGTGTAGTTTCCTTGGATTGTTGGGTCCCTGTCACATCACTGCAACCCCTGGACCTCTATTACAGGTAACCAACTCTATGGCGTTGCTCTGAGGAGCTGCCTGTTGCTCTGTGTCGGAGCTTCTGTTGCTGTGGCACGTCTCACTCATTTGACTATATCCCTTAAAGGAATCTCTTCCTTCTGATTCCAAGCCTGAGGCCTGCCTTAAGGTCAGGCTTCTATTAGCCGTGCCCTTACAGGTAAGTTCTAAGTTTGCAACTCAGGCCCTTGGCCGAAGGAATTAAGTTACTGACAGCCGTTGGACATCATTGGGGCAGCTCCCTCACCTTGGATGGAGCTGGTATTTAGTGCTCGCTTTTGATGTTTAGCCTGAGCTCCCCTCAGCATGGCAGTATATCCGTTCCTCATAGCGACTCCTAGAGGACATAGTTCGAAGTTCTATCGGAAGAGAACATCTCAGGTTACGTATGAGACACTGCATCCTCTAGGCTCGTCGCCATGTTTCGTTCATGAGGTTTACATGAAGAAGCGGATGATGTGTTTGACCGGTGCCCTTTTATACTATGCGGTCGCATATTATTGAGAAATCTTTAAAATAAGTGTTTTCTATTTGAATATATTTGTGCATGTAATTTATTCCTGTGATGCCAAGCTGAATTTTCAGCATCAATATTTCAGTGTATTAGTCTTCAGTGCCATATGATCCTTCAGAAATCATTCTAATATGGTGATTTGCTGCTCGAGTTCTTTTTAATATCAATGTTGAAAGCAGTTTTGCTGCTTAAAGGGATAGTTCCCCCAAAAATGAAAACCATGATTTACCTACTCTTATTCTGTATATGACTTTCTTCTTTCAGACAAATACAATCAGAGTGATATATATATATATAATGGCAGTGAATGGCTGATTTTGAAGCCAAAAATAGTGCATCCATCCATCATATTAAGTACTCCACACAGCTCCAGGAATAAAGGCCTTGTGAAACAAAGCGATGTGTTAGAGGAAGAAAAATATCCATATTCAAAACTTTTTTAAACCATAATCTCTAGGTTCTGCTAATTGTTGTACCCATGTTTACAAGAAATTGGTGTTCCAGATGGTGAAAATTTTTGAAAATATGCTCACGTTTACAGCAAAGGAAATCTATTTTGTTATTATTTTTGTGGATTTCTTATATTGAAATCCTCTGACATTTGTCTTTACAAATCCATATTTTGTATGTCTAATTTGTGACTGGTGTTTTGTTTTGCTCTCTCCTACATCCTATGCCATACTCTAAAATGCATTTCTGTCATGAACGTGCAAAAATTAGCGGAAACTAGAGATTATGGTTTATAAAGTTATAAACCTCAGATTGTATTGGTCTGAAAGAAGAAAATCATACACCTTGAGGGTGAGTAAATAATGGGATAATTTTAAATTTTGGTTGAAATATCCCTTCAGTTTATTTCTTCTTTTTTTTTTTCAAGATTTAAAATTCAAATTAAAAACAAAAAACTCAAAGAGAAAAACAAAAAGAACTGTTTTGTATAGTATATGTCTATTACTGACCCCAAATATTTGAATGGTAGTGTTGTTGCTCTTAGTATGCACAGTTTGATATTTAGCATCTTTGTTCTTGACAGCTCAGTTCTAGACACATTTGTTTTTCATTTTTTATTGACAGCACTCATTGGCTCATGGCTGCATAAGAACATGCACAGTCCCAAGCCCTTCACTAGCTCCTGTTCTGAGCTGTGACATGACAGACAACAAACAAGGAAAAAAATACAATTTCATGCTTTTAAAAGCCCTCCAAAACAAATCAGCTTCCATTTACCATTGTTTTCCCCCTGCTGTCCACGACCTTATTATAACAGACCTGCAACCCATTTTTGGGCCATGACCCTTTAGTTGAATAGCACACTTGTAACATGAACAATATTATGTTGCTGTAGAAGAGGAAATAGCGTTGTTTTATGGAGAAATAATATGGTTTTCATTATTAGTAAACTGATAAATAATTCAGCTTATTTATAATTTTAAACCTTAAATTTTAAATAGATGTAAACTGGACACAATTCTCTGCATTAAATTAAGTTATGTTTTGCTTGGATTTTTAGATTTTAGGCTGGAAATATTAAGCAGCACACTCTCATTGAAGTACGCCAGTAATGTATTAGGGGTACTGC
Source organism: Cirrhinus molitorella (assembly GCA_033026305.1). NCBI lineage: Eukaryota > Metazoa > Chordata > Actinopteri > Cypriniformes > Cyprinidae > Cirrhinus > Cirrhinus molitorella. Next base: position 25,517,037 of record CM065117.1, on the reverse strand, counting down.
TTTGCAGTAATTACCCTAATACGTCATAACTCCTTTTAAGAAACCAAAAACATCCCTGAAGGTGACTATTTGGTTAGCTTTGTGTGAAACACATTAGTTTTGTTATTTGGGTGTTTCAGGTGTAATTTGTATCAATTTGCATGACAAGCCCAGAGGTTCAATAGCCCACACCACTTGTGCTTGCCATTAGTTATAAGAGCACAGCTTTGGTTAATCTGCCTCAAAGTACATAGTGAAAAAGAAACTGCTAAAAGAAATCAACATAGGTTCAGAGGGGTAATGGACCTTAGAATGGGTCAATGAAGTCTAATATACCAGGAGGGAAATATCTGTTAGCATTCCCATTCATCTCAATGGCCATAAATGCCATGAAACTGAGTGCCCCGTATTAGAAATCCTTGCAGCAGACATTGGAAAACAACATTTGCAAAGGTGCAAAAGATTTGCGCTGGCTAAAAACTAGCTACTGTGAGCTACTATGCATATGAGCATATAAACAGATTAGATTCAGTATTAGAATATCAGAGGGTTAAAAAGAATCTGTAAGATCAATTTTAACTGTAAATATGAATTGTGTGAATTGTAAAAGCTTGATTTTGTAACTTCACCAACATGTAAGCCTAGGGCCTGTTTTGTTCAGGTAGTTTGTGTAGTTGTGTGACCGACCTGCAGGAACCCCCAAGCTAAAATAACGGAAGCTGAAGCCTCTCTGTCTTCTCTGTTGTTATGAGGCTAATGCAAATGACAGTGTCGCCTCGAAGTACAAGACTGCACTTGATGAATTAACTCGATAACCTTACATTACCTTTATGAGTGCGCCTTTCTTCTTTTTGACTACATGCTAATGAGAAACCTCCACTGTGATGCATTAATATTCATTAGTTCACCCCTGCTCTACATAGAGTAACTAGATTTTTAACACTGTCTGAAGAAAATGTTCAGAGTGGTTTCTAGGTACTTGCTTTTTTCTTGCTTCATGCCACAATGCTGTTTTGTTAAGGATCATGAGTAGTTTTTGCCACATTAATCGAAATAAATGAAACTGAATTTGAGACTATGGATTAGCGTGATTATTAAATTGTTGTTTAATTAATGAAAATATGTTCTATTACATACAAGTATCTCATAATGTTTTCAGTGTCTCAGAGCAGCTCAGTTTGCAGTAAATGCTGCTTCACACAGACTCCAGCAGTTTGGGTTGATGATAATGCGCATTTGGGAACACAACGTGTGCCAACCATCTCCCCCAAAATGTAATGAGAAGTCTGTTGTCAACAAAACAGAAGCTCTAAGAGCTTCCTGTGTTTTCAGCCAAAATCAACCATAAAAAGCTTTTGATGTTAAAGCTGGTCTGACGTTTAAGAATTTAGAAATTAAGACATCCATAAATGTTAGTTGTAAACCATAATTTCAGAAGTGAGGGGGACAGAAATAGTCTTTTTTTTCTTTTAATTATCTAAGAAATCAAATACACACTGCTGGACAATAACCAATAATTTGTATTCAATAATACCTAATGACAACTTTATGACTGTTTACTACAAACCCTTTTTTCGCCACATCTTGGGTGTCATGCCATAAAATATGTTTAATAGTACTTTGAATTTAATGTAAATTTAATAAAAACATTGTAAGTTACGAATTGCAACTTGCATTGTACAGGGAGGGCAAAAAAAGCGTTTATATTATCAAAGAACATTTTTACTGACTTCAGTCTAGGCAGATTTCAAGCAATTTCAAAGACTCCATTAAAATCACTTAAGATGTTTAATGAATATGAATATCTTACTTACATTGTACAAACATCTGCACTTTGTTGTTTCTGATGAAAGAATTTGCCAGTGAGCAAAACAAAACACCAGTGTTTCAGGGATGACTCATCTGAACACCTCCGATTAGTCATTGCATTATAAGCTCAACAGAATGGTGTATAATTGGTTATAATGCACAAAGCTGTAAAAACACGTCTGTCTCTGGCTTAGCGCCAGCCAGCGAACATGATGTTTTACTTTTTTTTTATTACCCACCTACAGGACAAATTGCGCATTCCACCCAAAATTGTTTAGTGTTATACGATTCTGAATGGACTTCTTGCGCTGAGCCTCTTGACACACTTCCGTTTTGACATGTTACAGCTCAGTTATTTCCGGTTATGTACATTTTCAGTGTGCTGTAATCATCTAGTTGACTTAAACACCGAATAAAATGAGAGTTTGCGGGATGATTTCAAAATCCAAAATTTACAGAGACAGGAGAAAACATATTCTGATGATTACTGTTTACAGTAACTTCCAAGCTCAACCAAATGTTACATTTTAATCCAACATAAATCGGTCTAAAAAAGAAGTGGCTGGTAATCATACGTGATTGTTTCACCACAGGGTGTCAGTGCTCCGCGACACTGCAGTGTTTGTGAGATCTGATGAAAAAGCTCATAATAAACCTTTATTTATCTGTATTAAATATGTTTAGTGACTATTCTGTGTCATCATTTCACTGTATGTAGCCTAATGCCAAAATATAAATATTCAAAGTAGTCCCACTGCCAACTTGTTACTGTTAAGAAAAAAAATATTTAAATGTTTAACATTGTTAAAGAAGGCAGTTGCTGCACATACATTCAGCCATTTTAAGCAATGAAATAAACAGTAGGGGCTCGGAGTAAGAGCACTGATGCACACCAACAAATTAGCCATGGTTTTACTTCAAATAAAACTGCAAAAAACCATATAAACAAAACACGCATTTTACTACAATGACCACGATGGTAGGCTATTTGTAGTAAACGTATTGTTATACAAATGATAAAAACTGGAAAATAACATGTCACTTTTACTATAGTCATTTTCGAAAGGGTGTTTATCAGTCAAACCAATTTTAAACTGTGCATTCAACAGGTGTGAAATATGATCAGTAAAAGAAAAATACTGCTCATGAGAATGCAGCAGGCTAGTGGGGAAATATATTTATTTATTATTCATAATGCACATGTAGAAAGGAAATATATTTATAGTAACATTTCAGGAGGTTGAAGATAATTTGTGTTAACTCAGAGAATATGATTGTTTTTTTAAAGAAATGCCAGTCTTAAAATGTAGTAATAATCTGCGTTCTTATGAGTATGTACGTGTGCTAAACGCGAATTACGGGAATTTATTTTAACAGCATAACATTTCGTTATTACAAGAAAGATGTGGTTTCACAGAGAAAAGACATTGATAAAACTACATAAAAACATTTCATTATTACAACAACTGATCTGGGAAAAAAAAAAAAAAAAAAAAAAATACATATATATATATATATATATATATATATATATATATATACAGGGGTTGGAGGTTTCATGGCTATATTTGCGCAGCCTGGTGGTCAATCTTCACTTATTGCACATTCCACCAGTAAGAGCAAAGTGTGAAGGTTGACTATGTGCACCCAATGGTTCAGACATTGTACCCTAAAAGTGGTGCCACGTATAAGGATGATAATGCACTAATACACACAGCAAGACTGGTGACAGAGAGCTTTAATGAACATGAAAGTAAAGTTGGTGGCCTGCATAGTCACCAGATCTGAATATTATTGAGACACTTTGGGATGTTTTGGAGGAGCTAGTCAGAAAACGTTTTCCTACACCAGAATCACATAGTGACCTGGCCACTATTCTATAAAAGAAATGGCTCAAAATCCATCTGGCTACTGTGCATGACATGTATTTGTCAATCCCAAAACATGTGCGTTCAAGTCACTTTGGTCAGAACAAGATGGCGATTTATCTTTTCTACATAAAATTCAACAATTTTTTTAAACTCTGCATTTACAAAATGACGAATAAAAAATGTGCATCATTGTGCTTTTGCATTTTTCTGTATTTATTCAGTTTATGAAGGTGATGTGAACTGCAACATTATATATTCTATGGCAATTATACAATAATATAATATTTTGCATGTGTAACTTATACAGTTTTATTGTACATTACAAAAAATATTTTTTTTATTAATTTCAACAAATGTACCATCAATACAGTGGCTGCATATCTATTGTTTTTGGCTGCATCCATATCATTCGGCACGTTTTTTCAATGACACGCGCCCAAATCGGAAACTCAGGGCTTATAGAAAATTTTGAGTTTCCCACTCGTAATAACGACTTTGTGTACTAGTGTACTAGTGACGCACATGTGGTTGCACTATGCGTTTGACGGATTAAAATAGAAATGTCCGGCAGACAAGATGGCACAAGGTAAAGCTGTGTTTCTGATTTAACTTTTCAAACATGAATAATCAGTCATTTAATGCACTGGAGCAGCCTACTGAGCAGTTTTCTTCTCACCCAGTCCCAGTTACTGCTATAATAATTGACAAAAAGTTTCTAACTTACCAGCTAATTCTTTGCAAATTTGCCAGTTTTATCATCCAAATGGTAAAAGTCAGATTTCTTAGAAGAGTAATACATCTTCTCAGTAAGCCCCATGATTTGATTTGTACTCCACTATTACTTTATTGCATTACTTTAATTCTTAAAGGCGCTTTTTATTTTTTTTGAATCCCTAACTGCATGCTTGAGCAATATTAATAGTGATGTTTGCATTAGCAAGCACCGCTAATGAAACTCACTAATAAGCCAGCACCCCAATGGCTATTATAGGTAAATCCTGCTGCCTGTCGAGCCGTTTGAGTTGATAGAAATGGATGTGACACAGTTAGTACTGTATGACATGAAGAATGAGCTAATTAATACTGGTCGTGTATATGCGTGTGCGTGTAGTTGTCATTTTGACAACTCCTACAAATTGACAGATGCTGCTTTGGCCACCACAAACTGTTCACACACTTCACCTACACACACACGCTCACAGAGCACGAAAGCACACTCATGCGTGTGTCCTGGAGATCCCCCCTGCGGTGGTGGCGGTGTAGAGGTGAAGAGAGATGACAGGTTGGCCCCTGATTGCCACTCACTGTAATCACAATAATTACAAAGGCTCTTGGCCTTTAACCATGGCCCAAAGGTGCTCTCATTAAACAGTAAGCCCAGTGTTGTGGAGGGGGACCACAGTGAAAACATGAGCACTGACGTTCCTGATGAGCCCATCACGAGAATACATGCATGACGCACATAGACAAACACTTTGATGATTTTCATGACGTGGAGTGCTTGACATTGGAAGTAGAAAATGGTTTTGTGCAAAATCGGTGTGTGGGAATACATGAGCATGGTGCATACGTACAGCCCAATGTCATTCTTTCTTTGTTTTGTCATCTATTGTAATCATCTGTAATTTCACAGATTTTTTTTTTTTTTTTACTCTCTAGCTCTTACGCAAAAAGGAAAATTTCTCCCCATGTACCAAAACTGTAACCATGTCTTAAACATTGGGGGTCTTTTGGTCTTGTTATTTGGTCTATTTTAACAATGCCCTTATTATCTTTCTGGTTTTTAACATGGTAGTTGCTTTGCTGTCTATGCAGGGTCAAAAGGCTCCTAGATTTAATTAAACATATCTTAATTTGTGTTCCGTATATGAAAGGGTTTGGAAAGATATGAGGGTGAGGAAATAATGACTGGATGAATGATCCCATTAAAGGCTACATAACTAACACAGTTTCACCCAATCTCATGTTAATCTTGAGTACCTATAGAGTAGTACTGCATCCTTAATATCTCCAACAGCTTTCTGATTCTCTCCGGAAAAAGCCGAGCTCCTGGAGGCGTGCCGTGGGCGGAGCTATAGAGTCAAGCTGATTTCCAACAAAAGACAGAAATCTGATGCTTTGTATTTACATGACTGGGATCTTTTAGCACTGGGACCGCTCCATGTTTTAATAGCAAACGATGTGCAAATCCAGTGTCAACCTGGGTATTGTTTATAAAACATTCATCACTGAAATGACGGGAACACACAAACGCACTTGCTACGCTCCATTGCTGCCCCGGAAAAACAAACTGCATCCACTGTTCGCATAACGCTGGGTTCTTTGGGAAGCTGAACACTGTAAACTTTCCCTCACATCCAAAAACACACTTATTTGGAGACATTCTCAAACAAATCCTATGCAGTGCTGCCGACAATTTCCCGATAAAGTGCATTGATGGCCGCAGTCTCACTCTCCTCTGGTCAACGTGCACGCAGGCGTGCTTTTCCGGGAGAAATGCTTATATAAGGAGTTCCATCAGCGTCTACATCATGAGATTTATGATCGAAAAAACAGCCGAAACTTGTACCAACGCGGAAGTAAGATTTTTGCCACAGAAATTCTTTGTCATTCGTCCAAATTATTATTTTTTTTAAACTTTGGCCATGTTTAGCATGATAATCCAACTCTTTAACACTGTAAACAACTCTGAATACACGAAACACAATTGTACCCCCCCCCCCCCCCCCCTTTAATGTTTCTTGTCTTGTCAGAATTGCATGAATCTTGTACTGTGAAAAAGTCAATAGTTTGCATCACTTTACGTCTTACCCACACTCTTTCAACATTAAAACCAGTGTTAATTTTGTTGAGGAATAATTTTTGTATATATATATATTTTTTTTTTAATTTTTTTTTTTTTCACAGACGAAAAACAAAATGATATCGAACTAAAATTCTTTTTGAATGACAAAAACTATGACAAAAATCTACTGCCATTTTCGTCAATGAGACAAAAATGTTAGGGAGGGACATTTTGGAAAGAGATTCATTCAGAAAAATCTGTTACGCAGTAGGTTAGAGGTTAGATGCCTACAAACCGGCGGGACACAAGCTAAAATACACTTGCTGCACATCTTATAAAACGTTCAAAATTGTCAATATGTGGGAGTACGAGAAGTCTAGACATACGGATACATTTGACGATGCAAGAGAGAACACTGCATTCATGCATTCCATTTTAAAGGGATAGCAGCACATTTAGGTGCTATTGTCCGTGTCAGTAACCATTGGTATTTCATTGAATAAAAGACCATGTTCTTTATGAGAAGTGGTTTTATTTAATTTTAATATTAAGGCATGTTGTGTATCATCGCAGTTAAATCATGTGTTTATCATGATAAAACCTTAATATCAAACCTATATAATGAGTTTGGAAATTTTAGAGAAATGCTTAATAAATGCATTGCACTGTAACTAAACCCATTCAATTTTAGACAACTAAATTTACTCTAGATTTAGACTAAAACAATCCAGATGACTAAAATATGACTAAAATTAAATGGCATTTTAGTCAAAAGACAATGACTAAAACTAAATCAAAATTTGCTGTCAAAATTAACACTGATTAAAACTGAAGTGTCATGTGTGGCTTGAATGCATAAATTGTGAACCCATTACTGAAAATGTATGCATTATATGTCACTGTTTTACAGCAAAAGTGAGTCTGTGTAGCTGTAGTGAATCGATCTATAAAAAAAAAGTATAAATAGTAGTATCTATTCTTTCTCTCCCTGATCTAATAAGTATTTCCAATCCTGGACAGAAAATCTGATCTACAGATCAGATGAAAAACATCCATATGGAAGCTGTCTTTTACGTTAGGGTCCTTATTGGTACCTTAGAGGTGCTTATTAGTACTTAATTTGTACATAGTACCTAAAATATATAAAAGTCTACCTTTTTCTGAGAGTGCAGCATTTTCAAAGTCTTCTGAAGTCTTACAAGAATGTTGTGCGATGAAAAGACTGAAATTTAATTTATGGCTCACAGAAAACCTTCCTCACTGTTGTAGCAGAGGAGATCAGTTGTGCTTTTGCTCACACACATCTATAATATGGCTTGAGAGGTCTTGTGTATTTTGTCATTTTTTGAGCTTGACAGCTAATATTTACTATTAATGTCTAATGGAAAAGAGCAAGTGTCAATGTTTTGCTATGTGTTTTCCCCCCAAAAACTAAAATTAGTACATTATGACAGAGTTTAGTTTTTGGGTGATCTATACCTTTGAACTTCAATACATCTGAACTCTCTGTCAAGACCGATTCTTTTATTAAACGCAGACAAGACAAAGAGAGAAAATCTGTCTGAGAGGCTCTTAGCTCATCTTCAGAAATGTCACCAAATCAATCAATCCTGGCTTTTATTATTGCTAAAAGACTGATGTTTCATCCTCAAAGGAAATGTGAAAACCGATGCACCCACTGATATTTCTCTGCCCTTGCAGGTGTGAGTGTAGGCGTGCTTTGGCAATTTGGATTCCTCTTACAAGGCTTTTAAAATATCAGAAGAGCTCTTTTGATTAGAGGACTGATTTCAGGAATCAGCACATCATTCACTTGAAAAGGCTGACTTGACTAAATTGATTTGCATGGCGTTTTAGGATTTGTAATGGCGCAAACATAAAAACCGCTCAGTGCTGGCACAGCCTGGCAGTGCCATGACAAGTAAATAAATAGTTTGGGAAGGACAGCAACTGCTCAAAACTGCTAACATCGTGACAAGGTTTTGACAGCATCTGATATGAGAGGTGCCATTTGTATTGAGTCCAAGTGTTGTTTTCCCCTAAGGCAAGAGGTGTAAGAGTATACACACCATCTGTTAAACTATAGATCTGACAACATACACTACTGTTCAAACATTTTTGAAGTCTCTCCTTGGCTGCATTTGATGATCAAAAACAATTAGAACTGTAATATTGTGAAATATAATTACAATGCAAAAAACAGGTTTCTATTTTAATATATTTTAACATGTAATTTATTCCTGGGATGGCAAAGCTGAATTTTCAGCATCCTTACTCCAGTCTTTAGTGTCACATGATCCTTTAGAAATCATTTTTATATGCTGATTTGGTGCTTAAGAAACATTTCCTTTTATTAATGTTGGAAACAGTTGTGCAGCTGTTTAATATTCCTTGATGAATAAAAAAAAAAAGCCAAATTACAGGAGGGTAAAAATTACTTTATAAAGATTGCAGCAAAATAATGCTATTTTTACACAGAGATTGGTAGGTCTATTAGTAAAATCTGTTGACTTTAACTGTTTTTGTTACATTATGTGCCAACAGTGACCATTCAAAAATGAAAAAAAGCTTTTTTTTTTTTTTTTAGTTTTTTCTTAAAAGTGTGCACGCCTGTAACTCAAGAAGTATTACAATACCTTAATGCCTTTTTAGATTTTGGGTTTTAACAAACGTTCCTTTTTCCTTAAGTTTTAAGGCCCTGGTTCAGTTCCAGAGATATTGGGATCTAAATATGGCTCTGGGTTAAATTGGTTTAATTGTACAACATTTGCAGTGCTCAAAAAACAAATGTGGGTCACTTTGCATACAGATGATACCTCTTTTCTATTAAAGAGGAATGTTTGAAGAACAAATTGTCACGAACTGTGCTTCTATGGCTCCCTCTGTTCACCTTTAGAGGGAGCCTTCAATGTATTATGGACCATCTTTCACTACATTTCCCATAACCCCCGTATTGTCGCCCTTCACCTTTCACGTTAGTCGGCCATCTTAGTTCACACTCTCAGTATAAATAGCCCGGTTCTCCCACTGTTTCCTTGCGAAGTTTTGATTAGTTTAGACTGTCATTTCCGAGCGTTATTTCCTGGTTAGCTTTCCTGTTGCCAATCTCCTTTGTTCTGGGTTCCCGTGACTGTTCTCCGCTCGCCTATCGACCCCTTGCTTGCCCTTGGATTACTCTTTGCTCGTTGCCGGCCCTAGACCCCCACACTCGGATATTGATGCCTCTTTGTTTGTTCTTCGCCATTCCCGTTGGTTCCTGCCTGACCCTGCCTGTACGACTACGACTTCTGTAATAAAGCTTTGCATTTGGATCCACCTGTCCACATCCCTGTTTTGTTACAGAAGTCGTAGCTGAGTTGTAGCAAATGGCGAAGAGTGACAATACGGGGGTTACGGGAAATGTAGTGAAAGATGGTCCATAATACATTGAAGGCTCCCTCTAAAGGTGAACGGAGGGAGCCATAGCAGCACAGTTCATGACACAAATATTGTTGAAATTAGAAATTTATCTTGTTTAACTCTATCAAAAGAGTTGCCATAAATATAATTTTTTCCAAAGTTTGCATGCTTATAACTCAAAAGGTATTAAAGATATCTCAATATGACTTTAGATTCTGATAATAAGTTAATAAACTTTTCTTTTGAAATCCTCATTTTCAAGGCGCTGTGCATTTCAATCTCAGATATATGAGGATCTAAATGCAGCTCCATGCCCAGATTGTTGAATAATACCATTTTGTCAATGGCTGAAAACCAAATTTTGGTCACTTTGTATACAGCTAATACTTATTGTATTGCATGTAATGCCACAAAGACAGCCAAAGTCAACAGATTTTGTTAAAAGAAATACCAATCTCTGTGTAAAAATAACATTATGATGCAGCCATCTTTATAAAGTCATTTTACCCCATTGTAATTTGGCTCAGAATCTCAGATGAAAATGGCCATTTTTGCCCTGCTCAAAATAATAATTCATTAAATATTCATCCATGACATTTAATATTTGGCTTTCTTCCTCATTTATGTATTTCTTTCACCAGAAAATAAAAAATAAAAAATTAAAAAAGTAAATAAAAATAAAAATTTGAGCTGCGGACCATATACTGTATTAATACATATACTGTATTAATGTCTTAACATTTTATTTTTCAAAAACATTTTTAAATGGTAAGGTACATTATTCCCTTGAACACATCATTAATTTTAGTTCACATAGAAAAAACTTGACAGCAAATTTCACAACAATTACAAAGAAACTGCAAGTAACACTTCAAATTAAATATGACATAATCTGTTTTACAAATTCAAAGAAAGAAAGAAAGAAAGAAAGAAAGAAAGGAAGCAAGAAAGGAAGCAGGTACAGCTAGCTGCTGTTATGACAATGTGACAGTCTACCTGCCAAGTCTTGCCAGTGTTGTACAGAGCTGTGCTAATCGTGTGTGTGTGTGTGTGTATGCTATATCTGTGTTTCTGGGCCAGCTTGACTGAATAGCAGAACACTAATGGACTGACTCATTATACATACCTGAACGGCTTGACCGCAAGGCTTAAATTGCTTGTGTCCTGCCTCATAATGCGTACCCAGACTGGGATAGCCAAGAGCTCATTTAACTAGCCTAGCTTACTCGTAAGCTTTATTTAAACAAATGACCTAAGATAGCCATGTGTGCATGAATCGGATTTGGCTAAGGCTTAACTAGAAACACTCTACTAATCGTGTCCTGGCTGATGGCCAAGGCAAAAACTTGTATAAAAGCATGTTGCATTTAATACTTCAAACCTGAATAGCTTAAATAGCAGGAAAACCCCTTATTATGGAATTAAAATCAATGACTCAGTCTCACTGTTTAATTTGGAAATTGTTGGTATGCTGCTAATAGCTTGAAGTCATGAACGGTTATATCAAACTGTGCTTCTGATCGTGTATGCAGTCGATCCTATTTCAGCAGACTGCCTGAATCGCTCATCTTCTTAGCTTCCTCTGTCTGCTGTCATCCCACATCCTGCTATCCAGGTGCTGTCCAAAAATAAGTAATTGGTTTCCCCCTACAGGCTGCCAACCTAAGACGCACAAAGGACTAATGAAATCACCTAAAACCAGAGAGGGCCCCGGAGGTTGTTTCTATAAATACAAAGAAAAGGCGTACATGCTTGACATATTAATTTTCTGCCGGCACATCCAGAACTGGCTGGAGTAGTTGACAAAAAATTGTGCAGACAGTGAGTAGGGGGAGAGGAACTGGAGGTCTTTATAGTAATGACTTGGTATCACATTTTCAGGGATGTATTGGGCTGGACAATGCACATGTTTTGAAAGTCTGAGACCACTAGTGAAAATGCTTTAATCCATGATTTGAGAAGGTAATATTGAGCTGCTTGTGCTTCAGTGGAAGCAAGAACATCTGAACCTTAGTAGGAGTTCACATGATCAGTGTCATAGTATTGTTTATTTGATTTGTGCACAATATTAAATATATATTTTTCTTTTGACTTTTATTTGCTTATTAAAGCTTTTACAAAATAATTTGAGTGTGGTCTCTGGCTTTTGAACTCTACTGTTTATGTCACTGTCTGAGGGATTCAGTGTTTATAGTGGCTTAAATTCCACATCTTTTTTTTTTTTTCTTTTAATCTGCTGTTGATAACCTTACATTCCATCAATTTCAGTTTTTAGACTGTTATCTTAGTTTTTTGTCTTCTAGAGACAACTTTAAGAGGACTTCTAATTGGTTAAAAGCTCTCAGATTTAAAGGGATAGTTCACCCAAAAATCAAATTCAAGGCCTAGAAAGGTAGAAATGACATTGTTAAAACAGTCCATTTGACATCAGTGGTTCAATCATTAATGTTATGAAGCCACAAGAATGCTTTTTGCGCAGAAAGAAAACAAAAATAACTACTTTATTCAACTATTTCTTCACGAAAGTACCACAGCGCATGTGTGTAATGCTGCCGAAGTTAATTTGTTTTTCCTAGTTCACAGTATAATGTCACAGTCATTTTACAGTTCATTTTTTTGTTGAAGACTTACAATAAGCTATCTAATTTCAGGCTCCCACTGTAACAAATATTGTGTCAAGGTCAATATGTGTTCAGTGAACTGTATCTTTTTCCTGGACAATACTGATCTAAATGTTTAGTATTTTTTATTTTTTATTTTTTCTGTAACAAAGTCTGTACAGAAATGTACCTAAAATAAAACACTAAACGATTCACTGTAGTTAAACATGTGACAACTTGCCCCAGTCTCTTGTATATTTAATGTGAAGGAAATTCATCACACAGGGTCTGGTCTGGTCTGCTCAGCTGTAGAGCACAAATGTTATTTCTTCTTCCACACGCTCAAACAAGCACAGACACAAATCATGCCCGCACACACAGATACTCACAAACATCTTTGTTAATTATCACCAACGTCCTGTCCTGTCATAATTTTGTTTACTTGTGTTCCTGTGAAACAGAGCCTTGACCTATAAAGGTCATTGTTGCCACTGGTCAGAGTAATTAGAAGAAACAAATGCTTCACAGTGAGGGAGAAGCACAGGTTCCTGTAAGTGATGACTGAGCAGAAGACCAGCAGCTTCTGGATCTAGCTCTTTCCAAAAAGGTCTGGAAAAAGCAGTCTCATAGTATTTCTATGCATTTGAATTAACTCTTCAACTCTTAGAAACTACTACCTAATGTATTGTTTTGATGTCAAAAGTCGTGTCCAATCAAACTCTACGGCAAATTGATTTGTTACCTGGCAATTAGCCAACATTATTACATACTGTACATTAATTTAAGAGTTTATGTTTTCATGAAGTTAAAATTATGATACTTTAGGTGTGCAATATGGCATATTTTGGGGAATTCACTGAGAAGAAAATGTAGAGACTTATTTTTATCCATTAAGCAATGATTGAATTATGAAAATTGGCTATTTTATAGCTGAATGGAGCAAAACATAAATTTAAGGCCTACTTTCCTCCTGAAACACCACTGACATTCCATTTAGGAGGCATAATGGCCAATGGTCTTGATATGTAATAATATTGCTTTTTCAAATCTATTGTTTTTGCTACAATTGGCAGGGAGGAAGTGTGAAGTTATTACATTTTGATTAAACCAGCGAGGCCAGTTTTTTATTTGCATTTATTTTTTCTTCTTCGAAATATTTATTAACTCTGCTCTAATTGACCTGTTGTGCATTCACCTTAATTGACAATCAATCAGCTACAAGGTGTGCAAATTTGAAAATGCAGTCTGCTCCTTGCTGATAAAATCCATCCATTGTGGTCTGCCACATACACTGTACAATTGATATTCTTCTTCATTTTATAAATCCTGCTGTTAATTGTAAAATGATGTGGTCAGAGGAGAGCCTCATTTAATCTTTTGAGCGCTCGTACCTCAGCTCAATGAATGCTATTATATCTCATGGTATATTTAGTAAATGTACCATTTTTCATTCTGCTTGCACAGCAAACCAATCTACAGACCTCACCTGAGAATAGAAAAAGGTGATGGCTTATTCTATCATTTTAATGTTAAGCAGCCAGCAAGCTGTGGCCCCAGTGCCCCCCGTCACATGCACACAGCAGCGCTGGCAAGACATGTGAAATAACAAGTTTGAAAGAGGCCTCTCACTGGGCATATCCAAACTCATTTCAATGTATGTATTTATTGAAAGCATGATTGACAGGAACCAGCCTAGCATGCCAGTAATTGTATTCCTGGAGCATGTATGCATAGTTTCGCCCAACAGGGAAAACTGTGAGAGGCTATTACATTCAGCATTTAACTCCTGCGGCAGAAGAAAATAAGGCTTATGCTATTTTTTTGCATGCAAAGAGAAATCTGCCAAACACTGATCTGATTGCACATCAGTCCAACATTAAATGCAGAAATTGCAGAAATTACAGACTTAACTCACTTTGCTATGCGAACTCTAGACCTAGCAAGGCAAGTATTCCAGTCATTTTTGTAGGTGGAAAAAAATCTTGCACAAGATTGACTTTAATTTGAGTGAATAAAGTGAATGTAGGCCTATCTGTCATTGTATCTATCATTCTATAATTCAATCATTGTATCTGTTGCTATCATTCAACAGTTGTATCGTTCTGTTTTTAATTTATTGCATCAGTCAATCATTGTATCCATCCTTCTATCTTTGTATCTATTGTTTAATCGTATTTATACAACCGTTCTTTCTGCTCCTCAAATCTGATTGGCTGAGAGGAGTGCAATGTGATATCAAAACTCCAACAATTTCACTGTTTGTATCACTTTGCTTGCAGTATTTCTCACAGCAAGTCATGGCGGATGCCCAAATCCACCATAAATTTCTAAGCAATACTGTTTTTGTGTCACAGAATGTAGTTTTTAGACTGCAAATTTATGGTTGTGTCATGAGCTCCAGGGCGGCAGCAACCATTCAGCGCAAAATTTTATCACGTTATATATTTAATGTCAATTTCATGTTGCACATCAGCGCTGCCTTTGTACCTTTGAATTAATTGCCTAGCAACTTGATGGCTATTGTTATTGTTTATTAAATATTATTATTCAATAAATAATATTTAGATAAGTAATAGTAGTATTTAATAACAGTGTTTAGTATTGAGAAACAGTGTGTGTGTGTGTGTGTGTGTGTGTGTGTTCATGAAGGTAATTAGTTGCATTGTTCCACCATTAGATGGCAACAAGAGATTGTTTTTATGAGTGAGTCAGCTTTAAGGATTTTTGTATTTAAATAGACTGGAACAGGATTGTAAACAAGGAAGTTAGCTTTTACTTTCAACAACACCTTATTGTCACACCCCTGTGGACTGTTTGTGTTGTTTTTTCCCTTTTGTGCCCATATTTAGTTTTCCTGTTTCTGCCCTCGTTAAGTCCTTTATTAGTCAATCACCTGCACCTGTCATTAGCGTCCTTTAAAAGTGTATTCAGTTCGATGTTAATTTGTCTGGTCTTAAGGTTGTTATGTTGATGTTGTGTGTTTACCCTCCTTATGTGGATTTACTTGCCTGTATTTGGCAACTCTTGTCTTGATCTTTCGTCTACGTGTGCCCCTCTACTCACACGATCATGACAGAAGACCAGACCTTTAAATGTATAGTGCATGTTTCCCCACATTGGTTTTCCATTTTTTTGTCAGTTTTATTTTGATTTTGTTTGTGATGAATGACCCATCTATCCTCATCGTCCTGCTGGAGCAGGGGGTTCGCTCTCTCGAGGACCACACTAATGATTTTTATTCCTTGTAAATCTCACACACTATCTAGACAGCTGCCTCTGCTCATTTATTCGAGCCGAACTAAACACCAACACTGGAGCGCAGCTGTCCAAGGATGGTCCTCGAGAGATCCTCACTGCCTGCATCGATTGGGTGCTGGTGTCCTGCAGATCACCGTTGACTGTGGAAATCGTGAACAATGACACTAGCCCCACTTGAGATCCAGACCCCAGCCAAACGTCAACCTGACATGCACCGTGTACAGAGAGCCAAAGCCCATCACAATCCAATAGCCATCACCAGGCAGAGCGACAACACGGAGGATTGCCCGAAGAAGAGCTAGAGCCTGAAACATCCGACCAATGTCCGACCACCTCCATCCCCTTCTAGTTCCTCCACCATTTGAACTATCTACCTGCCCTGAACTGTCTACCTGCCTGGATATCCCACCCACTCTCCCTCTCTTGCCTCATTCACTCATCCCTGTTACCTCAGCCCTGCCACTGCTGTCCCCTGACAGCCCCTCAGCTTACCCTCAGCCCACTGTCTGTGTGGTGGGCATGCTGCGGGTCTGGCAGTTTCCACCGGTGTCATGGTTGGAGGACCCTTCATCTCCTGTGGATTATATTAAAAACCTTGTCTTGATCTTTCGTCTACATGTGACTCTCTACACACACGACCGTGACACTTATAAGACGCAGCCAACAAATGCACGGAACAACGCTGTCATCCGAAATCACCTTTCACAGATGAAAGGATAATACGACAAAGATATCACTTTTGCTCAGTGGACATTCAAACTAATGTTTTATTGTGACTATGAGATTGAGCTGGAGAATAAATGCTGTATCAGATGCATGTAATCATCTTTCTCTCATAATACTCTACATCAGCGGTTCCCAACCATGTTCCTGGAGGCCCCCTAACACAGCACATTTTGCATCTCTCCTTTGTCTGACACACCCATTTGAGGTTTTGGAGTCTCTACTAATGAGCTGATGATCTGAATCAGGTTTGTTTGATTAAGGTGACATGGAAAACATGCAGTGTTGGGGGGCCTCCAGGAACGTGGTTGGGAACCACTGCTCTACATAATACAGTAATACAATAAGCTTTCAATGATAATGTTAAACGCTCTTCGTTACTAGTTCTGTAGTGACATTTTCAAATTAGTAAAAGAGATTTGGGCTCAGCTGTTAAACTGTCAACTTGAGATTTTAATATGTGGTGAATGGAAGTAATTTGCACAAAAAAGGGCTTTTAAAGACTCCATTGTTGTTTCTCATGCGTTTACACACTCGTGCTATCGAACTGTTGTATAAACGCAATATTCACATTCGTAGCCTCTACAAATGCCCTTTTCTTTCTGAGGGAAACAGTGATCTGGACTCAAAGATTAGGGACAAATGAGAGGTGACTGTACGCAAAAATAATTCCTGGACTATAGACGGAACAGGAGAGATCCGCAGCAGCACTGAGTAGCACTTTTATGGACACAGTGTTTTCATTACAGCATGTGCTCTATCCAAACTAAAGGAACAACTGAAAATTGGTTTAACAGCTCACAGATTGACTTGCTATGAGAGTCAGGAAGTCAGATTAATCCGATGCCTTCAGGGAATCTAACAGTGGAACAAACTTGACTTTGTGCTTAGCTGCAGTAGGACATGAAAACAAAACAAAATAAATGAGTAAAAATCAAAGGTAGGGCTGAAATAGATGTTCATTCGGATATTCTAACACAAAGGCCTTTTGGTATTTCCTTGACATTTTCCTCCTAATGACTGCTGGAAACTGCGGTGTACTTTTTGAGCATGTTTTGACATAGTCTACAGTGCACAGTGGATTAAGAAAAGAAAAGATGTCAAAAAGTATAAACACACATACTGCCAAACTATTACACATTTCCAATGCTAAACACCAGGTTCTCTGTACAGCTATACTATATTATACTACTTGGGGATGTATAAAGTCAACTTGTGGCCTTCCCAATCCACTTAAGGTCTGCAATGTGGCATATTTTGGAAATTCATTGAGAAGAAAATATAGCGACTTGTTTTTATCCATTAAGTTTTGATTGGATCATGAAAAGTGGCTGTTTCATAACTGAACGGAACAAGACTTAAATGCTAATCCTACTTTCTTCCTGAAACACCACTTCCCTTTGTGGAGGCTTTTTGGCCTGGACATGGTGGTTGAAGGCCTTGATATATAATCATGTTGCTTTTTCAGGTCTATTATTTTTGATATAATTGGCATATCTTTTAACTTTAATGTGTTGACTATTGTCAAGACTTCTAAAAAAGCTGCATTATCTAGTGTTCTAAAATGATGGCTAAATAGCTATTTGGTTATTTCGACTAAAAAGGAAAGGAAAAAAGGAATAGGGTAGTTTTGTACTTCAGGGTTTACGTCATTTGAGCTTCTCTAAGGGGTAGTCGTCATCTCTTCTCAGGTGTTCGGTTATCTCAAAACAGCTGGATCCAGACTGAAGCTTGTGTAATTCCTAGTTACCTCAGGATGCCTATCCCGTGGCAGAAACATAAAAGCAGACTTATTGAGAAATTAGTGCAGCTGCTGTTCAAGCCATTTCAAGGATAGAAAATAATTTGATCAGATATAACTGGTTGTGGAAGTTGTGAAATACATTAGGTGAATGCTTGACTGAAGAGATATGTCTTTAATCTAGGTCAGTGATTTATGGCATGCGTGCCAAAATTGGCTCATAGAGTGTTAATCATTGGCACGCAAGCAATAGGGAAAACTGCATAGCAACAAGTCCTCCCAATAATTAAAAATTGCCAAACAGACCCACTGGCCAATATTTTAAATTCTTGCACTTATCTGCTGCACTCCATTATACAGCGCTCTTGTTGTTAGGATGACGGAAAGCTTTAGAAGTTTTCAGCCTGGTCTGCCTAAGAGTTCTAACAGCACTCGTCAATGTCAAAATCATTCAGACGGCCAATCAAATCAAAGTAGGTGGGGTTTACTGTTCACAGAAGCAGAGCACAAATTCCAGCAGTTTCAAGCATCAGTTTAACGTTAAAAGAGAGTGAAGTAAGATGGAAATTTGGGGCTGGGGTGGGTTTTACTGGCACAGTGGTTAACTAGAAAAATGGAAAATGGCTGACCCCTGATCTAGATTTAAAAAGGTAGAGTGTGTCCAATGTTATCAGGAAGGCTGTTCCAGAGTTTAGAAAAAAATAAAAAAAGCTTTACTTTTAATGGACTTTGCTATCCTAGGTACCACCAAAAATCCAAAGTTTTCCAATCATGAAGCATTGTAGCATGACAGAAGATCTAAAAGGCCCATTTTGGGCCTTTTAAGTAAGTATCAATATTTTGTAACTGATAAGGAACTAAATAGGTAGTCAGTGTAGAGATTTTAAAATTGGGGTAATATGATCCGATTTTCCTGACCTGGAAAAGACTCTAACGGCTGCATTTTGGATTACAAGCTTGATTATTGAAGATGCAGGACAGTCAAGAATGCATGAACTAGCTTCTCTGCATCAGAAACAGGTAACATTTTGCATAGCTTGGCGATGGTTCTAAGATGGAAGAATGCTGTATTGTAACATGATTTTCAAAAGGCAACACCATTATCTATAATGCTTTAATGGAAAAGTCATCTTGTCTGAATCAGTAGAGAAATATGAACAAATCTAAAACAGTTCTAAACAAATATGTCAGTGGATTTTGATGTGACAGGATAACTTAAAGAGGCATTCTGGATTATGGACATAATTTGAATGAAAGGGACAATTTAATCTTAAAGCACCTTGATGGATTTGTTACAAACACACAGCTTTTCGCTTCACTAGATGTTAAAGAGCTAGTTCAACCCTAATTACCTACCCTCATGTTGTTCCAAACTCCTTAAAACCTTTGTTCATCTTCAAATCATTTTCAAATTAAGAAATCAGAGAGCTTTCTGACCCTGCATAGACAGCAACACAACAGACACGTTCAAGGCCCAGAAAGGTAGTAAGTCTGCAAATCTATATTTTTGGGTGTATTCCTTTAATTGTCTGCAGTAAGAACATGTGTGTTTTATAAAAATAAGTAGGTGATTTCATCTAGACATTATAACATAAAAAATATAGCTGGTTGTCACCAGTGTTAGCACCTGCAAAAACTATGTGCCTTAAAGTAAAATCTAAAATGTGTTTTTGCCATTCTGCTTCACGTCAAGGTCCTATTTATGCTGCTGGTGTTTATTTTTCAGTAACTGCAATTCAGAAACAAGTATTTCAGAGAATTGGGCAGGCTGATGTTTTACAGCTGGTGACAAGGGCATGTTTGGTCTCAGAATGAACAGAATCCATAACATGCTTTGTGGCTCGCAGACTAGTTAGACCAGGTAATAACCTCTTTTTGATGACATTTTCTCTGAAAATGATACAATTTCAGGGACAGTCCTTTTTTTTTTTTTTAGCAGAAAACCCTGGAAAGCCACCTGGAAGCCTTAATGGTGACCTGATTGCTGAGTACAAAATCAGCTTCCTCTTGGGAATGCACTCAATGCAAATCTCACAGTGATTATCCTTAACTACTTGGCACTGAGTTTATGTTGACTACCATTTATTTCGTAAATATACATACTATTGTCAGTATTATTTTTGTAATTAGGATATGAATGATCATCTTTTGTTATTACCAGAAAACCTCAACCAATCAGTGCCTGCAGATAAATGATTTAAGGTTGGTAAAATTAGGCTGCAATTGGTTTTATAGAAATTCAGTTCTAGAAACTGAAAAGGAGTGTTGTTCCAGGAACATATACTTATATATACTTATACATCTGGTTTTCATTACCCGCCATTCATAGCTGAACAAGCATTCACATTGATGTACAAGGAAACAGCCATTATGTCCTTTATACTTACTTTATTAACAATGGACTTCTAAAGCTGTAAAGCCACAAGAGTGTTGGGGAGGCATACAGTAGATGAGGAGTCACTCTTTGAATGAGACTTAAGTGATTACTGAATAACGCTGGCTGCAACAGCCGTATAATCTCATTGTCTGGTGCTCCTTGCAGCCAAAGTCGTGTTTAACATCTGAGTGAATTTGATGTGATTAATCACTGGGGCTCTACAGAATGCTGAAGTTATCTGCAGAGCCTTCGATCTTCATCAACCGAGGATATAAAATAATGGGCCACGTTCAAGGATTATTACTGCCATGAAACATGTTTGAAGGTGCCCTTTGTAGAAACTTGTAAAAAAGTTTGGTATCAAGTGCAGGAACTAGAGTTAGTTTCAGGCTTCACCTTTCTGTTTTACATTTAGACCCCAGAATTGGACATCAGAAAACTTGCATTTTCATTTTGGGAAAATTGAATGTTATTGATTTATTTAGTGAGGCAGAGATGAGAGCGAATTAATCACGCTGAGTGCCAAACTTACTCCCGTGTGACATTTTCAAAGGGAGTGAAGGGCTGAAATGTGCCCTTTATGTTTAAAATAAAAGGTTGAGAATCAGTTCTGGAACATTCAAACATTTAAGTAAAGCTCTGCTCCACAACTGAGAGAGATATAGACAGTTGCCTTTTAAAAGATCAGTTCACTCTTGAATTAAAATTTCCTGATAATTTAAACACCCCATGTCATCCAAGAGGTTCATGCCTTTCTTTCTTCAGTCAAAAAGAAATTAAGTTTTTTTTTTAATGAAAATATTCCAGGATTTTTTTTCCATATAGTGGACTTTAATTGGTATCAGTGGGTTAAAGGTCCTAATTGTAGTTTCAAAGGGCTCCACATGATCCCAGTCAAGGAAAAAGGGTCTTATCTAGTGAACGATCACTCATTGTATACTTTTTAACCACAAATGCTCATCTTGCACTAACTCTGCATCTACGACTTCTCACATTATGTAATCACATTGGAAAGGTCACGCGTGACGTAGGCGGAAGTACCAACCCAGTGTTTATAAAGTGAATGTACAAAGTGGAGTTTTTTTTTGCCTCAAAAAACTCCAGGTAGTTGTTAAGTTACAAAAATACCGTCATGCAAATGTGCCGTGTAAGTATTAATAGGTTAATAAATTAATAAATTAACAGTGAGTGTTGCCTCTAAGAAGGATGTCTGTTTTTGGGGTAACACGATAATTTCTGTCAAAGTTATGTGAAAACAACATGTGAATTTCACATTTTGCGCTGCATATACACTGAAATTCATCATGTACAGACTACTACTTCTGTTCTGTTAGTCAACTACTGATGCGTAGTGTAAATCTTGGGTTCCCCCTGCTGATGAACCTAAACTTAACAAAACTAATTTACTCAAAACATAGTGCATAGTTTATCATTCCTGAATTAGTCATTATTTAAGATCAACATTTATGGGAGGCAATTTTTATTTGTCCTTTTTTTATTTATGTTTTTAAATACTCAGTGCTACATGTGCATATGTTCTATGCAGAGCAGTGAAACAAAAGTTAAAGTGCACAGCAAACGCTGGTTCCTTCTCTTTCAAGCAGCAGCTCATTAAATTCAAATTTCTGTGTAGTATGCAGGTGTCTTCTGATGTGCTGCCTTTAGTAATCCCATACTGATTGATTGCCTCCATCTTGATGTGGGCTGCAGTAGGGCAGCTCTCATGGATTTATCATGAAGCACAATGCAGCTAGAAGAGTAGGATGAGGGTCACTTGGGAAGCTACACGAGTGGATTTTAACCTCTTTCATGGAGGGGGGTGATGATAATAATGGGACGGTGAACCCTTTTAGCCTTCAAGATGGAATTTCTGTGGTATTGGCATTGGCTCAACAAAGGGGAGAGAAAGAGAGAGAGAATTACAGGCTGAAATAAGTCATAAAAAGCATTCAGTGTGGACAAGAGTGTAAGGATTACATTTCATACATGAGGAGGAAGCATCTGGAGGACATCTATCCAATTGATAGATTCATTGGTTTGCCTTTTTTGGAGCACTACTAATCCTTTGACAACCCTCAACATCTACACTGTCAAAAACAAAAAACACAATTTGTTGAGTCAACTTAAAATAATTTGTTACCGTGCTGCCTTAAAATTTTAAGTTCAATCAACTCAAATAAGTTTATTCAAGTTGAAATGTTCAGTTGTACTAAGTGACATCTTAGATATTCAAGTTGACTAAACAAAAAGCAAATGTTTGTTAAACTTAACAGCTGTGTTTGTTACTCGGCTGCCTTAAAATTTTAAGTTCAATCAACTCAAATATCTAAGTTGTCACTTAGTTTGCACAAGTAGGTTACTGTACATACAAAGTAAATGCAAAAATGCAAAAAGGTGCACATTTGCACCAGGCAACGCAAATTGGAAATATAACAAAGAAGGCTTACTAACAAAAATCTACTTTTCCTCAATGAATTTTATTATTAAAGAATTTTTAAACATACATTACCCTTGTATTTTCCAGAATCTCTGTGTTAAAGGGGCTTTTGTAACATTTCAGCAATGCATTTCTAACATTTATAAGGTGTTTGGAAACAATTCTCAAAATTGACTGTACACGGACTTTAAGTCTTATTAGGTTTGTTGTTCTGAACGTTTTTGTGGTTGTTCCTCCATGTTGTATTTTGGCCTTACAAATGTTACAAACTGCGATGTTTGAGTCATCTTTAGTCACAGAAAAGAAATTCCACACCAACGACGTGTGAGTGTGTGCGTGGCTGTGACGTCATCGCCTGTGCCCCAATGGAATTGGCAAGATGTGAGACTGACCAATCGGTGCATCTCTACTATGGCACTCCTTGGTGTGTTAATAGGCTCGTTTGAGATGAGCAAAATCTGCGCAGAACTGATCACCGGTGACCAGCGCGAGATGCATGCCGGTTAGAAATGTGTCAGAGTTATGTCCGCCTTGCTCTGATGTCATGCTGACATGTGCAAAAAACTCTCGCGATGGCGAGGCGGCTGTGTTGGATTGAGCAGTCGAGAGCAGTAGCTCATTGCCAACTGCACTGACCAAAAGCACAATGGGAAACAACTGGCTGACGGCACAGCTTAATGCTCATTGGTTCAGACAACTGTAATGTTGCCATTCTTTACTATAATGTTTTATTTTAAATCTAATATTATGTGGTTATCTGTTTGAATTATGCATGAATATTCCCAAACACTATAGCAATGCGATCTCTGTGTAAAATATGTGATTGTTGCAATATTTCTATGAAAATATAAAATACACATTTGTATTAAAGTAAAAATTGATGACACATACGTCTTTCGTATGGAAATAAATAGCAAGCACTTCGAGTGTCTTGTTCATTATATTTAGTTTCATATAAAAACAACAGAATTGAAATTATATCATGTTTATCAGCAACACAGCATGTGTGTGTGATGACGCGATATCTGCCTTTGATCTCGTTGGTATCTTTTTTGTTTCCAGAGCTCAAAACTGTCCGTCTTGACTGAACTTATTTCACTCCTCCCCTGACTGCAGCCGCCTACTCTCGCCTACATTTCAGGCAAGGCGAGTCGCATCTCAAACAAGCCTAATGAGAGAAGTATATACAAAAATTCACCTTTTTCTTTACGTAAAAGTAGGCATGGCCACTTGTAAAGTTAATTCATCTGGCTTTTGGTCTCATCTGTATCCAGCTATTTTTTAGCTGTACAAAACAGCTCATTTTGCTGCTTGATATTGCAAATTGGTGTGTTTTACCATATTATTTTAATGTATTATCTTAATTATGAGGAAAAAATGGTTTGAAGTGCAAATAGTTTTACTGTTTACTGCACATTGTTAGTCTTCTCGTCATTTCCCTATAGTGGATAATGAACTGGAAGTCTTGGCCATAAGCTTACTTCCGCATTGAGGAAAAAAAGTGGATACACTTCATGAATAGTTAGATTGACTTTGTTCACCTGAAAGCTCACTGGACTCAAAGATTATCATTGAATACTGGCATAAATTTACATCTGTTTCTCACACAAAGCAATTTTATGGCCATATAAGTTATTAAGTCTACACTGTAAAAAAAAAAATATTTAAAAAAAGTTGATTCAACTTGAAAAAGTAAGTGTTCGTGCTGCCTTAAAATTTTAAGTTGAGTCAACATGAAATGTTAAGTTGTACTACACGAAAACATGGATATTTGAGTTGAGTAAACTTAAAATTTGAAGGCAGCACAAACACTTTTTTAAGTTAAAACAACTTTTTTTAACTAATATACTTTTTTAATTTTACTACTAAATAGTGCACAAGTTAAACTGACTACGTTATGGTGTTGTTGTTTTTTTTTGTTGTATTTTTCCCACAGAAGAAAGCAAGTCATTTGAGTTTGAAACAACATCAGTATGAGTACATTGTCATTTCTGCATGAACTAGCCATTTCATTTGAATCTTGTTCAGCATGTCTGGCTATTGTTGGCTGCAAGTTCAAAACACTTTAGATATGCAAGTTCACAATCAGAGGATCAGAGACAGAGGAGGAGTACTAAAATAGAAAGAGTTCACTTGTGGTCAGAACTAATGAGAGTAGTTCAAAGTTCTGTGAAGAGGCTGTCAGGTCCTGATCGTCTCATTCTCTTTTTATTATAATGCGTCACATACACATAAACTGCCATCTCACAGTACAAATGTGTCATAGAGTGAAGTATCACGCACACACATATACTCCACTTCAACTTCAGAACCACTGATAACCTAAAGAGCTGCAAATAGCCATGTCTGCTATTTAAGAGAACGGTCCATAGACAGTTATTACAAGTCAATATTAATATGCATTAATACGGCAGGCTCTTCACCCCGATTAAACTTTAAATCTCATTCATACAAAATCCAATAAAATGTTAATTAGAAAAAGAAGGATGCTTTGACAGGATGGACCAGCCTTTGTAATGAGAAAAGATCATTAAATGCAAATAGGTTTGTATTTAACCTCCACAGAGGCCATGGGGGAAAAATGGCTCTGTATCTCCTGTTATGACACTTGTTATAGAGAGAAGTTTTGAGGATTATGTAAATTAGCAAACCACCCACAGTGTCACAAGTGCTGGTTCATCAGGCTTTAAGTGTGAAACTGAAGGGGTGAAAATAAATTGCATTAAATTATAAGCTATTTTTAAAATGGTTTCAATTACTTGTTAAACCAGGGTTAACCTTTCGAATATTACTCATATCATACTAGAGTTTAGCCAGTGAATATGAAAACTAAAATGTCAAACTCTTGTTTATCTTCGGCCTGAAGTTATTTACTCTGCTTAAAAATCCTGTCGATTTATATTATAACTCAGAACATGCATATACCTACAGCATGCAAGGACTTTTTAGACAAATAAAAGAACAAGCTTAATCTGTTTGTGTACGTGTTCATGTACATGGCACATTGGCTCACTGTGAATAAGCACCATGGCATACAGCGCCACTTAAATCTTAGTCTTTGAATTTTCGTCGTGTTCCGTTTCAGGGCATTGTCTCAAATAACAGTTTCTCCATGGCAACCAACGTCTGGCTCTGTCCTCCCCTGTGTTGTTGCATAGCAAAATCACAATCATTGTGTGAATGCGTTCTTGACATTTGATCAACATATTGCAGCATGTAATCATAGCTGTTGTCGTGGCTGTAAATCTCTGTGGAAACAAAGATGGGATGACAGAAACCATTAATTAGAGAATATGAGAACATATCTTATCTAAAGGATTATTATAATAAGGCACTAAAGCATGTCATCACTCAACATGCATCTACATCACTCAACACCCCCCCCTCTTGATTTTATCCAAGACAGTGATTCCAACCCAAAGAAAGCAATGGGGGTCTGTTTTTTAAACATAGAATTTGCTGTTTTTAGCGAGTCGCTGTACTGAAAGTCATTTTGCTAACATTAATCATAATGTAAAATGTTTTCCGGTAGGCTTGAAAGTTATGCTTTTCCAAAACCAGTGGATATTTAGACCAACAGTGCATTTATGATATTGCTTTTTATATAAAAGTTCAGTAAACAAGACGTCAGTACCGAGTAACATACATTTTAGACAGAATATTGCCAGTTAATTTGTTTATTTTCGCTCCATTAACGCATTGTTTCCAAACGAAGCAGAAGCAGAACATTCGTTCTTCTCCTAGCAACACACACAAGCAGTGTTCCAGTTTAACGGTGTCCCTGTGCATGTTCATTGTTCTCTATTGCCTGGTCACAAGATATCAATTGAAGCTCACTTCACACAGCACAATGTAACACAGAACATTAGTATGATCTCATTTATACAATCTGCTTACGCTCCAGTAATGGTTATGTTTAGGACTGAGGCCAATGCATTGTGGTTCAAGGTCAAACTGAACATGTTTGCTCGCTTTGGATTGGAATCTCACACAAAAGGATAGTTCATCCAAAAAATTATGTCATTAACTACTTACCATCATGTCATTCCAAACCTCTCAGACCTTTTTTTATCTTCAGAACACAAATTAAGATATTTTTGATGAAACACGAGAGCTTTCTGACCCTCCATAGATAGCAACACAACTACCACGTTCAAGACCCTGAAATGTAGTAAGGACATTGCTAAAACAGTCCATGTGACATCAGTGGTTCAACCATAATTTTATGAAGCTACAAGAATACTTTTTGTGCACCAAGAACAATTTTATTCAACAATTACCTGTCTTCTGTATCAGTCTTTACGTTGGACCTGGATGCGCTGCGCCTTGTGTACAAGGAGAGGAATCAGAAAGCTCTTGAATTTCATCAAAAATCTCAATTTATGCTCCAAAGATGAATGAAGGTATTACGGATTTGGAATGACATGAGGGTGAGTAATTAGTGACAGAATTTTCATTTTTGGTTTTAGGTGAACTTTCCTTTTAAGATGGCACTATAGGCTATTTACAGTCGAATGAAAAGAATCTACCAGTAGTGGCCTTCCATTCCTGAATAAAACTGTGTTTTGAATGAATCAGTTGACTGAATTATTCAAAGACTCGCAGGTAACACTTTAGAATAATGGTCCGTTGTTAACAAGTATTATCTAAGTATTTCAAACTTAGGCCCCTTCCACTATATCACTAGGGCCTCAGAAATGTATGACTGTACAGTATATGTCAGATATAAAATATATCAAATTACTTAATAAATTATATGTGAAATCAATGGCAATCCCTCATAAATTACTCAAGCATTAAACATCTTGTCAGTCCACAGGGACCACTACCTGGGCCAATATATTAAAGTGAAAAACACATTAACAAGTTAAATAATTTAACACATCACTAATACTCAAGTGGACTGACAAGGTAACACTTGAGTAGTTAATGAGGGGTTAATGTGTCCAGATCACTAGTAGTAGACAAGGTAATGCTTGAGTATTAGTGAGCAGTTAAGTTGTTTAACTTGTTAACATGTCTTTCATTTTGAAATAATGCTCCAGATCACAAGTAGTTCTTGAGGGCTGAGAAGGTAACACTTGAGTAATTACTGAAGGGTTAACTTGTTTTTCACTTTAAAATAATGGTCCAGATCACTAGTAGTTCCTGGGAACTGACAAAGTAACTCTTGAGTAATTAGTGAGGGATTGATGTTAAATTTCATACGTTAATTGAATACGTTTTTAGACATGTTACTGTTGTGATTAGTAATTCATTGGTTATTCTGTATTAATTGATCATAGTTAGCAAGTAGTTCTTAATTAGTATAGTTTTATTTGGTATAGTTACTTGTTAACAACGGACCATTATTCTAAAGTTTTACCGACTCGCTTATAAATTGATTGGCTGAATCTTAATTTGCTAATCATGGTAGAATCATGCTAGTAACTTGCTAATCATGGTAGAATCATGCTAGTAACTTGCTAATCATGCTAAAATCATGCTAGTGACTTGCTAATCATACTAGAATCATGCTAGTAACTTGCTAATCATGCTAAAATCATGCTAGTAACTTGCTAATCATACTAGAATCATGCTAGTAACTTGCTAATTATACTAGAATCATGCTAGTAACTTGCTAATCATGGTAATAACATGCTAGCAACACCCTAGTAACCACCCCGGGTACCCTAGCAACCGCATAGCAACACCCACCCTGAGTACCCTAGCAACCGCATAGCAACACCCTAGCAACCACCCCAGGTACCCTACAAACACCCTAGCAACCACCTCAGGTACCCTAGCAACCACATAGCAACACCCTAGCAACCAGCCCGGGTACCCTAGCAACCGCATAGCAACATCCTAGCAACCACCTCGGGTACCCTAGCAACCGCATAGCAACACCCTAGCAACCACCCAGAGTACCCTAGCAACCGCATAGCAACACCCTAGCAACACCATAGCAACATGCTAATCATGCTAAAATCATGCTAGTGACATGCTAATCATGTTAGAATCATGCTATCAACTTGTTAATCATGCTAGTAACATGCTAATCATGTTATAAATATGCTAGCAACTTGCTAATCATACTAGAAATGTGGTAGTAACTTGGTAATCATACTAGAAACATGCTAGTAACTTGCTAATCATGCTAAAAACATGCTAGCAATGTGTTAGTAACTTGGTATATAGTACCTAGTAACTATCTATCTATAATGTCATATCAATCTATCTATATGTCTGTCCGTCTGTCGGACTTTATTGTCTTCCAAACATTCAAACTGTAAACTTTAGAACTACTTCAAGCTATTAAAATCTTTTCAACCTTCCTGGCCTGGCTTTCTCAAGCCAACTTAAAGTTTGTTCTCAAACTTTATTCATCTAGTTTTATTTGGTATAGTTACTTGTTAACAACGGACCATTATTCTAAAGTTTTACCGACTCGCTTATAAATTGATTGGCTGAATCTGAATATGCTACCTGTTTTCATGATGAAAACGTACCTGTGGGAACTTTTAGCAAGACTCAAAATACACACCAATAAGTATATCACTGCAGTTTCCAACAGAAATGATAACTAGAGGTGGTAAAACAGTGTGCACATGTCATTTGTACACAGTTATGATTATATGTTTCACTTTCTGAAATCAAAAAGCTTGCTTGGTAGCTCAGCTGGCACAGCATTGAACTTAGGATGCAAAATCCTTAGGTATGAATCCTGAACCAAGTGTCTGGTGCTATGAGATGTAATGGGTACACATTTCACATTAATAAATAAGGCTGCCAGCTCTTTAGGAGCTTTTCGTGTCTTGGAAATCATCTTGAAGCTATAGACTTACATAATAAAATAATTTATAACTTTAATACATGTATTGTCTAAATGTACAGCTCAAGCAAATTAAGTATTGTTATAGAGTTCCCAAAGGCTAAAAAGAGAAGTTCACTTCCAGAACAAAAATTTACAGATAATTTACTAACGCCTTTGTCATTCAAGACGTTCATGTCTTTCTTTCTTCAGTTATAAAGAAAAAGTATATAAATTGTCTATTTGGTTTTGAAAATGACCAATCGTTTCTCTAGATAAGACCCCTCTTCCTCGGCTGGGGGTCGTTTAGAGTCATTTGAAGCTGCTATTAAACTGTATTTTGGAGTCAAAAACATGACTCTCAGTGAAAGAGCTGAAAGATGAGAGATGCTAAAACAGATTACGTTTTTAAGCCACATTCACTTTTGTTCAAACTATCGAGTAGGTTTAAGTGTAGTGCCAATGGTGCATTGTTTTAAAACGTCAAAGGGATTAAATTATAGCGCCACTCAATGGACATTTCAAGTCAGAACTGCAGTGACACGTACAAAACCAATGTCAGCGTACCATACGTACGTTCATCTGTTTCGGGGGGAAAAAAAACTATTGTTAATTAGTTCGTATCTTGCGAAAAAGTTCCTATGTTTTTGTTATGAGGTCAGGTTGGAATGTGCATACATTCCTAAAAACAGTTGTGTAATACAAGTAAAAATGAACACATCTCAGTTGAATGTCAAAAAAGTGGTACTTAAGCCTTGCTGATGGGTTTTTGAACGTAAGAAATAGTCAACAACATAGCCAAACCCTAAGGGCCTTTCAAGTATTTTGTCGTATGCCAGTATAAAAATTCAGAAAATTATCTCTAGTGGAAAATCTTATGCATACACCTTGTTGCAGTTAATTAGATACAGTCAATATGCTAGGCAAACCAGCCAAGGAAACTTTATTAGGTGTGTGGGATATTAGCCTCAGGTTCTAAGCTATGGAAATGCATTTGGCAAAACATTTAGTCTTATGGGGAACAGAAGGGACACATCGGGGTGGTCTAGCTGCAATCATCCTATTTTGTTCCAGTTATAGACCTACTTTGTTTTTATGTTAGCATAGCTCCTGAATGCTAGTAGGCTACTTTTAATGTGAGAGTGGAAATTCTGAATCTCAAGGATGAATTTTGGTATTGGCATGACTAAGCAGCTTTCATATAAGTATTTCTATAAGTGTTTTGAATGATTCAGAAAGTGTGAGTGCAGAGTGAGTCAAAAGTGTGATCAGTCCTCACTGCTAACAAGTGCTAATTCATGTCTCAGATGCTAATTAATGTTCTCAACAAGAGCCAAATGTGACAGTGAGGATGCCTGGAAGATGTTGTGTAAGGGGAAAAAAAGCAATGCTAGCATTAGCAGGTGTTTGAAGTCTTCTAACAACTAAACTGTTATGCAAGGCTTTTATTCTGCAGGTGTGTGATTATCATCAGAAAGAATCATCATGGTGCATTTGTCACACTTGTCTCTGCAAACTTTTGCTACCAGATTGTCATGTAATGTAGGAATCTTGACTTACTAATTCATTGTATTTACTTAAATGCATAACTCACCCACAAATCAACATTCTGTCTTTATTTATTCGCCTTTAAGCAGTAATGATGCATCTTTCCATGCTATATTTGAATGATTTTAGCAGCTGTGGGAGAGGGATTATCAGACCATTTTCATTTGTTTTGTATAGAAGACAGTCATAAAGGTTTAGTGCAAGTAATTCATGACAGAAATGTTTTAAGCATGCAGTCCAGAGCTGAAAGCTTAAGACAAGTTGCATTTATGACAGTCTGAATTAAAAAGGTTAAACTCACTTGAGCAGTCGCTTTGAAGAGCCCACTCAAAGAATGTTTTCTTCTCTTTATAAAGGCACTAGAAAGCAAGCGAGAGAATAAAAATGGTGAAAACAGTGGGTTCCAACTCTCTTCAAGGACTAGTGCCACTTGTCAATCAAGTTTGGCCATTATCTCAAAACTTTAGAGTTCAGTGCCACCTCAAGCTATTTATCTGTCCTCAGGGATTCTTTTTTAAGACTCATTGTATTTTTGCTGGGCTGAACTGCTAAAAAAAAGAACATGAAACATCTTCAGCTATTCTCAGTTTTTTTAAAAACTGTCAAAGGCTTTGGGTCGAATCATTGGCATCTATACATCAATGAAACTTCTGATGAGAAGATCGATGAGAAGATCGGGCTAGGCTTCTCTGTATTATTGACAAAGATGCAGCTATAGCCTCAAGAGTGTGGGGTGCTCTGACAGAAACACTTATCTGAAGGTGTCACCCACATCGATGGAGATACAGAGCACTGATCTTGGGTTGGCTTACCCACATTCTAAACATATCCATTCTAGTTATCTCAGAGAAGCAAAGGGACATGTCAGCCTTCTGAGATAGCAGATGCTTCATCATTTCTTGTCAAGCTTCACACTGAGTTGGCATCTATTTTTTTCATTCTTACTTCCTGCTTGGCCAACCCTGTGTAAGACTAATGCCTCATATAGTATATATTTATGCTACAAGAGAATTTAGGCATCATTATTATGAATAGTATGAAAATGCATATTTATTGTGCAATTTGCACATTTAACAGTGTTTTTAAATGATTAGTGTTTAAGTGTAGTTAGGTTGGGTTGAAAACGTCAACCTACTGGCCTACTATTCAATCTGCTTCTTCTTCTGAGGTTAAATTTTAAACTGTATCTCCACATGCTGTATATATTCTAACTGATCTGACTTACGATTTTCATTAAACAGATTATCAAAGCTATGTAAAGTTATAATTTTATTGAGGGGATCAAAACTTTTGTTCAATAACTCCAATAAAATATTTGAAGTGCCTTTCATTGGCAGTAGGGCAATGTGCTCAAACAAATGTGCTAATACTATCATAGGACAACATGCAACATGCAAATTCATGTGCTAAAACATGTCAGTAACATGTTAAAACATGCTAGCAATATGCTAAGAATACTAAAACAAATATGTTAGTACATTCATAGGACAACATCCCACATAGCAAATGTCTTCTGGCCCAGCTCCAGGCCACACAATCACTTTTCCCTCTGCCCAAGTACCGCAAAAAAAATGACGGCCCTGAAGTGGCCCAGAACTGGATTAAAGACAAGGGCCACACATGGGCCATAACCGGCTCGAATCTCAGCCAGTTAATCACCCTTAACTGGCCCTGAGCTGGGCCAAAGCAGATTTTATTATTGGTACCAATTCTCAGCCTTAAGTAAACCAGAATCCCCAAATCTGAGCCACACCTGAGCCTTATATAGCCCAGACCCAATACAGAATCTTAATATTTGATATTATTGCATTGTGTATTAATATAAATCGCCATTATTCATTTTGTTAAATGTTTTGGCAATGTACACACAAACTATGCCAAGTACTAAGTGCATTAAACTGAATAGAAAATTAGCCTTAAAATCCACAAATCAAGTAACTTTGCAATAAAAAAAAATTTATTGCGTTGAAAATGTTTTTATTTATAAAGTCAACCAAGAGTGAGTGTATAAAGTATATCGTCTGTAAGAGAAGCATAACAGACACATGTAATGTTAACCACAAGAATTTATTGCAGAAATGTCAAAGAGCAGTACCACATTAAGGTGAGTCCAAATAATGATACGCTGCAGTCGCAGTCCCTTCTGGCAGAATATAATAGTTTAGTGCGAAAAGCAGAGGATAATTTAAGTTGTTAAATGCTGAAAATACAATACCGATACACTCCGTGAACGCCCGCGTTTCTCATTCAAAACACGCATCACCAGAAACTCGGCATGTCACAATCTATGACGAAACCGGCGAGAGCCAATGAGCTTTTGGCATCGCTCAACTCATCACTCAAAAAAAAAAAAAAAAAAAAAAAAACTTGTAGTAAATCTTCTTAACAGCAAATTTTTTAATTGTTACTATAGCTATAGCAATGTGTTAAAACAAATGTGCTAATACTATCATAGGACAACATGCTAAAGCATGCTAACAACATTCTAATTCATGCTATCAGTGTGTTAAATTATGTCAGTAATGTGTTAAAACATGCTAGCAACATGCTAACAATGTGCTAAATCATGCTAGAAATATGTTAATTCATGCTACTATGTGCTAAATCATGCAAGCAATGTGTTAAATCATGCTAGCAACATGTTAACATTTTTTTAAAATCAAGTTATCAACGTTAAAACATGCTAGAAACATGCTACAATGTGCTAAATCATGCAAACAATGTTAAATCATGCTAGCAACATGTTAAAACGTTAAATTATGTTAAAAACGTGAGCAAAGTGTTGAATCACGCTAGGAACATGTTCAAATATCAGCAATGTGTTAAATCATGTCATTAACATGGTAGCAATGAGTTAAATCATGGTAAATGCAAAATGTTAAAACACAAGTAATATGTTAAATCATGCTAGCAACTTGTTAAATCATGCTAGCAACATGTTATCAACTTTTAAAATCATGTTTGTAACATGTTAAATCATGGTAAAAACATGGTAAAACATGTTAACAAGGTGTTAAATCATGTTAGTAACGTTAAAACATGTTAAATAATGTTAGCAACGTGTTAACTGTGTTAAAACATGCTAGCAATGTTTTAAGTCATGTTATTAACATGCTAACAATGTGTTAATGCAAGCAACATGCAATTAGCTAAATCATCAGCTATCAACTTGTTCAATTATGTTAGCACCATGCTAAAACATGTTAGCAACATGTTAAATTGTTAATATTTGAAAACATGTAGCAGCATGTTAATTTGTGTTAGCATGTTAACGAAATGTATGAATAATGTTAGCAACTTGCGTAAACATTTTAGCAGTGTGCTAGAACTTGTTAATAACATTTTACTGACTTCAAGCTATTTTTTTTCAAACTTTCAAACAAGCCTCTGTCAAGCCAACCTTAAAGTTTGTTTACAAACTTTACTCATCTAGCTTTAATATCATCTCACCGTGCCTGGATGACTAATGCAATCGCCAGTAGTGCTTCACCGCCTCACAGGAACTTTGAGGCAAAGTAATGGAAAGTGTGGCATTCTGTGATATTATATTGCAGTTTTGGCCTGAGAATAGCTTGATTAAAAAATAATGCCCGTGACCTCCTCTGGCATAATGCAAGAACTGGATGTGATCCACAGTAATACACCATACAGATGTTACCTCTCCTTCTATTTTAATCTAGAAAGTTCCAATTTAAATTTGTCTGTGAACTAATGATCTGCTGTAGTTCTCTTTCAGTCATGATATTTTCTAGGGCCAAATCCACAATTTAGCCATGCTGTATTTGATCACAAGTTAGAAAAAAGGGTCAATAAAGTGGAACACCTTACACAAATCCTTTTTAAAAGATGTGTTTTGGGAGCTTTTGTTGCAGATCAGGTTATGCGGGCAATATACGCCCAGGGTAAAGGCTCCCACAGGGGTCCTAAAACATTTGTTGGCAGTTTGCATAACAGAAAACTAGGGCTTGAGTTCACTTGGCACAATTCATCACACACCAAATAGGTCACTGCACTTGAGGTGACTAGGCTGGATCTCAGAGAAAGACGTTTTTCTTCTTTTCCTAGTCGTCTCAATTTGCACCATAACAAAATCTCTGTGGATCTGTGTTCCTGATATATTCTCTCAATAATCAAGCTCAATAATGTGTCAAAAAATTAGAGCTGGTTTGAAATGAATTGTTCACCCAAAAATGTTCTCAAAATATACTCACCATCAGGCCATCCAAGCAAGATGTACATGAGTTTGTTTTTTCATCAGAGGTGATTTTAGAGAAGTTTAGCATTACATCACTTGCTCACCAATGGATCCTTTGCCATCAGAATGACAGTCCTGCTGATAAAAGCATCACAATAACCACAAGTAATCCACATGACTCCAGTCCATCAATTAGCGTCACATGAAGCGAAAAGATGATTCTGATTCACAAGCTTGTGTTTTGATTTGATTCAATTTCTTGGATATAAACTGTTAAAAACTATTTTTTGAGTCAACTTAAAATAATTTGTTACCTGGCTGCCTTAAAATTTTAAGTTCAGTCAAGTTTAGTAAACTTGAAATGTTACGTTTTACTAAGTGACAACTTAGATATCTGAGTTGATTCAACTTAAAATTTTAAGGCAGCCGTGTAACAAACACAGCCATTAAGTTTAACAATTTTTTTGAGTTTAGTCAACTCGAATATCTAAGTTGTCACTTAGTACAACTTAATATTTCAACTTGAATAAACTTATTTGAGTTGACTGAACTTAAAATTTCAGGGCAGCAGGGTAACAAATTATTTTAAGTTGACTCAACAAATGTGTTTTTTTATATACAGTGTATAGCCATAAACAACAGCAGCATTACCAAATTTCTCAAGAAAAAAACTCTATGCTCAACTAATGCTGTAAAATTTACACGAGAGTCAAATGGTACTACATTACTATAATATACTATAATATTAAGGGGTTAAAATGATTTGTATGTAAATGCTTAAATTACACTCAGTAAAGTTTATATATATATATATATATATATAGTATTAAAGTTACAATTATATAATTATATGTCTACTCCAATTAATTTTTTGAAATATAAACATTTAAATGGTGGCTGTTAAAAACTTGACAGATTTATTCAAACATAAATCAAACATCAAAGAACTGTAAACAAATATATATAATTAATGTGATTTGGTGCATGCATAGAGTTCTAGAGAGTATAGAGAGTATTTTTCTAGTTGACTAATAAGTTTATGGTCACCGGATGTGTTTTTTTTTTATGTGACGTTACATCACATATTATTAACAAGCTGTTTTTGGTGTCTGCGCTGTTGAAACACTGACTGAGCAATTACATGAGACAGGATACAGATTTCAGTAAGTTGTACACTTTCTTGTAACATACTTTTGGACATTTATTAATGTTTATTTCATACCTAAACTGCACTACGTTCTGTCAATCCACACTAAACAGCGGCAAAACGGCATTTATTATTAGAATACTGTAATAAAATGGACAGAACTGGAAATCTGAGACCTTTTCAAAGTAACAAAGCTTACTGAGATTTATTGAATGGGAGGCACACTACAATGTTCCATTTATTAATGGAAAACAATCGATTCTTGGGATTTAAGAATTGATATTGTTTAATATAAATGAGAATATTTAAAATCGATTATACTACAGGGCCGTTGAATGCTTGAATCTGATTGGCTGACAAATGTGTGCATTATTTTCAGGGAAACGCACGGCGAACGTAGTTCTAGGCAGCTCCTGACAACATTACATGTCTCTATCACTACGCCACACGATTTCAGTTATTTCAAAGGCCCTTACAGTCTAAAACAACAAAATAACCTAAACCCACAACGACACTGGCCAAACAAATAAATACAGTAAACAATGGGATAAAAATGACAGAATATTTCCATGTTTTTGCTTCAAAAGTATGTTTTATTATGTACAGAAAGCACATATTGCATTTGCTCCCACTCTCTCACCTGTAGAGATGCACACACACAATCACACATACAGTTTGCGCACACATTAGCATATGCGCTAATGTTGTTAGCGCTGCTCTTACGATTAACAACTTAAAAACTACATGACATTTCTCACAAGCGAGTTAACAACGCTTGTGAACTTAAAGTTTCACTATTAGTAGAGACACTACTGCCAATCACTTTTATAGAGATGCACAGATTCAGAGGTAATTCACCAGCTCTCTCTCTCTCTCTCTCTCTCTCTCTCTCCGGCTGTCTGCCTGTCAGTCTGTATGTATAAAAACTAAATTATTAACTGTATAAGCCTGCTATCATCCTTACTAAGTCTAAAATTACGCTTTGGAATTAGCAACAAAGCCATTGGATGAGCTGCATAAGAAATGAATCCTACTCACAATAGTGATTTAAGGACAAAAACCAGACAAATGCCTTGAAATATATCATCTGATCAATGTCTTGAGGTGTGGTAACCATAGTATAAGTGGAATAATTGACTTCAGCCCATTGAATTTTTCGAAAATAATGCACATCCGAGGTGGTGATGCGGCCACGACACGAAGTGGTCCGTCGTCAATTATTCCTTACATAATCAGTATTTTTTTTTACCCAGCCCTAGTTTTAACTTTAACCATTGCATTCAAAAGACCAGTACTTAATCCACATCAAAATCCACAATATATTTGTTTAAAACTGTTTTCGCCTGTTTTCACTTGTAAAAAGACTAAGACTGTTTAAAGTTAAAATTGTCTTAGTGATTGATTTGTTTATTACAAACATGCAGCATTTCACATGATAATTGATGGACTGGAATCATGTGGATTATTTGTGGATATTGTGATGCTTTTATCAGCTGATTGGTATTTTCATTCTGATTGCAGAGGATCCATTGGTGAGCAAGTGATGTAATGCCACATTTCTCCAAATCTGTTCAGATGAAAAAAACAAACTCATCTACATCTTGGATTTAAATTAAAATTTAGTTGAACTATTCCTCACCTTGTGCTGTGCTTCTGCTATGCTTCAAACCATTGGTCTATTTAATGGAAGCATTTATATTCGCACACTAATGTAAAGAGTTACATTTGCCTTCCGATGGATCACTTGGTGTTAATATTCCCTTTAATGTAGCAGCAAGGTGCAGTTACAGTAAATGGCTGCTAAACGGTCATTATATACTCAGCCAAGATTTGCTTTGAAATTAATTTATTGAGTAGGTGTTTTATTGCCTTTTTGAAGCAATTTTGTGAAAGATACCGTCAATTTATTTCCTACAGCACTTCTCAAGTGCGTGTGCTTCCTGGAAAAGCCCTGACCTTTTTCATGAATTTGGATGTTGTGCTGAGCAAGGTAAAAAGAAAGCATCTCTTTTTGTGAGTGTAGAGTAATTTAAAGGCACTTACTCCACCCTGCTGGCTTAAGCCGTGGAATATTTTATCTAATTATGCAAGCAACATTTGTTTCGGTTGAGAGATGCATTAAAGTGTGTTGCCCTTTAGAAGTGCAATCATATTTCTTTGCAATCTTTTTGGTTGGCTGCTCCGCTCACGCTGACTGTTAGCCGATATGACTGTGGCAGTTCCAGATCCACTCAGGGGTCTGTTTGTGATGAGTGTCTTTGTGAAAGGCAAAATATTGATATCAAAGGTATAATTAATTAAAGCACCTTCATCTCAGCTTCTCATCACACATTTTGTCAAGCACATTCGGTGTTTAGATGTTGATTCTGAACTTGAATTGCTTTTAAATGAAAAGACATGAGACATGCTCCTAATCTCACTCTTCCACTATCAAAGCTAAATGTAATCCAATTTCAACACTCAAGTCTTCTGGATGTATAACTTTCTCTTTTTATTTACACTGTTCTTTCTTTCTGTTGTTCTTTCATGCTTTCTTTTTTTTATATAGATATATTAAAATAAATAATATATATAGTAGCATAGTTTCATATATTCTTCTTTCTTTCTTTCTTTCTTTCTTTCTTTCTTTCTTTCTTTCTTTCTTTCTTTTTATGTCCTTATTTATTTATGTAATGTGATGTGTAATGTATTACACATTACATTACATATTCATTAATGACCTTGTGTGACTTACTCTCTTTGTGGAGGGTGTCAATGATTGTCTCCTGGACCAAGTCAGCAGTCTTCTCCATTAGTGTGATTTCAAAGAACAAGAGATACCTGGAATTTATACTGTAGGGATGGTCATTTAATGAAACTCAAATGTAAATTTTCTAATATTTTGAGATACTGGATTTTTGACTTTCATGAGCTGAAAAAAAAAAAATTAACTTTTGAAATGTTTTACTTTGTAATAATATATAATATATGAACATTTTATTTTTTTAAAATGTTACATTAATATAAAAAACAAACTCTCTCACGATATTCAATTTTTTTGAGCTGCACCTGTATATATATATATATATATATATATATATATATATATATATTCATCCTTTTTTGTTTTGTTTTGTTGTTGTTGTTTTTTTTTTCTTTTCTTGCTTTATTTTTTTTTATTTTGTCTTTTTTATTATGCCCTTATGTCCTTATTTTTTCTTTCTATCTGTATAACATTTTAAAATGTACACATTTTTGTAATGTTTTACTTTTTGAGCTCTCCTTTTTCTTTCTCTTTTCTTTGTAAAAAAAAATACATATGTACATAATAACATATTATTCATCCTATTTTTGTTGTTTTTATTTTCTTTTTCCCCTTTTCTTTCAAAATGATATATATATATATATATATATATATATATATATATATATAATGTTCTCCCTTTTCTCTCTTTCTTCGTTCATCTCCTTTTATTTCATCCTTATGTCCTTTTTTTTCTCTCCTTTTTTATTGTTTCTTTCTTTTGTTGCTTTGTAAAAACAATGTATATATTATTATATATATTTTATTTATTCTTTTTTGTCTTAGTTTTTATTTTGTTATTTTTCTTACTTTTTTGGCTTTATTTTATTTTTCTTTCGTCTTTATTATGTTGTTATGTCATTACTTTATAACATTGTATAACATTGTAAAATTTGTATACATCATTTTTTTGTAATGTTTTACTTTTTGAGTGCTCCCTTTCTCTTTCTTTCGTTCATAAAAAAATAATTTACTTAAACCTGAATTGAACTGTACTATACGTAGCATATTGTTACTTGATTTAACATTTTGGCTGGGGAGAGATGCAGTGTGACCCTGCTTCCGTCTGAACTCTCCTACTGTGTTTTGCTTTTGGAGATTTCTTACCCATTTCCATCCTGGCTTTTAATGGCATGGAGATGAGAGGAATTATCTGAGAAGTTCCCTTCTGCATTATCCCATATCCTGAAGGGCTTTCTTTCCTGGGGCGAGAACCTGAGGTGTATCTCACAGTGAGAATAAATCAGAGTGAAGGCCAAATCCATTCCACTGTGCTGTCTCACATTGCATGCAGAACGGATAGGTTTTACAGCATCTTCTATCATGCCAAAAGTCTTCACCACATCCATCCGCTGCTCCTATCTTTTTTATAGCCATGGCATCATACCAAGTGTCTGGCGCTATGAGATGTAATGTGCCACTGAGGCATTCAAGCAAGCCCAGCATAAAAGATCCTAAATGGTATGTGATACACTATAATGATCTGTTACAGAAGTTTCATTCTGGCGAGCTGATGTAGAGTAGTATAGTTTGTAGAGATGATAGTGGTATTTTGTTAATGTTTAATGCTCTAATAGCATCACAGAGACTAAGTTTAATAACAAACGAGTAGCATTTAAAAAAAAAAAAAAAAAGACATAATCACAATTTTGTCTTTGAGACCAGAGACAAATATTCAAGATCAGGATTTCTTCTTATAGCAACTTTTACCAAATTGTTAATGTGATTTTGAAAATATCCGTCCCCCTTTGGGAACAGACGTGAGCTCACAGTAAAGGAAACAATGTGGAATGAGCTCATTCCAAAAAAGTAAAGCCTGCATGAGTGATTGCTTTTCCAGTAGTCTTTAAATGAACATATTAATCATGTAGAATCTGATGTAAGTTGATTTATGAGCATAGTTTTAGCATTTCATGAAGACTGTATAGAGTTTACTGGACAAGTAAGTGACATATAATAATATAATATGAATATGAATATGAATATAATAATGAGATTTAAAGTGATAGTTCACCCAAAAATGAAAATTCTGCATTAATTACTCACCCTCATGCCGTTCCAAACCTGTAAGACCTCTGTTCATCTTCGGAACACAAATTAAGATATTTTTGATGAAATCCAAGAGCTTTCTGGTCCTGCATAGAGAGCAACGCAACTGAAATGTTCAAGGCCCAGAAAGGTAGTAAGGAAATTGTTAAATAGTCTATGTAACATCAGTGGTTCAGCCTTAATTTTATAAAGCTATGATAATACTTGTGTGCAAAGAAAACAAAAATAATGAAGATATTCAACAATTTCTTTATTCCCTATCACTGTCCACTGCTGTTTATAACAGTACCACAACACATGCACGTGAACAAAGGACTTACGGTGAGTAATTCACACAGTAATTTGAATTTTTGGTTGAACTACCCCTTTAAATCTGAAGGACCCTGAACTAAGCTTCAGTAGATTTGGATGTATATTTTAGGATGGTTGCCCTGCTGGAAAGTCCAGTGATCATCAAGCTCCAGTCTCTGCATCGAAGGCATCACAATCTTTGCCAACATGCCCTGATACTTCAAAGAATCCATGGTCTTCATGTTTCATGATTCATGGTTTCATACAGTCAGGATTTCACTTCTTGCATCCGTAAAGCACCCCATAACAAGTTTTATAATAAGTATTCAGCTTCTATGTTTGATCATGGAAATGGTGTTCTTCTGCTCATAATCCTTGCTCTTTTTACACCCGACATACCACTGATTCATGAGTAGAAAAAGTTCTAGTTTGGTCATGTCACTCCATAAAACATTCTTCCAGAACTCCACAGGTCTATCCAAATAAATGTTGAATTCTTGATCAAGAGTGCCATTCGCCAATATGTTCTGACACGAAGGCCATGTTTGTGTAGTATTCTTGTTATTCTCTGCATTAAAATGCTTTCCCCCTTCTTTCATCGGGTCATCTTGTAAGTCGTTCACTATAAAATCAAGGATTTTTCTCAGTTTCCCTGATCAAACATTTTATTCCCTTGATGATAATGTGCTTTTTCTTCAACACTCTAAAAGTTTTTTTTTTTTTTTTTTTTTGGCACAACACATTTCACATTAATAAATAAGGCTGCCAGCTCTTTAGGAGCTTTTAGTGTCTTGGAAATCATCTTGAAGCTATAGACTTACATAATAAAATAATTTATTCTCTATAGCTTTTGTGAGAGCTCTTTTGCTGGCTATAACTTTAACACATGTATTATGTTAATGTATGTGTGACAGCTCAAGCAAATTAAGTATTGTTATAGAGTTCCCAAAGGCTGAAGAGAGAAATTTACTTCCAGAACAAAAATTTTGCGACCCAGGATGTCATTCACCCTCTCCCTCTTCATTTTTTCAAGTTTGACCTCAAGTTTCTTAGTATTCCTCAATCTATTGATTCTAAACAATATAGCAAGAGAAAAGTAACAAAATATAAAAGAATATCTGTTTTCTGATTTTTTTTTTTTTTAGTAAAAAGTGTATAGTGCGCAAAAAATATGTAAATATCTGATGACTAAATACATGCAATTCACCTTTATTCCTCGAGGAGGAACTGTTTAATTGACAATAATGACGTGAAGTTTCATGTTTCACTATAGCAGGCATAAAACAAAAGAATATCATCAGCAAAAATGTACTGCAGAGCAATTACTGTACGCAATAAAATATGAATGTCACTGTTATTTGATGGTGGATGTGGTGAATAAGTTGCCAGTGATCAAAATGTTGATTTTATATCATTATAAATATATATATATATATATATATATATATCATAATATATCATTATATTGATTAAATATATGGTTGAGATCGTGAATATGAGCCAGATGCTCAAATGTTAAAGTTTCAAAAGGTAACAAAATATGTGTTATTTTATTTTTTCTGTAATTGTTCTTAAAATATTAAGAGAGTTTTTTGCAGAAGTTAAAGGTCCATCCATGCTGGATATATAGGTCTGGGTCGCTAAAGACCTGAATATGTAATAATGATTGGCAAAACATTCATGCATTTAAGGGTTAAATAGGACAATAATGCATCAGTAATGCAAAAGTTCCATGTTGCAGCAAAGTCGGATTTCAGAGGACTCATCTGGTTCCCGTTGCACTGGCGGCCGTCTAGGGGATGAGGTCTTCACTGATGATCCGTCTCTGGGGCTCATCTAGTTGACATGGTCTCCACTGACATTCAGGGCTGTAGATGTCGTCTCTAGGTGCTGATCCAGATGCAGTGACCATCTGATCTGGATACAGACTAGATCTGGTGCCTACGGTGACCTTGGCAGAAGAACGATACAGACTAATATTAGCGAAAATGCCATTCTTCTTATAATGCAAAAGGGCATCAGGTGTTATGGGAAGTATTCCCGGTTCCGGTTGTCCTAATTAATGCAGCCTAACACTCCTTTAATGGATTTGGATTATAGAAATGTGTTGGTGTTTTATGTGTAAGCCAGGTTAAAGAGATCTTTATTCTTTAAGAGGTCTTTAATC
The DNA here is from genome assembly GCA_033026305.1 of Cirrhinus molitorella. Lineage (NCBI taxonomy): Eukaryota > Metazoa > Chordata > Actinopteri > Cypriniformes > Cyprinidae > Cirrhinus > Cirrhinus molitorella. Next base: position 25,473,086 of record CM065117.1, on the reverse strand, counting down.
TAGATTTAAATTGACAGAGTGTGTCTGCCTCCTGAACAGCGTTAGGTAGATTGTTCCAGAGTTAGGGCACTAAGTAAGAAAATGATCTGCTGCCCGCAGTTGATTTTGATGTTCTAGGTATAATCAAATTGAGTTATGAGAATGCAGTGGACGTGAGGGACTATAATGTGATAAGAGCTCGCTCAAGTACTGAGGAGCTAAACCATTGAGGGCTTTATACGTAATTAGCAAGATATTAAAATCTATACAATGTTTAATAGGGAGCCAGTGCAGTGTTGACAGAACCGGGCTAATATGCTCATACTTCCTGGTTCTAGTAAGAACTCTAGCTGTTGCATTTTGGACCAGCTGGCATTCGTTTATTAAGAGTGCAGAACAACCACCCAATAAAACATTACAATAATCTATCCTAGAGGTTATGAACGCGTTTCTGTAATTGACATCAAGAGCATGTAGTTTCTATTTTTAGATAGACAAAATTGACTTTGCAAATGCTAGAAATGTGGCTTTCGAAGGAAAGATTGCTATCAAATAGCACACCCATGTTCCTGTCAGATATCGACAAATTGACAGAGCAGCCAATTTTGTATTGGCTATGTTAGTTTTGTGTGGTGGTTGCAACTCGTAGGAGACAGGTGGTTGAAGTAGATTGGTTTTATTTATTTTGTTTGGCTATTTTCTCTATCCATGCTGACATCTACTGAGAACGAATGATGAATCATTCACAATAAGACCAGCGACATGCATTAAGGGCCAGTTTTGATTTCATATTGACTTTAGTGTGTGCCAAATCAATTAGGCCAGCAGATAAAAGCATAACATGCCTTTACGACAGCTGCATTGTGTTTCAGCTGTAACAACTGGTGTAATATCTGCTAGATCATATTTGTTGGAGGCAGTCACTGTGCACTTCTGTCCAGCCGGTTTTGTATTCCAGCGAATCCATTTCTGGTAAAGGCTGATCGCTCACCTCCTACACACACAGACTGTCTCACCACAGCAAGTGACTGGTAAACAAACAACCCTCTCCCCTGTTTACCAGAGCACAAGTGGAGGGGAACTGTCAAATGACTACCCATCTCTGAGCAATTTTAGAACTCATAAAGCAAAATTCAACCAGAATCAATGCAAGTATGTGAGGATTCAGTTAGATAATATGGTTTGTGATGTTTTAAAATTGTAAATAATTCAATGAATATCACTGACTTGAATATCAGAACACGTTAAAAAAAAGTTAGTTTTATGATTTAAATTACGATAATTATCAGTTTTAAGGGTGGATACAGACATTTGATGTGTTTGAAACTATTATTTTTTATTGTTGTTTGTCTGTTATAGGATTTGTGTTTGTACTGTATTCATAGAAATTGGCATTAATCAACTGAGGGAAGGCAAAAAAAAAAAAAAAAAAGCCTGATTACAATTATCATAATAACCAATTAACAAAATTGGCTGGCATACTATTGCTAATTATGAAAAGCCATATAAAAAATCAGGCAGATTTAGATCATCTAAATAAATATTTTTTAGTATTATATTTGATAGGCTTTTATGGCTCATGCAGTATAGTATAGGAGAATATGGAGCTCATACTTAGAGAAAATACAAATTTTTATTCAGAGGTAAATATATGTAACACAGAGTTTTGGGTTTTGTTTTGGGTTTCTGTTTAATGTTCATGTTTTCATGTCTTTTATTTTGTAGTCTAGTCATGGTTCTTGTTTGTATCTTGCTTCCCTGTTCCTCGTTTCCCGCTTGTCCGTGTGTCTTGTTCTGATTGGTTCATGTTTTGCAATGGTGTTCTCTGTTCTGTTTTTTGATTGGCTGCCATGTGTTGCTCTGTTTTTCTCATTGGTTGGTCTGTGTCATGTGACCCTGTCTGTTTAGTATAAGTTTCCCTCATGTTCCCATTGTTCCCTTGTGGTGTATTAATGTTGTAACCCGCTAATGGTGAGTGTCTGTTCATGCCTGTCTCCAAGTCTGTTTCAAGTCAAGTCAAGTCAAGTCAAGTCAAGTCAAGTCTGTTTCAGTCAAGTCATTATTTGGATTATTGTTTGGATTTTCACATTTGTAAATAAACTGCACTTGGGTTCATCACTTCAACTCGCCTCAGTGGACTACTGTTACAATATATAATATAAAACATACAATTTGGTGCAGTTGCTGATATTGGATTATATAATCTGACTACTTAAAACCAGTTCAAGTGTTAATTACTAATTTAATAATTAATCAAATTAATCAACGCTTTTAAGAAATACATTAATAAAACTCCCCTGTATATTTTTACAGTAGCATACTTTATATCAATCCACTAAAAAACAATTTCAATAAGTATTAGTGGTATTCAGTATACTTTATATAGAGTAGAAATATGATTTATATATTATATACTTATATACTTTAAAATAACGTTTACCATTTTATTTAGCACAAACAAGACTTTATTACAAATGTATTTTGTTGTTTAACAGTTTCATAGCAAAAAGTCACATCTACCTGTTTTTAAAATGATACTGAAGGGCCTTTTACTTGCTAAAAACCAACAAAAAGTATAACAAACCTTCGCCTTTATAGGAACAAATGGCCAAAAAAATCTGCCCACATGAGAAAGATCCTTTAGTGGCATTGTTTTCTTAAGCAAGTCTGTTCGTCTGTTGTTCTATAGATCAATTTTTCTATACGCTTTGGAAAACCATGGGAATACAGCCTCCTAGTTATGCATAAGCTTCCCATAATGCAACATCTGATGCCAAAAATATAGCTTGGTTCATTTGAAATTCATCACGACATGATCTAGACTACTATTAGATACAAGATTGATTCCGACTCGGAAGAAAGTGTCACCAGACCAGAGCAAAACCCCAAGAATGTCCAATACATACAAGCCTCAAAAGAAGAAATGATCAATAAACCATCAGGCCATCTGTCACCAAAAGCAGATTCAAGGGAAAGGCTAGAAAAGGTGCGAGAGATGAATGATCGCATTTCAGCGAGCTGAAAAGAAGTGATTGCGTTCCGAGGTTTCTTTTTCAAATAACATGAAGAGAGAGTCACAAAGGTACTTCGGTGACTGAGAGAGTCTGAGTGTGATTCATTGTGGAGGGAAAACTTCAAATAATTTCAGAAAAGTAGGAGAAGAGAGAGTGGTGGCACTGAGAAGTGTCTGAAAGCTGCCCTATAATCATATCTGCACTCCAGGGGGCCCAATGAATCCTTCCTATTGTTTCATATGCTGCTGTACATCTTTATTAGAACTGGAGGACCGAAATAGAGGTAAATCATAAAAAAGTGCCTAAAAATGATATTTCAGTCATTTTTTACTCTTATGTTGTACCACATCAACATGATGAAACCCCCTTTTTTCCCCTGTGGAACACAATTTTTGTTCTTTTTTTCCCCAAAGAATAAAGAAAACTTTTTTTTCCCCCATTGTAATTGCACTGAATGTGCAATCAGTCCATTACATAAGGTTCTTAGTTGGTGTTGATGGTTTCATGAAGAATCTTTAACATACACTAATAACAAATGTTTTTTTTGTTTTTAGCAATGCATATAATCAAAAATTAAGTTTTAATATATTTACAGTAGGAAATGTGCAAAATATCTTCATGGAACATGAACTTAACATCCTAATGATTTTTGGTATAAAAGAAAATTTGATAATTTTGACCCATACAATGTATTGTTGGCTAATGCTACAAATACATCTATGCGACTTATGACTAGTTTTGTGGTCCAGGGTCAAAAAAAAAAAAAAAAAAAAATGCTGTTATAACCCATTAACTTCCATACATTGACATACAACTCTGGAAAAATTAAGTGAGCACTCCAGATTTTTCTTAAATCATCATCTCTTCTGTAACGAAGAGTCAACAGAGTTGGGATCCATGTGCTTTATTAGAGTGTTAAGCAGGTTGTACAGGCAAGGGGTTGTTAACAATAACAGATACAACGTAGGTAAGACAATATCATGGTCAAAGTCCAGATGGGAGGTCAGGGCTGGCAGCAGGCAAAACACAGGGCAAATCCAAATGACAAACAAGATCAAAGAGGCAGGCAGCGAGCAATCGGCAAACGTGATAACAGTCCAAGTCAAAACCAGAAAATCAAACAGGGAATAAACGCTCAGAAATGTCCGCATGGCGAAACAATACTTCACACAGAAGTGACCGTGAGCATGGCTTTTATAGCGAGGGCAATGGCTGACACCTGTTCAGGTGATCAGCCCCAGGTACGGGATCGTGGGAAATGGAGTCCAAATGAGATGTTAGAACTCCGGTGATGGTTCCCTCTAGTGGTGATCGGCGGGAGCCACAGAGGCTTGATTTGTGACATCTACAAGTATGGCAGCCATTTTATTCCAGTGTTTGTGAAATTCCAACACAGGCACACCTTAGATTAGGTTATTGCCTCAACCAAATCTTATTTAACAAGGAAAAATATAAAACAACACAGCTGTGGTCATCACTGTCCTCGGTAACACTTTAGAATACTGTTCCATCATTAATGAAGAACAATACAGGAACACATGACTAATGCACTATTAACATTATAGTAACTACTATTAACTAACAAGAAATTCTGATTAATGAATCAGTCAGTAATAGTGCTCAGTTGAATGTGGTAGTTCACTATTAGCTAATCAGTAACTACTATTTTTTTCAAATTTCCCAGAGAACTACTAAGAACTACTATATACAGGTTCGTAATTAATGTGAATAATGCTAAATGTATAATTAATTCTAAAGTAAAGATCTTGGTAACCCACAAGCAATGACTCAAGAATTACCAAATACTTCAGAAGGGATTACTAAGTAATTGGAATCAAATAATAACTACTGACCATGCCAAAAGAGTTGAAAATAAAGATTCTAAGTGAGTAAAAGAAAGATTTCACTCTGGATTTATTGGCAAAAGGATAGAGTGAGTGTCAGGTTGCGTCCATCCTTAAGATTTCAAAGACTGTGGTTCATAAGAACAAGGTCAAGCTGCAGACATTGGGGACAACAAAGCTCCAGACCGTCAGAGGGTAAAAACGACTCTCCATTTACAGGGATGACCACCAACTCAACAACCCTAGAATGACGTCAAGTGACCTACAAATAGAATAGCAAACGGAAGCTGGGGTGAAGTGCACAATAAGGACGGTTCGAAACAGGCTTCTAGGGGCAGGACAAAGCTAGAAAAATAGCCCTTCATCAATGAGAAGCAAAGAAAAGCCAGGCTGAGGTTTGCAAAATACCTTAAGTATTAGACTGTAGAGGACTGGAGTATGGTCATCTTCTCTAATGAGTCAAATTTTCATCTTTGTCCAACACTAGTCGTCTAATGGTTAGATAGAGACCTGAAGAGGCCTACAAGCCACAGTGTCTTGCACACACTGTGACATTTGTTGGAGGATCGGTGATGATCTTGGGTGTTTGAAGGGCGAATGAAGCAAGCCTCGTACATGGTTATTCTTCTGCTTTGTTCTGCTCTGTTCCGAAATCTGAGCATTGTTTTGTTTTTGTTTTGTTTTTTTCCAGCAAGACAATGCTCCATGCCATACAGCCAGATCAATCAAGGTGTGGATGAAGGTCCAACAGATCAAGACCCTGTCATGGCCAGTCGAATCTCCAGACCTAAACCCCATTGAGAACCTCTGGAATGTGGTCAAGATGAATATGAATGCTTACAAGCCTTCAAACAAAGCCAAGCTGATTGTATTTTTACACCAGGAGTGGCACAAAGTCAACCAACAGCAAAATGAAAGACTTGTGGAAAGCAGGCCAAGATGCATGAAAGCTATGGTTGAAATGTTGATTTCTGAACTCTTTCTAAGTTGAAACATCGGTATTGTGTTGTTTGAAAAAGGTTATGATTTTGATTTCTTTGCATTATTTGAGGTCTGAAAACACTGCATCATTTTTGTTATTTTAAGCAGTTGCCTTTTTTGCAAATAAATGCTGTAAATGACAATATGTTTATTTAAAATTTGGGAGAAATGTTGGCAGTAGTTATAGGATAAAACAGAAATGTTTCTTTTACTCTAGAAATAGTAAAACCAGAAAAACTGAAAAATTTGAAGTGTGCTCTTTTTATTCCAGAGCTGTCTGATCTGCCTTTATTATTATTATTATTATTATTATTATTATTATTATTATTATTATCATTATTATTATTAATAATAATAATATTTGAAGTTGATTTGAAGATTGTGAATACATCTTTTGAACAATGTGCAGCAATACATTTTGCACAATAATGCCAGTACACTTAGTTTTGATTGATGTTGACTTTCACATTGAAAGAAATCCCCACAATACAATCACCTGTCACTTCACAATAGTCATGAGGACTTTGGAAGCACTGTGATATTATATTTTACATTAATGTGTAAACCAGCTAACAGTGTCTCTCTGTCACGAGAGCAATATTCCTGATTTGCGACGGCGAGCCGTACGTCTAGGCAAATGATCCAGGAGATTAGCGGTTGCGCTCTCTGTCTATGGAACATAAATAAATAAACATGCTGTCTCTTTTTCTACCATGTAGGCCTGCCAGACTGAAATGAAAAATGTTGCAGGATGAAATTACGCTGCTGTTGACACAAAGTGGGCATGAAAGCGTATTCCAGCAGTTTCCATACTTCATGGCTAAATCCAGAATTTGTAAGAAATTTGAGCTTCAGCTTGTGATTGATTGCAGGAATAATGAGAGCGAGAAAAAGAATTCCAGTACTGAAGAACTATACATTCTTTTGTGGCGGTAATATTTCTGTGGTAAAAATAAAAAGTCGGAGGCAGAAAATTAAAGAAAGACGGAAGAAAAGACGTAATATACGATGATATAAGCAATTCTTGACTTGATATCTGTTTTTTTTTTTTTTTTACTGGCTGTGTTTGTGACTTTTTTTATAACCTAATAAAACAAACAAGATGTTAATACCTTACAGATTAGTTAAAACTTAAAAAATCACAATCAGCTTTGCACTTTTCAGAACTAATGATTGATTCTGTGTTTTAAAATGAATCATCTAAGTGAACAATTAATTGACTCACTTAAAGCAAGTGACTTTCTGTTTCATTCTGGGATAAATCAGTGGGTTTGAACAAATTGGTTCACTAAGGATTCAGTGACTTACTCATAAACTGTATAAGTGAAATATATAATGATGTCTTTAATGTGCAATCATAGCTACATAAATCTTTCTTTCTTTCTTTCTTTCTTTCTTTCTTTCTTTCTTTCTTTCTTTCTTTCTTTCTTTCAGTTACTTCTGTTACCCAGTTTCTCCCTATTACTTGCCTCTGGCTAAATGATTTTACAGACAGTCCTCATTGATCATGTCACTTGGGACCATTAGTGGACTGCTATGAAATGTTTTACTAGTTCCCCTCTTATTTTTTCAGCCTAAGAGCAATTTACTTGCTACAGCTTTGTGTAGGAAGCAAACATTTAGAGATACGGCATTCTGATCAAGAGCAGGCGTAGGTGGACATGCAGTCAACTCAGACACTAGCTGGGGAAAATCAGATTTTAAAGTTAATAATAAAAAAAAAGAGAGAGATGTAGCTCCACAAGGCACACAACTTCCTGCTTTCGCAGATTTTTGGTATAAATCTGGCATAAAACATGCCATTCTAGTGTCTATTTCTATTTTTCTGATTGTTAGTTGTTTTAGACAGTGTTCATAAGGTGTAATCATTAAATTATATGGAAGTATAGTTGAAGTCAAAAGTTTACATACACCTCGCAGAACATGCAAAATGTTAATTATTTGACCAAAATAGGAGGGATCATACAAAATGCATGTTCTTTTTTATTTAGTACTGACTTGAATAAGATATTTCACATAAAATACATTTACATATAGTCCACAAGAGAAAATAGTAGTTGAACTTATAAAACGTTTATCACTCTCAGTGATGCTTCAGAAGGAAAAACGATGCATTAAGAGCAGTGTTGGATGTAACTAGTTACTGAGTAATTAGTTACTGTAATTTAATTACTTTGACTACTTGAAAAAGTAAGTAAGTAAGTAAGAGATTGCTCTTATTTTTTTTTTACTTTGTTAACTTACCCAACACTGATTAAGAGCTATGGTGTGAAAACTTTTTGAATTTGAAGATCAGGGTAAATTTAAGGGGAACATGTAAGTATCTCCTGTAGCTTCTGAAGGGCAGTACTAAATAAAGCGAATATAATATTTAGGCAAAATAAGAAAAAATGTACACATCCTCATTCTGTTCAAAAGTTTACACCCCTGGCTCTTAATGCATGTTTTATCCTTCTGGAGCAGCAGTGAGCGTTTGAACCTTCTGTAATAGTTGCCCTTCAGTCCCTCAGTGTGAAAAGATGAATCTCAAAATCATACAGTCATTGTTGTGTTCAAATACACAAAATGCTGAAAAAACAAAAAATCTGTGGGACCTGAAGGATTTTTTTCTGCAGAACAGCGGGTAGTTTAACTGTTCAGGACAAACAAGGGACTCATGAACAACTATCACTAAACAAAAAAACACAGCTGTGGATCATTCAGGTAACAATACAGTTTTAAGAATCAAGTGTATGTAAACTTTTTATAAATTCAGCTATCATTTTCTCTTGTGGGCTATATGTAAACATCTTTTATGTGAAATGTCTTATTCAGGTCAGTACTAAATAAAAAAAATAAATAAATAACATGCATTTTGTATGATCCCTCTTTTTTAACATTTTAACTGCAAGATGTGTGAACTTTTGACTTCAACTGTATGTGTCATGTCAAAGTGTGCTTTAAATGTTTTGACCCGCTTATCCTCTTTATTACTAATGAAACATCATATTCAAGTAAAACCTTGTTTCTTCATGAAATATTGATGATGTTCATTGGGGTGGCTAAGGTGTGTTGATTAAGCACAGGTACGTCCCCTAGGCATTTCTTGACCTTGTTTAAGCCAGTTTCAGTCACTTTCATCTTAGCTTAAAAAGCTGGAATTAATTCAGTCTGTCAACATCCTTAAAATCTGTGATTTTTTTTTTTGACCTGTCTTTATTTGTTTACTGGAAACAGCAGCTGCTATAAACAAAATATTTCACTCTGAACTCTTATCTTACCAGTAGTTATAGAACTTGAAAATAAATAAATAAATAAATAAGTTCCTTCCGCAAATTACAGTAGGGCTTCACATGCACACACCATTTCTCATCTAAACACTCTCTGTTCAAGTTAAATCACATTAAAATGCAACCAAATCTGCTACTAAGTTACTGATACACATCTACTGAGAAAATCTGTTAAAAGTTGGAAGGTGGAATTCATGACCTCTTGCACTTAAAACAAGAGATATTCCTCTAAGTCACATCGGCTGATGCTTAGATATGGGACTAGCCCCTAAGACTGAAATCCTCAAAGTCGTTGCTGGATATACATTTAAAAAAGGAAAACAAGGCAAGGATATTATATACACTGCCAGTCAAAAGTTTAAAATAATAAAAAAAATATTTTTAAGTCTCTTTTGCTAAACAAGGCTATCTTTGTTTATTCACTGAAAAAAACAGTGGCACTAGCAGTTTAATGTAAAATAGCATTACAATTCTACTTAAATATATTTTAAAACATAATTTGTTTCTGTGATGCAAAGCTGAATTTTCAACATCATTACTCCAGTTGTCAGTGTCACATGATCCTTTGGAAATCGTTCTAATATGCTGATTTGCAGCTCAAGAAAAGCTCTCGCGAACACGCAGAAGACATTGAAATTGTTGAATAAAGTTATTTTAGTTTCCTTTGCACACAAAAATTATTGTTGTAGCTTCATAAAGTTAAGTTTGAACCACTGATGTCACATGGATTATTTTACCAATATTTTTACTACATTTCTGAGCCTTGAACATGTCAGTTGTGTTGCTGTCTGTGCAGGGTCAGAATTTCTCAGATTTTATCAGAAATGTCTTTATTTGTGTTCCAAATATGAAATAAGGTCTTGCAATGACACAAGGGTGAGTAATTAATGGCAGAATTTTCTTTTTTTTAATGCGAACTATCCCTTTAAGCATCAAAAACGGTTTTCAACATTGAAACTAATAAGAACCGTAATTAATAATAATTGAGCACTAATATTAATATATCTTTAGGTTTTTTAATTGAAAATTGGACAAAGATAATCCATCATCACTTCACAAGAGTTGTTTACCCTCTTTCATCTGCTCTATCACAAGATATATTTAGCCTTTTCTCTGAATACTCTTTGTGTTTGGAGTTGTCCTCATATTTACCCAGGCTTCTGTGGTATGTCTCATCATGCAATATTCACCAGAAAGCTCCTCCCAATATTTCGAGTGTCAGGATGGTGAGAGATGGAGTAATGAAGTCCCAGGGCAGGACAGAGCGCCTCAGCTGTCGCCATGGCAGACGCCACTGGCTGCTGATCACATCTCCTCTCACTGGTTAAATATATATTGAAAGTGATTTTTAGCTGCTTTTTTGAATGCAATAATTTATCAAGTATATAAATATCATTCTTGAAGTAGCATGAGTGGTAGATGTGTACATAAAGATTGAATTAAGCCTTTGATTTAGCAGTCAAATATAATATTACTTATTAGGCTTTTGTAGAATTTTGTGAGGTAAGTAAAGCAAATAAGATCTGTATTTATGATATTATGTATTGTGTGCTAATCATGTGTTATGTGTAAATTCTAGTAGGATATTACTACACAAAGCTTCATTTATGCAAGGATATTAACAGTAGGTTGGACATTGGGAATCAAGAGTCGATTCCAAAGGTTGAAATATACCCCATTAAATCGAACATCTCTTAATGTCAATTCATAAAAATAAACTGAATGAAAATGAGTCGGTACTGAGCTTAATTTAGCCTTTCTATTGAGAAGCACCTATTAATTTTTCTTCTTGCTTGCTAATACTGATTAGTCTGATTCACTTCTGTGAAAAGGTTATTTTAGATAGTGTAATGAGGAGTCAGTAGAGTTGGGATCCATATGCAACTTTATTAAAGCCAGTATCAAATAATACAGTCCAAGGTCAATCAACAGCATTAAGCACAACGGAGACAGAGCTGAATCGTAGTCAGAGTCCAGGCAGAAAGTCGGGGCAGGCGGCAAGCAATAAACAGAGTAAATCCACAAGACAGGCAGGGTCAAAAAGGAAGGCAGCAAGCAATCAAGAGAGAGATAACAATCCAGGTCAGCAACAGATAATCAAACAGGGAATAAATGCTTGGTAATGTCAGCAGTAGCAAAACAAGACTTCACACTGAGGTGAGAGTGAGCATGGCTTAAATAGTCTATGGGTAATCGCCGACACCTGTGCAGGTGATCAGCCCAGGCACGGGGTTATGGGAAATGGAGTCCGAATGAGCAATCAGAATTCTGGTTCCCTCTGGTGGCGATCGGAGGGAGCCACAGAGGCCTGATTAGTGACAGATCGTTTTAATGAACCAGTTAAAAAAAAAAAAACTTTTACAAAGTTATTTTACAGTGGAACTGGCTTATGTTGTCGACAATTTTGAGTGCTGCACGACAGAATAGATCATGATGCAATCAAGGGTCTTAATCTTATTTCCATCTTAAATAAAATAAACAAATAAATAAAAAAATAAACATAAAATAAAATCAGTGGCTGAGTATCAGTGACAGATAAACCAAGTGCTCTTATATCAGTGTTGTTAATCTTATGGCTATTTTGTTTCTGTGTACAGTGTTAAAAAAGTAAACATCATTCAGCTGAACTGTGCACATGTATTTTAGACACCTCATGTCTTGTTCTATTCATGCAATAAACGCATGTCCGCAGCTGAGCTGTGGGCTATGACTAATTTCATGGGCAATGCAGACAAAATTAAAATTTTAAATTAATCTGAGCTACAAAAATATATCGTAATTTTTCACAAATAAGGTTACGTATTTTCTATGACCTTTATGTCATGTAGTCATGGTGAAATAGGTTGCTCCAGCCTAAACAATAATCGAAAACAATAGTGAGAAATCAGGAATCAGAATCGAACAGCCCTACTAATAACTATATGTAATTGATTCAATGATCCAGCCTCAAAGTAATAACTCACAAAATTTGTCATAAAACTGCAAGTTGCAGTTCTACTCAGTTTAGATGATTTTATCAGAATATCTGTTTACAAGGTTTGTGTACTATTGAATTTTACTACTATATCATCACTGTACCACAGTATTTATTCCTTCATTTTTTGGTTAACATCTGTCTAGCTAAGCTTTTTTTTCCCTCAGCAAATACGACTGTCAGCTTGTGTAAACAAAACAGAAGTGCCGCTGTTCTCCAGTGACTTCTGTGAAACCACTATCTCAGATATCCTGTTAAATGTAATCAACTCAAGTGTCTACTGATATACAAGAAAAGCCCGAATGGACTATGAAGGGAAGCAAGGAGTAGAAACAGTGAATGATAGCATCTTTGTCAGGGTTTAAGCGCAGTATGTGAATTAATCCTGTTGTGGTGGCGGTCCTAACCCATGCATGGGAGGCTGTGGGAGAATGATAGATGTGGAAGCCAGAGCTGCTGTCTATCTCTTAGCCAAAAACACTCCGCACATCTGCTCACATAATACCGTGGAGACCAGTCTGGCACGGAGAAAGCAAGTGGGGGTTAAGAAAAATATTTCAGGGACGGGAGACTACAAGGGGTAGCTAAGGAGGTGGCGATGAATCAGTGAAATGTCAGAGCCAAAGCCCTTGATTGATTATTGAGTGAATTAGCATGGCAGCGCTAGCACCGGAGATCATTTCCAGACCGGCCTATGTAATTATCTGTGTTTTTACCAGGAATTATTATCAGTTCTGAGTAAACAGATTGACTAGCGCTAGCCTGTATGCTCAAAATGTTATGTTCAGGCCCACAAAAACGTACCGGATCCATCAGGAAAGAGTGTGCTGGCAGGTTTAGTCGTAAAACTGTCAAAATATCCACTTACCTAATAAATCTACAATACAGCATGTAGCGCACAACTCTGTTATTACGTAGCATAGTATGCTAACCAGAAGTATACCATGCTATCCAGAATCCCTTCTCACCCTGTTGGGAAAAAAAAAAAAAAACAGCATGCTGGTTTATGCTGGTGCAGGACCAGCATAAACCAGCAAAGGTCCAGCTTAAACCAGCTAAAACCAGCATCAAAACTTACCTAACCAGCATATGCTGTTTTTTTTTGTTTGTTTTTTTTGGGGGGTTTTTTTCAACATGGCACTGGCTAAATATATCTTAAATTAAATATGTGATTTTTAAAGTAGCCAGGTTGGTAGATGCCAAGCTAACAAAAATATGTTTTAAGAACATTTTGCTAATGTTTCTATAAAGTTATAAAAACATTATTTCTGAATGTTCTTTGGTTATGCAAACATTAAGGGAACAATTTGTTTTATCATTTTGAAAAACTAGTAACATAAGACGAATGTTTAACTGAAATGCTTCAGAAAAATGTTCCACAAATTATGTATAAATAACGTTTTTGTGTTATCGTTTGAGAACATTATTAACTCTTTCCCCGCTAGCATTTTCATTAAAGGTTGCCAGTCACCACCAGCATTTTTGATAATTATTTCAGAAACCTTCTTGGCCACCGGAATATTTTGTTGTATTCATATTTGAACATGAAATATGGCAAAAGAAATAACAGAGCCTCTACAACAACAACAACAACACATTTCATTCAGTAACATAAGGTAGTTTTGGCATATATGCTTTAATGCTTGATGATCGCATAATTTTATATATGCATCTGCTGTTGCTTGTTTCAGCTTCTTCTTTGCCTTTTTTTTTTTTCCTGTACTCTTTCTGAGAATGTGTAATAGAGCCCTTTACCATGTAACAGTGAAAACACAGAAAGCCAGAAAATTCTGTCCATGACAAGAATTGCGAAAAAAAAAACTCATAAATTTGACTTTTTTGTTCTTAAAATTGCATGATATAAATTTACAGTTGTGAGTTATAAAGTCAGAATTGTGAGACAAGCACGCAATTCTGAGAAATAGTGTCTTTTTTTTTTTTTTTCTCTCAGAATTGCGAGTTTATATCTCGCAATGTTTACTTTTTTTCTTCTGAGAAATACAGAGTTCTGGCATTAAACTCTAGAATGCAGTCCGATGGTCTAACTCAAACTGACAACATGACATCATAATCACATAGCACAGCCGATTGGTTCTCTCCTGTATCAGTAGCCAATGAGCTCACTGCCCAGCATTCAAATATATGACTAGTGCTAGATATAGCAGTTTTGTCAGAATTGTGAGATATAAACTTTATAAAAAAAAACTTTAAAACTTGTAATTGCATTTGCAATATAATTTGTTTATATCACGCAATTCTGAGAAAAACAAATCTGAATTGTGAGATAAAAAGGCACAATAACCCTGTTTTTGTTTTTTATTCAGTGGCAGAAATGATTTTTCATAGATATCTGGACACTATTAGGCTACTTATTGATGCTTTTTAATCTTACAGCGCTGTAAATGCTGGCAAATAATGTGTGTAGTAAAGCAGTCACTGACAACCATTTCTGACGGGAATTTATGTAAACACAGATATCGAATATTAGTAGTATACTGTGCATAAAGACCTGCAGTGTAAACAACTGAATTCTGTCAGTGGCAAAGAAAGAGTTTAAGAACAAATATATATATATATATATATATATATATTATTATAACATTCTATTAACATTACTGGAAGAATGTTTATTCATACTTTTGAGAGAAGATTGTCAGAACATTAGCCAAAGTTCTGAGAATTCCCTGTTAGTATGGTGTGGTCTGGAAGACTGAAATAAGAGTTTGATTTAGCTGTCCAACTTAATATTACTGAGTAGACTTCGCCAAAGCAGATTTATCAGAATCAGAAAGAGCTTTATTGCCAAGTATGCTTGCGCATACAAGGAATTTGTTTTTGTGTCATTAGCTTCTGGTACACAGATACAACAACAACACAGAGACAATAAAAATAAGATGAGAATAAAAAATACACATATCTAAATGTAAATAGACAAAAAATGTATAGAAAAATAAATTGAGGTATATAGTTGTAAAATAATAAGAGGTATACAGTTGTGCTATAGATGATAGAGTGGAATATAATAAAATAGAAAGAGATGCAGGGATGTATTAGGAAGGAGGTGGTAACAAATAAATATAAGGTTATTGCACAATGGGGGGGAACATTTAGCTGTTCATAAGGTGGATTGCCTGCGGGAAGAAACTGTTTTTGTGCCTGGTTGTCTTGGTATTTGAGGCTTTGTAGCGCTGGCCAGATGGCAAAAGTTCAAAAAGATGATGGCTTGGACGTGAGGGATCCAGGGTGATTTTCTGAGCTCTTTTCCTCACTCTGAATGTGTACAACCTTTGTTGGGCCTTTTTTTTTTTTTTTTTACAGTGGAGTCGATATGAGTGTCCCACTTCAGGTCCTTGAATGTCTCCACTGTAGCCACAGTGCTGTTCATGATGGTGAGTGGGAAAAGTGCAGGGGGGTTCCTCTTGAAGTCCACTATCATCTCTACAGTTTTGAGCGTGCTGAGCTCCAGGTTGTTATGACTGGACCAGACAGCCAACTCTTTAACCTCTTGTCTGTAGGCAGACCCGTCCTGAATGAGGCAGATGAGTGTGGTGTCACCTGCAAACTTCAGGAGCTTGACAGAGGAGTCTTTGGAGGTGCATTTGTTGGTGTAGTGGGAGAAGAGCAGTGGGGAGAAAACACAGCTCTGAGGGGCGCCAGTATTGGTGGTGTGGGTGCTTGACATGAATTTCCCCATTCTCACCAGCTGTTGCCTATCTGTCAGAAAGCTGGTGATCCATTGACAGATAGAGCTAGGAACAGACAGCTGGTTTAGTTTGGTTTGGAGGAGTGTAGGAATGATGGCGTTGAAGGCTGAACTGAAGTCCACAAAACTGAAGATCCTCACATAAGTCCCTGGTCTGTCCAGATGTTGCAGGATGAAGTGCAATCCCATGTTGACTGCATCATCCACGGATCTGTTTGCTCGGTAAGCAAACTGCAGGGGGTCCAGTAAGGGCCCATTAATGTCCTTCAGATAAGCCCTGAGGTAAACAAACCAAATAAGATTAATTTAGTTTGTCTTTGAGCTTTATTTAACAAAAGGCGTCTATATTTATATCACCTTCATGTATTCTGTATAAATTTTCGTGGGATAATTATTCTAGCGGGATTATTGCCAGCAGTTATTATAAGTCCCGAGTAAACAGGCTGACTAGCACCAGCCTGTGCAAATGTTGTGTCCAAGCCCACAAAAAACACATCCGAGTTGCTCAAGGCTAACGGATCCATCAGGTTGAGTGTGCTGGCAGGTCTTGTCGTAAAACTGTCGAAAGATCCACTCTCCTTCCATCACCTAATAAATCTACGAAGCGGCGTGTAGCGCACACCTCTGCTATTCCGTAGCATAGCATGCTAACCAGAAGCAAGTGCCAGAAAGTCATGATGAAGTGAGTGGATGAAAAAGATTGCTGATGACTCTGTGCCCAGTCGCAGTACATCACCGCGACTGGGCGTCTCACCAAGATGACCTGGACATGTCATGTCCTGTTTTGCTCTAAGGGTTTAATTCGCCCGTCCAGCAGGCGTGCATGAGACGAATGAGTGTGCCTCTGTCTTTGCGTCTTTCTCTGTCTTTCTACCCCTCCTCTCCTCTCGTTCTGGTCTGGCCTGTGTAAATTAACCAGCCAGCATGCTGGAGCTGCATGACAGAGCTCAGGAACGCTGGTGCGACGTTACAAATTGCAAAATCAATGGTGCCAGCCTGGTCACCCCCATCTGTCCATCATCTTCTGACAAGATGAATTCACCTGCACTCTGACAATTACCTGCTGGTGGCTATGTGGGGCTGGGGTGCTGCTAGGCTGGAGGGGACCTGGGGTTTATTGGAAGATTACATCCCATATATTTCTGTCAAGTATAAGAGTGCTACAGACATGTGGTATTTGATGGGACTTGTTGCAAGTAGGTACGAATGATAGTAGTGCTGCACCATTACTGGTCATTAATGGCTGATATTACATTTTTAAATTACATTTAAAGTTGACATGAAATGGAAAATAGTGAGAATTATTCAACAAACTAAAATGTTAAATAACATTAAAATTATACATTTTAAAACTTAAAATATATGCTAAGTGCTTAATAGTGGTCTGATTGATTGCTCTTTATTGATCTTTAATAACCATACAAACTGTATTATTAATACTGTTAAATGAAATGTATAGCCATTTTTTTTTTAAATATGTGCAATATAATATTTTATGCATAAATTCAAATGGTTCCTTATTTATTTTCTAATGTAAAAATAATAAAATACATATTTATTTAGATCAAATAAAATTGTAATCCAGACATTTATCAATTATTGCCAAAACACCAAAAAAAAAAAAAAAAAAAAAAAAAAAATCTAAACGCCTAAACCAAAATAAACATTTTAATTTAGACAAAAAACAAAACTGAGTTTCTGTAACTAATTTTGAGGAACTGAACTCTTAAGGGTGTTGTGTTATCAGTTGATAAATTACTGTGGCAACAAGCCACACCTTGATATTTCAGTTAAACAAATTTTAATTTAGCCAAAAAACAAAATTGAGTTTCTGTAACAAATTTTGAGTAACTGAACTCTTAAGGGTGTTGTGTTCTCAGTTGATAAATTACTTTGGCAACAAGCCACACCTTGATATTTCAGTTAAACAAATTTTCCATATTGCTTCCATATTGCATTATTTTTGGTCAGGGTGAAATGAGTCTGCACAAAATAGACTCTGACAGACAAATTGTGTCTTCGGAGAAGTTCTTTCAGTGATTTTGTCTGTAACTAAATATTTATTCTTCTCCAGCTGGAAATGTTTGGTGCATCAACAATTTGTATCTTGTCACTCCAGAATTTTAATATCAGTGCATGTCTACTTTTTATACTGTAATGTTGGGAAAATTTCAGCTGGTTGCTATAAATCTAACTCGTGGGATGTATAATCTGTGCAGTGCAAATTGTGCTCCTAGTAGATCTTTTGCAGCCTGTTCTGCATAATTCCTTTTGCAGTTTGGGTGTTAAAATTGTTAACAGTGCAGGGAAATACACAATGCAGTTAGCAACTACACTTGTATTTGTCTGTAAGTTAACTCTTTCTCTAAGTGTCTGCTTTGTGTTCTGTGACACAAATCGTGTTGCACTGGATCTTATTTTGAGTGTGAGTGTGTCAGATTAAGTACTATGCTTCAATGTGTTCTGTCTCTATTCTCTGCCTTTATGCTTTCCTTAAGCCGAGAGAAAGTAATGTGCCCTTGTTTCAGATAGAAAATAGACTCTTGGAAACGAGATAAATGATTTAATGCCATTGCATCTGTTAGTTTATAATAACAATGCTTGTTGCTGCGATTGCAGTTATTTTTGCAGTCTTACTCTGGGAATTGTGTACTAGGTGTGTGTTTGGAAAACCTTGCACTCTTGTCTTTTAAATTCCTTCAGTTATTTATCATCTGTTTTGAAAGTGTTGCTGAAATCAATTGTTTGCAGTGACTATCAAGGGGACAGCAGGTGAGGAAAATCTTTGCTTGATCTTTCAGAGAGAAAGGCATTTTTGAAAAGACAAAGATGTTTTGAAAGTGCTGTCGCAATCAGTAGGTTCTCAAATTGCTTGATCCTTTTAGATGGTACAAAGAAAGGGATATTAAAAAAAAGATGGGAAGGATGCTTTCAAGTTACACTTAGGCATTACAAGACAATGCAATTTTTATTGAGGAAGAGAGCAATAGTACAGTCAAATAATACGCAAAGTAGGTTATTCAGTGAAATGGGCGTTTTAGTGATGAATGATGGACATGACTTGCTCAGTTGTAGAAGACAAAAGGAAGAGTTCTGAATCAAATATATGCAATATTTAACAGCAGAGGTAAATGTTAGATGGGATTTTGAATAAATTTGAGTGTCCCAGTTTAAGCAAATCACCCTCACCCAGATACAGCTTCTAGGTAGATATGAATGTGTAGCACGCTGTCTGCTGATTCATTTTGGTCTTGCAGGATTAACAACTGTTTAAGCTATGACAACCAGATCCACTTACAATAGCAAATGCAGTGTGTACAGAGATGGGAAGTAACTACAAATAGTAGATTTTTCTGGTATCAGTACTTTTCTTCTGACTACTTTTTACTTTTACTCCTTACATTTTTACACAAATATCTGTACTTTCTACCAGATTCGTTATTTTAGTTTTACCATTAGATAACAAATCTCTAATAAACATTGGTGTAATGTAACGAAGTAATAATACTTCATTACAGTACTTAAGTATTTTTTGGCAGTATCTGATCTTTACTTGAGTTTTTATAATTCAGCCTACTTTTACTTTTACTTTTAAAATGTATACTTTTACTCCGATACATTTCCCTAAAGCATATTCGTTACTTACTACAAAATAGTCAGAAGAACACTGACTGCAGGAAAGCAGGTTTGACAAATCAGTGGTCTGGCACTCGCAAGTAAGCGCACAACAGCGGGTGATTTATTTTCCACTCAAGTGGAGTCTGGAGTGTGCGATATACAGTATATCTTATGCGAGAATGTGGCGATATTGCGTTTATTATATTTATTACTTCTTTTATATTTTGCATTTACTTGTACTTTTACTTTCAATACTTAAGTATGCTTACTATAAAACAAATACTTTTTGTACTTAAGTACAATAAATATCACATATGCCTTACTTTACGACTTTTACTCAAGTAATATTCTAAACAGTGACTTCAACTTCTACCAAAGTCGTTTTCTGGTAAGATATCTGTACTTTTACTTAAGTATGACTTTCAGGTACTTTATACAATACTGCTAATAAATCATGAATCGGTTAGTCTGTACTAGTGGCAACACGACTCGGCTCGCGCACGTGCTCCGCGTCTCCGCCAAACGGTTTCTATCAGAGTAATCAATGCGAGAGACTCGAGAATGAAGTGGAAGCGCCCAAGTGGATCAGAGACGCAAAACTACTGACCGGTTCAGGACTTCAAGTGCAGGTAAGTTTCATCTGTAAATAGGCTACTGTAGTTTTGTCTTTGTTTACTTAGTTAAGCATTAAACTGCTAGCAGCTCTTAGCAGTAGCAGCCAGAGGATAATATGTAAAACTAAACTAAACTATACTATCATCACGTAAATGCTATGCTAAAGGACAGCATTATTATCTACTGTGAAGTTACAGTAGTAATTTAGCAAACAAATGTTATAAAACATCGTTTTGTAAAAGGTATAGAGGGAGCTAGGGCAGATAACAACAACCCTTACGAAAATTAAAACCAAAAACCATGTTTACTATATTTAAGCCATGGTAACCACAACTGAACCGTGGTTTTGCTACACTAACCATAGTTTAACCATGAGATGTGTAATAAAACTATGGTTGTAAATTAAAATGGATTGTAATCAATCCGCCAAACAAACAAAAACAAAACAAAACAAAACAAAACAAAAAAACATGGTTACTATATTTTTACTAAAATAAGAAAAATAAAAAATATATATATTTTTACTTCTGGTAGGAGAAAAATATGATAATGCAATAATATGTTAAGTATTTATAATATAATATGTTTAAGATTTTTATGTAAATATATTGTCATGATGTAATCATTATTGTACTCATTTTGACAGTTTAGAAAATATAGTTTTGTTAAATGTATAGTATTTAAATAATTTTAAGATAAAACAAAACATGGTCATAATGTGATACTTTAAACTGAACTAAATGTTATGCTACTGCAAACAAAATATAATGAGGTGGGTTATTTTGCAACAAGGTGAAGACAGTTCTGTTCATAACAGTAATGATGGTAGCTGATGAGAAAAGTGACAGGAACAGGAAAATTAGTGAAAAAAAGCGAACACAAGTTATTTTGTATTAATGTGTCAATATGATGTGAGGTGCAGTACTTTTACCAGAGTATTTTTAAACATGAGTATCTGTACTTCTACTTGAGTGAAGGATGTGTGTACTTTTGCCATCTCTGGTACAGTATATTTGTTCAGCTCTGAATTAGATGGCTGGTAATGGCCGTAGTATTGATTTTATGTTTATTAGATAAAGATCTGCTATTGTGTATCTCATCAATTAAGTTACACAACAAATTCTCACAGCGTTTCATCAAGCCTTTACTCTCTAATGTCTGACAACTACCAGAAAGGCAATATCAGTACTTGAAATGTGTGTCCCCTTAGACCAGTGGTTCTTAGCCTTCTTGGCTTCAAGGCCCCCCATTTCCCAACACAACATTCCATAACCTCCCATATAGGCTAAGACATTTCCTTTGATATTTCTGCTGTAGTTATGAAGGAACGGCTTGATTTCAATTTTTCTTTTTTATTACCAGAAACTGGAAGTGTCAGTATATTACATTATAAAGATTTCTGTTTTTTTTTTTTTTTTTTTAAGAAAAGGAGGGACAACAGGAGATCAAATTTTTGTTGTTTTATAACATTAAGTCAATAGAGCTTAACGTATGCTGATCCTGAAATATTCCTTAGGTATAAACAAACATTGACAAAACATGGGTAGTAACTAGTCAAAACAAAGTAACAAAACAAAGTAACTAGTCTGATTGTGAGTATTTTAAAATGTAATGTAATCTAATTACAAGTACTTAATTTTGAAATCTTACTACCCAGCTCAGCTTAACGTATGAGCTTAACGTATGCTGATCCTGAAATATTCCTTAGGTATAAACAAACATTGACAAAACATGATAAAAAAATTGTAGTAATCCATTACATTACACATTTTAGGTAATATAATCAGACTACTTTTAGATTACTTTTTATCTCATTTATCGCATTGATTTTAATAGGATAATCTTGTAGTAATAATAATAATAATAATAATAATAATAATAATAATAATAATAATAATCTAATAATTAAATCATATGTTAGAAAGGAACGTTTAAAAGACGAAAAAGAAGAATGGGGGAGAATCAGTAAATTATGATTCATTAATTGCTATTGGGTAAATAATCATAATCATGTAATCCATAACAAAGTAACTAGTCTGATTGAGTATTTTAAAATGTAATGTAATCTAATTACAAGTACTTAATTTTGAAATCTTACTACCCAGCTCAGCTTAACGTATGAGCTTAACGTATGCTGATCCTGAAATATTCCTTAGGTATAAACAAACATTGACAAAACATGATAAAAATTGTAGTAATCCATTACATTACACATTTTAGGTAATATAATCAGACCACTTTTAGATTACTTTTTATCTCATTTATCGCATTGGTTTTAATAGGATAATCATGTAATAATAATAATAATAATAATAATCTAATAATTAAATCATAAAAATGTATATATATATACAGCCAATGCCAGAGCACAATGAACATGCAAATGTAATACTTAATTATTAAAATATTTATTTTAAAAGGGTTTGTGAATTCATGAATTTGTGCATTTTAATGTGTTTGAAAGACCAAAGCCTTCTGAAGACCTACAGAGTGATAATTTAAATAAGCATTAATGTGTTCATCAGTAGTTGATGCAATGTTGAAACACTTCTTAAATCTAAAATGCTGTGTCGCCACCTGACTAGTGATTGGTCTTTGCGTGAATGTCCACAAAACTTCGCAGAATTTCTGAATGTATATAAGCGATATAGGCTATGTTAGAAAGGAACATTTAAAAGACGAAAAAGAAGAATGGGGGAGAATCAATAAATTATGATTCATTAATTGCTATTGTGTAAATAATCATAATCATGTAATCCATAACAAAGTAACTAGTCTGATTAAAAATGTATTAAAAAATAAAAAAAAAATTGTAAAAAAATATTTTAAAATGTAATTTATTCTAATTACAAGTACTTAATTTTGAAATCTTACTACCCAGCTCAGCTCTTGAATAAAAAGTAAATGAGAACAACATTTATTCAAAATAGAAATCTAAAAATGTAAGTCCATATGATCAATTTAGCAATTTAACACATCTTTTCTAAATAGAAGTATTGATTTCTTAAAAAAAAAGAAGAATCTGATCCCGAACTTTTGAACAGCAGTGAATCTCCAATTTCAGCTCAGTTTCCCAGAGTAATAAAGCAGGTGGAGAAGAAACCATAGCCAATTATCCTGAGGTCTAAATTGGTTTCACCCATCAGATGAGGCTTTGAGACAACAATCAAGAGGGCGCAACGACTGCAACCTGGCTGTCCAGGCCGCCTCTTTGCCCCAGCAAGGTGGTTATATTGTGGTCTGCTCCTCATGAAGGCTAATTACTTTTGCTGCTATTTTTTCCTTGGCCTTACACCTTGATGGATTTTGTCACTGAGGTGTCTCCATCAAAACACCGTAATCATGACGGTGGAGAGATTTCCCAAGGCCTGCCATTTTGTCTGAAGTCATTACGCTACAGCATCAAGAAGTCGTTTGATTGTCTAATACCATTAATTGCAACACAGTGATTCATGAGTCCGGAATCCAGTCGTTGCAAACGATGCTTGAATGTTGAATGCTAATTGTGATGCAATAACGGTTCATTGTAAATGTTGACAGGTGTCAAAAGTTGCCCTTGGGGGTTGTCAAATTCCAAACTCAAGTGGAACAGCATTACTCGCCTGATTAAACACTGACGTGAACAGCAGTGCACCCAGAGCAGCTCAGGATTTATGAAAATAACTTCACATACGGCCAGCCATCGAAAAAAAAGGAGCAATCTGAGCACTGAGCACGACCTGTGTGTGTACGTGCCTGCCACTTACCAAGGACTCATTTGTTTGATTAAGTGTCTTGTGTGCACAACCATTTTGCTGAGACCGCTACTGCATGATCTCTGAATGTTGTTATGGCCTCGTTGCCTTTAAGAGAAGGATGTTTTCTGTTAAATTTAAGTAGTATGTATAGTCAAACACTTTTGACTGCTGAGACGATCCACTCATACGTACATTCATGAATATGAGAAACTGCAGTGCTCAATATGGCAGTCCCAACTTGTGCTTAAATGAGCCAGTTGTCTTATTGATAGAGTTTAAAATAGAGGTCCTGCCTTAGTTAAGAGAGCGTACATGCACACACTGCAAAAAATGACTTCTTATGAGTTTTTAATGAGTTCTTGAAATAAGATACTTTGCCTTGAGAAGTAACACTGCGTAAGACATTAAGACTTGTATACAGAGATTGTATCTTGAATATACGTCTATTTTGTCGATTTGTCGTGTTACATTTATGCATACATTCTCTTAAAGACAGAGTAGATGATTTGGTTCAAAAGCTGTATCTAAGGGTGTGTGTTCACACTTGTCATGTTTGCTTTGATCAAAACACACTCTGGTGCTATTGCTCTGTTAGTACGGTTCATTTGATAAAGTGTGAATACTACTATCCAAACCCTGGTGCACACCAAACGTCCTGATTTTGCTGAGTTTGATGTGTTCCTGGGTCAACATATTTTGTTGACCCTGGAACAACATTTTAATTTAAAAATGTAGTCTTAACCACATTCCTACACCTAAACCTAACCTTACCCATGAGTAATCCCTAAAATCAGAGGAAATTATAGATGAATGACACTGATGTACAAGCACCAAACACTGATTATAAGCCTAAATTTCACAAAAACTATAAACTGTTTTATCAAATCTGATTGGTTAATCACAATGTTCCAAAGATGTTGATCCAGGAACATGTTGCACTTGGTAAAATCAGGTTCTGCTCTCGGTCCACTTCCAAATGAACTCTGGTGCGGTTCGAATGAAATGTGAATGCAACAAGGAACAAATACTGGACTTATTTTTCACTGGACTTATTTTTATTGATTGGAAAAGAGCAGCAAGAACATTTTCCCGAACATCATCTTTTGTTTTCCACAGAACTCAAAATAAAATTTTGTGTGATTCACAAAGCTCTTTTCAAGGATTGTTGGAAGTTTGGTGAAGAAAGTACCATAGAAGCAGCGCAAGTCGTCAATTTTGTGGTAAACAATATATTTGCGTAATTAAAAATTTAGTTTCTCAAATTTAATTGCAATTAAAAATGGCTTGTCAAAATGGGATTGCGCCAGATTGCTCCGTTTACGATCATAATGTCAAATCTGGCACTAAATGTAATAAAACTTTTTTTGAATGTATTTAAATTAACTTGTAGAGCTACAATTTATGAAAATAACGATGTACATTTAGTTTCCACAGAACACAAAATAAAATTTAGTGCGATTCACAAAGCTCTTTTCAAGAATTGTTGGAAGTTTGACAAAGAAAGTACCAAAGAAGTAGCGCAAGTCGTCAGTTTTGTGGTAAACGATATCTTTGGATAATTATATAAATATGGTTCTCAAATGTAATAAAATTTTTAAATTGTTTGTCAAAATGGGATTGCGCCAGATTGCTCCGTTTACGTAATGTCATAATGTCAAATCTGGCAGTAAATGTAATAAAACTTTTTGTATTGAAATGAACTTGTAGAGCTACAAGTTAAGAAAATTACGATGTACATTTAGTTTTGTTCATGATGTACAGCTGTCATGTCATTACTTCAAAAAACGGGAAGTACTGACAAGATGCGACACTATGCGACATGATTTCACCAAGGGAACAAGCGTTGTATCCAAAATAAACTGAGCAGAGTGCAAACGTGGAGCAACGAGGAGGTAAAGTGCCTTTTATGAGCTCTTCGTAAGTTTGCAGGTGGTAAAAATACAATCATTTACACGCAGTAAAAGTCTTGCAAACAGCATTAGGAGTATTTGACATATAGTGCTGCTAAACAGACCTTCACTTTTCCTTTTGTTTGCAGTAATATTGTCTTTCAGCCCGACCAATCAGATTGTGAACGTATCACTATGCCTTTAGGTTCAGTATCTTTAGGTTCGCTGATAAAAATGCCAGTGTAAATGCTAAGCGGACCAAGACCAAATGTATAATTTTTCTTTTTAGTCTGAACCAAATTAACCAAACTAAACACACCCTAAGTGTGTGAGTTATTTCCTTGCTTTTTAAAATTAGTCTTCCCATTAACACAATAGGCGGGATTTATTGCACGAACCAAACCCAACCAGTCATATCCAATCATATCGTGATGGAGGCATTGCCTTCTCTCACATGACTTTCCCCCATTCATTCTCAGTTACTCCCTACCAAACTCACTGCATACTTTAGTGGGTCTGTTCAAACTCAATGGGCTCAGGGTAACTTTACCTGCTGGTGTTGCTGTTGGACAACGTTATCTTAAAAACATTAGTGATATATATACACTTGCATGTTAAGTTATTTACACTGTTAAAGAGTTGGATTCTCATGCTAAACATGGCCAAAGTAAAAAAAAAAAAAAAAAATGATTTGGACGTAATAACAGAGTATTTCTGTGCCAAATACACACTTCCGGGTTTCTTACAGACAACCTTGCTCAGCTTCCTGAAGAACCCATCGTTACATGAACAGTGGATGCCATTCGTTTTTCTATGGCAGAAACTGAGTTTTGCAAGTGTGTTTGTTGACAAACGTTTTATAAACAAGGCCCAGTTCGACAATCTATTTACACATTGTTTGATACTGTAAGATGGAGTGGTCCCAGCGAAAAAAGATCCCAGTCATAATTCAAAACTGCAGGTAGTAAGTGAAACGGCATGAAATCTATGTGTTTTTATTGGCAAACACCGCGCGAGTACTCGTCAATCTTTAGCTCAGCCCACGGCATGCCTCCAGGAGCTCGGCTGTATTCGGAGAGAATCTTAAATCTTTCTTTTGGAAATATGATAAAACTAAAGACTTTTTGGATATATGAAGGATGCAGTACTCTGTAGGTACTCAAGATTAACATGAGGTTGGGTGAAACTGTGTGTTATGCCCCCTTTAATGTTATATATTGTAATACTGGCAATGGTTTATTTTTCTACTACAGTTTTTTATATATATATATATATATATATATATTTTTTTTTTAGAAGACACTGCCTCCCTTGCCTCCAAAGAGAAAACACCCCTGCACTAGACTTAGGATTAGGGTTTGGTTTAAGGTCTTGTTGGTCCCATTTAACCAGAGATGTACTTGCTGGCTGGAAATAGCTGCCCAAGGATTTTGAATATGTCCATGGGGTGAACTGAATTGCTTTAAATGGTTTTGGTTTAATGAATGGCCTTCTTTTCCTTGCCATTTATGTGTGCCCTTAAAAAAATCAAAATCAAGCCACTAATAGCAAAAGTAGCTTTGACCAGAGGATCATGCCTTTTGTGAACATGGTAGTGATTATGCTAAATAAAAATCTGTTAATTTTCAATTGGTACCCAGTTGTGTTTTCCGCTGCCTCTAGTGGTCTAAAGCACTTATACATTTTGAGCTCCTTTAGTTAGCTCTTTATTTAAAAAAAAATGTTTTTAGTAGTTCATGCTGTCATGTTTCTGAATTTTCAGATTTTTGTTATTTGTAACATTGTGGGTTTACAGTCATTGTTCTTTTGCTTTACTTAGTATGAGTATGAATATCCATCATCAGCCTAACAATATCCAATCAAATTAAAGCTGTGATGAATAGCAATTTGAAATTAGGCATCCTTTGAATGTATGGAAACAACTGCATACTCTTTTATTCTACCTTAAAGAAGCAGAAGTAAGAAAACATGAACTCTGCAGGGCAGACTGATCTCATATATGCAGTTACATCAGCATGTACTTACTCCCTCGGTTCAATCTAATGGAAAACTAGAAAAGTACACCATCTGTTAAACACCCAAGCACTGTTTTCCCAACAGACAAATACTCTTTAAAGGTCAAACCTTCTTTCTAGTGTACTATAGCGCTGATAGAATCTCTCCTATCAACTTATGCAATCAAATGTAAATTTTTACCCACTCTTCATGAGTATTTCCATGAAAAGCATATGAGTAAAGGCTCTACACTTATGCATATAGCATCCACTCTTCAGTGTAGCTGTTTCGTGGAGAGGATGAGATCTCAACTTTGAGTTCTTAAATTTTGAAAGGTTTTTTACACACTCCTGCTCTCTTGACTGTTATGTGAGAGACAATGTCACGCCAAATAAATTGTTGCTTAGCAATTCATCTCTCCACAGGATTGCTTTAATTCCTCTCTACGGCTAGCATTATTTGCTCAAATAATCTAAACAGTGTTCCTGAAAAGCCCTGATACTCATGACCTAAGTGCCTTTGAAAGACTTCATTAACATTGACTGCTATTAAACAGAGATAATGGTAACAAAAGCTCTTCAGCATTTATTAACAAAAACTAATCAGATGACCTCCTCGTTTACATAATTATATGTGCTCAGTACAATAAAATTGGATTTCAGTATACCTTACCTGAACTTAGCATTGCCTTCTCCAAAGCAGCCTGAATAGCAGTCACGTCAATAGCCGTTATCTGGCTTTCCAATGATAAATGCCAGCATTGTATTGACTTTACTGTGGGTCACTGCTTAGTTCTCCACACTTGTTTTACTTTGATAAATAACCAACGAACTTCCAGTTCTTTTAACCCTGTCAGATACTGCACCCAACAGCTTCTGCCAAATGCAGAAAGATACTAAAGATATACTACAGCAATGTGATCTCATGGTAATTCATATGTATTTTACGTAAAATGTTGTTCTACAAAACATACAAATTTACTTAGGTTTTACAGACACTAAAACATACAATACTGACGTATTTATAGCGTCTAAATGTACAATACTCACATATTTTCAGCATTTAAATGTGCAATACTGACGTATTGACAACACCTAAAGCTTTTAGGTATGAACAACTTTACTGACTTACACATGAATCTTCAATAATCTTTATAATTATTGAAATCTGCCATTAATTTTATTATTATTGTAATCAGTTGTCATATCTATCTTTTCATTTGCATTATTAACCCTTAAATGCATGACTGTTTTGCCAATCATTATTACATGTTCGGGTCAGTTGAAAAGATAATGCCATAGATATGACAACTGATTACAATAATAATAAAATTAATGGCGGCCATCCAGAGCTGCTCCTCCCGCTGTCCAAAACCCCTAAATTCCCCCAAGAAAATTTTGGGGGCGGGGCCATATGCCCATAGCCGAAGTGGCCGGGCCGAGGACTTCCTCCATGTCTTCCTCCGTCCCCGGCCTTCAGGGCGCCCACCCCCCCATCCCCGGTTGATGTTACGGCGCAGGACGCGCCTTCCGGGAGGGGGGAGTAATGTCACGTGTTTGGACTTTGTGTTCTGTGTTTTTGCCCCAGCCTTAGTTCCTGTCATCCTTTTATGGTTAATAATAATAATAATAAAATTAAAATTAATAATAAAACCAAAACCTTTAAATTGCACGGATGGATTTCCGTCTTCTGCAATAAGACAGAAAACAGACATTATTTTCTTTTTTTTCTTGTTTTATTGTTTATGAGTAGATTGAGGAATACTAAGAAGGCTGATTTAAACATCACAAAAATAAAGGAGGGAGAGTGAAGCAAATGATGTCCCTGGTCGCTAAAGACCCAATATATGCATTTAAGGGTTAAATTGTTTACTTATTTTCGTAATATGAAATGATGACATTTCATTCTGTTCTGTGTGATTTCGACTGCCAACTTGTTAAGCAAGATTATACTTTAAGCCATCAAAATGAATACAATTTCTGCAATCGTTTAATTATTACTTATCATGTAATGTTTCATTTGTTTGCCATGGGACACGAGGCATTTTCTCTGACATGCTGTGACCGACAATAGAACCATAATACACCCAAAAAAAAAGCAACATAATTACAAAAGGAATTAAATTTATTTGTGTGCTGTAATTCCAATCTTCAGAGTCCCGTATGATTGCAAAGGACAGAACCATATCCAAGCCTTTATTCAGTGATCTTTATCTACATCCTGAACAACCACCATAAGTTCTTTACAAATTCAAAAGTTGCCGCTTCAAGAAACACACAGATTGCGACATGCTGTGTCTCTGGTGAGGTGTGTTTGAATGAGAAATGTGCACCTTCACTGGGATAATAATCTGGATAATATTTTCATC
Source organism: Cirrhinus molitorella (assembly GCA_033026305.1). NCBI lineage: Eukaryota > Metazoa > Chordata > Actinopteri > Cypriniformes > Cyprinidae > Cirrhinus > Cirrhinus molitorella. Next base: position 25,443,100 of record CM065117.1, on the reverse strand, counting down.
GATTAACAACTTAAATTCTGCTCTGCGGCTTATACAATACTTTTGTATTCCACCAGAGAAGACTGCGGCTGCAGCGTATTTCAGTCAAATACTTGTATATATATATATATTCTCTATAAAATTGGTAGATTTAGGTTTGAGGGTAAGTTAAGAGGTCTAAAAATCTAAAACGCTTCTTGATAAAATGATTAAAAAAAAAATAATATGCATTGATACAAATATCTTAATAATAATAAAAAAAAATCATACATTTTTCACATTTTTAGATGAAAATACATAGCATTTTTTATGTTTTAAATGTTAAAATATGTTCAAACTGTATGTTTCAGCGTCAATAAACAAAAATGTTCATTTTGTGTTTTTGAACATTACGTACTAATGCTTATAAACAGTGAGACCAGGCTGACTAAAAGCACTAAAGCCCTGGAAACCCACATACAAATCCTAAACAACTCTGCTCTGAACTGTGTTTGAATATGTTTTAAAATGTAATTCATAATTATTCATGTGATGCAAAGCTGATTTTTTAGCATTATTACTTCAGTGTCACATGCTCTTTCAGAAATCATGCTAATATGCTGATTTGGTGCTCAAGAAACATTTTTTTTTTAAATCAAAAGAACAGAAATTACAGATTTTTTTTCTAACATTGCTAATGTATTTACTGTCACTTGTGTTAAAAGTGTCCTTGCTGAATGAAAGTGTTCAGTTCTATTTGATGCTTTTCAGACAGTTCCATTGCAAATCAATTCATTTTAATTACTGCACTGATTTTTTTTTTTTTTTTACATTTTTTTTTTCTGAGACTTTAAACATCAGACAAATGTCTGTAAAACAGTGTTGAATGCTTTTTTCCCATTGGTTCTTATTTTGGATCTGCTGCCAGGCACAGAATGATTGGCATTATGATAATTACATAAAAACAAGGGTGCTGCTATAGGATTGGAAACTATTTTTTTTAGGCCAGCAGCATTACAGTAAACATCTAAAAAAGAAGTTTAGCACGCAATGTACTTTTATTTACCCAACAGACATAAAAAGGCTTTCGATCACCCAACCCATCAAAATGTTTAATGTAAACAAGGTTTGTTGATTCTTATAATTACATGCCTCCAAAGCGGTATGTTTGTCATATTATATCTTAAAAATCATTTACAGCAAATCATCTAACAAAGAACCTTTATATCCCATATCTAATTATGCATGATATTAATGTTATTTCCTGCTTGACTGCCTCAGATGTACTTTCTGGCTTTGGCAGGCAAAAGAAAACTGCAATGTCATTTATGGAATGGCAATGAATGGGCGTCAGTGTAACGCTCAGGAGTTTGTTCTTTATAAAATATGAATTATATTATATTATATTATTTACTTATTTGGACTTTTAGAAACAGACAATTACTTAACTTAAATGGGAAGTTCAAAATGTTTTGTGTCAGAGGAAAAACTTGTTCATCAATGTACAGGTATGTATAATACAATATAGTCATTTATAAAGAGATTTTTGGCACCTCTCTATCTTTGATAATTAGATGTGAGCTATAAATTGTATCTTTGACATTGATTTTACCATAATGAGTGCGTGAAAACATATTTCAGAGCCAAAACTACTAAAGTGATGAATTTTGAATGACCTGAGAGGTTTCACGGTGAGCTTTGTGCCTATCCTGAGTGACACATGGCAGACCAGGATCAAAAATGGTCCAATCCAATTTTTTAGGTATGTCTCGTTGTGTGTGTGATGTATTATTCACGCTTGCTGACACTTCCTTAGCAGTATAAGACACTGATATTACAGCTGTTTAAAAGTCAGTACTGTCAGAAAGAGGCGTTTAAGTTAAACATTGATCCAATCTCATTTCCATTTCAAACCTGCCACTCAGAAACCTTGTTGTGATTCTGTGCTACGTGAGAGCTGAATTACTCAACTTTTTTACACCTGCGAGCGCACTAGCAACGTGGATTCGCTATGCATATGCAAATTATTATTATTATTCAAGTTTGAGGTTAGATTATAAAAACTATTACTTTCGATTGTAAAACTTAGCCAAGAACCATAACCACAAGATGGTTCCTCAGAGGACTAAACAATAGTAATTGCCAAAACAGTGAAGTCATAAACTGAGGCATAAAATCTGTAATTACTGGAAAAATAAGCATGTTTACAAGCAAAAAATTAGCTTGAAGGTGAGAAACGGGAATCTAATGAGCATGTGGGCGGAGTCAGAAAACACATTTATAATTCAGTGAATAGCTGAAAATGAAACCTGAACATTTGCTTGATTTTATGTGGATGGTAGTAATGGATGTAGCTGAAGTAGGTTGTCCACATATTATTGGGCATGTTGTGTTCTCACTCTGCAATTGGAGAGAACACAGAATAAAAACTAGAGAAAATATCATCCGTCATGGCAGGGAACTAATGACACACAGCGTGCTGCATGCACATTCCCATAAAAACGTTTACCAAGGAAGTGACATTTAACATGTAAATCTCTTCATGCCTCAACTCTCACTTCTAATGTGGACTCACTAGAGAAGGCGTCGTGACTCTGCACTGGGCGATAAATAGATTACGGCAAATATGGTGAGGGAGTGAATGAGGCGCTGTGCAAAATGCACTCTGCAGCCACTTATACAGATTCACTCGTCTGCTGAGTTCATGTGGAGCAAGCGTAAAGGAAGAACACTGAAGACAAAGATGAGAGAGTGGTCCATAATACCTGGATAAAGTTATATGGTTTTATTCATGTGAATCAATTACTCTGCCATATCAGGACTCCACAGAAGTATAACTTTTGAAATCTGCACTTTAAAATGAAGGTTCTTTATTGGCGTCTACTGTTCAGTTAAAGGAATAGTTCACCTAAAAATGATTTGCTCACCCTCAAGTCATCCTAGGTGTATATGACTTTCTTCTTCCAGATGAACACAGGAGTTGTTTTAAAATTTATCCTGGCTCTTCCAAGCTTTATAATGGTGGTGTATAGTGTTTCTTATTTTAAAGCTACAAAAAGCACATATATCCGTTGTACAACTAACCCATACACCTCCGGGGGTTAACATGTCTTCTGAAGTGGATCCATGGGTTTTTATAACAAAAATATTAATATTTTTTAAATTATACACTCAAATTACTGACTTCCGGCAACGACCGCATGTGAGTTCACAAGAGAGTCGAGTTCCTGGTCGTGTAACGTTACTCCAGTTCAAACAAATAAGGCTGTGCAAAAAACTTAAGCTCTTCTTCTCTTATAGTGAAATCCACCTAATTTTTTTAGCTTCTCATTTTCGACACTTAATTCGTTACTGGCATTTTCGTTTATTTTGATCTGAGCTTACACTACGTATCTGGCTTACGTCATATGTCGAGTCAGAGGTCAGTGAAGAAACCAGAACTCGACACATCTCGCGAACGCCATTCCTGCAAGTCAGAGATTTGAGTTTTTAATTTAAAAAATATAAATATTTGGACCTGCTTCAAAAGACATGTGTTAACCCCCCGGAGGCATATGGGTTAGTTTTACGACAGACATATACGCTTTTTGGAGCTTCAAAATAATAGCCACTCTCCACCACCATTATAAAGCTTCGAAGAGCCAGGATAAATTTTAAAACAACTCCGATTGTGTTTATCTGGAAGAAGAAAGTCATATATACCTAGAATGGCTTGAGGGTGAGTATATCATGGGGTAATTTTCATTTTTGGGTTCCTGGGTTCCTTTAAGAATGTTAACATTCAACTTTTTATTCTACCAAAGGTGAAACAAATGGTTATTTTATAGAACTATCTATAACTATGTACATCTATTTTTATTGTGCTATATCTTTGGACTTTTCACAGATGATGTGACATGTTTTAATGGTTATCATACAGCAAATCCTGCAAAGTTTATTTTTAATTTAATTTAATTTAATTTTAAAACTTTTTTACTTCCTTTTACTGCTACTGCTCTGTGCAGTTTATCTGTTATTGTCGAGTAGTTACATAAGTTAAGTAAATTTAACAAAGTAAGTAAGTACTGTAACACTGTGGATCGTTTTTGTGAATGTGGCATTTTGAGTAGAAAATTAACTCCACGTGTAACAAAATCACAGGTTGTTACTAAACCTAATAACAAAAGCAATGATAAAACAGTGTAAATACAACTGGAAAACAGCAAAAATTCAGGCTAATTATTCTTGCCCCAGGGCATGATGGGAACAATAACTTCAGAAACTCTTCCTCTTCCTTTTTCTTATGTCTTTTTTGTTCCTTGTGAGGGGTAAAATTGGATTTCTCACACTTTTTTCAGTGCTGCAACAGTCTAGTAATTGAGGTCCAGAAAACTAACAACAAAAAACAGACCTTTTTTGGCTTTGAAACAACCAACACATTTTCCTAGGGCAATTCAGAGTTTCAATTTCCAGTAACTTTTGAGTCTTTGTTTTCTTAAGTTCTCATGTATTTCATATTATACTGTTTGACAAGTTACAACAAAGGTTTTCAAAATATTGCAAAATATTCACATGTTGAGCAGTTTAAACATTGAGCGTGGGTCAAATTTTATTACAAATGTATTTAACATGGTTACTTTTGAATGGCCAAGATGCTTTTTGTTGGTAGAATAGTGTAGTTATCGACATCTACCAGCAGGGGCTTTAACGACTAACCAGTGAAATATTAGCTTGTAATACAATGCAGTTATATTAGAGTGGCCAGAGGAGAAATCCACACTTTAAATAATATGTAGTATTTTATGTATGATATTAATATTCTTACATTTTCTCTGAATCCATTAAACCCGAAGGATATTGTGGCAGGTCAGGTAAACAGATTTCAACAATAGAAAATAATCCACAGGATGGTCCAGATGCTTGAACATCTGTTACAGCTAGATAACAACAACACCGTTTTCAATAAACATCAGTTACTCACCATATGAGCTCTAGGCACATTTTGTGCACTAAATCCTCACTGTTTAAAACAAGCTTCAGTGATTGTTGTTCATTTTCCCTAATGACGTTTTGTGTGTGTGTGTGTGTGTGTGTGGAGTGTCTGTCCTGAGGTAAGTCTGTGGATGAAGCAATATAAAACAATATTATTCAATCATTCTCTTGAAATACCAGCATGGCACAATGACAGCAGGTGGTCTGCATGTACAAATTGTGAACATGATGTCTAAATGATCTAGACACACGTAAGACGAAGACAGGATATTGTAATTCTTTCTCTTTGGTTGAAAGAATGAATCATAAATCAAAAATGAAAGAAACTGCTATAAATAACTATTTTTAAATAGGAAAAAAATGGTAGGCAGGACACACCACCTGCTGAAGTTTGAGCATCCTGGTATTTTAGAAAATGTCAGGACATATATTTTTGGAGGTTTAGGCTTGTTCTAGTTCTATTGCGCCTTCCACTGGGACGTCTGTTTAGCATCAGGAGCTGTTGAGGAAGATTGAGGAAGTCCAGTGGGACCCACACAAACCAGTGTTCCAACACAAGCCAAGATGTTTATTAAAAAAACAGCCATTTGTGGCTGTGGTGTTAAGGGATTTATTTGCTTACCCTGTTGTCACAGTGTCTTAAAATAACTATTTTCTATTGCATATAATGCTAAAAATTTGCTACTGTGAAAAAAAAAACCATGGGAAAGTGTTGTGAGACTGTACAAGCTGATGAATGACTAGCGTCCCAGATTCAGTGTGTGTGTGTGTGTGTGTGTGTGTGTGTGTGTGTGTGTAAGAGAGAGAGAGTGTGTGCATTTCCATGCATGACTGTCTTGCACAAAGATTATGACGTCACTGGATTGCCTCTCCATCTCGGACTCAGACTGTCTGTGTGTGCGCTTCTGTTTGTATTTATATAGCATTCCATTCTCTCTGTTCCATGACTATCTCTAGTATGTGTTTGTGCTCAGTATGATCTCATTAGTCGGTGAGTCTTCAATTAGGGCAACTATTCTGTCTTCAAAGATTTTTGAGAAGACAGTATTATATTGTACTATATTGTATATTATATTATTATTTTATTTTAGTATTTTTTTTATTTTGTAATTTTTGAACAACCTGTTCTAACAGTCATTTTTTTACACTGCATAAGCTTTTTTTTTTTTTTTTTTTTTTGCCCTACATTTCAGCACAGGTTGATTTCAATAGACTCATCATTGATTCACACTAGGGGTGACAATCAAAAAATCCCTGGCAACAAACAATCCCCTCAGCAGCAAAGAAAGCAACATTTCTTCTTTGTTACAGGCTGTCTAGACTTCAGATTCTCTCTTTGGTGAGTTTGATATTTGTTTTGTGTATCAGCTCCAGTGGTCCAAAGTCCAAATCAGAAGATTCTTATACCACCTAATCAGAACAATGTTGCTCTTTATTTATTTGATTTAAGATCAAGATTAAAGACTGTGTGAGTGACATGATGCCATATTTAGATTATTATCAGTGTTTTTGTATTAAAGATAAATATTTGCAGTGTAAAACCTTTATCATCCCCCTGACTGGCCATCTACGACATATAGAATCATACCGAATTTAACTCCCTGGGGTCGGCTGTCCAGTTTTTTTTAAGGTCAGTGCGAAAGACACTAAAAATACTCTGTCGATATTACAATGCCTACAAGATGCCTACAGGACTGATTGCTCAAATGATTTTGTCAGAACTATTCAGTATGTGTTTTATGGCCTTATTTCAGCTAAATGTTTTTTCTTAAAACATACTAACCATGTATAATGTTTTTTTTTTTTTTTTTTTCTAAGAAGTGCAAACATGTACATCCATCTTTCTCACATATTATTGTAGCACAGTTTGCGCTGAATACAAAAAAAAATAAAATAAAAAATACATATTGACAAACAGTATAAGTAGCTGAAATAAGCACAAATGTCAGGACATGTCAACACACCTCAAGGGCCCCAAAATCACAGTAATTTATTCTTAAAGAGATAGTTAACCCCAAAATTAAAAATTATGTCATCAATTACTCACTCTGATGTTGTTACAAACTCGTAAGACCTTTGTTCATCTTCTGAACATAAATTAAGATATTTCTGATGAAATTCGAGAGCTTTTTGACCCTGCATAGACAGCAATGCAACTGACATGTTCAAGGCCCAGAAACATTCGCCATGGTATTCTTGTGAATGTATTCACATCATGCCAAAAAACTTTTGAAAATGTCTGTGTTGCTTTTCACATGTTACTTTAAAAAAAAAAAAAAAAAAGTAATTAGTTACAGTTACTAGTTACTTCTCACAAATAGTAACATCATTATAAAAGTAAATAATTACCAGGCAAAGTAACTATTGTATTAAAAAAATAATAATAATGTCAAGTAACTTGGATGCCTCCAATATTAAATATGGTAAATTAATAAAACATTGTACACTAATCTACACTCAAATTTTTTTGGTCGCGCCCTCCTTTAAACCTATAAAAATATCTGGCCGCCCCCCTTTCATTTTTCTGCTGATGGCCCGTGCCCCACACTTTGAAAACCACTGCTGAAGGACAATGTGAGAGATGCCTTCCAGGGGCTAAATATCACAGACATGAAAAACATTGGTGCGGTCTGTCTCATTTTCAGTCTATTAGAAATTGCAAAATATGGTCATAATAACAAGAAAACTATGTGCTTTTGTAAAATAAACAGGGTGCGCTCACCATCATCTGTCTATGTCACCTCTTTTTACAGACACGTAAATAAAACAACCTGAATCTCCACGAATATGTGATTCACCGACATGAGAACTAAATGTATAGAAAGCTTGAAATGTCTACTTTTAATGAAGTCACGTTGAAAACAAATATTCTCTGATAAAGTAATCTGTATGTTTCCAACGCAAGCTCCAGTTTTTCCGGTCTAAACTCATCTCTTTTCAAATTTTAAACATCCATGTAAGACGCGTAGGAGAAATGTAGGTAAACGAGATTAATATAAAAGTTAATCTCAGCTATTTTTCATTTCTGAAAGAAGACACACTGAGGGGAATAAGACAGAATTTACCTCAGAAGAAGAATGCAACGTAATGCTGCATTTTAATGTCAGTAACTATAACTGCGTTGTAAAGGGGGAAACAGTCATTTGTTTGATTACTCGTTACTCAAAAAAGTAATGCATTAATAACACAGTTTATTTATAACAACATTATTCCCATGCTCAGTATTGAAAATTGCACATTTAAAAAACAAAAGTAAAATCTGAATTAAAAAGTATATCCAATCCACCATTACACATCATTTATAGTGTATGAATGAGCCATTTGTTTTTTCAGATCATTGCAGGTGAAGGCGTTTCTCCTCCAGATGCTAAAGATATCCATTAATCATCCTCCCCCTTTTCCCCAGTGGGATCCACTGGACGGATTGCACCCGTAATCCAAGTTAAACGTTAACCATGAGAGGGATTTATAATATTACGCAATCTTTTCTTCCATAAAGTAATGATCTGATTTCATTAAAGGTAAACTTAGACACATGTACAGTGACCCCTTCATTGCAGTGCTGGGGCAGATGGGAAGCCTTAAGACGCCTCGGCTTAATGAAGCCTCAATCAAATGACATCATAGATGAAGCTCAGAATATTTAGTGTGGGAAAAAATACATGCTCAGAGACTCATCCAACCGGTAAAATTCCCTCACATTAGCATGATAGACAGACGCTCCCTTTTCCTTCCCTCTAGGATCTCACATTGGTTTATCAGATATGATTTATGGATATTTGCACATTAGGCAGACACTTTTTATCATTACACCTGAGACACCATTGAAAATCTGGGACTAGAAATATGATTTTAAGCTGGAAAGTTTTTGAAAAGATAAATAATTATGCAATAAAGTAGCAGGAAATATGTGAATATTTGACCACATCAAAGAGAGTCGGAGGGAGTTCAGCGTCCTGACAGCCTGATGGATGAAGCTGTCTTTCAATCTGCTGGTCCTGGCCTGAAGACTGCGCAGTCTCCTCCCTGATGGCAGCAGACTGAAGAGGCTGTGTGACGGGTGGGTGGGGTCACCAGCAATGCTGAGGGCTTTTCGGGTGAGACGGGTGTTGTAAATGTCCTGGAGGGAGGGGAGAGAGTCACCAACGATCTTCTCAGCTGCTCTCACTATGCGCTGAAGTTTCATCCGGCAGGATGCACTGCAGGTGCCATACCACACAGTGATGCAGCTGGTCAGGATGCTCTCGATGGTGCCTCTGTAGAAGGTGCACATGATGGGGGCTGGGGCTCTGGCTCTTCTCAGTTTGCGAAGAAAGTAGAGTCGCTGCTGTGCTTTCATGGTCAGTGCTGTGGTGTTGGCTGTCCAGGAGAGGTCTTCTGTGATGTGCACACCCAGGAACTTAGTGCTACTCACTCTTTCCACGGTCGCACCGTTGATGGTCAGAGCAGCATGCTGAGTGTGCACTCTCCTGAAGTCAACAACAATCTCCTTCGTCTTCTCTACATTCAGAGAGAGATTGTTGTCACCGCACCATCTGGCCAGGCGGCTCACTTCACTTCTGTAGTTTGTCTCATCACGGTTGCTAATGAGACCAACCACAGTCGTGTCATCCGCAAACTTGATGAAGAGGTTGCTGTTGTGTGTCGGTGTGCAGTCATGGGTCAGCAGAGTGAAGAGGAGGGGGCTAAGCACACATCCTTGAGGGGCCCCAGTGTTCAGAATGATGGTGCTGGATGTGTTGCTGCCGACCCGTACTGCCTGAGGTCTCCCGGTCAGGAAGTCCAACAGCCAGTTGCACAGCGATGTGTTGAGTCCCAGCTGAGACAGTTTATGAGTGAGCTGTTGAGGGATGATTGTGTTGAATGCTGAACTGAAGTCTATGAACAGCATTCTGACATGAGTCTTTTTTGTCCAGATGTGTGAGTGCAGAGTGGAGGGCAGTGGAGACGGCGTCATCGGTCGAGCGGTTTGACCGATATGCAAACTGGTAGGGGTCCAGGGAGGGGGGGAGGACAGACTTGATGTGCTGCATGACTAGTCGCTCGAAGCACTTCATGAGGATGGGAGTAAGTGCGACTGGGCGATAGTCGTTGAAGCAGGATGGAGATGATTTCTTCGTGACTGGGATGATTGTGGTAGCTTTGAAGCATGTGGGAACAACAGTCTGACTCAGGGAGATGTTGAAGATGTCTGTGAAGACATCAGTGAGTTCTGCTGCACAGTTTCTCAGAACACGTCCAGGGATGTTGTCAGGACCAGGAGCTTTGCGTGCGTTGATCCTGCTGAAGGATCTTCTCACGCTGTCTGTGGACAGAGTCAGCATCTGGTCGTCAGGAGGAGATGGAGTCTTCTGTGCAGTGGTGCTGTTGTGTGCCTCAAAGCGAGCAAAGAAAGCGTTCAGCTCGTTCAGCATTGGGGTGGTGTTGTCACAGGTCCGCGGCGGGGGCTTGTAGTCCGTGATGGTCTGAATCCCCTGCCACAGGCTCCTGGTGTCTCTGCTGTCACTGAAACGATGGGCTATCCTCCTGGAGTACTGTCTCTTAGCCTTTCTGATGCCGCGTGACAGGTTGGCTCTAGCTTTCCTCAGACCCGCCTCGTCTCCAGCTCTGAAGGCAGCGTTGCGAGTCTTTAGAAGTCTGTAGACTTCCCCTGTCAGCCACGGTTTTTGGTTGGGCCGGACGGTGATGGTTTTTCTGACTGTTACATCCTCAATGCACTTGGTGATGTAGGCAGTGACAGTCTCTGAGTACTCCTGGAGGTCTGTTGTGTTGTGGTATGTAGCAGCCTGTTTGAACATGTCCCAGTCAGTGGTGTCAAAGCAGTCTTGAAGTGCCTCTGACGACCCTTCTGGCCACACTTGAATTTGTTTTTGAACCGGTTTGGTGACTTTAACGAGCGGTCTGTATGCTGGCATTAGCATAACAGTGATGTGGTCCGAAGCACCAAGGTGGGGGAGGGGGAGGGCCTTGTAAGCTCCTCTCTGTGTGGTGTAAACAAAGTCCAGTGTGTTGTTTCCACGTGTTGGAAAGTCTATGTGTGTGAGAAAGAAAGAAAGAAAGAAAGAAAGAAAGAAAGAAAGAGGCTTAACAATACCTTTATTAAACCATTTTTTCTACCTCAATATCAAACGTGATTTTCACATAAACATACAATACAATTTACCTCCTAAAAACTCTTACAAATTCAAAGTCAACAATCCATTTTCTTCAATTTTACAAAGAACATCTCCAACTGACCAAATTTCAGAAAACATTGCAATATCGTTTACCATTTTATAATACGTATACTCTATCTTAATTCTAGCAGTTAGCATCCCTTTTATTACCAGCATTGACAGGACCCATACCCAACATTTTATTTTTTCTAGTTTTCCATATAGACATCTTAGCCGACCCCAACACAAAATTCAGTAAACATTTTTTCCTCCTTTCCTGAAAGTTGTATTTTGGACCCCCTATAAAAACCTGATAAGAGAAGGTTTCTCCAAACTTTGTAAAACACTGTGTTAAAAAGTCAAAAAGCCCCTTCAGCCTAAAACAATCAATAAATAAATGATTTACCGTTTCTTCAATCCCACAAAATACACACTCTTTCCCCACTGCTGGATTCAGGTGTGCCACGTGTCTGTTCGTAGCTATAGCCCCGTACATCAATCTCCACTGCAAATCTGCAGTACGCTTCTCAATCGGCAGCTTATACACAGATCTCCAGCATGCCTTAAAATTTGTCCCAAACACATCTGACCACCTCCAAGTCTTCACTCTTCTTAGCACAGTCTGATGAGTAACTTTAACAGATGTTATATACAGCTCTTTCTTCTTGATGCTCTGAAAATTACTCAACTCGGGGTACTCAAAAGATAAAACTGAACATCCAGCATCCTCATTCTCTTCTTGTACAACAGCAGAAACTTTAATGGGTGGAAATTTGTAATCCCCATTCCAATCATGTGACAGTGCCTCTCTACATGCACCAGGTAGAACTACCCACACCTCCTCCATTATTCTTCTCAGAAGACGCAGAGAATGAAGCCCAGTGACACTCTGCATTGCCTCAGCAGATCTCCAACCACCATCACTTCTTAAATCCCCCAACTTGGTATATCCAGCTTTTACAAAACAGCCTTCCACAGATTTAGATGATAAAATCTTTGTTCTTAATAATGGGTTATGAAACAAAGGTTCCCCCATTATCCAGTCCCCAGGTTGCAAGATTTCTCTGCTTATAACAAATGTCTTTTTCCAAGCTATCATCATGGACTTATAAAATGATGTCAAATCCTTAAGATCCAGTTCATCAAGTTGTAATAAAAAAAGCTGTTTATCATACAATAAACCAGATGTTTTCCGTAGAAGAGCACAAGCAACATTGGTCCATCCTATATTCTCTTCATACAACAGTCTCTTTGCTGCTTGTAATCGAAAAGCATTTATGCGACTTCGCACATCTATTAAACTTTGTCCTCCTTCATGCACCGGTAGATAAAGTGCAGGCCCAGGAATCCACTTTTGACCAGACCAGAAGAAATCCACCAACTTCCTCTGAATGTTCTTGATCAAGTCCTCTGGTGGCTCTAGTACATTCAATCTGTGCCATAACATAGAAGCAGTCAGATTATTTGCAATTAAGACTCTGCCTCTATAAGATAACTCGGGTAATAGCCAATTCCATTTAGACAACTTGGCAACCACCTTTTCCAGCATACCCTCCCAATTCTTTTCTTTATACTGCTCATTACCTAAAAACACCCCCAATACTTTAATACCTTCCTTTCCCCACTTTAATCCTTCAGGAAGTTGAGGTGGCCCAGAATCAACCCAAGAACCCACCACAAACCCTTCACACTTTGACCAATTTACCTTAGCTGAAGAGGAATTTTCATAAAGCTTTAAATTTTTACAAAGTATTTGAATATCATTTTGATCTGTAATAAAAATATTCACATCATCAGCATATGCAGATACAGAATATCTTGACCTTGAAATATCACCTGGGATCATTAAACCCTTTAACTCATTTCTTAACTTGCACAGTAAGGGTTCTATGGCCAAACTGTAAAGTTGCCCTGATAGAGGACATCCCTGCCGGATTCCTCTTTCAACAGGAACTGGACAACTCAAGCCACCTCCTATTTTCAGCATAACTGAAGCCCCTCTATACAATATTTTAATCCAAGAAATGATATTATCCCCAAATCCAAAGGCTTTTAAAACATTAAAAAGATAATCATGTCCCACACGGTCAAACGCTTTCTCTTGGTCAATAGATAAAAAACCCACATCAAGATCATTCCTAAAAGACATATCAATTACATCCCTCATAAGAAACAGATTATCCATTATTGTACGCCCTGGTATACAGTAGGTTTGTTCTCTTTCCACCACACTATGCAAAACATTTTTAATTCTATTAGCCAAACATTTAGACAGTATTTTATAGTCTAGACACATTAAAGACACTGGGCGCCAATTCTTCAACAACCCAAGGTCTCCACTTTTGGGCAAAAGTGATAATACAGCTCTTTGACAGCTGATTGGTAAAGAACCTCTTTTAAAACATTCACAAAATACATTATACAAATCCTCACCTAAAACACTCCAAAAGACTTTATAAAATTCTGCTGGTAAACCATCAACCCCGGGTGACTTTCCTGCAGAAAGCTGTTGTACAGCTTTTGAAAGTTCATCAAAAGAAATCATAACGTCCAATGACTTATTTTCCTCAGGTCTTAATTTAGGAAGATCTCTTAAGAGCTTGTCCATGCATCCAACATCACAGTCTATTTTACCAAACAGTTCTTTATAAAATTCTATACCCATCTTTCTCATTTCATTTGGGTCCGAAGTAATTGTTCCATTTTTTCTTCTGAGATGAAGCATATACTTCTTTCGTGCTTCCTTGCGTTCAAGTCCAAAAAAATAAGCAGTTGGAGCATCCATTTCTTTAATCGAAGATATTCTAGCTCTCACTAGTGCACCTTTAACTCTTTCTCCCAGCAGTGACTTCAATTCCATTTTTTTATTTTTTAAAACATTCACTGAGCCATAATCATTAACATCAATCAATCTTTTTTCCATTTCATTAATCTCATTCTCCAAGTTTCTTATGTTCCTCTTCAAAGTAAAAGTGGCATTATAAGAAAATTGTTGACAAAAAACTTTAATCTGTGCTTTTCCCACCTCCCACAGAGGTGGGAAAAGATTCCCTCTTTTCCTGGGAAAAGAGGTGGGTCAGATTTTCAAAATTATTTTTCCTTTGTCTCCAAATTTCCCAAAATGTACAAAATTTCTCAACAAAATCCTTATCTTGTAATAATTTAACATTAAAATGCCAATAAAACTTAGGCTTTGAGACTTGTACAATATTATAATCTAAGGTCACCATATGATGGTCTGAAAAACCATTTGGAAATATATCAGTGTTCATAATTCTATTCATTTCTGATTTTCCAATATATAACCTATCCAATCTAGCTCCTGTCACAACAGAATCTAACATTTTTACCCAAGTATACTGCTTCACCAACTTATTTCTACTTCTCCACACATCCACTAAATTGAAGTCATTCATAATATCAAGAAGCTGCTTACTAGATTTCGAGTGAGGCTCTTCCCCATTCCTATCCAATAAAAAATTTGTTGTGCAGTTCCAGTCACCCCCTATTACCACACATATATGCCCATCGTCAAATTCTTTTATTGCCTCATTTAATTTTTGAAATGATATTTCACGATTCAATCCTATATTTGGAGCATACACATTAACAAAAAGGAACCTAATACTTTTAATTTCTGCTAGAACCAATAAAATTCTACCTTTTTCTATCTCCTTTGTCGTCACAACTTTCAAATCTAAACATTTTGAAAAAAGAATTGCAACACCCATACTAAAATGTGTTCCATGACTTAATCTACATTCTCCTTCCCACCATCTATACCACTCGATTTCATTATCACTATCAGAATGTGTTTCTTGTAAAAAAATTACTTTTACTTCATTTAATTTAATAAATTCTGAAAGCATTGCTCTTTTAACCCTGTCTCTTCCCCCATTGATATTTAAGGATCCTACTCTTACAACCCCCATAAAAAGGTTCCAGAAGATGGAAAAGACAGATAGAAAGAAGAAAAGAAAAAGAATCACCCTTAGTGTTTTACACATCATTGGCCAAATTTATTGAAATTTCCTTTTCTTAGGAGTTTTTCCCTTTCTTATTTTCGTGACAAGCTTTTTCAGTCGAAATCTCTTCCTCTTGTTTAGTTTATCTTCTCCTACTCGTTTCATCCAGTACAAAACAGAACTCTCAAACTTCATTGTATCAGCAAAGTAATTCTTCACTTCTACTGCCTTCCCAAAAGTCTCATCCAAGAATTCGTCTATTTCTTCCAGTGAATATAACTGATCACAACCCATCTGCGATAAGTTAGACACATCTGATACATCTGACAAAGCATCATCCTCACTCTCTTCCTCTCTTTCAGTATTACCCATTTCTCCTGTTTGTTTGCTCTCCAAATTCACTGTCCTTTCAACACTTGATTGATCCGTATCAACTAACATTACTTCCTCACCGATTTCTAACCCTTCCACTCTCTCTGTTCCTTTCACTGTTTCCGTCCTCACCAACTCTTCTGCTACTTGTGCCTCCCCATTCACATTTTCTGCCACCTTACACACTTCCATTAAAGGCCTAATCTCACTCTCCCTACTAATATTACCTGGCTCCTCCTCATTCTGCACACTTTGATCCACAGTTTCCTCTGTTTCTCCTACAGTTTCTTCCACCCTACCATTCACATCATTGCTTTGACCTGCTTCATTTCTCACCTCTTCTTTATGTGGGCATGACAATCTTACATGTCCTACTGAGCCGCATTCAAAACAGCGCATTTCTCCCGTGCTCGCATACAACATGTACGATTTCCCCTCATACACACAGCGGAAAGACACATTTAGTGTTGGTGCATTCAAGAACATAAACACCTGCCGTCTAAATGACA
The DNA here is from genome assembly GCA_033026305.1 of Cirrhinus molitorella. Taxonomy (NCBI): domain Eukaryota; kingdom Metazoa; phylum Chordata; class Actinopteri; order Cypriniformes; family Cyprinidae; genus Cirrhinus; species Cirrhinus molitorella. Next base: position 25,427,170 of record CM065117.1, on the reverse strand, counting down.
ACACGTGCTTCAACGATTCATGTTTACAACCAAGCGGTACCATTTTAATTCCACTTGCAAACTTTCCATACCTCGACAACTCACGAGTTATATCTTCATCCGGAATGAATGGCGGGACATTTGAAATTGTTACCTTTACTGTTGGCGATACTAAAGGTTGTACAATAACAAAAGCTCCACTTACCACTATGCCGCTTTCTACCAAACGATTCACCAGTTGCTCCTCCTTCAAAAAGACCACCACGGCCTTATTCATCCTAGACGCTGAAACAATGTTGTCATGTCCCACTCGCTCCGCTACATCCAGCAACACATCCTCCACTGACACTCCAACTTGTGTGATACATCTAATTCCGTGACGGAGCGACAGAGATGGCGTTCGCACATCCATGTGCGACGCCATCCCTACTCCCGCCACGTGAATACTTTTTAATGAGTCAATAAAACTCACGCTAAACTTTGCTTCTACAATGAGTATTAAATTTAGATCTCAATTCGACGCGAAAGTAAAAAATACCATAGGAAAGACCATACGAATCCCCTTCACCGCGATACCTCTCCCACTTCAAACCGGAAATTAGGAAAGAACGGAAGGAAGGAAGAAAGAAAGAAAGAAAAAGAAAAATCAGTGGAAACCATTTTTTTTTTACTCAGTCCTCTTTCCTGTTCATTAATGGAAAGAAAAATTGGCGAACGCCTGTCGTCAGCTCCTGACAGTGGTGACTGAAATGCTCCCCTCAGTCCATTTAAAGACCGCGTTCAACTGGCAAGCGAACACTTTGTTTTTTCCACATATATTCAAAAAGGGTCACTTTGTCACAAGGTGCTAAAAGGGCTTCAGGGGACAATATCTTTCATTTTATTGTCTCCGCTGACGTGTTCTTCCACAGCTCTCAGTCTGTACTAGGAAAAAGAGTCTGGAACATGATTTTAATGTTATTCAAAATGACTGCCTTGTTGTAAAAGGTACTGCTAAGCATTTTCCCTCTGGCCAAGGACTAATGGTGACTATGATGCCATGTTCATTTTAGGATAGAGATTTGTTGCATGCTAGTCTATTCATTTAAGTATACTAAGGACTTAAAGAGATGAAAATTCTGTCATTAATTACTCGCCCTCATGTCATTCCTCATTCATCTTCAGAACGCTAATTAAGATATTTTTGATAAAATATGAGTGCTTTCTGACCCTGCATAGACAGCAATGTAAATGACACATTCAAGGCCCAGAAAGGTAGTAAGGACATCGATAAAATAGTCCATGTCAGTATTCTTGTAGCTTCATAAAATTAAGGTGTTCACTGATGTCACATGGACTATTTTATCAATGTCCTTACTACATTTCTGGACCTTGCATTGCTGTCTATGCAGGGTCAGTAAGTTCTCAGGCTTCATCAAAAATATCTTAATTTGTGTTCTGAAGATGAATGAAGGCCTTACGGGTTTGGAACAACATGAGGGTGAGTAATTAATGACTGAATTTTCATTTTTGGATAAATTATCCTTTTAAGTTCAGAAAATGACACCCCCTTGTCAATTTTCAGAGAGCAAATGAGGACTGAACACAGCTCATATAATGTCACAAAATGTTTAGGGTTTAGTTTCTAAACATCATTCTCAGGAAACTTCACTCTAATGACTTTTTCTTGTTTCACCTACAGTAAATGTCACCATGGTGCCGTATTCATATTTTAAAAAGTAATTTATTCCTGTGAAGGCAAAGCCATTACTCTAGTCTTCAGTGTTACATGATCCTTTCAAAATCATTCTTATATACTGATGTTCAAGAAACAACAAACTTGATTCCATTTCAAAGTAACCATTATACATATCTAGTTTAGTATATCTTATACAACTAACGCAATATGTTTGAATAATTAAAACTCTTGACAGTATCTGAAGATTGAAGTTGCTTTGACTGAGGGGAAAATGTCACCTCAGTGACATCAGTGTTTCTTTTATGAGAGACAACAATCGAACATCAAACAATCTCTTGAATACAACAAAGTGCATTGATTCAAAGCAGAATGCTGAATTGCAGAGAGTAACACGGCTCATTGAAAGGAACATTATAATCAAAGTACAAAGCAAAGGGATCTCAGCAGGTCCCATTGATTAGTCAATATTATTGTAGGAATAGACATTTTGAAAATGTGAAACCTCTAAAGACCAGATGAAAGGAGGAAAGAGACAACAATGCTCCCTCTGAACTAATAACCTTCATTCAGATGGCAAAACTATGGACAGAGCATGGGTTGCAACGAGAAAACTCAATTTTGCATAATTAAGTTTGTTTGTTTCTATTTAAAGCCACCACTGTAAATTTAAGGGCTATGCTGTGAACATTGAATTATAGAAGTCTAGTTCATGTGAGAAAATTTGTACTTATTTATTTGAATGTCCTGTATTTATAGCAAAATCTTAATATTCTAAATGATGTAGTTTATAGTAATCACAGTTATTTACATCATACATTGACTGAGAACCGGAAACCAGTGTATTAATTAACGTGGAAGTCACAGGTTTATTTATAGTGTGCAGTTGTTGATTGAATCCGGGCTTGCTAAACTATATTTCTCTTCTCTGTCAGCTCGCCGTCCCTAAATCTAGGGCCAGCTTCCCAGTCTCAAAGACTGCTGAACAGGGAGAAAGAATCTGCTATATTTAGCCCACCTGGCATGCTTTGAAACATCAAGGATGCAGAGAGAGAGAGAGAAGAAGGAAGAGAGAAATTGTAGGAAGGGAAGAGCGCCAACCTTTTGTCAAAGAACTCTATAGATGGATTGTTTTATATATGTAATTAACTCATTCTCCTTCAGAAGTTCTGAGGAGGAGAATCGAATTGCCCTGCTGCCTGATTCTCCAAGTTTATGCAATCAATTCCAATTAACAAGACTTCTAAATGGATCCCACAAGTATGCAAAATGATGAATCTGTAATTTTTGTATAAGCTGTCCAAACATGAAATAATTTCTTATTTATAAAACTATTTAACTCTTTTGCTAGCATCAATTCTACATCACCAAGCAAGCAGAAATAGTAAGAGTAGGAAGCTAGTATGCTATTCATATTGAAACACTGAAAAATTACACGCTTCACCTTCAAAATGAAAAATTCATCCAAAGCACAATTGAATTTGGAGAAGGCTGACGTGGTTCATTGACATGGTAAATGACTGCTGTCAGTGCATGAAATGTAGAGTGGTAATGTATTATTGAGATGATCTTTGACCTTTCATACCCTCAAAAGGTTCCTGGCTAAGAAGATCATAAAATCAATACGAGACAAAAGAAATGGGATATCTGTGCCTCAAGGCTGAGAGAAACCAAAGACGATCTCTGATGGAGTGAAGTCGACCTGCATAGTATGATTCATGCAACTGTATGAGATATTGCAACGATTTAAAAAAGTAACAGAGAATGGACTGTTTACCCAATATATTTGTGCTCTGTGTTTGTATGCTTATTATAGTTGATGTTGTTGGCTTAGCAACACAAGAGGAACTCTATTTGTATGAGTTGCTGTCTTTCATAAGGTTTTCTTTCAGTTGTTTTCTTAAGATACTTATGTAGGCAGTGTATGCAATAGAATGGCAGCTCATTATGTCTTGGAGCTAAGCCTAAATGTGTGGAGAAATATTTTTTAAAGAACGGTCTCAAAGTCTGCTTAGGTAACGGGTGGAGAAATTAACTAGACTGTAGGTTTGTTTTATTTTCTTGCTGTGATATGCGAAGACAGGTCATTAGAATCCAAGTACGTCAACAGGCAATTTGAGTTTGGTTACCTGTTATTAAAATAATAATAATAAATAAATAAATAAATAAATCCAATAGTTTAGTCAAAACAACTCTCAGGATATTTTGCTGCTATAAGACATACACATATAGCATACACAAAAACTTGTAGGAGATGCAAAGCCTGATTTATTCCCTGATGATTCCTTTCATATTACAGACACTGATTCACAAACACGAATTTGTTCTTTATGTCAAAGTAAATAGAAGGGGAACCTTATCAACTCCTTGATTTAAAATATAATCTGCACACACAATAGTCAATTTTATTAAAATGTATGTAATGCATTTGAATAAAAACGAAGGCCTATTTAATAAAACCAGTTATAAACATATTTCTAGTATGTTTTGTCTGTTATTAAAGAATTGTGCATCAGGCACATTGTATAGTGTCAGCAACTCACCTGTCAGGATCCTTGGTAATCATCAGCAAATTTTGACAGTTTGTGTTTTTTTTAGTCAGATGTGCTACTTTGGATGTGCATCATAAAGCTAAAACTAAAGTAAAGCTCCAGTGGTTACTTTCTGAGAACCGGCTCAAAAATCGAACATCACTAATCTACACAGGTGGAGCTAGGGGAGGTGGAGGGCTTTTGATATCATGCAGCAAAACTTACAGCAAACACAGAACCAAACTATTTAAAAGTTAAGCCTATTGGCTGCATAGTCAGCAGAGGCCAATCAACTTGTCATGTTGTGATGATGTCATCGTTTGCAAATTGCATAAAAAAATCAGTCTGTGCCATCTAGAGTTTCATGACTGAACTAGATATTAAAAGTAAACTCAGATTTAACATGCAGAATTGATCATGTAATTTAAAGGAATAGTTCACTATTTACTCACCTCTTGTTGTTCTAGGGAACACAAAATTTTCCCATTTATTTTTCCATTTATTTACAGTGAACTGGAACTTTTAAGCTTCAGAAAGGACAAAAAAGGTTTGTCCATACAACTGGTGCAATATATCTATGATAGCTTTGTTTGGAAATCAAAACAAACTGACATTCAGTCATTATTGGAGGCTCACTAGATTCATAATTTTTTTAATATTAATTTTCAAATTGGATGATCCCTTCACAAGTCGGATTTAGTTCTCAGGTTCACCTAACCGACTCAGTGGTCTAGCTGTAAAAGGTACAAGCCTGCTATAGGAAGTGTGAATGAATAAAATTCAACTTTCTAGTGAAACAGTTTTTTTTTTTGTTTTTTTTTTTTCCCATTTGGCTGGAATGTCATACAGAGTCCTTTAATAAAACATTGAGTACCTTGATGGTGCTTTTTTTGAAAGCTTCAGTCTATGTTTAATATAATTGTTTGGGAAACTGTGGTCCACACTTTTTTGTTCCATGAAAGAAAGTAATTTATACAGGTTTTGTAATGACATAACAGTGAGTGCACTATGACAGAATTTTCTCTTTTTTTAGTACTTTTAACTGTGTTATGCATTTGGTGCAATGGTCTTTTCATTAGAGAAGCCATCATGCACACACACACACAATCCTCTTAAGAAGTTAGCGAAGAGGCCAGATGTCTTACTTGAGAGTTAATGGCCTTCATGGTCACTTGGCAGGATTCCACAGTCTGAATTAGCTGATGACAGATTCGGTTAATGATACATGCTGTGGCCATGTGAAGAAATGAGGGTTTAAGCCAATATGGCAAGAGGAAGGAGAAGGAAGAATGAGTCCTGTGAAGCATGAACCAGTCAACCCTGAAGAGATGGGAGCAGTGTCCACTCATGAAGCCCAATCGATAGCACTCTGTGATTAGTCACCTGCTAAATAGTGGCCACCCTGAGGACATGAGCTTCTCATCACCAGAGAGATGAGTTAGAAAATGTCCAGGACCAATGTGAGATCAGCAAATGTCAGCCAGGTCCCAGGCAGGATCCGTTCTACTTTACTGATCACTGAAGCGATATGGCAGCCAATTAAAGGCTGTTGCATGAAAAGAGCTCTTGGCCATATGCTTTAATGAAGAATCCAGAACACTTGAGTTGTGAAATAAGAATCACTCTTTTGAGTGAAGTGTTGTGATTATGCTGCCTTCTAAGATGCCTTGTTTTAGTCAAATACTAAGGCTAAATCCCATCCTTCACAAAGAAAAAAATCCCAATGCATTGTGTTGAGCTAATGAAAAGTGTCCATCAAGGATAGCAGTCCCGCTTTAGATCTTTCTTAGGAAAACATTTCAGGATTTTTCTCCATATAGTGGTTCTTCTAACGGTTTGAAGGTACAAATTGAAGTCCACTATATGGAGGAAAATCCTGGAATTTTTTCCTCAAAAAAATAAATTTCTTTGTGACTGAAGAAAGAAAGGCATGAACATCTTGGATGACATCAGAACATTTTTGTTCTGCAAGTGAACTTCTCCTTTAAAGATCCATTGAAGTGCCTTGAAACATGCAGCAGCATTCTATGTAGAGACATAATTTCAACTAAAGCAGGAAGACAGGGTGGGACATATTGAGCAGCCCTGCCCCCTTTTTAAAATCTTCATTTACATTTCCTTGAGCCAGAGCCGTTGAGGTAAAGCCACATTTTGACAGTGTATGACAGCCACAGTCTAATCGATTGCTCCCTAGATTCAATATGAAACTCTTACTAAAACAAATAGTGATCATAATCATGCTGAGGCTGTGTAGTTTGAAAACCACCTTGTGCATATCAAAAACAGAAAAACACAAAAACTGACCTCATTTGCCCCAATCGAAGCCTACATTGTGCACTACATGCCATTAACCGTACAGAAAATATTAACACTGTGAACAAGTGACTGATCTCAGCCGCAGCTTCAGCGTCTATTTATAGTGTAGGGGGTGGGACGCTTTGGATTCTAGAGAGTATTTGATTGGACAGAAAGTTTGATGAGAAGCTGAAGTGGGGTGATGTCATTAAAATTGTTGATTTATATTGGCAGAAGTGAGAGACTGTAAGTTTTAAATGCTTATATCTTGTAAACACAAATTTTGTCATTGTTTTGGAGCACACTAGCTTATAGATAACCTTAAGACTTACATATTTATTCTAAAAGCCAAAAAACTATAATTTTGATTTTATGGGGACTTTAAAGTTTAGCTGGTTATAATGGCCCAGTGTGCCCCTGCTGGTGGATGATATAATTACACAACATAAACCAAAAATATAATTTTATCTTATCTAAGACAGGACTGTTGAATGTTTAAAATCAGATTGGTTGACGAACATTCTAAGGTATGCAACTATTTTAAGTAGTTCCAGACAGGTTTTGACTGCATTACATGTCCATATCACAGTCCTTACAAATGAAAATTCTGTCATTAATTACTCACACTCATGTCGTTCCAAACCTGTAAGATCTTCGATCATCTTCGGTGCACAAATTAAGATTTTTTTTTTCATGAAATCCAAGAGCTTTCTGACCCAGCATAGACATCAAAGCAACTACCACATTCAAGGCCCAGAAATGTAGTAAGGACACTGTCAAAATAGTCCATTGTTAAAATAGTCCTACATCCCAGTCATACTGTCACGAACTGTACCGTTGTGGCTCCCTCTTCTCCCCTCTAGAGGGAGCCACCTCTCCACTGTGTTTCTGTATAGACTCTGTAGAGACTCCATTTCCCATAACCCCTCTCTCATGCCCCGTTAGTCACCTCTCACCTCTACCCCCACTGTCACTTCCTGTATAAATAGAGCGTCATTTCTGTTTCTCCTTGCGAAGTCATAACTTGCCCCGGCCGTTATTTCTGAGCGTTTCCCTAGTCCTAGTTTTCCCCGTTGTCGACCCCTCGTAGTTTCCTGGTTTCCTGATCGTTCTCCGCCCGCCTATCGACCCCCGCTTCGTCTTTTGGATTATCCCCTCTGATCGCTGCCAGCCCACGGACCCGTTCGCTCGGACACTAACTATTCTGTTGGATTTACTGTCTTGCTCCCGCTCGCCCCTGTCTGACCTCCCGCCTGCCTGACTATGAGTATGTATTCTAATAAAAGTCTGCATATGGATCCGCACGCCTCCTGTCTCGTCTCTGGGGCTATCGTCACACATACGTTGTGGTACTCTAATGAACGTGTGTCAAAAACTAACACAGAAAAGAAGAAATTGCTGAAGAAAGTCATTATTTTTGTTTTCTTTCCACACAAAAAGTATTCTCGTAGCTTCATTAAATTAAGGGTTATTCATGGGTTATTTTAACAAGGTCCTTACTACCTTTCTGGGCCTTGTACATGGTAGTTGCATTGCTGTCTATGCAGGGTCAGAAAGCTCTCAGATTTTAGCAAAAATATCTTAATTTGTGTTCTAAGTGATGAACAAAGTTCTCACGGGTTTGGAGCAACATGAGGGTGAGTAAATATTGACAGAATTTTCATGTTTGGGTGAACTATCCCTTTAACACTTCCAGGCTATTTATAGTTAAGTCCACACAATAAATTAATGAGAAAGGTTGGAAGTATTTTAGCATTTAAAAAATGGAGCACAGCGCCTTATAGTATGTACTGCACATCATGCACTCCTCCACAGATAAGAAAGCAACTCTCAAGGTCATGAACGGTTACAGAAAGGTTACAGAAACCATGTCGCATGAACCCCAGCATGTCCCAGTCGATTAACCCTACAGTTACTGTACTGCACACTTTTAAGGGGTCATTTAATGTCATGCATACTGAATTAAAGTCACATTAGCAGTATATACATCATAAGCATTATGATATTAAGATTGGGAATGTACTGAGTATTAAATAGCTGTCTGGAGTGAGGAGACGCAGTGTACTACAGGAGAGCTGTTAACCTTTATGTCTCAGTTTCATTTAGAGATTGATGTGTTTTGATGTTAACTCCATTTAGCAAATGGCTTGTCGTCTTATTAATGGTCATAATAGACATGAAGTGAGTCATAGGCTACGTTTGAGGTTAAATGTTTAGGATTAAATCTTGGGGATTCATGGGGTTTTAGATAAGAATATTTCCCTCTTGGAGGATTCATTTTCAAAACGTATATGAGTTCAGAGGAATAAGGGGTTTTAAATGTGACTGAAAGAACATGGTTGCAGGCAACAAGAGAAATGCCCTCTAATGGTTCGACTCATAATATAGTATTTCTTGCTGCAGCCTTGGACACTTAGCTACCGTTTGCACATGCAGTACCTCTTCTCAAAGGATACTTTGAGTGAGAGCTCAGCTGTGTTATTGTAGCACTAAGAATGACTTCTAGCAGTGATTTAACATAATGCATATTATAAATAATGAATCGCTCATGCATGTCCAGCAGCTCATAAGAATTCATATGGGTTTGGAGTGACATGAGAGTATTTCTTAAATATTGCGAATGAAAAATAGTATACTTTATTTATATATATATATATATATATATATATATATATATATATATATATATATATATATATATATATATATATATATATATATATAACATTTTTTTTATGTATTTTTACAAGTTAAATTATTAAATATTTATTATTAATATTATTATTTAGTTCCATTACACAGTACTCCAGTCTTTCATGTCAAAACCAGTTATTAATTTTTTTTTATTTTATTTATTTTTTGAAAGATACTTCATTTTGTAATCATTAAGTACAGAATTGAAAGACAATGAAGTTTATGCTTTTCAGAGCAGTTTTTGCAGCTAAACATCTATAAAACAAATAAATGTAAATTATACAAATTATTATATTACTATAATTATTTTTAAAAAATCTAATAAAGTTTTTCTGAGCTTCACATTGGATTGCTTATGTTTGGTATGGTTGTATTTCGGCAATAAATGTATTATTGCAACATATTTACTTGCAGTTAACTTTCTTTTATCACTATGGAGCACAGAGTATAATGAACTCTCAGAAAGAAAAATATTTCATATGATATTAAGAAAGTGGTTTGTTTAAAATTTAGTATTGATTTGAATTGTATTTTGTATTGATTTCTCAAGCAGAGCAGGTGTGTGCTGCATAATGTACACCAAATTGGAGCCATATTTGAAATCAGTGTTCTGACATTCAGCTTCTTTGGATGGAGGAAATTTTGCAGTGAATGACTCACTGTGCTATATAAAGGACGTGACTGGGTACCTTGATGTATTATGCCACCTTCTTAAAAAAATGACAGTACTTACGTTGTGCCAATATACTGTTTGAATCTGATCCTAGTGGAAAGTGTTTGAGCCGCATGATGTTTGTGTTGCTATGGTTACCTTTCTAGGCGAACGTGATTTCTGCTCGCAAAGATCTATTTGGCGGAAAGTGAAAATAGGCTAAGATATTTTATGAGTTACTGAAAAATCAGTTTCAATCATTCTGATGGTACATGACTTTTAATAAGTTGAATTGCTTCTGTTTTTTCCCCATATTTTTCCAATGTCTGTTAAGAAATTATGCAAGTTTGGTGAGCGGGTACGAAAGGGAGGATTGCTAATGTACAGCCAGAGATTGCCTTATTATTGATAGATAAGAGGGACTGTAGTACTCTGGAAAGAGCATAACAGCTAACTTGGATCACATGACACCGCTGCCAATCATATAATGACAGTGACGCCAGTGGTTGGCGTTTTCCTTTATTCATTAAAATACATTATATATCCCTGGCATATATCTTTTTTTCCCATATGCACTTTTTTGTTTGTTTGTTTTTCTCTCTGTATACCCTGTTCAATTTCTTCTTTTACTGTTGTGAGATGTATATGTTTGTATTAATATGTACATAATTGCATAATAATAATATATATATATATATATATATATATATATATACAGTTGTGCTCAAAAGTTTACATACCCCTTGCATACCCTCTGCAAAATGTTAATTCTTTTAGCAAAATAAGAGGGATCATACAAAATGCATGTTATTTTTATTTAGTACTGACCTGAATAAGACATTTTACATAAAAGACATTTACATATAGTCCACAAGAGAAAACAATAGTTGAATTTATAAAAATGACCCTGTTCAAAAGTTTACATACCCTTGATTCTTAATACTGTGTTGATACCTGAATGACCCACAGCTGTTTTTTTTTTCGTTTCATGATAGATGGAAAAAAATTAGTTAAATTTACCATGATCTTCAAATTTAATACATGATTAAATTTGAAGATCATGGTAAATTTAACTAATTTTGTCGTCTTGGAAACATGCAAGTATCTTCTGTAGCTTCTGAAGGGCAGTACTAAATGAAAAAATATGATATTTAGGCAAAATGTACACATTTCCATTCTGTTCAAAAGTTTAATGCATGTTGTTGTTTTTTTTTTTTTTTTTTTTTTGAACCTTCTGTAATAGTTGCATATGAGTCACTTAGTTGTCCTCAGTGTGAAAAGATGGATCTCAAAATCATACAGTCATTGTTGGAAAGGGTTCAAATACACAAAAATGCTGGAAAACCAAAGAATTTGTGGGAGCTGAAGGATTTTTCTGATGAACAGCAGACAGTTAAACAGTTCAGGACAAACAAGGGACTCATGAACGATTTTCACTAAACAAAAAAACACAGCTGTGGGTCATTCAGGTAACAGCACAGTATTAAAAATCAATGTAAACTTTTGAACAGGGTCATTTTTATAAATTCAATTATTGTTTTCTCGTGTGGACTATATGTAAATGTCTTTTATGTAACATATCTTATTCAGGTCAGTACTAAATAAAAAATAACATGCATTTTGTATGATCCCTCTTATTTTGCTAAAAGAATTAACATTTTGAAGATTCTGCAAGGGGTATGTAAACTTTTGAACACAACTATATATTAGTTAAAATGCATTATATCAACATAAGGCACATGACAGTCATAATAGGGAACCCTGGGTATAAGGACTTGGTATATGGCTTAATATAATGTAAATTATGTGTCTTACTGAAATATGCATTAGAAAACCTGTAAAAGATTTATGTTATTGAAAAAAAAAAATCCACAGTGTTTTATACAACGTTTGGACTGACGGGGGCGCCATTATTTTGATTATTTAAAATGGTTACGCACTGTGAGCTATTGGCACTACCTGTTTTTACCGCAGCACAACTCGGAAAATAAAATATTGAGACGATGACCAGTGACCACAGCTACTGAAGGAGCTTACAGGGGGTGATGGATATAAGCGTAGGCTTAAACCAAATGCCATACCATCAATTTTCCCCCACAAAGAGTGTAAACGCCCCCAGATATCGAGTAAAATCCATGCTGAGAAACTCCTTCAGTGGCTGTGGTGTCATAACAAGCGTTGGCATGTTTATATCCTGCCAGGATGGCATCTAATGTTTCTTGCTCTTTCTGTAGCTGTGGTCTGATATAAGCCTTAAAGGCATCAGGGCTAAAGTGGAGAGAACAAAGATGTGGGTGTTTAGATTTGTCCACAGGCATGTTCCCATTTTTCCCTTCTCTTCTTATTGCTAGGAGAGCAGTGAAAGCAGTCACGTCATTGAAATAATGTGACCCATATAGACCAAAATATGTATGAAACGATGTGGATTAAAAAAAAAAAAAAAAATCTTTCATGAGTTTTCTACTACGTAGTTCAGTAAGAGATCATTTGCATTATATTAAGCCATACAAGTTTTAATACCTGGGGTTTCCTTTAAATAGTAATGCGACAAATTTGTTGTAAGTAATGGCAAAAAATTAACCCAGCCTGTCATGACATTCCCTACTCTGCCTTCTCTTAAAAAAAAAAAAAAATGATTAAGGTAAAATCTACAAATAGTTCCCAACTAAAGTATTATTTAGTGTGAAACATGTTTAAGATTAGCAAAACAGGCTGTCGATTCATTAAATGATAAGCTATTTCCTCACGAAAGCTGTTTAAGCTTAGTGAAGCCTCTCCGTCATTGACATCCATTCAAAAAAAAAAAAAAAACATGAACAGTCCAAATTATCAAACCGTTTTGATTTACTAAACAGTAACAGTAAACAGATGTCTTACTGATCAAGCTTCATCCACGACTGTCCCATATTTGCATATTTCCACCCTCAGCCAGTTGTACGCTGTCCACCATTTTCTCCGCACTCAAGCAGCTGTAGCGACAACGTCTCCTGAGCAATGTTTTTTTAACTGGATGTAAAAGTGAACATAAAAGCCTTCATTTTCTCCAGACATCAGAGCCACTGAGTACGCAGTGGATTATTTTTGTTTTTTGTAACATGCCACCGAATACACAAAAAACCAGAAGAGAAGGAGTGGAGTGAGCAGTAGCTCATTATCATTTACAGAACAGAGCTTTTTTTTTTTTTAACAAGGTAAAAAGGGTGTGGTTTTACACAACCACTGAGGAATTTTAACCAAAGTATTTTACAGACATTTCATGAAGACTCTGAAGTATCATACCAACTTGTGAAAAATGGGCATCAGATGTTCCCATAAAGGTAGCAGGCTTGCCATACAGTGGCTTTGGTGTAGCTATACACTGTAATGACGACAGTATTACAACATATTTAGAAAATTTCACTCACCTAACTGGCAATAAAAAAAAAAAAAAAAATCCAGCTACATACAGTTGCTCCAACAACTGCTCATTAATTTAGTGGAGTTAAAGGGTCATATCCCCTCAGTAAAACCAAAGCAAAACCTCAGTAATTCGCACTCTGTTCTACTATATCTTACTTTAAAGTACAACAGAACACAAAACTGTTCACTTGCCCACCAAACAGCATTATTTACAGCTTCTTTTGACCCTGAGAGAGGTGGCTTTGTTATAAATACTACAAGGCTGACAGCGTAAACATAACCACACCATCCTCCTAGCGTGAGTTATGTCTCACTCTGTCTCAACTGTGTGGAAATTCAATTATCAGTATGCATATGGGTTTAAAAGAGCAGTCTTTGTGTCCTACACAATGAAACACATCCTAATGCACACAGTTGACTCCGGATGCTCCGTTGGAAATGTGGTCGGGTGAACAGCAGGATTAATTAGTTGTGATTGTTTTGCTTTTTCAAGTGACCAGCATTTTTAATTACTGACTAGGCATGTTGTGAACAGGGATTTGAAGTTACCGTAGAATGGTTCAGAAAATGACCAAATCGTCATTTATAATCCTATTACGTTGTGAATGCTGACAATGAGTTGAAGCACCCATGGCCAGAGGACTAAACTTGTAGTAGCATCAATTAAACAAAAGCACGATTCTAGAGCGGTGCATGAGCGAGTCGTCTTTAAAATGCTAATCAAATCCAAATTGTTTTTGTATGAGATCAATGCATGCCATTTAAAATGGCGATAAAAAGACATTTAAAGGGGATGGAGCCCCACACATAAACAATCAGATGGAAATTACCTCTCCTCCTCTCTGTTTTAGAGAACAAGAAATTAATTTGCATGTTAAGTGGCTCTAACCGCAAACAATAATGGTAGGAGCAAATGCAATATTTATCACTGGCATCATCAGAAACTAATGTTGAACCTTGTGGACAAAAATAGTTTATCGTACCTTATAATTGTGTTTAGGCTTGAGAAGGACAACTTGTAATAGTGTTTACCCACATAATGAAGCAAGGAACCGATACTTCTAGCCGACCTGTTGCAGTTCATTTAGTTTCCATTACAATTTGATCATACCGGGGAAAATTACCCTCTGCATAATCCAAATGGAAGTATCGTATTTACACACGCCCAGCCAGAGGTCTGAGTGGTTTTGAATGAGCGCGCAAGAGTGAATCATGAACCCCGATACGAGAAGCGCTGACCTGATGTGCACATTAAATCTTGATAGTGATATACATGCTGTTATTATATTCACTCCCTCATAGTCTGATTGCTCTTCCTGCTGAACTGTTGTAGGCATTTTAGCTTCTTGCAACTGGAACGGGTTCTTCTTCTGTGTTGGTAAATGCAGAGGTAGATTTATCTGCTTAACTAGTCTGTGATTAATGACACAAAGTCATTAGTTCACATTGTAGCTCTGACCAAGAACCATCTAGTCGAGTCACCTTTATTAATTTAGCGTTATTTACAGTAGAGATTGTTTCAAAGCAGCTTCACAGTATTGAACAGTAAAGTAACATAATATGTGATGCCAATTTCATCAATAAGACAAATCCAGATTTTGCTGTAAAAGACAATAGTGTAATTTCAAGTTAGTTCAATGTTGATTCAATTCAGTTCAGTAACAATGTTGAGTCGATGTTAATTATAAACAAATTCAATTCAGCAATAAAGCAGCTCTGCAGACAAATACCACTGTAGAAAAGAAGAGAATATGAAAAGCAACAATTTATTTTATTTTAATGTGAAATTAATGTTTTAATGAAACAATATACAGAAATGAATTTTGAATTTACAATACTGTATGGAAGTGGATTTATTTATTTAAATCTGAATTGATATACAGTGGCAAACAATATACAGAAATTAACAATTTACAATACTGTTAGGATGCAGAATTAAAGTGAAATTATTTAATTATTTTGCTTATTTGTTTGTTTTTATGATAGAAGTGAAGATGTCAAGATACAATTTAAATATTGGTAAATATAATCTTCCATCTTATAGACTGGAACATAGAATTTTTCCCATTTGAATTGTGCACAGCTCTATTCAAAAGTAAAAAAAAAAAAAAAAAAAGATTATATCCCAGACATAATAGGATTAATCAAGATAACTCATATCACTTACAAACAAACAAACAAACAAACAAACATTTTCATTGGAATTGATAAACAGTGGCAAACAATATACAGAAATTGAATTATCTATTTACAATATAGTAAATAAGTAGAATTAAAGTGAATTGAATTTCAAAGAAATTACTATAACTATTTTTATTTGCTTGCTTGAAAGAAATCCATGTGCTAGCTCACGGATTACTTTCAAACAAACAAACAAACATATATAAATATCAGTTTGTTTGTTTATTCACTTATTTTTATTTGACTTGATATACATGGGCAAACAATATAGAGAAATGGAATTTTAATTAGCAATTTACAATACTGTATGGAAGTAGAAGTAAATTGAATTTCCAAGAAATTACTTAAACTGTATTTTATGTATTTATTTGTATTTGTATTTGCATTTATTAATTTATTAATTCATTCATTCATTCATTTTAATAGACATACCATGGTAAATAATATACATGAAGGAAAAATGAATTAGCAAGTTACAATGTACGAAAGTAGAATTATATTAATTTGAATTTCAAAGAAATTACTACTAAAACTGTATTTATTTATTTACATTGATATACAGTGGCAAACTGTAAAATGCTAAATTAAATGTGAATGATCAATTTACAATACAGTAAGGAAGTGGATTTATGTATTTATTTATTTAAATTTGAATTTATACACAGTGACAAACAATATACAGAAATTACATTTGAATTAGCAATTTACAATACTGTAAGGATGTAGAATTAGTCAAATTATTTTATGATTTTATTTGTTTGTTTATTTGAATAATTAATTTTTTCACAACAGAAGTGAAGTTTGTCATATAAACTTTAATTATTGTTAAATATAAACTTGAATTTTGCACAACTCTATTCAAAAGTAAAAATATTGATTATATCCCAGATATAGTAGGATTACTCAGGATAACTCATTAATTACTTAACAATAATAATAACAAGCAAACAAACAAACAAACATTTTAATTTGAATTGATAAACAGTGACAAACAATATACAGAAATAAAATTTGAATTAAAAGTAGTTTTAAGGAAGTAAAATTAAAGTGAATTTAATTTCAAAGAAATTACTATAACTGTATTTTTTATTTGCTTGTTTGTTTGTTTGTTTGTTTGAAAGTAATTCACGAGCTAGACATAATAGAATTACTCAGGAAAGCTCATAGATTACTTTCAAACAATTATTTATTTATTTATATATATATATATATATATATATATATATAAATAAATAAATAATTGTTTGAAAGTAATCTATGAGCTTTTTATATATATATATATATATATATATATATATATATATATATATATATATATATATATATATATATATATATATATATATATATATTATTTATTTTATTTTTTTTTAAGGGAGTTCAGTGGGCATGAGGGAGAACAGGACGTGGATTTAAACCAGACTGAACTCAAACCCGAGTCTCTATAGGCACAGCAGCTTTTATTCAAGAACAATACGCTGCACTTTATGCCACAGATCTGACAAAAACTCATTTGAAAGTGACATTGTTTTGCTATGTTTGTTAACAAAACAACAAAAACTGAAGTATGATTATCATCATGTCTGCATAATCATAACTGATTGTCAAACCCATTTGTATTCATTCATTATGAATAGTTCAGCTGCATTTGCTGAAAATGAGAACATTTGTTCGGGAGAAATAATAGCAGTGCACAGTGATGCAGCAAACAGGATTTGTTGACTTGTGTTTTAGGAGAGCAGGAGCAATGTAACGGCTGTTTGATGAAGATATAACCTGTCTCTAGCTGAGACCTTTATGACATGAACCCCAGATATTCCCCTGTAAGAACAAACCGCTCCTCTGTTGTGTAATCGCTTAGCTTCATATGCTGAGGTTGTTAACCCAGACGTTTCCGGTAACCAGGGGAACCGGAGAAATCGCATGCAGCCAAAGAAGGTTAGATGGGAGAACACTATCAGTGTTCATATATGCTATATACAGTAGGGCTATACTTTGTTGCTATAGTGATGCATATGTTTTTGTCTATGCATATGTCTTTGAAAAGCTACCTGTCTGAACCTTAAAATTGATTTTTGTTGGTGTAACCTCACTTAGTCGTGTTGAGGTTTTAGATGCTACAACTAGGTAATACACATATTCATACCAGAATGTATTTATTTATTTATTTATTTATTTTAACCACTTCATGTGTGGAAATGCCAAGTTCTGTCATGAAACTCTAGGTGGCAGGCTAATGGGTCATTAACGTAAACTGATAGTATCTGTAGTGTTAATTTACTTGCCACAAACTGATGGTTCATGTTGCGTATGCAGCCAATAAGCATACTGCTTTACATGTAAATGGCTGGTTAGCATCAACTAGAGCAATTCACAGTGCACTTTCAGAGTTCCTCTGAAACCCTCCACCTCCCCAGCTCCACCTGTATAAATCTGCTAGGGGTTATTATATATGCTACTTGTGGAGCAGCAGTATGTCTTAAATTCTCACAGCACCGTATCAGCGTATGTATTGGCAGTAGCAAGTTCCTGTACTTGTTTTGCAGCAGCAATAACCAACATGTACCATATACCAAACATGTACAATGTACCAAAAGCATACAGTACAGAACCATGCCTTCAAAACCGAGATACACTTAAAAAAAAGAGGCTGGGTTAAAAACATCCCTTTCTGGGTTCCCCTCTTTTTTTTTTTTTTTTCATTTTAAATAATAAAAATAGACTCTAAAAATCTGTTTATATATATATATATATATATATATATATAAAATCTGTTATTTATCTGTTTATTTATATATAAATCTGTTTATTTTACTTAGTTAATGTTAATTTCACCGTTTACGAATCGTTTATTAAAATCACAAGTTGTGGTTGTTAACATTAGTTAATGCTATGTCAACTAACATAAACAAACAACTGTATTTTTATTAACAAACAATAACAAAGATTAATAAATAGTCTAATAAATGTATCATTCATTGTTTGTTCCTGGTAGTTAATACATTAACTAATGTTAACAAATGACACCTTATTATAAAGTGTTACCAATATTTTGTATTCAATGGCAAGTCAGGCTTTTACAAACATAAACTGCTCAAAAACATTCAGTAAACTTTTTAGGATGTGACAAGAGCAACCGATGGGAATCTGTGGGAAGAAAAATGCTATTAGTAAGCTGTTCCAGTTCATAAATGACAATCTTATATATTCATGATTGAAAAGTTACATCAAAAACAGCTTTACCTCATGCTATCTCATCTGTCAGACATTTAGTGTAGTCTGTTTAATGCTGCGTTTGTAGAAGGCTAGCATTCCAAGTTGACAGAAAAGGAAAAATGTGAGACTACAGACGTTTTCCTATTTGTACACTAACAATTTGATAGGAATACAATAGGTAGGAGGACAGAACACAAAATGACTGTTGACAAATGAATAGTTCAGCCATGAAACTCTGTTTGCGCTCTAATTGGTTCATTCAAATCGACATTCTCAGCCAATCAGGGTCTCATAATCATTATCATGCACCTATATAAACCTGATGTATTCTGCGTATGCCACATCTGCGCGCTATGCATATCTTCTGGCTAGCCCACCACCTCCCCAGCACCACCTGCCTAGATCTGCTATGGGGTATCTTCCTCTTCCTCTAGCAGCAGCAGCATGTTCCTTTTATTTTATTATCTGAGCATTTAGTCAAAGCAAGTCTACTTGCTCCGCAGCAGCAGCAACATAGCAGATCTAGTCCACCAGGACCAAATCTATGCATTTTCTATTTTACATTAAAAAAAGATTTTACAATCCTTTCCAAGAGTTGTCATGACTGAAATGTATTTAGTTTTAACCGTTGTGGCGCAGGGGTTCATCATTTATATTGACAATAAAAATTACCCAACAGCTGAGTTACAGAAAAACTACCCAGCACCCAGGTTAAAAATAATTAAAAATAACCAGTAAAATGGCCTAACAAGCTGAATCTAGAATAAAAAATAACCCAGCATTTTGTGTACCATTTACACACACACACTAAACTTTTAAAAAGCACCTTTTACAGTGCACATTTATCATCAGCATGTACTGTATGCTAACTATAATAATAATAATATATCATTTACATATATTACTACTACCATCTACACTTTGCTCCCTAATGTGTCTAATCCATAACATGCAGTGAGGAGATCAGCGTTATTACTACAGCTCCGTCTCAGCTCACTGCAGCAGAGTAATCCGACTCACAAGAGGCCTGAACAACACCTGCCTAATCTGCCTGACATTAACACATACGAATGAGTGCATTCATCTTTGTTATGTAAAGGGCTTGTGTTTCCTTCTATTTCCCCCATGGGAAAACACAAACACTTCTACTATTGACCAAATCCTCTGTGGTTTACATGCTTTGGAATTTAAAGGTGTACTGTAAAGAGTAAAGGTAAAATACACTCAAATATGTGCACAAATTTTTACTTAATCGTCAAGGTAGGGTTATGTTACCAAAACATACTTTATTGTGTTTGCACATGTCATAGTACATTACAGTTATTCTTATCTTTTAAAACTGACAGATGCACAAACTTTGAGAAGCATCCCGTTTAATCATAATTTCCTGTAAAATCGTGCTTTTCTTAAGGTCTTGACTATTTAAGGCTCTAAACCAAAACCAGCTGGTTTTATGGTTGACATTTCAATATAGCTGTTTATAGTCTATCCATCTTTAGTGAAGGTTACAATGTAAACATCCTGCTTTAAGTTAAAAATGATGCTGCGCTGACTTCTTTTTGACTTCTTTTCTCAATGATAAATGAAATAGCTGTGACTAAGTTAATATGTCTATATATGGTAATTTTTGTTTTTCTAAAGAAGGGAGTATCCCAATACTTTTGTCCATATAGTGTATGTACAAGTCATTGGTGTTTGGTGATGAGTTTTTGGCTCAAGATCTGCATTTAAAATCACACCAAAGGTGTTCAGCTGGGATTAGGACTTGGCTTTATGCAGACCAGTCAAATTCTTCCACACTGACTGAATCAAAGTGGAAGATATATGTGCTTTATATGTACTAATAAACAGCCAATATGCTGTTAAGATGCTTGACAATCAGCAACTAGTTAATTCTCTCTGATAATGGGTCCATAAATCATATTCTCAATCAAAAATATCCCATGACTTTTAACAGCCTTGAGAAGATGGTTTAGTAAAACTGCTTGATTATTTTACAGTCAAACTGCTCAAGTATTTTACAAGTCTGTTTGAAAGTCACCTTGCCAAAGTAATTCACGAGCCAATTTCCATGAAGATCCTTTTTTACATACACAACAGGTGTTTGAACGTGATTTTAATGTGCAAGAATCTCAGTTCTCATACAGGAAATGAGTGCCATCTTTCATCTATGTGTTGATGCCTACAACACAGAAAGATGAGGCTCTGCTCTGTTCAGGTCTTATTAGAAATGAAATCTAATTAGAGAAATTATTTCCCGCGGCCAAAATGCGTGTGTAGAGTAAAAATTACAAAAGTGCATGGCTTCATTCAGTTGATAAAAGAATGCAATCAAAATGCAAATATTTCCTTTTAGACTCACTGTTATAAATTTAGCATTTCCTTTTTTTTATGCAGTAGTTCAAAAACTTGTCTCGCTGACATAGTTTGACCTGTCAAACTTCTTGTTCAGAGTAACATTGTGAACGCAGCATTTCCACCACCAAACTAACTTTAACAGATATATCCTGCCTGGATTTCTGTCTTATCTTCTGTTTTTTCATTACAATGTTTACATTCCATACATCAAAAGCTCTATTCCCTGGATTTCACGCTGGCTAGATGAATCCTCATGCGTGTGGAATAAGCTTATTAAGTTTTGGACTGATCTTAGATTCCCCCACATTGGGACTATAAAATAAACCAAAAAGAATACTAAGACTTCTGATGTTCAGTAAAGTTGATTCTGGGTAGTCAAAAGACAGCATTTATCAGTATCTATTTATTTGGTATTTAATAAATAAAAATAATTCCCCTCAGCATCATAAGCGTAAAGTAGTTGAAAGCGTAAAATGATGCAAGAAGAGAGAATTTTTGAACTGTACCGAAATTCCTTTAAGGGAAGAAGTCAGTTCACTCGGCGGGCAGCCATTTTAGGTAACAGTCAGAAGAAAGACTAAAATCTCCAAATCTGCTTGTAAAGATTGTAATCATGTCAATTTTTATTTATTTATTTATTTTTTGCTCATATCACAATAAAACATTGTGTGATGATGAAAGTAAAAGCGTTTATAATCTTACAAAACATATTGTAAAAAATATACTGTATATATGTTATATTAAACTATCTATTGATCATTTTGTTTCATGGTTTACTGAAAAAATATTAAGCAGCACAACTGTTTTCAGTTTTGATAGTAAGAATTTTTCTTTATCTCCAGTTTAAATTGTTTTCTGAAGAATCACATGACACTGAAACCTGGAGTAACAGCTTAAAAAATTTATTAATATTTCTCAATATTACTGTGTTTACTGTATTTTTGATCAAATAAATGCTACGCATATGTAAGCATAAAAGAATTCTTTCAAAAACAAAGCGTACCAACTCCAAACTTTTAAACACAAGTGTATTTTATGTTTTAACCCAATTTTCTTGTATTTTTAAATTATTAAAGGAGACCTACTGTATTATGTCCCTTTTTACAATATGTAATATAAGTCTCCGGTGTCCCCTGAAGTTTCAGCTCAAAATACTAATAAGTCGTTGACAAGACTCGTCATCTCTGCAGTAGTGGATGTGCCTGTATGCATGTTTCATACAGATTACATAATATGAGAGTATTTGTTTTCTATTTAAAATGGTTCATTTGAAAATGGACTTTTCACTCTTTATAGTTACATATTTTCATGTCTGTAAGGCAGGTATACACAGAGTTTCAAAGTGACGTGCTCAAGTTTACAGAGACAGAGATGGCAGAAAGCTCATGCTCTTTGCTTTGATTATTTTCCAAAAGCGCAACATTTCAATGTTATTCTGAGTACACACAAATAAACATAGTGTCTACAGATTCGAAAGATGAATTGCTTTTATCTGTGTGACAAAAGTCACACTATGTATTTTAAGTGCAAGTGACCACACAAGTACCTCCATCTGTCATGCAGTGAGCGCAACACAGACACATGGATAGCGTTCGTTTTTCTAGGTTCACTTTAGATTAGGCTGCATAAATCTTTCAAATGAAAAGCCATATTTAAGATTGATGAATGATAGTTTAGCGTTTGGATGTCCTGCCCGATGTACTGTATTACCACATAGACCAGCGATTAACAATTTGTCCATCATGGACTGCGTGACTTCACTACTTCCTGTGGATTTTATTTTTTTCTGCAACTAAGCAACTAATACAATTTTAGTCGACCAAGCCTCTTCTTGTCTCGTTGCAGAGTAGCCCTACAAAATATCCCACAGATCATTTATTAAATAAGTTTGAAAATGCCAATTTTGAGTGGAAGCAGAAACATGCTGTTTCTGTGCATGTCTCCTTAAATGCAAATTAGCTGCTGCTCCCCAGCCTTTTTCCAGAGCAGGATTGTGCTTTACAGCTCGTAACTCAGATTCACAGACAAAAAACATCTGTTTGGTTTTGACTATCATGTCTATTGTGCTGAAATCATGCGTTTTAAAGCCATAACAGTATAAACATATAGGGCTTTCAGAGTGCACTCATTCGAAGCACACGCACAGAAAGCGGCTGTCACATGGCATGTGAGTAATCTAAGTTTTCTTTCATGTCTTATTGCACCTAAACTGTCAAATACACACAAGTTCATGTTAAAAACACACGACTTACAAAAACACAGTCGGTTTAGTCTGTGAAGGTAAACAGCTGAGAAAGAAATGGTATGTTTATATTAGATATGTGTGGTGTGTAATATACAGTAAATAAATCAATAAATTCACTGCTCTCTTGTCTCCTCTGAGGCTGGGACTCTCAATAGTGTTCTGTGCTCGTCTCTGCCAAATGACAGAACAGTTAGCATGCTTTGCTCGAACTTTTGTCATGGCGTTAGAACTGGTACACCGTTGTCGCTTCCGAAAACAAAACAAAACAATGGCGGTGCCGTGGGTGAAACATGCAGATTAAGATTTTTTTTTTTTTTTTTAATGGATGGACGGGTAGATGGATGGATGGTCCATTTTGTCATCTTCTGTATTGCTGCTCAGTGATTTTGACATTTCTAGACTGTCCTGGCTGCAGATGTTGTTTAAAGTCCCTGTTGTCTGTCATTTGGATCTGGAATATGAACTGACTCTATTACAGGAAATGGCTTTAAATCACCCAGAGGATTACATGAGTCTGTTAAAGGTGAATGGCCATGGGAAGTCCGGCAAATGTGTGTTTTAGAGCACTTAGCCTTTGTGGACCTTATAGTGGCAAAGTGTCAAAGAAAACAATGTTAGCAAGCTTCTAAATCTATATGTCAGGCTTCAGAAAGATCTCTTACTTACTTTGAACCACACAAATACAGCTTTAGGGTAAATGTCTGATTTATTGAAGCTACTTTTTCTTAGAAAGCAATCAAAATTATTCAGAACTTCCTTTACACCCACTCAGTATGTGCCAAATGACATTGTTGACATTTATGAGTATCCATGTAATGCCTTTGACCTTAACTAGGTGTAGAGTAAATAACATTCAGGCGATGGATGATAGCTTAAGAGAGAAT
Source organism: Cirrhinus molitorella (assembly GCA_033026305.1). Taxonomy (NCBI): domain Eukaryota; kingdom Metazoa; phylum Chordata; class Actinopteri; order Cypriniformes; family Cyprinidae; genus Cirrhinus; species Cirrhinus molitorella. The sequence goes on along the minus strand of CM065117.1, from coordinate 25,403,061 downwards.
GAATGAAAGGAATCCTTCTTTCTTCATGGCCATACAATTGAATGAAGTGAAGTGGTCATATCTTTCGCTCGCTGATGCCCGATATTTCACATGTCAGATTAAGGAAAAGCTTTCTGTGGGAGAAATGAGGCGCATTTCAGCCTGAAGGTGACTCTCCATTGGAATTCGACAGCATTTCAGAAAGCCCTTTTCATTATTATTGAGCTATACACCCTATGACCTGTCAGACTGATTGAATGTAGAGTGCTCGTGTGACGGGACTTGGTTCACTGAACCAGAGTCTTATTCTTATTCAGCTTGTGCTCTGTTTACTTGTACTTCTAAAAGCAAATAGCCTGTTCGGTTTGATCTTATTTCATTTGTATTTTGTTATTCTTTTCTGTCTTGCCCGCAGTGACTCCCTGCTCATGTACAAATGACATGGATATAATTCTGTGGCTTGAAACACTGACTGTATGTCAGTTATTAATATTCATCCATCAAATAAGCCTTTGTTGGAAATACAGTGGCGTCCAAAAGTTTGAGACCGCTAGTGAAAAATGTTTCTGTTTTGCATAATGTAATACATTTTCAGCATAATAATTTGAGTGAAAAGTTGGAGTAAAACAATTGTTTTATGCTTTGCAGAATTTCTCAGTATTGATATGTCATATTTTGCTTTAATGATAGCAGCACTTAAGCCGGTGTGTCTGGAGGTGTCAGACGACTATAATTGCAAAGGCTAGAAATCACAAACAAAGATGTTATTTTTCTTCAAAATGGTGCTGTAGTTAGAATTACCTTGTTACAACACCATTCAAAAGTTTGGGGTCAGTAAGATTTAGAAGTATTTTATATTAGGGTTAGGCTACATTTATGTGTTAAAAAATACAGTAAAAACAACAATACTGTGAAATACAGTGCCCTCCACTAATATTGGCACCCTTGGTAAATATGATCGTGTTGTGAAAATAAATCTGCATTGTTTATTCTTTTGATTTCTCATTAAAAAAAATTCACAATATTCTAACCTACCACTGAAATAAAACAATGGAGCGTGAGGAGAAATCTCATTATGAAATAAATGTTTTTCTCTAGTTCACTTTGGCCACAATTATTGGCACCCAATTATTGCAATGTCCTTTTCCCAATATAACAGCTCTGAGTTTTCTCCTATAATATCTGATGAGTTTGGAAAACACCTGACAAGAGATCAGAGACCATTCCTTAATACAGAATCTCTCTAGATCCTTCAGATTCCCAGCTATCTTCCCACTAATTTTCTATAGGGTTCAGGTCAGAGAACTGGGACAGCCATTGTAGAAGATGGCAGAATTTTGTGCTGAATGACACATTTTTGTCCTTATTTTGATGTTTGTTTTGGATCATTGTGCTGTTTTTTGATTTGTTTTATCTGTTGGTATTTGATAGAATTCATGATGCCATGTCTCTGAACAAGATGTCCAGATAAATAAGCCCACGACATTAGAGATCCAGCAGTATATTTTACCATGGGCATAGTCATCCATCTTTAGTTTCATCTGACATAGAACTCAGTCCCGTTTGAAGTTCCCTTTGTGTCTGACTGAATATGCTGGAGTTTGTTGGATGAGCGAGGAGGATTTTTCTTGAAACCCTCCTGAACAACATGTGGTGATGTAGGGGCTGTTTGATATTTTTTAGGCTTCCTGACCCCAAGACTCAACTAGTCTCTGCAGTTCTCCAGCTGTCATCGTTTAGGAGTCTTTGGACACTCAAACTCTCCTCCTCAGCATGCATTAGAGCAATAAAGACACATATCCTCTTCCAGGCAGATTTGTAACATCTTTAGTTGGAACTTCTTAATTATTGCCCTGATGGTGGAAATGGGGATTTTCAATGTTTTAGCTATTTTAGCTATACATGATCCTTCAGAAATCAGTCTAATATGCTGATTTGGTGCTCAAAATAAATAAATAAATAAATAAATAAATAAATAAATAAATAGATAAAATTCCCTAAAAATCTTATGACTGTGAAATTTCGAGTGTATATTTTGGGAAGTATTCTGTAGAGAGTTTGTCCTCAGAAGAAACATGCTGATATGTAAGGTAGAGTGAACTTGAGTCAGCTGAGAAAACATGTTGACAGTGTTTCTTTTCTGTCTGTCTGGGTCTTACATAGCAGGATTTCTCAGCATCAACATTCAAACAGCAAGAGCAGCCCTTCGGCATTTTAATCCCATCTTTAGTGCACATTCTCCTCATAACATGAAGTGTGAGATCTCCTCCCATACATAGTCAGAACATGTTCAGCATCACTTCTCATATCTCACCCACCTAAAAATGTGTCCAGTTTTGCTAAACGTTTAGCGTTAACTTTGACATAACAGGCTATGATGTCCTGTCTGGATGTGCAGCTTGCCCTGCAATTTGTCTTAGTCTGTCATCCAGCATAAACCTTTAAAGGGATGAAAATTAAAAAATCATTATTTACTCACCCTCATGCCATTTCAAACCTGTCTGACTCTATAGAACATAAAATAAGCTATTTTTGGAATAATAATAAAAAAAAAACTATTGTTTTTCTCCAAATATTGTTGAACCCATTGTTTTTCATTGTATAGTTGACAGAGAGAGAGAAATGAATGAAAGTCAGTCAGTCAGGAAAGACATGGGGGTGAGTAAATAATATCTGACATTTAACTTTTGATGAACTATCCCTTTAAGATTCAGTGTCCCAAGAACAGAGTTTAAAGTCTAATTATAGATAGCATTTGAGAAGTAAAAGGCCAGCAAGACAGGGAATCTAACATGATGTGTTAATTGGTCCATACACAAACAGTATAGAGTCATTTGTTGAATTTCTTAAGATGATTTTAATATTTCGCAAGAATTAGTGTTTAAACGCGTTGCAGTGGCAGGCACATTAAACATCTTTTTAAAGGGCATGTGAGTCATGTTTCAGGCCTTGAAAAATTTCTGAGCTATGCATGAGGAACAATCAAATGAAAGGTATTGAATGGCATTTAAAAGGGGGATTTGTGTATTTCCTGTTATCAACTTAATTGCATGCTGTCGTCGGTTCATTTTCACACGTCCACGTCTCATTTTTCTAGTGCCACTGAAAAACTGTCAGATGTACGTTTCTGAACAAATAGGTATATATTCCTCCCATGCAACAGAAGGTTAAGTGATCATTGACAACAAGAGAAAAACACGGCAAGGTTGCTTCTGTGAACAAAGTGTGATGCAAAATACACGATGATTAGCATTCGACCATGGGCTCAGCATTCATTTGTATTATTCCTCATAATATTTTGAATGTAGATTAGTGGTTGGCACACGCGCTTCACAACATTTTACTGTTGCGTTCAGAGTTTGAGTGTGAATTTGTTAGCATTCCCATTCATTTCAATGGCAGTTACCTGACTATCACAGGATTCCCTGGAATTACATAATATGAAATTGTTAAGCTGTAATCAGCTGAGCTGTAAATACCATGCGACTAATTACTCTAGATTCTAGAATTATAGGAAAAAGTCAAGTGGCTAATGACACAAAATACCAAACCCTTCATTGGTGACTTATTTACTTGTGACATTAAAGGCAGCAGACAGGTAAAATATATAAAATTCACTTTCAGTTTTTTTTCTAAAGCCTTCCAAGCAAATTGATCAGTTTAGGCTACGTTTACATTTGAAACGGCATTTTCATTTTAAAATGGTTTCTGTCCCCATTAAAACGTTGGAAAATGTTACAATTGCTTTACTGCGTATCGTAAACCTCAAACTGCTCACTGAGATGATACAGACGGAACAAATATAATATGTTTTCATGGAATTCTTCTTTTTAGGATCATTTTATCCACAAGAATATCCCATCATTCACTGATGCGTCCAGTTCGCACTCACTCAACATTATGTTTGATCTAAAACTGCTCTCATGTTTTGCCATAAACAGCAATCATGAATACATTTTCTGTCATCTTTGCAGGACTATGGTATGAAGAGTGTACAAAGTAATATATCTGTAACAACAGTGTGAAAGCAGCACATAATATGCACAAGTCCGTCATAAACATACAGTGGGTACGGAAAGTATTCAGACCCCCTTAATTTTTTCACTCTTTCTTATATTGCAGCTATTTGCTAAAATCATTTAAGTTCTTTTTTTTTTTCCTCATTAATGTACACACAGCACCCCATATTGACAGAAAAACACAGAATTGTTGACATTTTTGCAGATTTATTAAAAAAAGAAAAACTGAAATATCACATGGTCCTAAGTATTCAGACCCTTTGCTGTGACACTCATATATTTAACTCAGGTGCTGTCCATTTCTTCGGATCATCCTTGAAATGGTTCTACACCTTCATTTGAGTCCATCTGTTTTTGATTATACTGATTGGACTTGACTAGGAAAGCCACACACCTGTCTATATAAGCCCTTACAGCTCACAATGCATGTCAGAGCAAATGAGAATCATGAGGTCAAAGGAACTGCCTGAAGAGCTCAGAGACAGAATTGTGGCAAGGCACAGATCTGGCCAAGGTTACAAAAAATTCTGCTGCACTTAAGGTTCCTAAGAGCACAGTGGCCTCCATAATCCTTAAATGGAAGACGTTTGGAATGACCAGAACCCTTCCTAAAGCTGGCCATCTGGCCAAACTGAGCTATCGGGGGAGAAGATCCTTGGTGAGAGAGGTAAAGAAGAACCCAAAGATCACTGTGGCTCAGCTCCAGAGATGCAGTTGGGAGATGGGAGAAAGTTGTAGAAAGTCAACCATCACTGCAGCCCTCCACCAGTCGGGGCTTTATGTGGCCAGACGGAAGCCTCTCCTCAGTGCAAGACACATGAAAGCCCACATGGACTTTGCTAAAAAAAACACCTGAAGGACTCGATGGTGAGAATAAGATTCTCTGGTCTGATGAAACCAAGATAGAACTTTTTGGCCTTAATTCTAAGCAGTATGTGTGGAGAAAACCAGTTTTTCAGCTGCAGGGACAGGACAACTGGTTGCAATCGAGGGAAAGATGAATGCGGCCAAGTACAGGGATATCCTGGACAAAAACCTTCTCCAGAGTGCTCAGGACCTCAGACTGGGCTGAAGGTTCACCTTCCAACAAGACAGTGACCCTAAGCACACAGCTAAAATAAAGAAGGAGTGGCTTCACAACAACTCTGTGACTGTTCTTGAATGGCCCAGCCAGAGCCCTGACTTAAACCCAATTGAGCATCTCTGGAGAGACCTGAAAATGGCTGTCCACTAGGGCTGCCCTCGACTAAGGATTTTTCTGGTCAACTAGTAGTCGCTCATTTTAAGCATTAGTCGACTAATCGTACGTTTATTAATAAAACATTTAAATCATTATAATGAACAAATTACCGCACCAGCGCATCCATCTGTCCTGCAGTAAGCGCATGTCTGCTCAGCTTCCACACAGACAGCCCACATTTCTCTAGGTCAGTGGTTTGCAAACTTTTTTAAATATATGTATATATAGCCTAATTTGCGCGCATTGGGATTGTCGCTCTCTGAACGCGGAATATTAAAATTGCTTTTGAATGCGTGCCGCGTTTTACTTTCGTTTTAACGGTTGCGTGAAACTCTCCGCGGTACTGAACGTGCATTCTACATGCACGTCTAAAGGCTTTGTTATAATGAGAGGATTAAATAGCTTGCAGAACTCAGGACTGAACAAAAAGCGTTTTCAGCGGTGAGTGGAACTGATAACTCACTAACTGATAAACGCAAATACAGATACGCACTTAACACTGCATTGTACAACATTACATGTAAAGTCGCTACTACTTACGTTTCAGATAATAAGCCATATTTGAGGTTGATGAATGATAAGCGAATGTTGGGTGTACTGCCCAATGTATACTGTGTAACTATTACCACACATACTATAGCCATTAACGATCTCTCCGTGAGATTTATTTATTTATTTAAATCTGCGACTAAACGACTAATAAAATTTTGGTCGACCAAGCCTTTTCTGGTCAACTAACGCTTAGTCGACTATTAGGGGGCAGCCCTACTGTCCACCAACGTTTACCATCCAACCTGACAGAACTGGAGAGGATCTGCAAGGAGGAATGGCAGAGGATCCCCAAATCCAGGTGTGAAAAACTTGTTGCATCTTTCCCAAAAAGACTCATGGCTGTATTAGATCAAAAGGGTGCTTCTACTAAATACTGAGCAAAGGGTCTGAATACTTAGGACCATGCAATATTTAAGTTTTTCTTTTTTAATGAATCTGCAAAAATGTCAAAAATTTTGTCTTTTTCTGTCGATATGGGGTGCTGTGTGTACATTAATGAGGAAAAAAAAAGAACTTCAATGATTTTAGCAAATGGCTGCAATATAACAAAGAGTGAAAAATTTAAGGGGTCTGAATACTTTCCGTACCCACTGTAGGTATCTATTAGTATAATATGTCTGACATGGCTAAACATGTCATCCTTTTTAAATACCTCCATTTTCACAGTTCACGCTACAATGTGAAAACGGCAATTTCAGTTTTATCCACAGCGTTGTCAAAAAGCTCAGTTTACCTTGAAAAAAATGGCATCTCAGTGTGGATGGAAGGCCAGAAATGGAAAGATGTTTTAAACAAAAATATATTAGTGTGGACAAGGCCTTAGTGAAAAATCTACTATATAACATTGGTTGTTGTACATATCACTACAGTTTCAATTAATTAAAATTAATGCTCTTCTAGCCTGTTTCTACAGGTTTTTGAGCTCTTTTATTGTGTTGTATTTCACAGGACTCTCATCCAAACTCCACATCACAAGTGCAGTGCTGTACCAGGTGAGCTACTGAGCAAGTTTACTGTCAAAAATGCAACAAATATGAAACTGATTATGTGATAGAATTGTCATAATGTATTATGCAGTATGGTCAAAGTGTTTTGAGGTCATAACATAGTGTTGTGTAAATATGGGTTTATAAATCAATAATCTGTCCCATACATATTAGTTGTGTAAAAAGGAATAAAAGTTGAAAACATTGCAGCTGGAAACTGTGGTTAATTAAATGTATATGTACATATTTGGAGCTTTGCACTTTTTTTTGGAAATATATGCTGTGTCTGAAAGCCTACACTGTAAAAAATAATACACTACATCTACTCAATAAAATTGTGGCAACAGATTACAAGCAATAATATTAATTAAATTCAACAACTATTGAGGAATGAGTTAAAATTAATCAAACATTTCTTTAAAAATTAGCCATTGAAATTGAGTAGATGCAAATAGCACACAAAAAAATAAATTGAAATTTAAACAAAAATATTGTTTTCATCAGAGCACTATGGTAATGAATACTACTTAAAGGAATTGTTTTGATTTAATACAAATCACATAATTTATTATTTTTAATGTGGATTTTTTTTTTTATAATTTCAGGTATGAATAAGAGACACATACATTTAAAGATGACTTACAAACTTCTGCTTTATTGCCAACAACAGTTACAACAGCATCAATATTCTCTCAACAGAACCAGCTGTTTTTTTTTTAATCCACAATTACTTTCTAAGGCATATAAATTCAAGTCTGCAGAACAAAGTCTTTTTTTTTCTTTTTAGGTACAAATTGTTTAAAATAAACAATGCAGTTAAATTTTTTTGGAATCTTTCTCCTTCTATACACAATATGTTCAAATATGTGAAGTCTTTGTTTGGTAACATGAAACCACAGAAGAGTTAAAAACACTTGATTTTTAAGTCAGCAGTTTAGACTTGAGTGACTAGACTCAGTAATCTATAACCACCATCCAAGATAAGTTTTACAAATACCTTAAAGTATACTTTAGATGCCTGGGATAATGGAGATTCAGTGAATACATCAAACCAAGGAGAACTTGAAGCAAGCCCTGGGAACACCTTCAAGGCCTGTAACTTTCTTCCCCTCGATAATACTTCCAATGTCCTTTGGACTGTCAATGGATGCTCCCGTCTTGGTCACAATTACTGCCATCACAAGCTGTTGAATTCCTGTACGGTCTTCATTTCAACAGCAGGGACACTCAAAACCTATGAAATATTGATCAAAAGATGAGATCGGAAACTCAATGTGTTTAAGCAGAAAGTTCAATCAACAATATTATGGCATCTTCAGGAAGTACACAATTTTGATATTTATTCACACTTCTGGTATATTAAAATAAAGATTGTTTACTTTGAATTCATTGATGAGGTCTCCTCCATGTTCCCCAATGAATTCTATAATACAGATGATGACCACCTCTTGTCATATCAACAGAACACCTGAGAAAAAAAAAAAAAAAAAAAAAAAAAAAAAGAAATAATGTTACGCAGAGAGGTTAATTAGTGGCGTAAACAGGGGTGCAAAACATGTCAACAGGTGAGCAACAAACTGTATAAGCCACCCAGTGTTCCTGCCCCCACAATATTTTGTTCCTTGCTACTTTCACCATTTGGCTTCATCACATGTGATTAAAAAAAAAAAAAAAAAGGATTAAGTACATTTTTAGTACACTTTATAAATTAAACAGTGCTTGAATCTATCAACAGAGGTTGTTGAATAAAAACCTAATGGCACTGTATTATCCTCTGTACAGCTGATTTGAAACTGAAGTTAATACAAGTTGAACTTATATTAATAGACATTTCCTATTGAATGTTTTCTGTTCAAGTCCATGAAATAAACTCTAGGTTGTTACAATAATTTGTTACTTATTATAATTTAAAATGAAGGGGAAGTACTACCTACTGATCGTGAAGAAAAAAACAATTAATCTCACCCTTATATAAAACAACAAGTAGCCAAATGGCTTGCATACTTCATTATAAACTTTACCTTCAGTAGTTCCATCTCAGGTTTCAGTCTTTCTCTCTTTTCATTGCTGTTCTTCTTAAGTTCTCTTCTGCAAAAATAAAGTTAATAGAAATGTGGAAAGTTAATAACTGTATACCAAAATATGTAACATTTATAGCGATCATTTATTATTTTCCTGAAACACAAAATAACAGGATGTGTAACTATGCGGAAAGATTAGATTCAAAGAATTTTAATTTACTAAAGATACACGCTTTCACTGTTGCTAGTGTGCCAGTGTTTACGGTTTGATTAACGCGGAGCGTCCTGGCAGATCTCCGGTCAGGTCCTCACAGATGTATAAAATAATTTGATTTCGAATTTCAATCCTATGATTCTGTTCAACAAAACGCACTTATGTTCATGGATTATTATTCGTAATATGCCAACATGAGGGATTGATATGGAGAAGTGCATTAGAGTGACGGAAACGACGTGCACATTGTTCAATGGCAGCGCTAACGTTAATCACTAATGATTTCCCATACTTCATGAGCAACGAATTCCTACAGCCATTAAACAGTGTTGTTCGTTCAGCAGCAGTTTTGTTAAGATACAAAAATATTGGCTACATGAACGAATTTTTCATTTGATTGACGCCTATATTAGATAAAGCAGACAATTCTAACAATTAACAACAGATTTTTCATATATAAATTAAATAATATTCCTTACCTTTGTGAAATTAACTGAAAAAGAGCACCGATCAGCTTTGTCCTCAGGAAACTTCAGGGTATGAATGCCTCTTGTTCACGAGCTGATTAACATGGCCGTTGTAACAGGAAGTGCTTGTAAATTGAAAACAGCTCACTTCCATCATGTTGATTTCATTCAATATTCTCTCTATTTGGAGTTGATTAAAAAATATAACTAAATCTTTAACAAAATAATTGAGTAGGTTTTATTCTAGTCATTTTTAATTAAATTTAATGTAAAAAATTGTTTAAAAAGCAAGAAATTAATTTTGTTAAATAAAGTTTAGACATTAAATTTAATGAAATCTACAAACCTACAGAATGACTTTTTACAGTGTAGACAGCTCACTTCGCAGGTAGCGTTTTTGCACAAAGGCACCTCATGAAACTGATTTTGGACAGCCTTCATAACTGTTTAATGATCTACAACAAAATAAAATGAGATTTGATGATAACTGAACAAATATTTAATTACTATAATAAAGATTTTTTGCTAGAAATAACATGTAAAGTGCAAAAAGTTAGTCAAAAATACAGTTACACAATAACTGACCACCAAACACAACTTTCAGATGCCATCTTTATTTTTTCAGCTCAACTGTCACGAAATAGAACGCACAGGTCTGTGGGATATCAAAGACAGCGAAGGATACATCTATGCTGCCTTCAAAATGCGATCAGAAGAAGGTACCTCCGGAGAAAGGAAGTGAAGCAGAATTTGGATTCAGATGTGCCTCAATAAAAAAAAAAAACGCTGTTAAAAATCATACCAACCCCAGTCCTGTACCTTCCCCAATTCCTGTCAATAGAGTGACCATATGTGCTATTATTCTCGGACACGTCCTGGCCAGGATTTCTATGTTGCCTAAAATATCTAGGTTTTGGCTTTGTTTGTGACTTTTCAATGTAAAAATGCACTATATATTAACTTAAGCAAGTATGAAAACAGGAAAACAAAGCCTAAAACAGATCCTGGCCAGGCTGTGTCTGGGGAAAAATGGCACACATTTTTTACTTAGCATATGCTAACATTATAATTGGCTATCAAATCTATGGAGTATGGGCACACATCTTCCACAATCCTACAAAATCTAATTGAGTGTTCTAATTAGCAAAAGCTGCACTTACCCACATGTAGTGATTTTTATTTTCTTAATAAGCCCAAACTATGATAGCCGCCTATCTCGGGTGGGCCCTTATCATCATGGAAACAGTTGGCATGGCTGTTTAGCCCCGCTGTCCCTTCCCCCAATCTCTATTTAGACAAGCTAAGAATTTGGCAACAAGAATGCCCAGTAAATAAAAGGCGTTTACAGTGCCTCAGCCCTCATCTGCTTTATGACCCACAGCTGTCATTCCAGGAAAGTAGCTTCGAAGGAGAATGGCATAAACTGGGTGCCTGGTTGCCATAAAAAGATCAAACAGGAAAACAGACAAGGTTTGCCAGAAGTTTGCCACCAGCTCCACCGTGACCTTGTTAAGTCCGGTCGTCCCACAGCTTACGGCATTGCTGACCCTTGATCCGCATGTCATGGTGGCATGACTGACAAGTAATGAGTCTTGTGCTTCCATGGTGATGATGACAAGGGACAAAAAGCAAGGCATGATGTGTAACTATTGATACTCTATTCAGTAGCTGATTGGACATGATAGAAAATTGTGTTACTGTGTATCTTTTTCAGTAGTGCTGGTACATTAAAGACATTTATAATGTTAAGAATCATGAAAAATGTTTAATGGTTTATTAACCAGAACAACTGTTTTCAACACTGATAATAATAGGAAATATTAGCATATTAGAATGATTTCTGAAGGATCATGTGACACAGAAGACTGGAGTAATTAAGCATTTTAAAATATACTAAAACAACAGTTATTTTAAATTGTAATAATATTCACAATATTACTGTTTTGCTGTATTTTTGATCAAATAAATGCAGCCTTGGTGAGCATATGGGCCTTTAAAAACATTTGTAAAAAACATCTTACCAACTCCAAACATAAATAGTAGTGTACATATCACATTTTATTGCCAAAACTAAAAATATGAAATAAGCATTTAATTTATTTGTGTTTTCAGTAACAAACTAATGATTTAGCCTAAAAGCACTAACTGCTAAGAGGAGCTCTTTTAATTAGCTATAACAAAAATATTTGCTGATCAGACATTAAGCAAAGGAGACCAAAAACAGCAGATCATATATGACACACATACTTGGTAGGATTTATTCATTTTTTAATTCTCACTAGGGTCACCAGCTGATCTTGGACTGCCACTGGCACCCCCTCAAAAAATAGGCCCATGTCATGCCTTGTGCAGCCAGTCCTTATAGGAGACTTCAAATGGCAGACAGTCACATGACCCTGCATTGAGGGCATCTAGCTGATAAGGACTGACAGTAAGGTTGATTGAACAACCAGATTTCTCTAGAGGTAAAAGCAGCTCTTTGCCAACAGCATCAGATTTTGCAACTACATCTGTAACCGTAATCTAGGTCATAAATGTAGCAACTTCTCTGTGATCAGCATTATTTGACAAGCTCTACCACCAGATGACTCAAAACTGAAAAAGTCATGATGTATGACTGACAGCCATTTTCAGTACTCAGATAATTTAGATCTTGTTACGTCTTGAGGGGAAATTTATGGGAAGTCTGCATTTTTGGTTTGGTTGATTTGAACAAACTATGAGGCTCAAAGAATGATTTACTGATTTAACTGAATCATTAAACAGCTTGAAATCCCTGTGCTTTGTAGTGAAACTGGTCAATCAGTATTGTGTCATTTTTACTGGTCCAGTAAATGGCACTTAAAGAAAATTCAGCTTAATTCAAAACCAATCAAAGTGAATCTTGCAACTTTGTTGCACATATTATGGCAGTTCATTATGTTTCATCATGACTCGTGTTTCACAGGACTCATAACCAAGTGCTCAGTTTCATAAAAGCAGTGCTGTACCAGGTGAGCTACCAAGCAAGTTTACTTTGTCAGAAAATGCATATGGATCTGGTGGCATTAAAACATCAACAGCTTTTATTAGGTTTCACACAAATTATGTTTACAGGGCAGATAATAAATAATTAGTAAACACTAATTACTTAATTACACTCAATTAATGCACTCTTATGACCTCAAAACATGTTTACCATAGTGCATCAATTGTAAGTACTACATTTTGACATTTACTTCACATAACCAGCTCCATATGTATGACTTTTCTGACAAAGTAAACTTGCTTTGTAGCTCACCTGGTACAGCACTGATTTTATGATGCTGAGCACTTGGTTATGGGATTCAGTGCCACGTATAGAAAAAGCTGTAAGACAAGGCGCATTGGTCAAAGGTGTCCATATAGCACATATTTACATCGAAAATCTAATTTACAAAAGCAGTGGAGCTTTGTAAACATCTCAGAGTAATCACGTCATCTCCACAAGAATGCTGTGATTGGCCAGTTTGGACCAAAGCAGACTTTATTCGTCAGCGCATTCTATGTGCTTATACCTGTAATCTCGTTCTGAGTTCACACTGAGCACATAACCGGTAATTTACTGGTAATGTTACAACTCCTAATACCGGTAAATTGCCAGAATGAATTTACTGATATTTTCTTGAAAAGGTCCTGTTCACACATGATCTCTTAACAGTAATTTACCGGTAATTTAGCAGTAAAGACTGTATGTGTGAAAGGGGCTAATGTAGTGAAACTATTTTATTTTAAAGTGTAGCTTGAGTAACTTCTTGAGTAACTTCTGACAAGCAACAGTATTTTCCCAAAACTGGTTCATGACAAATCAAACTCAAGAGCTCAGGTTCAGACATTGTACTTTGGATGACAGAACGAGAATTCCCACTAGCCATCAAATAACAGAAAGTTGTATGCTGGATGGAATATCAAAATTGTCATAACTTATTATGCTCAGATTTGAAGAGGGAATATATAGTGTCACTCTTTCCAGGAGCAAAGCCTTGAAGGATTTCTGCAGGGCATGATTTAATATTCATATCTGTGCAATAAATTAACCTTATGTGACATAGAATGTGCTCGCTCCTTCTCAGAGCTTTAAATATTTATGTGCATTTTAGTTCTTGTTCAGCTCTTCGGACAATGTATTGTGACCTACATTGTGCAGCTCTTAAATTGGCGTCATATTTTTACACAACAACTCTGTGTTTTTGGGACTCTCGCTTTCTCATTGTCTTTGTGTCTACAAAACGTTTTAGATAAGTAGGGCATATCCCACACTTTTTTACAATTTTGGTTGATTAAATTTTTGAATAGACGGTGGTATACTTTTTATTTTTATTTTAGTATTGTATTTCTTGCTACAACGATGATGATGATGATTATTATTATTATTGAAGCAGTCAGTAGTAACAATATGTGACCCTGAAACACAAAACCAGTCATAAGGGTCAAGTTTAGATATATACATCATCAGCTGAATAAGCTTTCCATTGATGTATGGTTTGTTAGTATAGGACAATATTTGGCCGAGATACAATCGCCTTTAAAGTTGTCAAAATTAAGTTCTTAGCAATGCATATTAATAATCAAGAATTAAGTCTTAATATATTTATGGTAGGAAATGTACAAAATATCTTCATGGAACATGATCTTTACATTTTTGGCATAAAAGAAACAATTATAATTATGACCCATATAATGTATTTTTTGCTATTGCTACAAATACTGTACAGCCATGCTACTTAAGAGTGGTTTTGTGGTCCAGGGTCACATATAAGATGATTCTAACACTGTTGTGGTTTTGCTATTATTTTGTATTATTTTATTATTAAATAATATTTTATAGATTTTTATTTTTATATTTACTAAATAAACATACAGATCTTAATTGTTAACCCATTTTCCATTGTAATGCAATGTCTGATTTTAAAATGGTTTTGAAAGGATGAATTTTGAGGTTTTAAGTTTTCAAGTGAGATATAATTTCTTATTTATTATAAAGAGGCAAAAAAGAAAGTCTTTTTGTGAAAAAGGTCAGAACTCCTGTTATGAAGTAGATTTTTGAAGTGCACTCTTGTCATAAATCAATCTATTACTTTTCCTACATCATTTGTAACACAAAAAATTCTAAAAATTTATATTTAGGAATCTTAGACCTTTCCAGTGATATATAGTTTGTCATGATTAAATTAGAATTTATTTGTAAAATGAAGTAAACTTAGACGTCCCACTGAGGGGACTGAGGATAACAAATATAATATTATTTATATTATTTATATATGTTTTTATTTATATGAATTTTATATAACACTTTATTTTTACTATTATTTAATATTTTGTTATATTTTTTTTTATATTAATTACATAAATATAAAAATCTAGTATATTATTCACAAAAATGCTCTCTTCAATTTTTAAATACCATATATAATATTCTTGTTTTTATTAAAGTTTATATTTATTTTTCTTAGTTATACAAATAAGACCATTATTATTATTATTATTATTATTATTGTTATTATTATTATTAGACTGATTAAATAAATATAAAAATGTTATAAATATAAATATTATTCACAAAAATGTTCTTTTTAATTTTTAAATACCAAATATGTTGTTTTTATTAAAATTATTATTATTATTATTATTGCAACAGTAAGTATATGTATATGTGTATATATAGATAGATATATAGATAGATAGATAGATAGATAGATAGACATGTCTACGCATTTAATTTGGAAATTGTATTAATTAAACAAACTAACAAACAAACAAAAAACTTGGAGAGCGGATTTTGCCTAGTCATTTCATAAGTCTCCATTGATGCGTGTGTATGTCTGTCAGTGTAACCAGGTCAGATCTTTGTTGTCTGAGAGCTGCTATGCTCAATTAGTGCTGACCTTGAGTGACTGCAATCGATGGAAGCCACAGCGGAGTACGTTTTATTATGCGGACAACAGGCTCATTTCAGTGTGAAATGAGAGCGTGCGAGTCACATCAACTCCAGTGTGTGCCACCCAGCTCACTGACCTCGGGAGTATGGTATCGCAGTCTTTAACAAGAGACGATTTGTTTGGCTGACAGTAAAATCATTGAGCACAATAAGGACATGTATGCAACAAACAAAACACAACAATCAATCACAAGCTCAACACTGGAAGAACAATTGGTATAAACTAAATACATTAGAATGAATAATAAAGAACATCCCGATAGGCCGCAGCAGCAGGGACTGTGGTTGAGTCACTGCGGGCCAACCGGTGCGGACAGCGGAGACGGCTGCATGAAGAATACACGCAGAACACCTCATTACCAAGCACTCAGAGGTATCCAGTGACAAGGACCTAAAAATAGTGGATTCTTTTCTGGCCTGTCTGAAAAGGTTGCATTCTACCCTGGCATTCAGAATTTGAGAGATAACATAACTGACTGCGGACTGTCCTCAGGTGACGCTGAATAATTAATAGATAGGAAGTGCTAACGGCTATAAGATTTGCAAATTGCCAGGACATAGAGGAAGACAATAGTCTCAGAGACACATTGTTAGAATGTTCAGTAAAGTAGTCACAGCTGAAAACATTTGAATGTATGTCTTCTGGAATGATCTGGATTGTTCCTGTTATGAAATACTATTTATGCTGTGTAACATTTGAACAATGAATATGTCTGTTTTGTATGTAAGTATTTCTATAAAAGGGTATACCAGAGTTTGAGAAATATGCTCTGGTCAGACTCAGGCATGTACATTGTATTACTTATAATCTGATTACTTGGGTAATTGCAAAAACATTAAGCAGGATGGAAATAAAGGCCTAAAGTTAGCCACTACTAAGTAAGGGATTGTGATCTCTAAAGGCATCTAATATTGTATTGAAATTTTGATGTGTACGAATGCTTATTTTGATGTTTTGTTATACCAACAGGGAGTTCAGAATTGCATTCTAAATACATAGACATTAATACGGAGTTGGTCCCCCCTTTGCAGCTATAATAATCTTTACTTTTCTTGGAAGGCTTTCCTCAAGATTTACAATCTCCATTCAATGGGGTTGAGGTTAGGGTACTTAGGCTTGTAAAATCGCTAGTCTAACATCCCAGGACTATTGTGTCTTCCAGTCGGGCTACCAAAATTGACCCCTTGGCATCGCTTTCTGATGCACAGAATTCTAATGCCTTGCATGCATCATTTGTAAAAATAGAAATCATTTTATATACGTTTATACTCATAGATATTTTGAAGCACATATCCCCACCCCTACCCTACCCTAAACCTACCCACTTCTGAGCAATAAAAAAACATGTAACAGGCAAATGAAAGTACAGTTACAGGTTTTTATTGCAAAAACTGACCATAAAAAAGCAGTATAAAAGTATAGAAAAAAAAAGTTGTGTTGTATTCCAAGTCTTATGAAGTCATACGATATCTTTATCTGAAGAACAAAGTAAAGGTTTTAATTGCTGAAAATGGTCGTAAAGGTTTTAATTGCTAAAAATGACCCGCTCCCTCAAAGCCCTTACATCTCATTCGAACGATACTCCCGAACATTAGCATGATGCAATCGGTCGCAAGATACACATGAGCCAATGACATTTCACAACCAAAGCTGACTCGATGCTTCTTCTGGTGGCAATTTTTAATTTGTGCTCAGACGGCACACTGGATCTAAGCTTTACAGCAGATGGAGACGATGATTCCTCACGCAAATCCATCGTTTTGCCTCGGAAGACTTGGAATATTAATACTTTTTGAATCAGTTAAGACTGTAGTTGTATCTACCTGTTGCATTCTGTGTTTTATCTTGAAAAAAATCATCTGGGGCGGTGATTTGGGTGCCCTAAGCAAATTCCAAGTATGGGGCCCCAACACAATCACTATGTGCTCTTTTACACCTAACCCTTATTTTGCTCGCTCGCTCTCGTAGCTTATAGTTTATTTATCCTTTTACAACCAGTAATTAGTCAACCTGATGCTGTTCTAACGCCATATTAGGCTACCTTTTTTCAGATCACAAAAGAAGACATAAAATGCTTGCATTACATTAAACATTACATTATCCCATGCAACTCATTTCATATTCCAAGTGTTCTAATGGTATACAGTAGAGTTTGCAGAGAAACAAAACAAAAATGTAATCTATTGTTGAAGGAACAACACTCCCTAAAAACTCCCTAAAGTTAAACAGACTAGTTTTACCATTTTCAGATCCATTTAGCTGATCTCCGGGCCTGACGGTAAAACTTTTAGCATAGCTTAGCATAAATCATTGATAAATCATCCTATTTAAAACTTGACTCTTCTGTAGTTACATTGTGTCCTAAGACTGACAGAAAATAAAAATTTGCGATTTTCTAGGCTGATATGGATAGGAACTATACTCTCACTCCGGCGTAATAATCAAGGAACTTTGCTGCTGTACCATGGGTGCAGCAGGTGCAATGATATTACGCAACACCTGAAAATAGTCCCCAGCTAGGTGACTTCCGACGTGACCAGCACTAAGCCACTAAGCTAATAGAATAGCTGGGGACTTTATACAGGTGCTGTAATATCATTGCGCCTGCTGCACCCATGGTACGGCAGCAAAGTTCTTTGATTAGTACGCTGCAATGAGAGTATAGTTCCTATTCATATCAGCCTAGAAAATCACAACTTTTAATTTAGTTAGTCTTAATACACAATGTAACTACAGAGGAGTCAAGTTTTAAATAGGAGAAATATTGAAACTCTTTGGTCATTTTTGAGTGAGATGTTCTAATGATGATCTAATCAGATTTAATAATTTATGCTAAGCTATGTTAAAAGTGCTACCGTCAGACCCAGAGATTGGCTGAATGGATACGAAAACGGTAAAACTCACCTGTTTAAGTCTAGGGGAGTTGGAAAATGAGGCTATTTTCAAAAAAATAAAAAAAAAAGTGGAGTATTCCTTAAAGCGTAAATCTCCTGTCATTGCATTCGTGCATTCATACGAGTGCAAAGCAGTTCTCACTGGCGCTTAGGAAAAGCACATAAGAGAGTCATTTTGAAACATTAAGATAAATGAACTTATGACTTGGAACGCAATACTTTCTTTATTGAGGTGAATATCTTTGTTCTGAGACAGGCAGTATTATACAGCCTAGAATGTGTGCAAAGAGCGTTCCCTCATATAATTACTAAAAGCCGTCACTCACTTCAGTTCATTTCGACATTCTGTTAATAAGCTCTCTACACTGCGGCATTTTGAGTGGTGAGTGGATTCTAACTTTAACACTTCTGGTTATTGCATTCAAGAAATCAATAGAAATGTCTATGATTGGCTACATTGCTCAACACTGCAAATATGTTTTACCCGGGGCCCTAAGTGGCCGCTTACCTTGCTTAAATGTTTAGTCCACCCCTGCAAGTGGCTAGGCTAAGGGGTAGGAGTTTACATACTCATAAATTTGTGAATAGTGTAATAAAGTGAAAATTAATAAATAAAATTATTGTGACTGTTTACATTGAAAAATTACACCCCAACATCTATGCAATAATGACAAAATTATTACCCAATATATAGTTTAATTGTGATGATAACATTTCCAATGCCAATCGAGGCTGCATATTGCTGTCAAAGGTTTCTTATTCAAAGCAATGGAGAACTCTGCACTTCGAAATTTTTTGCTAAAGGGGTACCCTGCGTCGAAAAGTGATGGCAAAGGTTGTGAGTGAGAATGTGTTGGCCCGATGGGCTGTCTATAATACAGGATTCCCGCAAACCTTTAAATGTCTTCAATTAAGGTATATTTCTGCCACTCCAAAAGCACCTCCTACTGGCAGAGAATACGCTGCAAAAATTTAGTAAACTTAGAGTTGTAAATGTTATTTATATATATATATATATATATATATATATATATATATACATACAGTATATGTGTATATATATATATATATATATAACAAATAGTTGTTCAACCTTAATTTTCCGAAGCTACGAGAATACTTTTTGTATGCAAAGAAAACAAAAATAATGACTTATAATTTGTCACCTCCGCATCACCGTAGCACCATTTTGGAAAGTATCCGCTGGACGCAAACAGTGTACGCCGTTCTGTGTCAGTTGCACCAAACAAATGTTTTCTAAATTTATTTACGCTTTGATTTGAATTAAAACAGTGTATCCCTGTGGTGCAGCTGACAGAGAGAACAGCGAATTGTTGAATAAAGTCGTTGTTTTTGTTTTCTTTGCATACAAAAAGTATTCTTGTAGCTTCATAAAATTATGGTTGAACCACTGATTGCAGATGGACTATTTTGACAATGTCTTTCATACTTTTCTGGGCCTTGACAGTGTTATTTACCTGCCAGTCAACGGGACAGTCACAAACCTCCCAGTTTTCATCCAAAATATCTTAGATAGTGTTCTGAAGACGAATAAAGCTTTAAGGGTTTGGAACGACATGGGGGTAAGTGATTAATGACAAAAAATTTCATTTTGGGGTGGAGTAACCCTTTAAATTTTTTAAAATAATAAAAAATATTCTGTAGATACTCTGTGAATAAAATTCCCTTCTGATATTTGTGTTTTGGAAATGTTTTTGATTAAAAAAAATAGTTAACTAGTTAAATTGGCAAAAGCTAGCTTTAAAAAAAATAAATAAATAAAAACAAAACAAACAAAAAACTACTTAAAACTAGTTATATTTCAGGGTACCAAAATCTGAAGAGTGCTTGCCAGAAGAGCTACCATAGATTTTCAAATGTTGCAAGCTCTGGTTCAGTGCTGGCTAATCAAGTTATTCAACACCACACTCATCCACCCATGTCTTTATGGATTGTACTGAGTTACAGTCATGCTGGAATAGAAAAGGCCTTTTCTAAAACTGTTCCCACAAAGTTGGAAGCATAGCATTGTCCAAAATGTCTTAGATTTCCAATTTACTGGAAGCAATGGGCCTAACCCAACTCCTGAAAAACAGCCCAATACCATTATTCCTCCTCAACCGAAGTAGGGGTTTCATGATATAGCCGTATTGGCGATAATCACGATCAGGACTTGGCATTAGCACCTGCCATTGGTGGATTTCACCACTTGCTTTAATCTTGAATGAATCAGCCATCTGAACGAATCGTTTGAATAATTACCTCAATGACTCACTCATTAAGACTTTACTTCACTTTCTGCCCCCTATTAATGGTTTACTTTCATATTTAAAAGTAGCTTATCTTATGACAACTTTGCCACAATGCAGTCAGGCAGGTAATGTTTTCCTGGCATCTGCCAAACCCAGACTCACCCATCTGACCATAAACAAAAACAAAACAAAGAAGCATGATTCATCCCAATCCCAAGAAAATATGTTTTGATTTAAATATTTTGATCACAGTAAGGGAATGAATGCATATCTGGAATTTTTCCTTTTTTGGTTCCTTCAACCAAAGTAAATGACATAAAGTATACACTATATATATATATATATATATATATATATATATATATATATATATATATATATTTCATTCATACTCAACGCTGGAGGGCGCCCTTGCACAGAAAATCCACAAGCGATACTCAGAGGAGTAATAAAACGAATAACTTTCCATGTATTATATGGACATATTACTGTAGCTGAATAAAATGCAGAGAAATGTTTAGACTGATGAAACATGAAGTAATTAATACACCACTGCAACAGTATCTGGTTTATCTGTGTTCTTTAAGCCATCTCAGGTATTTTCATAAATAATAATAAAGTATATTTTAAAAATCAACAGTGGTAATCAGCATTACCTTTATAGAATACAAGATAGTTGCCTATCCACCTTATTCCTCAATGCGGAAGTAAGCCTATGCGTGAGCCCAATATCAGAAAATAATAATAAGAAAATAATTTGATTGGTCTAGCTTTGAACCAGTTAAACCAATTGCGTCACAAAACTTCACACACTGGTGATGCCTGCTGGTCAAAATGGTGTAAAAACAAAACCTGCATTAAAAACAGCTTTTAAAACCAACTTCAAATGTTTTATTGAAAGTATAATATGTCGAATGCAATTAACAAATTAAATACCATTAAATATGACGTGTCTGAACAATATGTGTTCTTTTATTCATTTGCAGGGCTTGTTTTGTTTGTTTGCCAATAAGAGACTGTTAACTACTACTCTTCCTTTTAATTACATGTCTTATTAAAAACTGGAAAAACTTATCCAAGATCAGGTAAAAACCACATATAACCAGATATAGCATGATTCACTGCACCCAAGCATTATTTATTTATTTGAAGTTTTTTTTTTTTTCATTTATGTACATATTGCGATATATATATATATATATATATATATATTAGTGGTGTCAAAATTAGCGCGTTAACGCAGGAGATTAATTTTTTCATTTTAACGCGTTAAAAATATTTAACGCAATTAACGCATGGGCGGGGCCACCCCACTCACAACTGCTTATGAAATGCTTTTATTTAAATGCGCAGAGCGTCTTTACGAACACATCAAACAGGAGACTTTTCAGATGCGCGCTCCAACTTTACTTCAGCACCAGACGCGAGTCAAACGACCGCGGAAGCAGTACCGGTGACGGGGAGCTTAAGTAAAACGTTAGTGAACTGCGGTCAGATGAGATGCTGTCAGGCCATATGTCGGTAAAAACGAATTTAATTGTCCTGTCAGCCTATATACTCTGTTTGTAGCGTGCGCTCTTGAAGTTCACGCGCAAATGTGCCGACGCGCGCTGTATTAGGCTATATTAAACCCAAATGAAACTGCGAGCATGCAAAGTCGTAGTTGTATCGTCAGGTAAAACATGAATTCACAAAAAAAAAAAAAAAAACGATTAAAGCTGCCTTAACTGTGCGTGTAAGAATTTATTATTTATAGGTCAAAGCAGTGTCAGATCAAGTTCAGCAGTGACAACCTTTAAAGTAACAGCAGCCAAAATATCCTTATAACCAGTTGCTGTGATGTCTGTTTATTAAGGAACAAAATTAAAAAGAGGAAATTAATAACTAAGTTTTATCTTTATATAATTTAGAATTTTATATAATTTAGGCTATATTGTCTTGCTGAAGGGCACAGGTAGCTACTATATATATATGACATTTATTATAATGGGTTTGTGTGAAGATTGTTTCAAGTTCACTTAAATTATTATTAGTTATTTTTTTAAAGTCTAATAAATGTTAAAGTGATAGCTCTTAATGATACTGTAATGTTGAATGATTATATATATATATATATATATATATATATATATATATATATATATATATATATATATATATATATATATATATTCAATGGTTAAGAATTAGGGGGGAAAATCAATCAGTGACATTTGTCTTCAGTCCTAAAACAAGATGGTGTTAAACAAATATTACAAATATATGTTCTTTATGTTGTTTCTACATTAATTTGAAGCATTAAAGTGAAATTATTGCAATATAAAAGTATAATTAAAAACTTTAATGTCAGGTAGAATGTGCGATTAACTATTTTTTTTTTTTTTTAATCGATTGACACCACTAATATATATATATATATATATATATACATACATACATACATACATACATATATATATATATATATATATATATATATATATATATATATATATATATATATACATATATATATATATATATATATATATATACATATATATATATATATATATATATATATCACAGAATTATTTCTGAGGGATCGTGCGACTGGAGTAATGATGCTAAAAAATCAGCTTTGAAATTACAGGAATAAATAACATTTTTTAATATATTCAGTTATTTTAAATAATATAAATATTGAAAAATGGTACTGTTTTTGCTGTTCTTTGGATCAAATAAATGCAGGCTTGATGCAATCTTTTGAAAAAAACTTTTGACTATATATATATATATATATATATTATAATATTTAACCATTGAATATATATATAACCATTCAACATTACAGTATCACTGAGAGCTATCACTTTAACATTAAATAGCATGCTTTATATGGAATATATATATAGCACTGTATATATATGTAGTGGATTTCTTTTGGCCATGACAATTGTGCAGTGTAAAAAATCTGATATCGTGACAGCCTTTACAACTTTACAGCTGGCACAATGCAGTCAGGCAGGTAATGTTTTCCTGGCATCTGCCAAACCCAGACTCACCCATCCAATTGCAATCAAGAAACAAAGAAGCATGATTCATCCCAATCCCAAGAAAATATGTTTGCTTACAATATTTTGATTACAGTATGAATGCATATCTGGAATTTTTTTCTTTTTTGGTTTCTTTAACCAGTTAAGGAAATGACATAAAATGTACACCTTAACTGTGATCTAAAATTATTTATATCTTTTAATTTATTTATTTATTTATTTTAACCCAGTATATCAGAGTTTATGATTAGGACATGAAAACATACAGGAATGCTGCATCTGGTCTCCATCTGCATCAGCTGTAACCTTGACTTATGTGTTGCATAGCTCAGCACTTCATGTCAGGTATGATGCGTTTACGCGGGGTTTGTTGCTGTCCAAAACCTTTGTAGAATTGGCAGGGTTGTCTGTATAGAGCTTTGAAGAAAAACAGTTTTCTTTGATTACACAGGACATCATTTCATTCTCTTGTTGATGACTGAAAAATAACTGCTGTGTTTATGCTTTCCTTTCTGGCTTCAACTCAAGCTCAGTGTATGACAGATAGTACAGGTCACTCTGATTGTCAATAATCTCTGGGGGGCTGGGATGTGGGTCAAGGGTTTGTTGTGTGTGAGCGTTTTTGTAGACCTCTCAGGTTACGCTATGGTGGATAAAACCATAGTAATCGAATCACACAACACTGAATAAATCAGCAGAAACTGGAGACTAAACGGTGTGAGAGAGGCAATTATTCATAGCACAGTTTATTGTGTAAACATTCCCTGTCTCGCTTTCTCTTTCGGTCTGAAATAAGCTTTGTTATGAAAGATTAGAAGCATTTGATGCATGATATCCTGAAGACATGCTTACAGTCAGGGCATGAGAAATTGAACAATAAAGCCCAACCCAGTGGATTAACCATTTGAAATAAATAAACAAATAAAACTCTTTCATCATCCTTTACATCCTTAACACTATTTCATTAATTCCCTCAAACAAGAAAATCAACATGGAATCAAAAGTAACTCTCGTACAGTCTTATTTTGCATGATTAAATGACTTGTGTGGTTAATTTAGTTTTGTTAACTAAAGTAATTTGTTCTGCCCTTAAAATAAATTGCATTTTTTAGTTGAAGTCAGAAAACACTTTTACCATAGGATACCATATGTAAATATCCAGGCACTATACATAAATAATAATACATGTAAATATTTACATGCTTTATTTATTTATTTTATTATTATTTTTAACTCTTTAAAACAATTTATTTGTTTTATTTTATTTTATTTTGCTTGCCTCCTCTTTACCAAATGTCAATATTTAGGCACCATATTTACATGCTTTATTTTATTTATTTATTTTTTATTATTATTTTGAACTTTACATTTTTTTTTTTTTAACTGTTAAGGGCACCATACACAAATATTAATCACCATTTTTATTTTATTTTATTTTATTTTATTTTTTTATTTATTATTATTATTATTATTTTTTTTTTTTTTTTAGGTGTGCCACCTCTTTACGAGTACCATATGTAAATATTTAGGCGCCATATTTGCATGCTTTATTTTATTTATTATTTTGAACTTAAAAACAAATAAATCAATAAATATTTTGTTCAGTCAGTCAGTCTTGACATCTCTTGCAATCTTTTAAAGAGATAGGCTACAGCCTAATTAGAATCAATTTTACTTTTAGGTCTTGCTGCCTCGTACGTCATGTTTTGTTTTGTTTGCCACCTCTTTAAGGGTACCATATGTAAATATTTAGGCAGCATATTACATGCTTGCTTTATTTATTTATTTATTTATTTATTTATTTATTTATTATTTTGAACTTTTTAAAATTTTTTGTTTTATTTTATTTAGGTTGCCACCTCTTTAAGGGTACCAATTATTTATTATTTAATTTAATTTATTTATTATTTTGAACTTTTTAAAATATTTTTTTAACTTTTTAAAGCTATTTATTTATTTATTTATTTGTTTGTTTGTTTTACATATTTTGCCATTTTTTTAAAGAGAAACTGATTTTAAACAGCCTGATTAGACTAATTTCTCATTTTTAACTTTTTGGTATGTTGTTTAAGGCCACTATAATCCTTTATTTGAACTTTTTTAAAGTAAAGTGAAACATCCTGATTAGAATAATTTTATTCAAGTTCACAAGGATTTATGATATTTGAGTGATACATGTAAAAAGATTTAACTAGTCAACATATGGATGGGCTCAGGAATAAGATTAAACATACAGTATTTAGAAAACATAGTAAAACAGAGAATTACAATAATAATACACTGTAGTTCAAGTTGAGCATGTTTTGAATCTGAGAAACATATTTATTCAGACATATTTATTGTGCTGTCAGAGTTGACCATATATCTTTTTAATCCAACTGTTGACTTCAACAGTGGCCTGGACAGGTATATAAATTGACTTTATTTGTACTCTTTTCATTGTAATGCAGCTGAAACTGGTCACAAACAGGCCTTCACTAGCATTTGTTTATAAGCAGGTATCTTCCAAACAGAGGCAACAGGCTGAGGTCTGAAATGCTGTCAAAGATCTTTGGAACGAGAGAAGCAAGTTAGACAACATTCTGGTCATTAACTCCTCTGGAGAGGCGTAAGTGTTCGGAGCCTGTCATTATAGCTCGACTCAGAGACCTACAGATATCATTCTCAGGCTGGAAACTGGGACATAGCACATCCGCATGACATATGAGTCACAGTCAATGTATTATTTCTATTTCTGAAACTGTAGAACAGCTTTCTGAATAGGATGGCAAAAGTCATAACTTGAACTCAGATGAAGATTAGAGACACGTGATCGTATGATCTCTGCTTTGCTCTGCTGGTTTGTTTCTGCAGACCACAATTATCTGATCATTCATGCAATGTTGCTGTGCAATCATTATTTTCTCCAGGAGACATACAATTGTGGTTTGGCTTCAGAAGGATATGCAGATAGTACGTTTACCATGTTGTTTTCTGTGGCATGTTGGCATGGATCGCTTCAGCAGACATGCCCCTTGTCATCAGCACATTCATAAAAACACTAAAAAAAGATTAGCTGGTTATCTATACATATATTTCACATTGCATTACACTATGCCTGGGTTTATTTTAAGGTGGCAGCCAAGGTTTGCTGCTTTAACTGGATATGTTCACTCTTTCTGGATCAGGGCAACATGCAAGATCTTCATATTTCCAGGTGCTCTGCAAATTATAGATCTAAATGAACCCTCTGATGCTCGTTTAACCTTTTAAAAAACTATTTAGAGTGTGAAGTTGCAGTCAAACCACCATGCATTATTACCTCTGACCTACCTCTACCTCTGGTATTTTTTTTTATGACTATCCTCTCTGTGTGCCATTGTGTTTTTCATTTATGACACCATAAATTCACTATGGCTGATGAAAGTGGCAAAGCAGCAAGTATCTTTTATTCCAGACGATTCAGAAATTTTCATTCAGCTCTACTGCTGTTTCTAAAACTGTTTAAAGTAAAATAGTAATGCAAATTTCCACAAGATGTAACATCTGTGTGATGCATGATGTCCAATACAGTGGGTAAAAGTGTAATACTTTAGATACATAATTTAAGGGGAAAATAATGTTATTTTTTATTTTTTTTTCACTTTAGGATTGAATAATTGATGCATCAGATGGTTAAAGGTGATCTGAAGAACACATTTAGACAGCGGTAAAAGCTATACAATTTGCATAAACATACTTAAAAGGATAGTTCACCTCATAAATGAAAATACTGTTATAATTTAGTCACCTGAATAATTATTATTATTATTCTTATTATTATTACTAAAAACATTTATATATATATATATATATATATATATATATATATATATATATATATATATATATCCATGAAAGTCATAGGGGTTCAGAAAAAAACAAACACTTAATTGTGTTTTTTTTTTCTTCTTCATATTTTGAGGTTGACAAGAAATAGAGGGTTTATAGGTGCGCAGCCATATTGGTGATACTCAGGTGTAAGCAACAGCATAAACTACACAGTTAATGTACTACTGAATATGTTGTTCTGCTAATTTATGCTGTTTAAACCGTAGAAAGAAAGAAAAAAATGCATAGAAGCTGCTAAAACATAGAGACGGACTTAGTAAGCATGCAGGAAAGGGCACAATATTTTGACAAACTAAAGTTAAACAGTGTTGGGGAAAGTTACTTTTAAAAGTAATGCATTACAAATATTGAGTTACTCCTTGGAAAATTAACTAATTACGTTAGTTACTTTTTATGGAAAGTAATGCGTTACGTTACTTTTGCGTTACTTTTTAAAATCTGGGCAAGGCTTACTTGTTTGTTTTTAAGATGAAAAGTTATATTTTTGGCAAATGTAAAAGTCTTTTCACACCAAAAGCTTTAGGCTTAGAGAAAAGTAAATTCCCGTGCAGTAGACCACAGAAGAAAATATGTCAACTCTTCAGCAGTATAAAAAAAGGATAACAAGTGTGTGTGAGATGAATTAATGCATGTTCATGTTTATTCTAGAACTAAAGTAACATCTTAATCCCAATTTCTTTTAACAAGGGGGCAGAACAGCTTTTAATTAATACATGGGGGGGAAAGGTAACTGCCGTTACTTATTTGAAAAAGTAACTCTTAGGTAAATCTTAGATATTTTCGTGTCAGTTAAAAGTAATGCGTTACTTTATAGTTACTTGGAAAAAGTAATATTATTACGTAACTCGTGTTACTTGTAATGCGTTACCCCTAACACTGGTGGTAAAGATACATATGAGCAGTATCAGTTAAGAGATTAGTCTAGTATTTCACCTACCTGGCAGGAAACGATAAGAACAAACAGGAATGTTGTCAAGATTCTTGACCTGGAAATCGTGGTTCAGTTTGGCCAACCACAAATGCCTTTTGTTCCTCAGACAGCTTTTTTTTCTCACTCTTTACCTTGATTTGTTATAACTTTTTCCCGGTCCAGCTGATTAGTACAGCCCAAAACATGACAATAATTCCATTTTGAGCAGCAATAATCAGCAAAATATAGGGTAAGCATGAATCCGTATTCAGAAATTCACAAAAAAAAAAACTAATAACTAATAAAGGGCCTGCTACATTACAGTACATTACAGTTGTCTGTTACATTACTTGTTACACTACATTACAGTAGTCTGTTACATTACAATGCACAAAATTTCACTTACCACATAAACAGAGTAAGGAGAGATGACTGATGATCTTGTAAAATGTGCAGTAAGTACTACTGCTCAGTAGTAGCCTATACACAGATTATGTGTGATTGCGAATCTCGTAAGTGTAAGTAAAAAGCTAGCGCGGATTTAAAAGTGATTTCAATGCCCAGCATATTAATAGTGGATATCTGATGCCCGCAATTTATACAGCACAATTGCAAGAGAAAATATTAAAATATATCCCATCTTGTATTTAGGAGTTCCATCAACCTGGTCTCATAGCAAAATGATACCTGTGGGAACTTTTTCGGAACACACAAAATACGTATGACACAACAGAAATGAACACTAGTGGCAGTAAAACAGTGAGTACTTGTGATCGTTTTCGCAAACAGTCATGATTACAGCTCCACATGTTTCACGATGTCGGCTCAACGACATGATGTCTGTCTGCCATCGGCCATCATTTATCGCTCCAACCCTAACCCTACCTTTAAGTCGTAATAACAAATAAGAAACAATGGGTAGTTCAAATATATGTGTGTTTGTGTGTAGTTTGTGTGTGTGTGTGTGTATGTGGCCAGAATGACTCAAACTTTAAGCCAGAAGTCTGAGGACATTTAGTATTACTCTCATGCACTTGACCTTTGGCTTTTCGGAAGCCAAAGACATTTATGATGTCATCCTCTTTCTCTTAAATTAGCAGTGAAGACCAAGACAAATTAAACAGAGCAATCCCTGAAACCATAAAAATGCCCTGCATCAAATTAGGCTGTTATATTTAGAAGCTATTCCACTGTTTTTTTTTTACATATCTACACTGTACTCAACGAATTACCTGTGTGCGGGTCAAATCATTTCCTAAATAAATGATGAATGGAATAGATATAAGGAGAATTACTCCCCAGTCTATTAAAAATGAGAAGAACTCTCATTTCCATTCCCAAGCCTAAAAGGAAAACAGAATCTGATCTTGTCAAGCGCATAAGCGCATAGTTTATTAATGTCTAGTCCTCTTGCTTTTAGAGCTTGCTTTTAAATTCAGTCTGCCTAAAAAGCCAATTCCCTTTGAGAGGACAAGATCACCCTTACCATTTCGTCTCTGTTCAAAAACGCCCTAGTGACAATTAGTGAGTCATGTGCGCCATATAGAAAAGTGCACCGTGCACCATCAAAACGGATGTCAATATGTCACGGCGAGCTGACAGCATGCCATAAAGCAAAATGAGACGTATGCCACAGCAGGTGCTGTGATAATGAATGGTTTCGTCATGAATGGCTCTCTCAGAAAAGTGTGGAAAATGATTTTTGACATCATGACATGAGATGTATGTATTGTAAATGCCAGATATGATTATATATATATAAGTTAAATAATTTTACTTTTTATTTCTTTTGTACAAGTATATTCAAGCATAAGGCCTTGAATATGTAAGACATTTTTAAATTCTGTTGCAGCTGAGGTTAAAGGGATTGTTCACCCAAAATGTATGTATTTATTTATTGATTTATTTAATATGGCCATACAGTCCAATGTTATTTAGACCTTAGTGACTTTCACTGTATGGACAAAAACAGACTGCTTCACAAAAGAAAAGTAAGTCACAGAGGTTTTAAATAACGAAGGGTGAGTAAATGCCCTGTCAGCACTCTGATAACAGTTTTTATAATGTGAAACGAGTTGAATCATCGGGCATACAATATCTCTGTTCTTAGATCAGCTTGTGGAGGTTAACACATTTTGAAACATTGTCATTGTCTTTATAAAGCAACCATAATGAACAGCAACATTAATGTGATGTGGAGAATGATTGAATGTAGCCAGTTGTTCTTTTTGACACCTCTGTCCAGGACTTCCTGTGCTCCTGTGACCCTGAGAACACATTTAAATCTAGAAAGAGGACTGTGTCTGAAAATACACAAGAAGGATTTGCAGTGTCTTCACCTTTAGACATGAATGGTCAGCACTGAACCCAAAAGCTGAAAAATGACAGGTGTTCGTATTTATTTGCTGATTTTGTCTACTTTAAATAGCAAATTATAGATGTTATGGTGAGATACAACAGCATGGATTGCACAGTTAATGTACTACTGAATATGCTGTTCTGCTAATTTATGCTGTCTCAAAACATGTGGGAACTCCTAAATCATATAGAGAAGAACTTAGGAAGTAGGAAAGGGCACAGTATTTTGACAAACTAAAGTTAATAGGTGGTAAAAAAAAAAATATGTATGAGCAGTATTAATTAAGATATTAGACTAAAATGTCACCTACCTGACCATAAATGATAAGAACAAACAAAAATGTTGTCAAGATTCCTGCCTTGGAAATCCTGATTCAGTTTGGCCAACCACAAATGCCTTTTGTTCCTCAGACCGTTTTTTGCACTCTTCTCCTTGATTTGTTATAACTTTTGGCAGTCTGTAGTACTCCAAATGTTTTGCCCAGTCTGACCAATGAGTACAGCTCAAAACATGACAATAATTGACCATTTTCAGCAGCAATATCAAATCCCGTGACAAGAATTTAGTCTTGGATAAGCACACTGAATGAATGGAGGAGGCTGAAGGGGAAAATGAAAACAAACTGTACCATGCATGTTTTTTTTTTTTTGTTTGTTTTGTTTTGTTTTTATAACTAATATTAAGTTATATAAAGGCTATACTTTTATTTCTTTGGAAAGATGGGAAAACAGTTTGCCGTGGAACTGAGATCTGACAGGCTTTGTGCGGTGTTACTGCGTAAAGAGAAGCGCGGGCAGCATCCACGGAAGCCACGCAACACCCAGCGCGTCCGTTTAGAATGACGCACACATAACTGTGAGACAAAATATGCATCCAGTAACTCTCCTCTCCACAGTTTCTTAATATTCCCACCTAATATGAATCAGAGACAAATTATCATATCCATTGTCACCCTTCATTCCAACGCACTAAGAAAAAGCCTATGACTGCATATTAAAGATTTGCCATTAATTTTCATTTTTGCATGACAAAAACACCCCATTCGATCAAAGCGCAGAGAACGATTATGTAACTCCCAAGCAGCGCCTCTGCCTTGATTTTAATCAATGTGCAAGTTAAACTCACTTTCAGAGTGATATGAAGGAATTTTTATAAAGGTTATTTTTCTGGTCTTATAATCTGCTTCTCACGCAACCCAAATTGTTATTTGGCTGAACCAGCACAATTAGATAAAATCAAAATTGGCATTTTAAACAAAACACTAACTTTAAATCTATTAATTATTGCAAACAATGACTTGTCACGTTTGTCGGTTTGTTCGTTTAAGATGTATTACTATGGTTACCTCCACAGGCGAGCGCGTCTGGTTACAATAACCGAACGTGTTTTTACGTTCTAATGTCATTTTGCTCTTTCACGTGATCCTTCTTGGTGGGTCCTCGTGATTCCTTCCGATACATGAAATAAATAATTTTAAATCTAACGTGGGCAGGGGTTACGCGGAGAAATATCTATACTACTGCTGACATATTTTATAAGTTATTTACGCGCCACACACGACATTAGCCTACACAACATCATGTGCATTTGACACAAACGGTGGTAACGCGATGTTATTCAGAACGTTTTAGATCCATTAAGCACAACTTTCTGCTGGAAAATAAAGTGCTAGTTACGGCGGTAGATATTCGTGTAGGTTGTTCCAAATAAGACATTAACGCGCCCTGTTCCATTCAGAGGACACACTTCAAGTGCTATCCCCGTTCGGTGTGAGCAGGGTATAGTGATGCTCACTTTCGCATGGAATTGAGTCATTATGAAGGCTATTCAGCGTTGAGTCTGCTGCTTTGCGCACGCGAGAGAGTGAACCGGTTGGATAGGATGAAGACGCGTAGCCAGCGTGGGAACTGCACGGGTTAGTTTGCACCGGTGAACTCCGTTCGCGCGTCAGCAAGACTTGTCGTCACATTCTGATCTCAGGACAACATTTAGCCGCACGCGCGCAAAATCCGAACGTCTATTTCTCTTATCCGCGCGCAGTGACGCCTCCTCGCTGTCATGTAGGGGCTTCATGTGAACGCATTACTGTTGACCGATGGGACACAAACAGAGGGTCACTCTCGGTGTGAGAAGGCAACGTGAAGAGGATCCGCCGTGTTTACAAGGAACGAATCATTTTGGAGGAGAAACAGAGCAAATAGTGGCAGCACTCTCAGAAAAGTTCAGTTCCAGCCGCAGGGGAGCAGGTCGAAACGCTTATCATATTTAACAGGGAACACTGACTGAGTGTTGCGCGTTACTGGTATCGCGTCTGAATAAACGGTTTACACCTGCCTCCGAGGACCTTAAGAACTCAAACCTGACAGAAGATTATTTACCGAGGATTAAGAGTCCATTTGAATCCCTAAATAATAAGGATATATCGCCTGTATTAATAATAACTCATTTGGAACTGGGTGAAAATGAGGCAGCGTTTCAAACGCGCGCAGAATTCATCCGCTTTTTTCCAGTTGTAAGTGCTGCCTTGACCATCCTTTGGGTGCATATCTGTTGTTTTTCAAACAGAGGTCTGTCACCCCGGAGCGGAGCATCCGGACAGCTGCATCTGGAGCAAAGGCGCGCTGTGCTGTTTGAAGGTTTTTGCAGAAAAATACTGGAGCAATGAGTCGCATCCTCCATCCACAGGTACGAGTGTTACCCAAGGAAAGCACATAGTGGCTTAACTGTTAGTAATTTTAACAGTAAAGAGAATGTCAAAATGCTACAATGTAGTAAACACTTTTACTGTAAATTACCTTTATTTACGAAAATAGAAAAACAGCCTGTGCAATTTAGTTGTAACACTGTATAAATTACAACGTATTAATTGCCGTATAATTTGTTGGGGAAAAATGGCATTACGCATACGTGCATGGCAAATTATTTTTAAAATCGTGTTGTTGTTTTTTTCTTCTCGAGAAGAGGCTTTCCCAGAACCCCCTGCACACACAATCACAGTGGTTAAGATGTAATTTAAAAAAGTTAGATTCTCCTTATTTTTGTTAATCGTTTTGTGCATTAGAGTGTTTTTATGTTGCATTTTACATTGATTTGGTCATATCTGAAGCTTTATTTTAGTATTGTATTTATTAACCTAGTGGTATTTTGTTTGTGTAGGTAACACTGTGCTCTTGTCAGTGTGTTGGCACTGGTGACAGTTACTATAGAGGCTATTTTTTATGCAAGTACATTGTGTGGCATTCCATTGTATCACTTGTGTTTGATGCGAGTACAGTGTAGTATCAAATAGATTTGAACGACTCAACTAGATTGGTATTTTTACAGTGTAGTTTACATATCAGTCATAAAATGTCACTTTTTTCATTGCACATTTTTGCCATACAAACTTTTCCACCCTAGTTGCATTGTTTTGTATAGTTTTTCGCCATAAACATGCTTATTTCATCAAATGCAGTCTTAAATTGATGTTGGATTTAAAATGTATTGATTTTTTTTTTTTTTTTTTTTTTGGTCCTAATTTTTGTTCATTTTTCGTTTGTCTTGTTTGAAATATAGTAGAATAACACTTGTCATTAAACTGTCATTTGACACTGAGGTTTTAAGGGAAACGGTGGAGGTAATTAATGACTATCCTTCGACGGGGAAGATCATTGCCAATGTGAGTCAGCAGTGTGTGGGTGTGCTATTGAATTCTGTAGACAGTAAATACAAGCAGGGACAGGACACAATCCCCTGCCAGTCCTCAGCTGAGCTGCAAGACATTTTAAAGAATGTCAATTCTAGCTTATAATAGAAGCTTGGCAATGCATCACAAGCATATCATAGATTCAAAATAATATAAAATGACATCAGTGAAAGGTACAGAAGAAAAGCGCCTTTATTTTTAGCCTTATAAAGGATGCAGCAAGTTTATTAGTCTCCGCTCTGGACTGTGGCCCAGTTTGGCACCATTACGAAGCAATGTGCTGAAACTCTGACAGCCGAAACATACAAGCTTTCAGCTACCATTAATATGCGTTTTATCACTTTTAGCGCTGCTGATAGTATTTTTCTTCATGAATGATTTGAGTGACGATTGAGTTTTGAAATACTTGAGTGAAGCCACGGCTCTGTGATTTTGGCTTTGGGCTTTCGCCAATGTTATGAAATGTCCCATGTGGCTAGCAGGGGTGCAAAGAAGCAATTAGGATTCCGTACAACTGCTAATCGACTTATATTTGACTCTTTTTCGTTGCCTTAGCACGTCAGTGTGGTTGCTGTGATCTCAGAGAAAATTTTGCATTTAAAATTCCTGGCTTTTGAAGGCTGACTAACTTCTTGCAGGTCAGATCTGAGATGATTGACGGAATCATCTGTGAGGGAGAAAAGCTTTTGAATGTGTAATCTCGCCTTCTTTAGCCATGAATGACATCGTTATCATTGCGCTTTCCTCCCTCTAGCTCTTTTGATCGCATATTTTCATCATGATGCCGCCAGTTGTTTACAAGTCAATTGTCTGCCCTTCATTTACACCTTGGTGCACCTGACGGGAGTTCAGAAGGCATCCTTTTAAACCCGTCCTGCAGGAAACGAATCTTTGAGGTCATTCGCCCCACAGGACATGTGTTTGTTTGTTCGTTCATAGCACCCCACAGGAAGAATAATTTCACCTGTACACATGACTCCTTCGGCCTGGTTAAGCACAGGAAGCTTTTGTCAAATTACAGTCGACCCAGTGCAGTTCAATAAGCACACAGGTCTAATTAACTCATCACAGGATGTAAGGAGCGGAAAGGCTTCTACAGACCCAACGGCTTCGAGCTAAAGGTTTTAGATACAGACAAACAACATTTCAAATGCATGCAGTGGGCTTATCAGTTTCTCAAGATGTCAGAATGTAAATGTCAGAAGCCGAAGAGCCACAATCTATTTTGTGCTTTTTGTCGCAGTCAGCTTGTTTATTTGCTGTCTTGATGCATTGTAGTGGTTGTGGCTATTTGGCTTGTCTCACACAATAGTGTACATATTGAATGCCATGCGTGACTCATTATAACCAGAGGTGTTCTGTTTTGAAGTAGAAGGGATGTTTATCAAGACATGCTTGCGGTCTTTTGAGAAAAGTTTGTAGAGTCTGTAGAGCTGGAACAACATTTTTGAGGGTACTGTTGAGATTTAGGGGTTTCATCCACTTCCAAATGCATTCAGCACTCACTGTGTCTTAGCAACGGCAGGTATGGCCCGCTGTTTTGTAGTTTAATATCCCTGAGGTTAATATCGTGTTTATGATTTAGTATGGTTAATGCGCTGCAGTGTCTTTGCGTGACTAATCGAACATGTACTGAGTATAAACACAGATGAGGATTCCCAGAGAAGTGAACAACCTCAGAACCTTAGAATTGTTCTTTTTGACGACAGGCTCACTGTCTCATAACCAGTCAAGAAGATTATTGTATTTTTTATAAACGGCAATGTAAATGGTGGCTTATTTAGTGTGAAAGCCCTGCTAGGTATTTTGAGGCAATGCTATGTCTCTTTTTGGAGCTCTTTCAGTGATTGCCCCTCTGCCGCATCTCCTGGCAATATAGCTCATAATAATGACGCTAAGCCATTTGGGAGTTCCTTTTCTGAATGTATTCTTTCAAATCCCCTCTGCAATTCTCAAACTCTGAATATGAGCTTGCTGCAGAGAATTGCAGGATCTCCGGTTTTCCAGCTCTTTGCCATTTAGGGATGGTTTTTGTATGCAACCTTATGCTCCTCTGTCACTCAGAATTGAATAGCTTCAGATCATACTGGTCTTTGAATTGGTTTTTAAATATTTCTTGGTTTTCCGCTCCGGGTGTCGTGGGAGAGATTTGGGGCAAGTATGAAATTAATGTTATGAAAACAGAGATTAGGAGCAATTGTTCACATAGCTTTCATCATTGCAAACTGCATTTATGGTATTTTGTCATTTTCTCATTACCAGAACAGGCCACAGTTTAAATCGGTAATTCCCAACCAAGTCCCTGGGGGTGTTTAAGCAGGTTCCAGAAGACACTTGGAAACATTTGTATTCTGCTGCTTTTAAATTGTTTAAACAGATATATATATATATATATATATATAAAATCAGAATAGCACTCTGATTTACATCATTTAATTTACATAAAATATAATGTTATGAGATTTTGCCCTTGCTCTGGAACAAATGATAGATAAATGAGACCAAATACTCAAAACTAATTATATTTCACGTTTAACCACTATAGAGACATCAGAGCCAGCGGCAAATTCCAGAGAATCTGGCTGAGGTAAGGCTGCTCTTGGCGGGTTCATAAGCACTCAACGGCCGCTGATGCCCTGGGGCTGGTTGCAGAAAAGGTTTAGACTAGTCTTAAAAAGTTAGTCAGCTGTTTTTTTTTTCTTTAAGACTTGTCATAATTTTTTAATTCAGTTACAGAAAAATTTAGATTAGTATTAGTTGAATCCAAAAAATAAGACTGATTACACTTTGGTTAACTGATAGTTGGTCAAACTAGTACTTAAGACACTGTCTTAACATAGAGGCTAAGTTTATGCAACTGGTTCCTGGAGGTCACATCTCTAATTATGTAGAAGAAAATTCAAACAGACGTTTTCTTTATTAACAAACTGCACATCTGAAGTCTAAACAAGTATATTCTCACCTAAAAACTATTAAAATTACATTTTGTAACACATAAAACAGTATTATTAAAATGATAGTGGATTTGGGCATCCACCATGAAGCTCGGTGTGAGAAATAACACAAGCAGAGTGATACAAACAGTGAAACAGGTGGAGTTCTGATATTACTAGAATATCACACTCCTCTCTGATTTAACATTGAGTGCTGGCATATTAGCCTCACTTAAAGACTTGGTTTTATCACCCCCAGACTGTTGCAGTTAATTTTAAAAGCATATTGAGGGTTATCATAAATCAGTTAAATGAATATTGTACTTTACCTAATAAGGTAATTAGTGAAGCGTTGGAAGCTTTTGGATATTTTAAAAGCTGGATGGCTCACACAAAATGCATTCGTTTTTAAAGTCACTTCATTAGTCTAGGCATGGAGCACAGCCGGTCTGTATGAAGTAGAGATAACTGGCAAAGGAAAGCGTATGTAAAGATTGACAATGTGTGTGCAAAATCTGCATTACATGATAGTGAAGATACTCTGATGGAGGGGTGGGTGCGTGATTTTAGAAATGGCCTTTTGATGAGGGAACAGGAAGTGCACATTTGTTAAAGGGTGAATGACAGGTACTCTGAAAGGGCTGAGGGTGCGGTATAGATTTTGGATGAGTCATTTAAAATGTCTGTGTTTAAAGCAAATGAGGAGTATAGATGAAACTGAGATGGAGCTGGCAACCTGGGAGTGCTTAAAAACAATAAACCGGAAACCTACGGAAATACATCAGATCTCAAGTACCCTAAATATAGCATTCTTTTGTAACCCTGTCCTTACATGAAGTGAAATACTGTGCAAAGGGACAAAGTCACAATGGACCCTTTTCACATTTCTGAGGTTCCCAGAAGCAGAAGTCATCATAGTTGGGTAAACTTCTATAGTGTTGAATGGACACTACAACAAGTATATTTTTTGCATTTTTATTTGCTCCAATTGCCATTTCTTTGCCATATAATTTCTTAACTTTCCAAAGGAGAAAAAATATTTCATTGTGTTGATCAGAAGAGAAAATGAAGTCAAATTGGCCAGCACTCCCTCAGCCTTTGTTTTAGAAACACTCAAGCAGCAGCAATAATCAATTTTCTGTTTTTTAACAGAATTTAATGTCAAGGTAAGAAAACACAGATATAGTGTTCTAAATATGCATATAAATATTTTTAAATGAATTAAAACTTATTTATTATATATATAAAATTATATACATTTTATAATTTAATTTTATAATTCTTGTCACCTGTGTCAATATTACAAAAAAAACGAATTCTAGTCAAGTCACCTTTATATAGCGCATTTTACAACACCAATTGTGTCAAAGCAGCTTTACAGTATTAAACAGGAAAAGAGTGTAGTCTTTTAGTAAACACTCAATTTTTCGTTAAAGTCAGTTCATCACTGATTCAGTGATGTAATCGTCTAGTTCCTACAATGCTCTGTTTTTTTTTTGTTTTTTTTGTAATATTTTTTTGATTTTTTGGACAAAAAACTAATTTTAATAACTAATTTTATTTCTAATAGTATTGATCTTGGGAGTAAAATAGTCCTTAAAGTCATTACTGCTGTGTTGTTGGTAAATGGCAATGCCTGTTGATGCTTTATTTTTCCCTAATTTATCCAGTGTACTGAATAAATGCCTGGGGTTGTGCTTGTTTTCTTCTGAAAGAGACAAAAAGTAATTAGTTCTTGCAGTTTTTAGATCAGTTTTTCAGAAAATGTAGTAGGAAGTACTTTTCCTCCATGCAGTACGAAATACCTCTAGTTTTGTTTTCTTCCTGCTTCCTACTTGTCTTATCACTTAAGACAAGTAAACATCAGCAATTAAATTAGAATAAGAAAGTAATTACAAGCAATAGGACAAAAAAGCCCACAGTAGAACATATAAGAAATGCTACAAACATTGTATAAAGTAATCAAATATGTACAAATGCTGCATATTCTTCACTGTGTAAATTAAAAAATTATTTATATTATTTCTAAAATATATTTATATTATTAAAGTCATTAAATGACAGACAGCAGAAACATTTCATTGCTGTCACTTTAAAAAAACGGATCCAAAATACTGTTGCACGTGTTTTCTTTCTCAGCTGTTCGCTTTCGCTTAAGACCTAAATTACAGAGTTCACGAGAATACTTGCAAAGACCTTTCAAGGCCTATAAAGTGGCAAAAATAACTCTGTGAGCAACGTCTTCACGTGTATGCACCTCTCTGGCATCTCTGGTAATTTTGCTAAATTTACGGGGAATTTGTTAGATTTACTGGCTGTGGGGAAAAAAATCCCATATTTGGACAGTTAAACTTGTTGCATAAGCTTCAGAACTCCAAACCTTTTTGAGTGACATAATCTGGAAGGCAGAAACATTTTGGAAAATTGTTTGACAAATTAAATATTATCTGATACAGTACAGTAAGGTCCAAGGTATTATTGCCACGTCTGGAACCTAAATTGAACTTGTTGTTCCACCCATGATTTCCCATTATTAATTATAACACTTCCTTGAATTAGTTTAAGCCATTCATACATTAAGTACAAAAACAAAAATTACACATTGGTATGAAGTGGAAACTGACTGTTTATAATACTATTCCAATTTTTCCTGCATCTCAACCAAACCTGTCGTGCATTTTCAATGTGACTTGGCAACCCCAACTCTTACAAGTTTCACTGACATGTTTAAATCTGAATGAGTGTTTTCTGCCACAATTGCCTCCTCATTTTAGACGGACACGACGTTCTGTGCGGTCATGCAGCACATGTTGTTTTGTGCCACAGAGAATGCTGGGATTCTCTCGCAGATTGCCACGGTTATACATGAGTAAGAAAGATATTCTGCCCGCTGAGTTACTGATCACTATGCCTACTTTGTCCCAGATCCTCATCCTTTTTAAAATTAAACAAGTGAATTAACTCGATTAGCCTGTCAGTGGCTCTTTACAAGCCGCTGGTACCTGGCAATTGTTGCGTAAGAAAAGACAAAACCTCATTCATCCCCTTCCAATCGATTTCCCTTTCCATCCAGCATTTTTCACAACTTGTGTCTCACTTAAAACGGAAAACATTTACATCAGAGGAGCTTGCAGTGGCTTCCCAGAAGGCATTTCTTCCTTCGTATTGGTTGACTGCAGTGCTCCAATGTTAGGGAAGGGACTGATGTTCTTGTTTGCTTCTATTTTCTACTTTTTTGCTGGGAAATGTATTCTCACAGCAGATTAGACATGCAAATTAGCCAGAGCCGTTTGTTTTGAGAAGACTAAATTAGATCTCTGTTGAAGGCATATTTGGCTTTTGCATGCTTTTGTTCTTTCTTTTCTGTGAATATAATTTCTGTTGGAAGAGATATAAATATGATCTGTTTAACTGTGTCAAATCCAAGATTTCATCATGAAAAAGTACAATATTAGTAAAGCCTTTCATCAAATCGCTCTACCCTTTCCCTTGTGTTTATCAATGCATCTATTTCCTCTCGTTCACTTTTCAGCTTTCAGCTTTCAGTTTTATTGGCAAGAATAAAGCTAACAGCATGTTTAACTATGGGTAACTAAGAAGAGTGCAAAATAAGTGATGACACAATGAGAACGATTAACAAATTATTAAATTGTTAATGATAGTAAATAATTATAAAAGTAAAGAAAGTTAACATATATTTTACACTGTAACTTCTAATCAGTTTTCTGCTATATGTACACTACAAGTCAAAAGATTTTCTACAATTTTGAAATATTTTGTACTGTTTAAAATAACTGTTTTCTATTTGAATATATTTTAAAATGCAGTTTATTCCTGTAATTTCAAAGCTGATTTAAAAAAAA
Source organism: Cirrhinus molitorella (assembly GCA_033026305.1). Taxonomy (NCBI): domain Eukaryota; kingdom Metazoa; phylum Chordata; class Actinopteri; order Cypriniformes; family Cyprinidae; genus Cirrhinus; species Cirrhinus molitorella. Next base: position 25,361,825 of record CM065117.1, on the reverse strand, counting down.
AAAAAACATGAATAATCTTATTGTTCAAAAACTTTTGACTGGTAGTGTATTATGTTGTTGATATATTGTACCTCATGTATTACATTTTGTTTTTTAATTTGTCTTTTATGTGTGATGTGTTTGATCTTCATGCTTTTATATAAAACAATTTGAGCTTCATCGAAAGGTGCAGTTTATTATTATAATTATTATTATTAATAGTTATAGTAAAATATATTGTTGTTCTGTCATGCTTTTTTTGACTAATTAGATAATTTAAGGATGTTATGTGTTCTAATGAACTCCACTACATTAATGTGTTCAATTGACAGCCTTAATTAAAAGTAAGCATTAATTAATCATTACAGCAGAAAGCGAGAAGATCAGATATTAATAAGATGATTATTAAGATTATTATTTGCCTCTAAGACAGCAAGCAAAGACTAAGTGTACTTTAACAGTCTTTGTGTTCGCCAAATAGATGTTATTTTAAGAATTTCTTTCACTATTGTCTGTGCATTTTGAACAAACAAGGTAGTACGTTTTCATATACTGTAGTCTGCACACTGCCTTTTAAAATAGCTTTTATGCTGACGATGCATCACATCCCGTATGCTTGGTTGACACTGACACAACTACAAATGTACTTTACTCTACAAATATGGACCGGTGTTTATAATTCAGAAATGTTAGTATGTTCAAAAGCACCGACGACCTTTAAAATCATGAAAACAAATCTGAAGTTTTAAAATTAACAGGAAGTTTCATAGCCTTCATCAGATCATTTGAACTGAAGACGTCAGAACTGAGGATAAAATTATACAAAGCGACTTCAGTTTATGTCATAACTTTTTTTTAGTTTTAAACTATTTATAATCCATAAACCTTGTTTGTTTGTGAGTTAAAATTTTAATTTTCCCACTGTTTGTCCCAGTGGAATATAGTCTATAGCAACATCCTCTCTTCCAAGCGTACTTGAACAGCTTGTTTATTTGTGTGAGCATGTTTCCTGTGTTTAAAAACGCTTACGTGTTATTAACGGTCATATTCACATGCATTCGCAGAGACATTCACCCGTATGCACTTTATGTTGAGGCAATAGAAAACACTATTTATGCCTGCTATATACTATCTTACTCTCTCTTCTCTTGTGGGGCCGTTGAATGAAGTGTGCAGGCAGGTGGAGGGGCACTGCATCCAAGCATCTTTCATTAATTATGCGGCCATGCTTGCGTGGAACGCTGGCATAAAAGATATTGACTCCTTGCACTACCACTGCAGCCTGTGTCATCTCCATTTATCACAATTAACAGCCCCACAGCGAGTAGAGCCAAGCGGCGCAGCCTCAAGGTCAGGGGTACAGTACATAACATTGAATCTGAGAAGAAGCATGCAAACAAGCTTTAGACTGTAGTTTATTTTACATTTGTAAAATTTGTAATTTTTTTTCCTTTTCTTTTGTTTTCTTTTCTTTTTAGTTTATAAATGGATTTTTTAACCACTTTTCTTTCATTTTATTTTACTTTTAAATTCAATTTTGTAAACTTATTTTTTTCAGTTTTAGTTTATTATTTTAGTTATTTATTGTTTTTATTTTTAGTTTATTATTTAATTTGTTGGTTTGCTTGTTTATTTCTTCATTTATATTTTTAAAAGGGATTAAAGGAAGTTAACTGTTATAATGTTGATAGCTTTTGTCATGTTCATTCATTTTCAGGTATTAAGAGTGTTTTTCTTTAATTTATTGTAAGAATTAGTTATCAGTAATTATAAACCATTTTGTATTAAATGTATTACTTTTTTTTACATTTTATTTCAGTTTATTTTAGTTTATTATTTTATGTATTTATTGTTTTTAGTGTAGTTTTTTGTTGTTTGTTTGTTTATTCATTCATTCATTTTTATTTTTAAAAGAAATTAAAGGGAGATAATGCCTATAATAAAGATTTTTCTTTAACTTATTGGAAGAATTAGTTATCAGTAGGTAATTATAAACCAACATTTTTTATTTATATTTTAAATGTATTAAAATACTATTAAGAAGGATTTTCTGGAGATATATATATATATATATATATATATATATATATATGTATATATAGGTAGATAGATTCTTTTTAGATTTTATTTTGTTAGAGGATTTATTTTTATGTATGGAATTTCTAACCAGTTTTTCTTTAATCTTATTTTACTTTTGTATTACTTTTTATTTTAGTTTATTTTAGTTAATTATTTCATTTATGTTTTATTTTTATTAATTTCTTAGTTTGTTCATTCATTTATTCATTTATATATATATATATATATATATATATATATATATATATATATATATATATATTTTTTTTTTTTTTAAAAGGAATTAAAAGAAGATCATGCCTATAATAAAGACGTTTCTTTAATTTATTGGAATAATTAGTTATCAGTAATTATAAACCAATATTTTTTATTTATATTTTGAAATCTATTAAAAATGCTATTAAAAAGGATTTTTTTGAATATATGTTATTATTTTGTTGTTGTTGTTGTTGTTGTTGTTGTTGTTGTTATGAATGAATGAATTAATGAATTAATGAAATTTTATTTTATTTTATTTTATTTTATTTTATTGAGTTTAATTTATTACTAATTTATTATTAAATGTATTTTATTTATATTTTATTTCATTTTAAATGTAGTTTATATGTTTGTTTATTTTATTTGTAAGTTTTTATTTACTAAAGTTTTTATTTTATTTAACCTATTTTTCTTTAATCTTATTTTATTTATTTATTTATTTATTTATTTATTTATTACATATATTTCAGTTTATTATTTAGTTTGTTTGTTTATTCATACATTCATTTTTATTTTCAAAAGGCATTAAAGCAAGATTATCATAGTATAATGTTGACTGCATTTGTCAAGCTCAGCCATTCATTTCCAGTTATTAAAATTATTTTCTTCTATAAATTAACATTCTATATTCATATATTAAACTTTATAAAAAAATACTTTATCAGTAGTAGTATTTTAGTTTATCAGTAGTTATTTTATTATTTATTATATTTGTATATTTTATTCTGTTTATTTTATTATTTTAAATGTATGTTTTCTTATTTTATTTTATTTTATTTTATTTTATTTTATTTTATTTTTGGCATCACATTTATCAATAGTCAGATTTATTTTAACTACTACAATAGCAAAACAAAACATGATATAAGCTTTAGAACTTTCTCCAGTCCAAAAAAAAAAAAAAACATTAAAAATGTGCATAACATAAATCTTTTAAGCTTTAAGCAGTGCTTTAGCATAGATGGCTTTTAAACTCAGATATGGACAAAATTTTAATTTCATGAGATATTGGAGAGTTTTGTTTTACTTTGCCACAGTGGAAAAAAAAAAAAGTGGTTGCATGAAGCATAAACTTTAAACCCTAGCAGAAGCCTTTGCTAACCGAGTTGACTTTTGAGGCAACTGTGGTTAAGTTTAGGTTTTGGTTGGGTTTATTTTTGGAACCTGGTTGAGGTCAGGTTAGGTTGAGGTTAGGATCCAGATTAGGCACATGTCAGCCATAAAAAAAGCCTTGCCCTAGTTGTTGTTCCCTAGGAGGAAATATATGTGATTTATAATATACAATAGATGCTCTGTGTTTTTTTTATACCTTGTCATTGGCCTGAAGTTCGAAGTTTCTGATCTGAGGCTAGTTTTGGGCCATGTCAAGCAAGATTTGTCTTATGCAGGCTTGCCAAGTTGATGTGAAAGGCATTTCTGTACTCTCAGTTGCTTGTCATGCTCAGACCAGCTGTCATGTTAGAGCAGTTCACACTGACTGAAGTGATTTTACGCTACTGTCACGATTAGTCTCCGACTAGTATCTGTAGACATCCATGCACACATACACAAATATGAACCATAACACACTCCGTACACTCTGTTCAAATGCCACACATGGTTACTCATTCATGAGTGCGAAGCATCCCAAGTCTGGAAGCAAAACTCGAGAGTTACGTCACATATTTGTCCATGCTCTCTAGCATAGATTCACAGTACACACACACACACACACACACACACACACACACACACACAAACAAACACACATACACATGAACTTGCATAGCACCCATGTCCTTTGAAAGGACTGCCTCCTGAGTAAACATACGCGTGCACGCACACACAGATTATTATGGGGTAAATAAACAATAGGGTAATAGAGGGCAGCCTGTGTAAATACTATTATGGTCATAAACAGGATCCTTCATACAGACGGAGAACAGCAGACACATCTTAAACAAACAGACTGAGCAAATGCAGAAACAGAACACACTTTAGACACATGAGATACACTTCCCTATTGATTGATTGATTGATTGCATTAAGAAAGCCATTAATTTTCCTAGCTGATCTCATGACGAAAACTTACCTGTGGAAACTTTTTCGCAAGGTGCGAAATACGTACCATTAAGTACATGTCACTGATTCCAACAGAAATAAATACTAGAGGTGGTAAAACAGTGGGCACTTGGAACTGTTTTTATACACAATTATGATTACAAGTTTTAAAACGTTACGGAGCATTAGAGTTATAGTGCCACTCAAAGAACATTTCAAGTCAGAACAGTGGCGACACGTACAAAACCAACGTCACATAAAACATACCATGTACGTTCAGCTGTTTTGGGGAAAAAAACTGGAACGCCTCTCAGTGGACATTTCACTTTGAATATGTCAGGAAATGTACATGCATATTTCACATCTTGCGAAAAAGTTCCCACAGATAACAAAACAAACTTTCCACTCATTTATTTGTTTGTTTATTTCTAGATTTGTATGTTTTTAAAGGCATTGTTGACGCCTATGGAATGTCCCCATAAAACATGGAAACACAACGCGTGTGTGTGTGTGTGTGTGTGTGTGTGTGTGTTTATTTCTATTTTTAAGGCATTGTTGACTGCATTTATCAAGCTCAGCCATTTATTTTGAATTTTGAGAAAAAAATATTTACATTACAGGAACATTTACAGTGTCTCACAGAAGTGAGATTTTAGTATATCTTCTCAAGGGACAATACTATAGACATGAAACTTAGATATATTTTAGAATAGTCAATGTGCAGCTTGTATAGCGGTATAGATTTACTGTCCTCTGAAAATAACTCAATATACAGCCATTATTGTCAGAATAGCTGGCAACAAAAGTGAGTACACCCTAAGTGATAACATCATTATGTTGTTTAACCATGCAAAGCCACATGTCCTATTCATCATGTTTATGTTTTTGTCTGCTTGACAGGACATTACAAAGTTGTGTATCTTGTATTAGAGCAGTTAAAATATCGTGCTTTAAGTACAGTACTCTCATACTGACCACTGGATGTTCAGCATGGCACCTCATGGCAAAGAACTCTATGAGGATTTGAGAATTAGAATGGTTGCTTTCCACAAAGATAGCCAAAGCTGTTAGAGGTTCAGTAACACCCTGAAACCAAGTTACACTACAGTGGTCAGGGTCATACAGAGGTTTTCCAAGATGGGTTCCATTCAGAACAGGCCTTGCAAGGGTCGATCAACGAAGTTGAGTACTTGTCAGTGTTCAGACCATATGCCACACACTGCAGCAAGTCGTTTTGCATGGCCGTTGTGCCAGAATGAAGCCTCTTCTGAAGCTGGCCCACAAGAAAGCCTGCAAACAGTTTGCTGAAGACAACCTGTCCAAGAGCATGAATTACTGGAACCATGTCCCGTGGTCTGATGAGACTAAGATAAACTTGTTTGGCTCAGTGGTACACTGTGTCACCTATATGTTATATTTATTCATGTGTTTATTTCTTTATTCATTTCTTTATTTTTAAAAGGCATTAAATCAAAATTATCATCACATAATGTGTACTGCAATTGTCAAGCTCATTCATTTCAGTTGTAATAAGATCTTTTAATAGTGAAAGTTTATCAGTAATTATAACATTTTTATATACAAAATAAATACAAATTAATATTTGTAAACTTTATAAAGATAAAATAGTGTTTAAAAATAATACATTATCTGAATTGTATTAGCAGAGGATGACAAACTCACATAAATTTGTGTTTTATACCATATTTAGATCAAATTAATTGCTCAGGCATATTTAAAACAAAGTACATGTCCTAAATTTTGTTAACAGTGTTGCCAAAAATTCCCTCATATAAAATTAATAGAAACTAAAACAGTTCATGCAATATTTAATTTGATCTTGTGAGTTTGTCAGTTAACATTTAATACAAGTTAAGCTGTGTCCATTTGTTAAAAAAGGTGAAAAGGCTTCAGTGAAAGTACATCTTCCCCACATCTTTTTTTTTAATGGATAGGCACAGCTTTCAGCAAACGTCCGAGCCAAACCCCTCCCCCTGCCATCTTAGTTTCCATGGCATCCGCGATGCGTGGCGACTGGGCAACTGTTCAACAGCATCACGGGTGGAGTGTGTCTTAACTATGGATTTGAAGGGGAGGATCATTTTCTCACAGAGCGACTGAGCCGTGTGATCGCAGAGGAGCTAATCTAACCCTGACCACCTGTGAGGATCGCTTCCTCCTCTCAACCCAACCCCCAAAGCCCTGCGTTGAGCCAGGGACAGTGTTTGGGTGCAAAAAGGGGTAGGATTCAATTTTCAGCGCTCGCTATCAGGTTCTCCCACAAATAAGAAGCGGCGGTGATTCCACGGATCAGTTTTAGGACTTTGCTGACCTACATATTGGAAGATTCGGTTCCTATTGCATTCCGCCTGCAAAAGCAATCAGCAGGAGCGCTCACATGAACCAGATGGATTCACAGCACGCTCTCCGATCCTCTCAGAGTCGTTCAGTGTACTTTGCAATTCCCTTCCCTGTGTGTTTCAACGTTTGGGAGGGCGCAGGCGTTTGAAGTGTTTCAAGGCCCTAGAACTTATGTCTTGTTGTGAAGGTACCTAAGCCATTCATCACTGTCATCACAAAAAGCTATACACGTGCTATTCTGCTTCTTACTCGGCTAGACTAGTTTTGCTCTTTCACTTTAGCTCTTAATATATTGTTTGTGTCACGTAGAGAGAAGAAAAGGCAAAACAAATATGGAATCTCATCCCTCACTCCACAATCAGTCAATTTCCATCATGGTTCACTGAGCTGTCTTGAACTTCATAGCAGCACCTGGCATATCCTCATCACTTCAGATTGCTCTTGAGTTAATAAAGTGCTTTATTTTATATTTTCTAAACTTTGTTTCATGGCAGAATCTCTCAGAACAATGACAGACTTCTAAACTTCTTGTGGTTTGCAAGCATGAAGTTGCTCTCTGGCAGAGTCTCACGTATTTTAACCCCTGGGGTTAGTAATTAGAGTGCTGCTTAAACCACAGATGTGTTTAACACTTTCAACACTCTCTTTGACCTCCACTGTGACAATTTAATGGCGGTTATCATTTTGTCGTGTTGTTGGCTTTCTCAGAATTGTAACTCAAGATGGTGCTAAGTTGTACATTTTAATAACTCCTTGTATGCTAGTCACCGCTTTTAGGCAATTAAAATGTTTCTGCTACAGTTCAGATATGTGCAAAACTGTTTACACAGCTGGCTGTTGAGTTTAGTTTTCCCCATATTTGTTTTTACTTCCCTCCCGTGATAATAAAATACACACATTGGTAATTAAAATAATGAATGTTTTTGAAAACACTTCTTTATAATGTTTCTTGAGGAGCAAATCAGCATATTTTAGACTGATTTCTGAAGGATCATGTGACACTGAAGACTGGAGTAATGATGCTGAAAATTCAGCTTTGCATCACAGGAATAAATTGCATTTTAAAATATATTAGGAAGGAAATGCCTATTTTAAATTGTAATAATATTTCAGAATATTGCTGTTTTTATTGTATTTTTGATCAAATAAATGCAGCTTTGATGAGAAATAAAAGTATTATCTGTCAAAAAGATTAAAAACATATATATTGTAGGTAAAAAGGAATCAAATGTAAAACAAAAAGACTTATTTTACTGCCATATTCTTTACTGTATTATAATTGTACTGAACATCAGCATGAATACAAGATATTGCTTTTTATGCCTGTTCAAAGATGTGGGATCAGTAAGACTAATGTTTTTACAGAAGTGTCTTATGCTCACCAAAGCTGCATTTATTTGATTAAAAAAACACTGTAAAAAACTTTTTAAAAAGTTGTTTTAACTTAAAAAAGTAAGCGTTTATGCTGCCTTAAAATTTTAAGTTTACTCAACTCAAATATCTACATTTTCATGTCGTACAACCTAACATTTCATGTTGACTAAACTTAAAATTTTAAGGCAGCATGAACACAGTGTATAGAAAAAAAAACAGTAATATTGCAAAATGTTATTACGGTACAAAATTATGGTTTGTATTTTAATATACTTTAAAATATAATTTGTTGCAAAGCTAGATTTTCATCAGCCATTACTCCAGTCTTAAGTGTCACATGATCCTTCAGAAATCATTCTAATATGCTGATTTATTATCAATGTTGGCTTAATATATTTTGGAACCTGTGATAGTTTAGTCTTGTGATAGTAATTTTGTATTTTTTTTTTTTTCCTGGGGACTTTGATGAATAAAAATGGGGGAAAAAAAACAGCATTTATTCAAAATATAAATCTTTTCTAACAATATTAGTCTTTGCTATCATTCTTATCAATTTAACACATCCTTGCTGAATAAAAGTATTAATTTCTTTCTTTAATCACAGGAATAAATTCGATTTTTAAATTAGATGTATATTACAATAGAAAAACATTATTTTACATTGTAATAAAATTTCACAATGTTACCTTTTTTGGTGTGTTTTGATCAAATAAATGCAGCCTTGATGAGCATAAGAAACTTTAAAAAATAAATAAATAAATAAAAAACATTAAAAACCTCACGATTTTCAGTGACTTTCTTATTACAAGAACCTGTTTTATGAATGAAAAAAATGTGAATAAGACATTCTAGACAGCAGAGATTATCATTTATTGAAACACTGCATAATAAAAATCTTATGTTCAAATGTCTTATTTATCATCATTGTGCAAAACCATAAATTATACACAAGCTGAATTATATGAGACTAACCATCTGAATCCAAGCAGGAATGCTGTGGGACCTTACTGAACTGATTTTAAGAGAGGTTAGAGTCTCATAGTCTCTAAGCATCCTTCAGTTTTCCTCCTGCATTCACAGATAAATAGCCCGCAGAGACTGTGCCTGAAGCTGTCTACTGCTGCCAGAAAGACATGTGACAATTGAAAGCATTCTCTTGTTGTTCCTATATTCTCGCTGTAAATGGACCAACATAACACAGAGAAACTGCGAGCCTGAGAAGGAACAGAAAGCTCTCATCCTGACATTATTGCTTCTGCTAGGCGTGTAGTGGTACCATAACAGCAATCATTCTTAGATTAAAGGGTTCATTCAACCCAAAATGAAAATTGTCACCATTTTCTCACTTTTATTTTGCTCTATACCTGTGCTTTCTTTATTTCAGCCACTAAAGAAAATTGTGGGTAGGTTGATAATGAATGGCAAAACAAGAAACTTTAAAGTCACTAATGCACTCTGGTCAATAGCTCTGTGAAGAACAGAATACATTAAACGGTCATTATTTACTGAAAATCTTTTTCTCTGGCATAGTACTTGAATCGCATCAGTGATTTGAATATGCACATATTTAACTTTGTTGTGGCGTGATCAACTGTGAGACACAGGAACCAGATGTTTGCATCATTGATGTAAAACCTGTTGTGCCACTCACACAAAGCTATCAGCTGATTTAGAAGGCTTGAATATAAAGCATGAGTCATAAATGCTACTTGTATGTTAATGCATTTCTCTTTCTTTTTTTTTTCTGAGGTTTGACAGCTCACTGTTTAGAAATAAAGAAAATGACACAGATTGAAAGTGACAAATAAAAGAATCGTGGAGTAATTCTTTAAAGGCTCCATAAGTGATTTTTCTAACCTCAACATCACACACTTTCTTCAAAGACTTTCCAGCCAGGGGCGTTTCCTCTGAGGAGGCAAGGGAGGCAGTGCCTCCTCAAAACATTGATTGAGAAAAAAAAAAAAAAAAAGTATACAAAAATAAAGCAACGCCATTATTACAAAATATAATATTAAAAAGTGTATAAATCACTGAACATTGTTCGACAGCGACACCAGCAGCCCACTGAGTTTTAACAGACCCCCTAAAGCATGCCGTGTGTTTTGTGGGGGGTAATTGAGTGGTTATGATCGGTTATTGCTAAGAAAAATGGTTCTAAATGTACCAGAAAATGGCTCTTCAGCTTGTAATGATAACAGAACCCTTTTTGGTGCGTAATGGATCCATGCTTTGAAAATGCTATATAGAATTTTAATGGTGTTATAAATAACCTCTTTAATGATAAAATAAGTATATTTATTTATTATAGTATATAATATATTTGTTTATTATAGTATATATGATAAGTATATTAATATATTTATAGGATTATTAATATTATTTATACATATTATTTATTAATATTGTTTTTTTACTTCTTTGTCTGCCTGGTATTACAATATCTTGTAGCGTCTATTACAATGTAAAAAAAAAAATAAAAATAAGTCAACTTAAAATAATTTGTTACCTGGCTCCCTTAAAACTTTAAGTTCAGTCAACTCGAAAAAAGTTTAGTCAGCTTGAAATGTTAAGTTGTACTAAGTGACAACTTAGATTTTTGAGTTGATTCAACTTAATTTTTTATGGCGGAGTAACAAATACAGATGTTAAGTTTAACAAACTATTTTTTAGTTTAGTCAACTCAAATATCTAAGTTGTCACTTAGTACAACTTAACATTTCAACTTGAATTAACTTATTTGAGTTGACTGAACTTAAAATTTTAAGGCAGCATGGTAACAAATCATTTTAAGTTGACTCAACAAATTGTGTTTTTTGTTTTTTATAGTCTAGGATTTTCCATAAAAAACAACAACAACATGTCAATTAGGGGTGTGACATGTAAATTTGTTGCAAAAATTACAGTTATTAGCAGAATGACAATTAACATTGAATATTAATATATACTTAAGTAAAACAAAATAGAAACAGAAATAGTAAATTTAAGCAAGTTCCAGTGAAATACTTCATAATCTTCTATAATGCCTGAAAGTGTATTACGGGCTGATTGAGTGGCAGTTTCTCTCTGCAGATGATGGAGTTGTAGGATGTGATGCGTCTGAAATAAATAATTAAGTTTAGAGTTAGGATGAGTTAGCTCTCCTTCCATTTTGTTTTTGTAAAATACAAAAAAATGACCTTAAGTTACATATTTTTGTTACTTACTCAGTGGTTAAGAGGACAGAAGTCTCCTTAGCTGAACAGGGCTGGTCACACTTACATGTTCTCTTAAACTGAAAAAAGAAAAATGCATGACTGGAAACCAGTTACAGTTTTATAATATAGACATTTTAAGAAAGAAATCATTTACCTGCTGAGAGTGTGTTGACAGTCTGTGTAGTTGGATACCCGAACTCTAGAACTCTGTCTTTTTTAGAATGTAGCTTGTAAGTAATAAATAAATAAATAATTTAAAAAAATGATCAATATTGATTGTAAATTCAGTGTCTCTGTTACTTATTTAGTGGAACAGAGGAGTATCCTCAGCTTGACAGAGTTGCTCACACTTACAGTACATGTGATCAAAAAAAGAAGAGACATAATTTGTTTGTTTGTAAACCAGATACAATTTCAAAGTTAAATTTATAGTTAAGATTAAGAATGAAATAATTTACCTGAGAGTGTGTTAACAGTCTGTGTAGTTGGACACTGAGCTCCAGAAACTCAGTACTGTGGTGCTTTGGCAGTTACAGATTTGAAAATCAAAAGGGCGGGAATAAAGAACCCTAACTCTGACACAAAGAACCATTTCAACATTAAAGAGGGTTCTTCAAGATTTTAATGGTTCTAAATAGAACTGTTACTACATGTAAAGAGCTGTCTTTTTTTAAAGTGTATGATTGGTTCATGCAACAAATCCCGCCTCTTCTGTTCATGTGCGTTCCGCGCTCTCGATTCAGTCTGAATGAACAATTTAATGGTGTTAATAGGAAGACTAATTAATTAATTAATACTCACGCACTTAGATGTAACCACTTTACTTACATCAAAATAAGGCTTAAAATGGCCTGAAAACATGATTTGTGGGAGTTTTCAGTGAAGAATCAGCTTGGTGAAATTTAAGGTAAAGCTTAGTGTCGGTGACAAATATTTTAGTTTTCATGACTGATAATCAGAAAAATTCAAAAATAGTTAAAAGTTTACTGTTAAACAGAATAGCTGAACATAAGTTCACAAATGCTTAAAAACACTAACTTGATGATATTCATACTTAGCTTTAATAAATATAATATTGATTACATTGTTATCCAAGAAAATGACATGAATTTACATTTGATTTCCCTCCTCATATCAGAACACCGCCACGTTGAAACAAGTCGAAATAATCCACTTCCAGGGTGCTTTTCTAATGTTTATCTGATTGGCTAAAACTCGCACACTAACTCTTTTTTTGGTGTTTACAGAGCCTAGGGCTGTCATAGACATGTACGATGTCTGAGGACAAAGTTTTCAGTAATGTCTGTCAGGTAGTAGGGATTTTTTATGTGTGGTAGTCTAAAAAATACCGCCTTCAGCACATTTAATTATGTTATGTGTCTATATATTCGGTGACAGCTTCAGTAACATGTTCAAACATAATGCTACCTCAGGTACAAGTAGAGTTCCAGATCTTACCTTTAAATCATTCTAAGAGTGAATTTTTGGTAGTTTTAGCTTTGAAGTGTAGGACCTCATATGAAGAGATTAAAGCAGATGAAGAGGAAATTGGCGCTCCTGCTTCTGCTAGACGGACTTATGACTGGGGTTTCCGCTTTGTCCACGGTTAACCAATTTACAGTCTCAGAGTACTTCGCAGCCAGGAGAGTACAATCTTTCAGTGCCTTATTTTTTTATATTAAAAGTTCAATGATTTATACACTTCACGAAAATGTCTCTCCAGTGGAGCCGTAAATGCACTCACCCGGATTGGAAAAAATGTGTCTATTAAACCAGACATGATACTATGGAATAAGACACATCTATGAGGTCATAAGAAAAGTTAAAAGACAGGCATGACATTTTGTTTCTAAATAATCAAAAGTTTTTGTTTTTGTATGTAAATTTTCACATTTTATGGAACCTTTACGCTGTAAGCTTTACGCTTACAAAATGTGCGAACATTGTGTTATTATTTTAAATCAATGTAGGTTGGTGAAGTGGAGAAGACTTTTCATTTCATATTGTCTATCTGTCTCTTTGATTCGGAATAATTGGTACTCCTAATACATAATATATTATTATATTATAGCATATTATTAATATGCGACCCTGGACCACAAAACCACTCATAAGAGCCATTTTTCCTGAACACTGAATAAATAAGCTTTCCAGTGATGTATGGTTTGTTAGGATAGGACAGTATTTGGCCGAAATACAACTATTGTGAGTGTGCGAGAAAATCGCCTTTAAAGTTGTTCAGATTAAGTTTTTAGAGACCCATATTACTAATCAAAAAGTAAGTTTTAATATATTTACAAAATATGTTCATGGAACATGATTTTTACTTAATATCCTAATGACTTTTGACCTAAAAGAAAAATCGATAATTTTGACCCATACATTGTATTTTTGGCTATTGCTACAAATATACCCGTGCTACTTATGACTAATTTTGTGGTTCAGGGTCACATATACACCTGCCATAAAATGATGTTATGGGAGATACAGCACAGTACGTGCTTGCATGCATGTACACTACACAAACGCACATGCACATGTAAACCTACCCTTGCTGCCCTAAGCTCAGCTGCCCCAATATAATATTGATGCCAGAGAGTAGAAACCCAGACACACTGGGGAGGAATGGCTATTTTTGTCCTGCATTCATAAGCATCAATATATTCTCATCCAGACTAGTCTATTAAGTCTGAAAGTAGAATAAAGCTTTCAGCACTGAGACTGATACGAAACACATTTGGATTTGGTTCTGGTTGTATGTGGTCATATTTCTGCTCATATATGTGGATTCCCTACATGCACTGGTGTCTGTGTTGAGGCGAGTCATGTTTCTAGAGCGCTGTGTCTTTGATCTGTTAATCTGCTTAATGTTCCAGCTGCTTAATTTCTTATCATTCAGTGATCGTTCATTAAGCTGGATGAGTTCGGGTGTGATGTTGTGGGGAATCTGCCACAGCGCATGATGACTCAAATCAAGCCCACCATCATCTAGAACTCATGCGAGCAGAGCTGAGAAATCGTACACAGACATTAGCTGTCCAAATATAGCCCAAAGTATTCTGTCATGCAAATCTGTTTACTGCATCCTGTGCTGCTACTGAATCTCCTGTGCCACAACAAAATCAGTCATGAGCTTATGAATTGAAACTGATAAACACAAAGACCGGGTGCTGTGAAAAAACAAACATATTGACAATAAGCATAAAAGTGGCTTATTTTACTGACTGTTTATGGGGCACTGTGTAGTCTTACTGAATGATTTGGATAAATTAATCAGTGAGTCATGACAAACACTTGGTTCGTTCATGCATGAACCAGTGTTTTTGAATGAATCTGATGATTCAGTGATTCATTGATAAAGGCTACTGTATGGCTGCATTCAAGTCACACTGTCACAGAAGTCACTGAATAAGTACTGTGTGGGCATGGGCTCATTGGAAATTTATTCTGAACAGCTGCAGTATGTACCTCAAGCAGTGTAATGGTCCATATTGAAAGTGTGTTTTAGTGCCACTCTCTGAAACTTTGAAAACTACCACAAGGTACGCAGTTATGGTATTGGAGAAATGTATATAGAGGCACTTATTTTCAAGAGCCTGGGTTGACATACTGTCACATACAGTTTTTTTTACCTACTATTTAGTAGGGAAGTATATTCAGAAGCAACCAATCACTTGTTTTGCTCCTAAATGAATCAGTGTTTTTGAAGTCTTTTGTTGCCACCTACTGGTGTATTAATGTAACGTGCAAAAATACTATAAATTAGAGCCCTATGGTTTCTGTCATGCTGAAATGTCATAAAAATGGAATTTACAGTATAAAATAGAATGTCATGGATATAATATATCAAAAGTAGGGCGGTACATTCAATCAAATCACAATATGGTCTAGTGTCCATGAATAGTAAAGCACAAAAATATCTGCTATTTAAATACAAGTTTGCTGCATTCATTCTGGTCCTTCTGGGGGGGAAAAACACTTGATAGATTGGTCTTGGTTCTTTTTTAGTTTGCTGTTAGTCTCAGCTGGTTGGTGGGAGGGGGAAGGGCATAGATACCACCCCTCCCAGATATAAATGCCAAGACTAAGTCCCTTTAGGAAACACTGATCACTGCCATGCTATTCCATGAATAGTTTCCAATATGAACACCAACAGAGTTCCTGTGGTGTTAGTCGGCTATAATGAAGTTCTCTTTCATCTGCCATCAGTTCAGTCCCATGATGATGAGACTTGATGCTAGATTCATAATTTGCTATATCCATTACCAGCCAGGCATGAATTACTTGTGAATCCACCTGACGATCTGAGCTTCAAGCACTCATTCACAGAATCAAAATGGCTCTTTCATGTAGTGCTAGATGATTAATACTTCATACCATCAGGGCTAATTATCACCTTCTCTTTTTATTTTATAAACAGCTTCAGTAATTGTTCATAGTGTTAGTGGAGGTTATTGTTGTTGAAACCTAAACAGATTATTTGCTGCTCAAAGAGTAGATTTCAAAGTTCTGCTTATTGCTTGCAACATGCAACATGAGAATGTATTAAAAAGCGCCTGAGGGTTTCAACAGATATGTGGAAATGGCCAAGGACAATGGAAAAAATAATGTGAACACCAATTATAATAGGGGTTAATATCGTTTGCGGAGGTGACAGTGAAATACAAACATTGCAGTCATCTTTTATTTGTTTTCATCACCTGTATTGTTGTATACAAATATATTGTTCACAGCTGTGTTTAGTATAAATTCTTTCATTAATTTCTCACCTTCATGTCATTCCAAATCCGTGGGAACACGAATTAGGATATTTTTAATGGAATCCAAAAGCTTTCTGACCCTGCATAAACAGCAACATTCACCTTGAAGACTCTGTTTCCACTAAATCCCACAACAGAGAACTTTACAAAGCCAACATATGAAAGAGTTGCAGCTGATAAAACATAAATCACAGACACCAGTGATAAAATGCCAAAAAGATGGTGTCATGATCATCAGACCTAGACATTTAGAGTACCAATATGAACTTCAATAACTGTCCTGCCCAGACAAATCACCTGCTTTGAATATTATTAAATCACTGTTTTGGAAAGAAGAGTGAGAATTTGTTTCAACAGACAATATTTCATTGGAGACTACTGAAAAGTTTTAGGAGTCTATTCTAAGAATTTTGGAAGCAAATGCTGGTAAAACCTTAAAAGGGATAGTTTACCCAAAAAGGAAAATTCTGTTCATTTACCCATCCTCAAGTTTACAAATGTATGAATTTCTCACTTGAAGATATTTTAAAGAATGTTGGTAACCAAAAAGTTGACAGTAGCTGTTGACTTCCATAGTATTTTTTTCCTATGGAACTATGGAAACCAGTGGCTACTGTAAACTGTTCATTTTGAACATTCTTCAAATTATCTTATTTTGTGTTCAACAGAAGAAAGAAATTAATACAAGTTTGGAACAACTTGAGAGTGAGTAAATAATGACAGAGTTTTCCTCTTTGGGTGAACTTTCCCTTTAACAAATAAATATAGTCTATTTTCCAGCTGTTCACATAACGCCTTTATGCCTATTAGCATTTGAAAACCACTAAAAGAACACAAGACACACGGCTCTGACACTTAAAGGCGCTTTAGAGTGTTTCAAACAATACATTTTAATGAAGCAATCCCAAAACACTAATGATTATAGGTGCTGACAGACTTAAAAGCACCAAAAAACCGAGGTCATCGTCACGGCGCTCATTTTTGCCCTGCAAGTAATTTATGATCTTCATGGTTTTTGGTCGCAGAGCTCATTAATTAATGTCAATTTAATTAAACAGAGCCACACTCTCTCCCTCCACCAATCACGTCGCAGAGGACTGCAGTGCTGGAGGCATTCAATCAGCTAGCCAATCAATCGACATGCAGCAGAGGTTAAAAACCAAATTGCATGCTCGCACACATGCACTGTTTATTGTCGCCCACGATAAAGCTTCTGCATGCTAATTACGCGCAACTAATCAAACGCATACTTGCACACATTCAGCATTAGAGCGAGCTAATCACACATACACAACGGCATGTGCATATGAGCCATCCTCGCCAACCAGACCAGTCATTAAAGCAGATGAAGAGACAGGAGCGTGCTTTCTGTGGGCAGATGAAGATGCATCATCATCACTGCGCGAAAAAAAAAAAAAAGTGACACCCACCCCCGTCCATCTTCCTGGCCGTTTAAGCCAGCCCAAGATAGATGGGGAGAGTTGTTTTCTTGCACCCTTTCCAAATTAGCACCCATGAGTCACTCCCTGGTTTCAGAACAGTAGACGGGAAGGATGGGCTGAGCGTTTTAAGTGTAGGGGATTGCATGTCTTTAAGTAGCGATGACGCATTTCGTTAACTAGCCATGTTGACGTTTCATTGCGAGCAGAATATCATCCCAGGGTGTCCTCGTGAGGAAAAGCACTGACCCTGACTCGAAACACATATGGCTGTGAGGAGCAATCACTCTGTGTTCACTTTTGCTAGGAATTGCTCTAATGTGTCCATCTGCCTCCAAGCCTTTTGGTAGAAGTGCTTTTGTGCCTTTATCTCTAGGGGTCGTGAATCATGAGCTTATTGGGTGGGGATGGTAAGGAAATGTCTTGTGAATATTCCCTACCAGTGTTTCGAACTATTGAAGTTTTGATTGAATTTAATATAACTGTTGTTTCTGTCTCTCTCTCTCTCTCTCTCTCTCTCTCTCTCTCTCTGTCTTTTTGTGAAGGAATTTAAAAATCTCTGTAAATTAAATCAGCAGTTGGTAGGGATGCTGTCTTAGCTTGTGATTGTGCGTCAGTTAAGCCTTGTTTGACTCATGCGCTCTGGCGAATCACTTTGTGATTCACCGCAGGCACAAGCACACCTGCGCTGAGAGGTGTTTATACTCAGTTCATTCTCCTGTCAAGCTCCAAAATGACACAAAAGCGCCATAAAAGTGTCATGGAAATGACATGTGGGATCTGTTGCTGTATAATAGCTTTGTGTGAGAACCAAACCACATTTGGAAATTTATTATGTTGACATAAGTTCAAGAAAAGTAGCAGTATACACTTATTTGTGAAAGTTTTAAGGCAAGTAAGATATTTATTTGTTTATTTTTATTTAATAAATGATTCTTGCATTTAGCAAGGACACGTTAAATTGAAAAAAGTTATTTTCACATGTATACAAAAAGGTGTGTTTTAAATAAAAAGCTGTTCTCTTGAACTTTCCATTCATCATAAAATCTTGCTGTCACACTTTCCTCAAATATACCTCAAAAAAATATTATGCTACGCAATCATTTTTAACTTTGATAATAATAAGATTGAGATATCTGAAAGATCATGTGATACTGGAGTAATGACTGCTGAAAATGCAGTTATTTTAAATTGTACATGTATTTTAAATATTGCATTTTTTGATCAAGTTAATGCAGCCTTGGTGAGCATTAAGAGAAGTCTTTCAAGAAAATTTAAAATCCCCAGCTAAATAAACCATAGGTTGATTCAGATCTCGAGTTCAACTCACTGAGTTCAGTAAATAAAAAATACATTTAATTAACAGTGAATGAAGACTTAAATATCTGTGGAAGCCTGTTTCCGTCACTGAATAAAAATAAAAAAGGTAATCGTTACTTTTTATCTCACAATTCTGACTTTTTTTCTCATAACTGTAAGATATAAACGCACAATTATGAGCTAAAAAGTCAGAATTGCTAGATATAAAGTCAGAATTGCAAGATATAACTCTTTTTTTTCTCGCAATTGCGACTTTGTATCTCACAATTTTGACTTAATAACTTGCAATTGCGAGTTTATATCACACAATTCTGACTTGATTTCTCAAAATTGTGAGTTTATATCTCGGGATTCTGACTTAATTTCTCAGAATTGTGAGTTTATCATGTAATTCTGACAAAAAAAAAAAAAGTCAGAATTGTGAGATACGTCGCAATAACCTTTTAATTTTTTATTCAGTGGCTGAAACAGGCTTCCATAAATTTCTGTCTGTTTGTTGCATTAAACTAATTATATATTGGAATTAATCAGCTATTTGTAATGCTACTTTTTATGCTGCTTGTGTATAGCTTGTGTATTTTATATAGTAAAATTGTGATTAGTAACTTCCAGTGATTATTTAGTCTTCAAACCTGCATCAAAGTTGTGTAAGTCAACTACACACATATTACAAAAGAAAGCAGTTATTTTAAATTGTAATATGTTAGAAAATGTTGGTTTCTGATCAAGTTAATGCAGCCTTGATGAGCATAAGAGACGTATTTCAAAAACAGTTCAAATCCCCAAGCTTTTAGTGATTTTCAATAAATCTTTCATGGGTAAAAGCACTGGGAAAAGGCTTTCTAGTATTGTGTGCCATATGTATGGTATTGAATGGGCTGTGGGCAGTCTGTGGGCATGCTGTCTGAGACAGACACTGGTATTGTAGTACAGCATTCCACCTACATTGGCAAATAAATCTAAAAATTTTAATGCAATCACACGTCAGGAAAATTATTTGATTCCAGTGTTTTTATTTTTTTTCAATCCAGTCCTATTACTCTCTTTTTTTTCTGTTCTTTTTCTCTTGCTTTGGCATCTCATACCAGGCCATATGGTCATGGTGTGGTCTGTGGCTTGGCACTAAGTCAGTCCGGAGCAGGTGAATGGCACTGTGTTGGATTGAGAAATATGAAGTCACATTGAGACGATGCTTTGACAGACACCTTATCAGCCAGACCCTTTGGATAAAAGAGAAATGGACCACAATTCAATTGGACAGTTTATTCAGTTGACTGTTACTGCTGGTAAATGCTAGATTGTATTTTATGATCCTTAAAAAAAGAAAAGGTAAACAAAAAATAATGGTTAATTGCGTCTGTGAGACAAATTTAGATTGAGAGGCCAATTAAGATAGTCTGTCAGTTTGTGAGTGCATATATTTGTACACAATACAGCATATCACAACATCATTTATCAAGCTGTGATGAATTCTGTGAATGGTGATGTCTGCTTAATATATATAAACTAAAAGCTATCTTGGTCAAAAATGAGATAATGAATGCTCTCGACACATATTATACATCCATCAAATACTTTTACTTCAAACTCTCTAAAATCCCACCCTCAGCCCAATCAGAAGTACCAGTTTTTACATAAAAATCTATACATCGGAGCCTTACAAAAATGCATTTTTTAAAGAAAGATGTCAGATGGATTTAGAGGCTTTTGCATCTGAACTCTTCATATATAAGAGTTCATATTGTAAAAAACAATTCATATAACTCTTCATATTGTAAAAAACAATTTGTTGAGTCAACTTAAAAAAAAATGTGTTACACTGCAAAAAATGCTTTTCTTACCAAAATGCTTTTTGTCTTGTTTCCAGCAAAAATATCTACAAATTCAAGTAAAAAATATTGTCTTGTTTCCAGAAAAAAGTCAAAATTAAGTGAGTTTTTGCTTAGAACAAGCAAAATCTGCCAATGGGGTAAGCAAAATAATCTTCTTTCAAGCAGAAAATTAGATTATTTTGCTTATCCCATTTTGCAGATTATTTTGCTAGTTTCAAGCAAAATCACCTAATTTCGTCTTTTTTTTTCTGAAAACAAGACAATAATTTTGACTTGTCTAGGAAATCATTCTTGATTTAAGAATTTTTAGATATTTTGGCTGGTAACAAGGGAAAAAAATCTAAGTAAAAAAAGCATTTTTTGCAGTGTACCTGGCTGCCTTTAAATTTTAAATTCAGTCAACACTAAAAAAAAGTATAGTCAACTTGAAATGTTACGTTTTACTACGTGACAACTTTTGATTTCATAGTATTTGAGTTCAAATTAAAAAAAAATTACAATTTTAAATACTTAAAATTTTAAGTAACAAACACAGCTGTAAAGTTTAACAAACAATTTTTAGTTTAGTCAACTTGAATATCTAAGTTTTCACCTAGTACAACTTAACATTTCTTGACTTGAATAAACTTATTTGAGTTGACTCAACAAATTGTTTTTTTACAGTGTACTAGTTGAAAAGATTTTCAGTTAATAATCAATAAATCTGTGTAATCTTATTTTTAGTTGTTTATAAATTGTTTTATTTTGTTCGAACCTTTAGGAAATTACTTGTAAATGTAAATGTGTGTGTGTGTGTGTCTTTTTTAAAGATTATCAAAACATAATTTTGACTGCATTTTTCAAGGTCATCCATCCATTTATTGCAGTGTTATCTCTTCAAACGTTGCTTGAAAGTGCAAAAAGCAATCTTTCATTTCACTGACTTGTTTATTTTTTAGTGTACATTTATAGTGTCAGTTTATTTTAACTTCATAATAGTTTTTGTTACCAATCATAACCTTCCTATGTAGCAGCCTAGAAAAGCATGTAGCAAGCTGAGTGTTTAATTATTGAGATTTTGTATTCTTTTTAAAGAAGAAAAAGAAGATTTAAAGGCTCAGTGATCAGTGACATAAGCTGCACGCAGTTCTATTAACCCACAGAACATTTAATAAACTGACTTTATAGTACCTCTGGCCCTCAGATTTAAATCCCCAAAGACTGAAGTTGTCAGATGGAGCTACGGGATCACACTGGCTTTGCGCTTTCAACCAGCAGGCTGGCATCAATCCCTAGGATTTCTAGTCTTTGTATCCCAAGATCATCCTTCCTATGCTGGCCGGCGATCTCCAGCGCCTGTGGCTCAGCAGCCCGTCGTGGAGTCTTTACTGGAAGGATTCAGGCTTATGCTCACACAAGCACACTGCTTTAGACAGCACAGCGGCTGGCTCCAGCCAATCAAGCCATTTGTCTCAGCGCAGGCTGAGCCAGTGGACTGAGCAGAAGCGTGTGGAACACACCGCTACGTGAGCGTGTGCTGTTCTTGTGTGTTAAAGGCTATTGTTAGAGCAGGATTACACATTACCAACACCGCTGCCAGAGAACCACTGCCAGTCTCCTCAGCTGACCTCTGGGAAATGACCACAAAATATAATATCTGATTTCAGAGGACTGCAAAACAGGGTCAACACACTGCTTACGGTTGTTGTCGTTACGGTTATGAGAACTGCCTCTCCAGGGCCCGAAATTCAAATGAACTGAGTCAGATCGGTGAGAGGGTTTTGCATAATATGCGTTCTATTAAATCTTAGCACTGAAATATTTATTCATTCACGAATGAAATGCTTTATTAATAGTCATTTTAATATTGCATTCAGATGGAAATAGATGCCTTATTAGTGTTTGTGGGTATTTGCGCATAAAGTTTACTGGAAAGACACTCAAGCGTGATATTGACAGCATCTAAAATGTAAATATTTGTGTCTATAGACAGCTTTAGAGACATGCAGATCTTCTGACTACTAGAGAAATTCAGAGAACTGAGTTTAATTATTTCATAGCAGGACTTGCATTTATCCGCAAATAATGGTGAACTTTTGCTTAAAAATACATACTTTTAATTTAAAGTTGTTAATGAAATACAGATGATTATGGAAGCCTGTTTCCGCCACTAAATAAAAAATAAAACAAAAGATGTAAGTCTTTTGTGCGACTTTTTATCTCACAATTCAGACTTTTTTTTTTTCAATTGCGAGATAAAAAGTCAGAACTGTGTAATATAACCTCACATTTGCATAGAATTCTAAAAATTAAAAATATAAACTCTTTTTACAACTGAAAAAAAAACCTTTTTTTAGAACTGCAAGTTTATATCTTGCAGTTGTCATATAGTTTTACAGAATTGCGAGCTTATTTCTTGCAATTGTACATTTATATTACGCAATTGATAAAAAGTTGCTATTCTGAGAAATTTGAGAAATATCAGTCTTTTTTCCTTAAGAATTATACTTTATAACTCATAATTGGAATATATCTCAGTTCTGTGAAAAAAAGTAATAATTGCAAGATATAAACTCATTGAAGAATTGCAAGTTTATTTCCCGCTATTCTGACTTTATAACTCAAATTTTTGAGTTTATATCTCGCAATTCTGACTTTGTAACTTGCAATTGAAAGTTTATATTACGCAGTTGATAAAAAGTTGCAATTCTGAGAAAATATCAGTCTTTTTTAAAAAGCAATTGCGAGTTTATATCTCACAATTCTGATAAAAAAAACTCCGAATTGCAAGGTATAAACTTACAATTGCGAGAGAAAAAAGTCAGAAGTGCAAGTTTATATCCCGCTATTCTGACTTTAGAACTCAAAATGAGTGAGTCTGAGTTTATCCCCTGGTTTCACAGACAAGGCTTAAGCCTAGTCCTAGACTAAAATGGAAATCTGAGTTGCTTCAACTGAAAAAATAACTTGCACTGACTGATCCTAAAATATATCAGTGCCTTTGTTTTGCCTCAAGATGCACACCATTTATAAAAATTACTTAAATGCCCTAATTGAACTATGGCCTAATCCTGGTTTACTCTAAGCCCTATCTGTGAATCCGGGCCTATATTTCACAAACAAAAAACCTTGCAAGTTTGTATCACACAATTCTGAGAGAAAAAAAGTCAAAATTGTGAGATATAAACTCACATTTGCGGAAAAAGAAATCACAATTACCTTTTTTGTTTTTTATTCAGTGGTGAAAACAAGCTTCCATATATGAAACTAAACAGTAAAGTCATACACAAAAATGTGTTAAAATACATTAAGTCTGTAAAGTTGTTTATTGTAAAAACCTGATGCTGTCAAGATGCTGACACGTATTGCATGCTACATAATATATTCACACATATTAACATGTACAGTATGTGCACTATATGAATACTAATGAAATCACAGTGCTAAGGTTTTTATTTCCTTTTGGAATGATTGATATGTTATAAAGCTGACCAGAACACAATTATGCTAAATATTTTATTGCTCCATCTATTGCTCCTAACCCAAACCACAGAGTTAAAAAATGTATTAGCTAAATAAGTGGATATCTAGTGTCCTCCATATCAGCATGCTAGTTTTACACCCAGTTTACATTGCAAAGGTGGTACAAAAATACATGTGAGGTGGACTGTTGAGTTTAGACTGTTTATTGTTAATCAGAGATGGTATAAAGCATTTAAACAGCAGTGATAACCGATGACACTTTGATACTAGGGGCTGAGGTGGGTAAGAGCGGGCATAATTTAGTCTTAACGAATGTAAGAACTTCAGAAGAGCAAAAAATGCAAAGCATTGCATGTACGTAATAGTGTGTGATTCTGGTCTTCATAAAAATCATAGTGTTCTCATTAGCAGTAACTATTTTAGTGCCAGAGTTTGCTATTAAGATTTTATATAACGGTTAGTTTCAGTCCACTGATTTGATCGGACAAGAAGTGTTCCAAGTGTTCCCAGAGTGCTGATGCAATGTAACTGCACTGGAACATTTGACTGTTTATATCACCTTTCCAATTCTGTTGTTTGCAACAGCTGCGAAGAAAACGTACAGTACAAAATGTTTTGTTGTTGTTGTTGTTGTTGTTGCTGTTTTTTATCATTAAAGGGATAGTACAATAAAATATAATATCTACTTAGGAAGTGTCTTACTCACCAAGGCTGTATTTACACTCCTTAAAATAAAGGTTCTTCACAATGCCATAGAAGAACCTTTTTTCTTTTTTTTCTTTTTTTGTCTAAATGGTTCCATAAAGAACCTTTCCAAAGCTGAATTTTCAGCATCATTACTCCAGTCTTCAGTGTCACATGGTTCTTCAGAAATCGTTTGGTGCTTAAGAAACATTGTTTTTAATTAACATGTTAAAAAAAAACAGTTTGAAAATAGTTGAAATAGTTTGAAATAGAACTCTTCTGTAACATTTCAAATGTCACTTTAAAACATTCATTCCATTTCGAAGCCTCTGCTATGTTATAATTTTTACTATTACTGGCATCCTTTTTTTTTTTTTTCAAAACAAAATATCTAGTACCCCAACTTGGCTTTTGCAAACACGGATTCGAATAGTTGCCACCATCTTGAACTCTGTATGGCAGTGATAAGAGACTTGTGGCCAAGCCTGGTTATTGTTTCCTAGAAAGGCTTTGCCATAATGCACACAACTGGACCTTTCCTCTCCAACTGTGCCTTCGGTCTGTGGGATTTAATTTGAAAAAAAAAAAAAAAAAAGTTCAGCATCAAGAGCAACTGGAGGGTAGAAATAGAGAGATGAGAAAAAGTGCAGGAAGAGACGGCAAGACGGAATCAGAAGTAAAAGTGTCGTTTGGACATAGCTAGTTAAAATGTGTCTTTTTTATCCTCTCGGACTGTAAGGAGGATTAGATGTTTGATTCTCTGCCCAAAATAGACCTGCCTCGGAGAAACATGCAGGCAATGCTGGATAGAATTTGATCTGCTCTAAGCTCCTCAACAATGGCTTCTAAAGAGCCAGACTTATAAAGTTCTGCTAGAATAAGGATCAGTGCTAGGGGTGGGAGTTGAAATTGCATTTCCTTTACATCCTATTTGCAAGCCACAATGGGGAAGATGGAAAGCAGCGGTTAAGAGCCATTAGGTACATTTACTAAGATGCCATCTTTCATATATCGCAGCCTCATTAATAGTTTATATACTGTGGCAAAGCATATGGGGAATTGTGTCACATCTCATTCCTGTTTTAACCAAGCGTCTAACAGTCATTCCCAAGTTATACCCCAGAGACAGCAGTATTTCAGGATGTTCCAAAGGTTTTCAACCTGTGTTAAACCTAGAAAAAACTGAAATTATGATTTAAATCTGCTGGCATTTGTTTTAACTAAAACTTTAAAAAAAAGAAGGTCAATGGGACACGTAAGGTCTGTCAATTTGTCATATGACCTGTGGATGATTTTCATGCTTGATAATGAAATTCTGCCTCACAAAGACTGCAATTGATGCTGACCTTTGTTATCTAGATTTTATGTACAAATGATTTGCCGTTAGGTCTTTTTGAGGGAAATTTTATTGTCCAAAAACTCGTGATAAAGAGCTCAAGCATCTTATCTACTTGGTGAGGCTGCGGTTCACCCACAGTATTATTTATTTATTTATTTATTTATTTATTTTTATTTTATTTACTTGTGCTTATTTAATATTTTTATTTAATTATAACATTAATAGGTTACGATTTGTTTGTTGCATAACATTTATTTTAACATTTAAATTTGAAATTAAATATATGTATTATTTATTTTATCTGTACCAATTTTACACCTATTTTATCATCATTTGTTAACATTTATTGGATTAAAATATATATATATATATGGAATTGTGATAAGAAATCATAAAGTGCAGTTAAAAAGTGAATCATCATGATGACCACTGGAAGAAATTATATTTTATATTTCGTTTTTTTTGTACATTTATATTAGCATATTTTTACATAGGTTATTTTATTAACATTATAGATAACATTAATATTTAAAATAAAATGTATGTACTAGTTATTGTATTTGTACAAATTTTACACTTATGTTATTTTAAACATTTATCAGACTTTTTAAATGTTTTTTTATTATTATTATTATTATTATTATTATTATTGTGGAACAATGATAAGCAATCATAAAGTACAGTTTAAAAGTAAATCATCATCAGAATGGCCACTTGAACAAATTTTATTTTATAATTGTATAGGCTATTTATTACAGAACATTTACTATTTTATTTAAAAATTTTTATTAATTTTAACATTTTTATTTAAAATAAATATATTATTTGTATTCATTTTACTTTCTAATTCATTTGATCATTGTTATTTTTTAACATTTATTCAGATTTTTTATGTTTTATGGAATAATGGTAAGCAATCATAAAGTACAGTTTAAAAGTGAATAATCATCATAATGGCTACTTGTACAAATTTTGTTTTATTTTATTATTTTGTTTTATATTTTACATTGATATTTGCATTTTTGTACAATTTTATTGTAACATTAATAGGTTACATTTGTTATTACATAGCATTTATTTTATTTGTACTTATTTTATCTCATTATATCAGTTAGATTTTTTAACATTAATTAGATTTTATGTTATTATGGAACAATGATAAACAATCATGAAGTACAGTTTAAAAGAGAATCATCATAATAATGGCCACTTGAACAACATTAATCATAATGCTAAATGATATCCAGTATAATGAGTTAAAATAAACACATTCCTGCTCAATGAAGGGTAGTTGAGCCTTGCTTTGGTGGTAAATATGCCAAAAAAAAAGTTGAGATGAGTTTCAGGCAGTTACAAAGCGTGCTTTTATTCTATTCAGGTGGTCTTATGATCATAGATCATAAACCAAGATACCTTTCTGACCCAGCACTATTCAGGATAGTGAGGCCTGTGCCTCCTCAAGTAATGGCTGTTTAGTATCATCTCATTTCCTCGTGGTGTTATATCTTCCCTCAGTTATCAGCTTATTTCAGATAGCTGCAGAGCTTTTTATCCCACGAGGTCCATTTTCCCAGTGTCCCACTGCATTCATCCTTGATTTGTTAAAAGACCCGGGTTTCTGCCACAGCTTTCTTGCTCCTCTCAGGCAGTTAGTAGTCTTTCCTCGTCCAGCGTTCTTCAGGGACTGGCCCTGTACATGTGTGATAGGGGAGCTCTCGGTTCTGCTTTGCAGCAGGCTGTTCCTTCGAGGCCAATCTGAAGAGTTCCTTAAGAGAGGCAGAACGAGGCAAAATGTGGTAAAGGCCGTAAGGTTAGAGTGAGTGGTCTTTGTTTGAAATGTGAGGTGGGAATTCATAGTCACACACCTACAGCATGTAGGGAAGGTATACTGGGATGACAGTAGTTCATTTCTGGACCTGATGCCTTTTTATTAGCTCTGTTCTACCCAGTCTCTTAGGAGGAGTATCAGAGAGGTGTTTAAGAGCCTCCCTGTGGAGTCTGGGGTGTTTTGATAATGAACAGTAATGTGTGTTTTGTACTGTTCTTATTTCTGAAGGAGACCAAGGATGTTGAAGTACTTGGCTTTGAGAGCGAGACCAAAATCACTGTTGTTGAAAAGATTCGTTTTGGCCTGCATGAATTTATATGCTGGTTAAGGCTTGTTTATGCTGGCCAGTGCTGGTTTGGTACTCGTCTGATCAATGTGGTCACTTGCATATTAGTGCTTTATGTCTAACATTTTATTTCATATTTTATGCTTTTTAATTACAAGTATTTATTTTTTTTAATTCTTTCATTCATTTCAGTGTTGGTTTATATTTACCTCTATCGTACACACATTAATTAATTAATTCATTCATTCATTCATTCCAGTGTTAGTTTTATTTTTATCCCTGTCGTACACACATTTATTTATTGGTCTGTTTGTTTGTTTGTTTTTTTCAGTGTTCCTTTTATTTGTATCCCCTCCATAAACATTTGTTTGTTTGTTTGTTTTCCAGTGCTAGTTTTATTTTTATCCTTTTCATACACACATTTTTTTTCAGTGTTACTTTTATTTGTATCCCTTCCATAAACATTTGTTTGTTTGTTTTCCAGTATAAGTATTATTTGTAACACTTTTTGTAAACACTTTTTTTGCTTGTTTGTTTCTGTGTTCTTTTTGTTTGTATCCTTCTATATGCATTTAGTTATCAGTGTTAGATTTATTTGTATCCTTTTCATAAACATTTGATTGTTTGTTTTCAAGTGTTAGTTTTAGTTTTATCCCTTTCATACACACATTTATTTGTTGGTTTATTTATTGGTTTGTTTGTTTGTTTGTTTGTTTGCTTGCTTGCTTGCTTGTTTGTTTTCCAGTGTTAGTTTTATTTTGATCCCTTTTGTGGCACACATTTATTTATTGGTTTGTTTTTCAGAGATCATTTTATTTGTATCCCTTTCTTATGGACATTTATTTGTTTGTTTGTTTTCCAGTGTTGGTTTTATTTGTATCCATTTTGTATACATTTATTTTTGTGTTTGTTTGTTTATTTTCCAGTGTTTGTTTTAGTTTTATCCTTTTCATACCCACATTTGTTTGTTTGTTTGTTTGTTTGTTTGTTTTCATACCCACATTTGTTTGTGTGTGTGTGTGTGTGTGTGTGTGTGTGTGTGTGTGTGTGTGTGTGTGTGTGTGTGTGTGTGTGTGTGTGTGTGTTTGTTTGTTGTATCAGGTTTAGTTTTATTCCTTCCATAAACACATTTGTTTGTATGTTTTCCAGTGTTTGTTTTATTTTTTATTTGTTTCATACACATTTATTTATTTGTTTGTCTTTGTTAGCTGTTGAAATGTTCATCCCTTTCATTTATTTATCCATAATCAGCAATAAACAGCAGCATTTTACTAAATAATATTTTACTTTAAAAAAAAGTTGTTTTAATAAGTCTAGTATTTTTTTTATTTTTTATTTTTTCAATCTAGGCAGACATCTTTGCAGGAAGTCAGTGCATAAGTTAATTTAAATGAATCACTTGAATGAACTGAATCACTTAAATTAATCAGATTTCTAACTGCTTCATAAGCAAGAGACTTGACAAGCTACATTATTACATACAGCCTAACTGCTGTCAGGCTACTGAAAAATGTAGTTAAGTTAGTATTGTCCCTGCTGGTCATGTCAGCATGAAGCTCTCTAGCTGTTTGTCAAACTATCCTGTGCGTACAGTATGGGTTGAAGCCCTCATGGGTAATCCTGTCCAGCACAATGGTTATACAACGGCCCTCCAGTGTTGGTGGCTGAGGGTGATGAAGTGAAACTGTTCCAAGTGACAGGAAAGTCTGAAGGCACAACCGTCTCTCGACACAAAACCAGCCTTCAGTGCCCTTGTGGAACAAGCCAGCCTGGATGAAGTCTGTGAAAGAGACAGCGAAGGGATTGGGAGAGCCGGGAAAAAAAATAGCATGAGCATTTGGGATGTTTCTGGAAGGACCTGAGGAAAAGGCAGTTCAAGGCTTCAAGAAGATTACTGGCAAGTGAGCCAGCAGCCGACCAGCGAGATGAGTGTTAGTCTGCCAGCTCATAAAACACACCAGGGGCTGTATTTCTTCTGTTTTTCCCTCCTCAATCCCGCTGTTTGTCTCCTGCTAGCTCGAGTATGTTCTGCAGACGGTATTTAGAGCTGTCAACACTGAACTCTGTAAACCTGTCCTCATGTGACGGAGGTCAGGGACCAGTAGACAGCCGGCTGTTCACCTCATGCCACTGGGAACTTTCAGTCATTTTTGTACGGCTAGTAAAAATTTTAGCACTTAGCTGAAAGACCTCACTCGGTGTGACAATGCTGCTTTCCGTTGACATAATGAGTCTGTGGAGGTGGTATAAATTTTCATGGTTTCGTATGGGGTGTGAAAGAATCATCCAGCAGGCCCTGGAAGCTTTTAGAGGTCATGTGACAAACTTTATGACTGAAGGCCTCAAGCCCTCTGAGAATGGAAGTACAATGTGTTGGGTTCAGTCAAAGACTGCTGTCCATTTCTATTTTAGGAAGGTGATATCATTTCATTCATCCCTATTCTTTGTGTGGGTTTTGTATGCTGTAAGGGTATTTGTATCCAAGGCTATGAATTAGAGACGGCCTGGTTATGCGGTCACAAAACAGCAAATCAAAGCACAGGCAGAACCTCTCTGTCTCTCTCGCTGTTCAAAGAGCCATTAGTCTTAAAGCTGTGGTTTAGTAAAACATATCTAATGGATTCTGCTTGAAAAATATAAATTGCATTTAGTTCGGTTAGAGGGAATCATTTAGCTGGCGTAATGTTAGGGCACAAGGGTCACATCTGTGATATTTTTCCCCCTCTCATTTCCTGAACATGAATGTTGAAACGAAAGCCCTGGTCTCCTGGGTCTTAAATCTTTTAAATCTTGAAGCTTAAATCATTTTAAAATCAAAGTTGGAAAGAATTTAGCATGAAATAGCTGTGCAGTGATGCATTGATGAAAATCAGAACTATCTCAAAAATGAAAGTTCTGTCATTAATTACTCACTCTCATGTTGTTCCAAACCTGTAAGACTTTTGTTCATCTTCAGAACACAAATTAAGATATTTTTGATGAAATCTGAGAGCTTTCTGACCCTGCATATACAGCAATGCTAATCAAATGTTTTATGGCCCAGACAGATAATGAGGACATTGTTTAAAGCATCCATGTGACATCAGTGGTTCAACCATATTGTTATGAAGCTACAAAAATACTGTTGATTGAAGTTGAATGAAGTTGAATGAAGTTGTGTTTTTGTCTTTGTGTACAAAAAGTATTATTGTAGCTTCATAATATTACGGTTGAACTACTGATGTCACATGGACTATTTTAACAATGTCCTTACTACCTTTCTGGGCCTTGAAGGTGTCAGTTTCATTGCTGTCTATTCAGGGTCAGAAAGCTCTCGGATTTCAGCAAAAATATCTTAATCTGTGTTCCGAAGATGAACGAAGGTCTTACGGGTTTGGAAAGACATCAGGCTGAGTAATTAATGACAGAATTTTCAATTTTAGGGACTATCTATTCAAATAAAATGCACATTAAATAAACTGAATTGGACCAATTCACATTACAGTTTTAATAGACAAATGTGATCTTTTAAAGTCCTTCTAAATCTACAGTAAGGACAGAGCAGTACATCTAAATCTATATTAATCATATTAAAGTCCATGATATTGATGATAAATTTTAGAAATTTTCGTTATTTATCATGTGTATATATGCATGTGTGATACTCATGGTGTTTTCAGTGTCTGCTCTCTTTTCTTACAGTTCACTTCATGAGCATTTTACTGTTTAATTTCAACAGGTGTGGTCAAATACACACTGAAACACAAAGATCTTCACAAGAAACCAAAATGAAAAGTCTAGTTTAACTTAAAGAAATTATGACTGAAATATATTACTATTGTAAAATGTACGTCTCTAATTTATGTATTTATTTGTTAATTTGTTTGTTTTATACAACCAAGATTTTTGCATCGTTGTTCCAAAGAAATGATAATTTAATTTAATTTAATTTAATTTAATTTATATATTTTTTATTTTATTTTATTCATTAAGTTTTATCAATTTATTTTTTATGATAACTTAAAACACATAATCCAGAAAAAATAAAACAGAAAAACAGAAAACAGAATTTGGGAAATGTCAGTCTGTTCCCCACACATAGCTAGCATATGATTTCAGAAGCACAAGCGTGTGACAGGCGCACCTGCATTAGCATGAGACAGATGTTGACCTGCTTTACTTTTCCATTGTATGCTGTCTCTTGCTGGATGTCCAGATGGATGCTAAAGCCACACTTTTGTTTTCCCTCCACAAATTTCTTTTCTTTGCACCCCCGTTGCAGGTGTTGACCATCTGGATTACGCTAATCTCCAGGGCAACAGCTGACCTGACCTGCGACGCTCTGCTCCTGCTCTCCACAAATCTTACAGGTAAGTCTCCATAACTGATCTGAAACCAATTTTGCTTTGTGGTATATAAGAGTGTAGATTTGCTTTGCGAAGCGTGGTCGTAGATCAGTTACGCGAGTCAACTTAATGGCCTCTGGTGTTAATGGTCTCCCGTTTGAGGTATTGATAAAGTGTCATGGCGGCTGATGGGATTTGTGGTTAAGATGCATATCACCAGTACATCTGAAAACGGATTCAGTTGACCTTGAGAACCTTTACTGAACACATTTACAGCAGACTTTAGTCTTCACACTTTCTTCCAAATCTGTTTAAACCTGCAAAACACAGAAGAATGTATTTGTTTTGTCTATGAAATACAAGTCAATGTGGTTTTGGTCCCCATAGACTTTCACTGTATGGACAAAATCTTCTGTGTTCCACAGTCATGCAGTTTCACATCATAAGGGTGAGTAAATAATGAAATATTTAATATTAAACAGCACTACAAATATTACAAGTGAGCTCTCTAAAGTTGAGTAGGCCTCGTTTAATGCTTTTATATTATGAACTCTGAACTCATTTTTCTATATCGCCAAAGGGGACAGAGCGCAGAAAGATTTATTGATGGTTATCTCATGGGATATGGGACATTTGCTTTTCAGTTTAGACAAAACATCATGCGTGACTAACACAACTGCTATTACTCAGAAAAGGCAATATAAGGAGATGAAAGTTGTCATGGCTGGATTGGGTTTGTTGTTTTTCGCGCTGCTTTGAAAAGCCCAAGACTTACTGGGGTTTATTTTGGTTTGCAGTTGAAGAGGGGTAAATCGAGCACTAATGCAAGAATGCTGGAAAACGCTGTGGATCTGTTTGCGTTCAGAGCTTTGCAAAGGCTTAGCGAGTGTGAATTGGTGTGAAACTCTAGGGGATGAAGTAACAGATTTTCTATGTGCAGTTTTTCACCTGTGAATATTACATTTAAAAAGTAATTGGTGCATAAACTTTGTTTAAGGCTTGTGTTTTGTACACTGAGAAAATTGCTCCATGGTATAAGTAATTATGTTTCATTTAAGGATCAGCTGTATCTTTTTATATATATATAAAAAAAAAAAAAAAAGCAGCCAAAAAATGAGACAATAAGTGACATTTAGCCAGAGTTTAGAGCAATAAAAACTAATGCAGATAGCATGCCCCACATAGTTGGTCTTGGAAAAACATTTGATCGCAGCCCATACCAACGGTAATTGACCAATACAAAAACCGGGGTCATTTTATCATTTAATTTCAGTCTGAATCGCGATGAGTTTGTGTGGAGCAATTGGTTAAAGCGTTATTTTAAAAATCTTAAGTAGCTGCTGGTATTTGGCACAGAGGATGCTTTTTTCAGAAGGGAGGTAGCTGAAATTTGCTATGGCTATGTACACGCTACAAAAATGTTTGATTTACAGTCACATGTAAATATGCCTGTAAGTTGTTCAAATTAATGTTCCTTTTTTGGAATGCAGGCATCATTCCTGAATAATAAGCTGCAATATTTTGTAAATAAGAAACAGTCCTCAGTTGAAAAAAAAAAAAAAAAGGTTTTTGAGGAAAACTTTCCAGGATTTTTCTCCATATAGTGGACTTCAATGAGGATCAACAGGTTAAAGGCCCAAATTGTAGTTTCAGTGCAGCTTCAAAGGGCTCTACATGATCCCAACTAAGGAATAATGGTCTTGTCTAGCCAAACAATTGGTCATTTTCAAAAAAAACAAAAAAAAAAACACTGTAACCACAAAATAATAGCACAAATAATTGACTTTCTTTGCGCGTTCGCTTTGTTAACACTGGGTCGGTACTTCTGCCTACATCATGCGTGACCTTTCTAACATGACTGTGTTATGCGTGAAGTTCAGCTTGTGCAAGACAAGCATTTGTGGTTAAAAAGTATAGAATTTTGTTTTTTGTTTTTTTTAGAAGATGACAGATGCTTTCACTAAGACCCTCATCTGAAATTAACATCTTGGATGACATAGGTGTAAGTAAATTATCAGGAAATGTGTCCTTGTTGCTGTTTTAGAGAATCAATAGAGAAAAATCTTGTTTTAAAAACAAACAAAAAAAAATCTTCACAATATTTACCTCAGTTCTTATAGATCTTCATTTTTTACAGTTTGCTGAAAAGTTGAACTTACGTTCAGATATTCATAACAAGCCAGCTGAGACCAATCTGGTGTGAAATCTGGCAAGTGCTCCATCCTTAAAACTTCAAAGAGTAAATCTCATACATACAGTGAACTTAGCGTGGCTTTCCTCTTAAATGCAGATGCGCTAATCCATCTGGTAGGCAGATTAATGGATGAAGTTCACACCACTGAACTATAAATGTGTACAGGGTTGTACAACCATTCGTTGAGTCAATAGCTTGTTGGTTAAACCTGCGGTTATTTGCAGTTGTTGTCAAATATCTGACCAGTATTACAGTCGTATTTCTTCATGCAGCATTAACACAGCAATAAAATGGTGAGTGATTTCAGATAAGATTTTCCAGGATGAAACCAAACATCATTTTTTTAAATGCTCACAATATAACGGATAATTAATCTGTCCTGAACGCCTGTAAAACAAGAACCTTACACTGGCCGGCTCGACCAAGTGATGATATAATTACACAAGTCTTGAGGAATTCAACCACTAATCTCCAGCGCAGCTGCGGCAACAAAGCCTGCTGGTGCCAACGCAACAATTGCGAACTCACAAGGAGTTAGTGTTGTGTAATATCACTGGATAAAAAAAAAAAAAAAACTCGCATTGGCTATCTGAACTGAATGATGAAAAGTTTTTAATAGAGGTTCTGGGTCTGCCAGTCTTTCAGATTCAATTTGTGCGTGTGCTGCATTGCAAGGAGGAAAAACAGGCCAGGGATGTGGCTGTCTAGGGATTGCAGTTCCCCGTGGGGACGATTATGAAATGCCGAGTAATACCTTCAACCCATCTGTCACGCTCAGTATCGACGCAGAGAGACAGATGATGTTGAATGTTACTTCCCCTCCTAGATGCACTCATGAGAAAATCTGGCATCCCAAACCACATAGAAACGTCCTTTGAATATCTGCGTCTGAAATGATTGTCATATGGTCCAAAAATGGGGCCTACTCTCTCAAAGAAAATTGATTTTCAAATTATGCCGTCTTTCAGGACAGATGAGGGATGATTATGTCATCCATGTTTGGTACCAGAAACCATTTCTTTGGCTTTGAATCCTTACTGCGTATCTTTGTTTTTGAAATTGTTTCGGACAGTTTGTAAACGCAGAGTTTTGTAGCGTCTAGTTTTAAATTAGCAGTAAACACTTCACAGTAACTAGCAGAAAACAACACGTTGACAGTCTCTCACTTGCACAATCTACGCTTTGAGAGAAACTGTTTAAAAAGGACTGTGTTTTGAGGTGAAACTGTCTAATCAAGTGTTTCTTACTAACTGGATTTATCTGCTTTGTGAGTCTGTGGTAACCTTAGTGATACTAATTGAGAGTCTTGACGAAGAGAAGTTTAAGAGTCATTTAACAAGCTGGCCTTTGATTACTGCCTGCTGTTTTACAAGGGGCTGCTTGTGTTTGTATCAGGACGGGTCAAGAGCTTTGTCATTTATTAATGGTCTCCAGAGTTTTGTAGAATAGAGAAGCATCATATTTCCAGTGGATTTGTCAACTGAAATTAAAATAAATTAATAAATGATTTTTAAATGTAGTAATTTATCATTTAAATAAATATAAAATTGCTAAAAATGTCTAAAAAAAAAAAATCAAATTTCTTTGTCAAAACATTAATAACTAAAATAGCCATAGTTGCCCTCATCGCAATTTGTATGAGACGTTACACGAGTTTGCAGCTCAGCTCAGCTTGCCAAACAGATGTGCAGTGAAACTTCATACTCTAATAAAACAATTTTGAAAATCAAAGGAGGCTTGACTGAATTTAGATCATTAGAATAATTTGTTTTACACTCGACTTGACCTTTCCGAGTGCTATTATTTTGTTCTTTCGCTTATGTACATTCACTGCCGTTTAAAAGTTTGGGATCAGTAAGACTTCTTAAGTTCACCAATACTGCACAGAAAAAAATACTAATTACTAATATAAAATAATGGTTTCTATTTTAATATACAAAGAAAAAAATCTTCCTGTGATGCAAAGCTGAATTTTCATCATCCGAAATCATTCTAATATGCTGATTTATTAATAAAATTATCTATGTTGGCAACAGTTTAAAAGTTAAAAACAACAGCGTTTATTCAAAATATAAATATTTTCTAGCAATATAACTCTTTGCTATCACTTCAAAAAAAGAAAGAATAAAAATGTACTGACACCAAATTTTTGAACAGTACTGTATATTGTTAGAAAAGATTTCTATTTTAACCCTTTAACTGTCACTCCCATTTTTGAACAAATACATTTTCAAAGGATGAATTTTGAGATTTTAAGCTTTTAAGTGATCTGTAATTTCTTATGATTTCTAAAGCATGATACGGAAAAAGGCAACAAAGAAAGTCTTTTTGTGACAAAGGTCAGAACTCCTGTTATGAAGTAGATTTTTGAGGTGCACTCTTGTCATAAATTAATCTATTACTTTTCCTACATAATTTGTAACACAAAAAAAAAAAAAAAATAGTAAAATATCTATTTAGAAGTCTTAGACCTTTCCAACGATATATAGTTTGTCATGATTAAATTAAAATTTATTTGTAAAATGATGAAGAAACTTCATCACAGGTTAATATATATATATATATATATATATATATATATATATATATCACAACTGTTTCCAACACTGATCAAATCAGCAAATTACAATGATTTCAGAAGGATCGTGTGAGACTGAATACTGGAGTAATGATACTGAAAATTCAGCTTTGCATCACAGGAATAAACTACATTTTAAAGTACATTAAAATAGAAAACCTATTTTTTTTTTTTTTACCTATTTTTTGTTCAGACTCGATGATGCATGAAGAAACTAAGCATGACCCCTCCTCTAATACTTTAAGAGGTGTGTTCGACTTGAAGCAGTGCTGCGCAGCTGGATCGTTGTATGACATCAAAGTACCATGAGAGCTATAGAGACAAGACAGCTCCTTATGATTTTGAATCGCTCTCGCAGTACTTTAATGTCATACACCGATCGATCTGCACAGTGCTGCTTCAAGTCGAACACACCTAATAGCTAAAGTGCATCAGCATCAGTGGTTTTCCCGCTCAGTCGCAAGTTACTGTCATTACGTTAGTTACTACAACCTACAATTTGCTAGCTAGCTGTGCCTTCGTCACATAAACGCATATTACCTGGTTGCAATAATTTACAAAACAACTCGGTCTTCTTATTTAAATTAAGCTGCTAGATGGGGCGCCCCTTAGGGGTGTGGCAGTATTTGAAAGTTAAGAGTGGTGGCAGCTTTCCCGCTAGTGGGCGTGGTTTCAGCACCGACCGCGGACACGCCCCCAGCAGTTGAGAGCAGAGAATACTGTTTATTTCTTTCAATATTTTGATACCTTACAGTGGCATAACCAGCTTGAAATATTGTTTGTGAAAATTATGCTAATGGTCAAGTCTCCTGGAAGTCATATTTTGTAGGATTATAAAATATCAAGAGCTGAGATGATCAGATTTTGTCTGAGGTCATGCACCGTTCTGATTGTTTGTGTAGGCATTATTGATGTAATTCTGAAATCAAAATTCACGGATCCAAGCATGTGTAAAGTTCAGGCTGCTCATTACAAACTTGTAATTAACTGTAATACCAAGCCCACTCAATGTAATTAACACTGAAGTACCAGGAGCACGTCATTTTTCTGCTCAATTGGCTTTGTTTCCCTGTATGATGGCTGTGTGGGGTTCCACACAATATATATAATCAATCACACAATAAGTAATAAAACTCTCCCCCTTTTTTCAAGATTAAGCACTAATTGAATTTTCCTTATCAATCAATGTTTTATATTTAAATTTCATGTATAATATTTTAAGGAGAAATTCACTTCCAGAACATAATTTACTCATCCTTTTGTCTTCCAAGATGTTCATGTTTTTCTTTCTTCAGTTGAAAATAAATGTTTTTGAGGGGAAAAAAAATATTATATTATTATCATATATTATATTATTATCATTATAGTGGACTTCAATGGTCCCTGCTAGTTTGAACAATTTAAATGCAGCTTCAAGGTGTCCTAAACAATCCCAGGTGAGGAAGAACTGTCTTATCTAGTGAAACGATTGGATAATTTCTAAAAACAAATGTACAATATGTATATTTTTTAAACTTCCATGCTCATCTTGTCTAGCTCTTTGTGAACTCTGTGTATTCCAGTTCATGACAGTTTGGGTATATTGAAAAACTCTAATTTTCTCATCCAACTTCAAAATCGTCCTAATAGACGTGATTTTTTTTTTTTTCATAATGGGCATTTGACCCTTCTTGTGCGTTCACTTTATAAACACTGGGTCAGCACTTTTGCAGCGATGTAGGATGCTTTTTATGTCAAAAAAAAACATAATTTCTTTACAACCGAAGAAAGAAAGACATGAACTTTTTGGATGACAAGGGGTTGAGTAAATTATCTGTACATTTTTGTTCTGGAAGTGAACTTCTCCTTTAATAATAATACACATTACATTTATTTCATTGAATATCAATTCATTATCATCTTCATTTAAAAGCATTTTATGCATTTCACTAACCTTTCACATTTATGTATTTTACTTACACTTAGACCTGCAACAAAGTGCCGTGTGCTTCATGCATATGGAAAATAAAAAGTGCTGAACGTGTGACCACAAATATGTTTAGCCTTTTTTGTGAACTCTGTTACTTCTCTCGCTCATATGCACACAAACAGATGAGCACAAATACATCTGCACACAAATATTTCTATTTGTTCACACTGTGAGCTGTGGGTGTCCTCTTCATCATTCAGTCACTCCACTGAGCTGCTATCAGATGTAGTTTGAAGCCAAACATAAACAACATAATGGGGCTAAACATCTTGTTTTGAAAATTTTCAGTACAACAAACATGGATATCCATTACATGTGTCCTTTTCAAGTGTCTCGGCATTTCATTGTTTAAAAACAGTTGAGAATTACAGCTGAGAAACAGTTTGGATTTATTTGTCTGTTTGGACGAAATTATTGTAACATGATTAATTAGCATTTTGAGTAGACATTTATTGCCTGGCCATATATTGTAGTCACAGTTTTTTGGTGAGTGTCCATTATTATGTTTTTTCAGCTGCTCAGATGAGCAGATGTTTTGACAAATTTATGTAAACCCCAAACTATCAGTGCAGTTTTTCCTAGTCGATCATGTCCAAGAATGGATTTTTTTTTTTTCCCTGAGAGATACGTAGTAGCTTGTATAAAGCATGTCGAGATCATATGCGTTTATTTCCTGAGTGGCGCATTGTTCACATAAAAACTAAAAAAATGAATGTCAGGATGAATTACAGTTGTAGGAACAGCAGTGTCCCTCATTGTGCTGCCAAATAAACAAACTTCATTTTGTTGGGTGGAACCTCATTTTCGAGTGAATGTGTTTATGGCATGGTCCTGAAAACACATTGTTTTGTGCATCCGTTTCTCCGATTTGAAAAGACATCGAGAGCAGAGCTGCTCATATCCATTATGAATTATTCAGCAGTGATATCCTCATTCGTTCACCTGTTATTTCCGGGCCAGAGGATGAACAGACACGGTGACATGCTAGCTTGGGTTTTTAGATGCAGAGTGTGTGTGTGTGTGTGTGTGTGTGTGTGTGTGTGTGTGTGTGTGTGTGTGTGTGTGTGTTCTGCTCCAGTGCCATGGAGCCAGACGAACTGTCCATTGCTTTTGTGAGTAGAAGATTAATAGATGTGTGCTTGTTTTATCTCGGTGAACAGCGAACAGGAGTGTGAATAGAGAAACACATTCAACCATGATTTGATAGGCAAAGGTGCACAAATCCCTACAGTAAAGATTCAAATGTTATCTGCTTGACAAACACAGAAAAAAGTTATATTGTACAGTAAAAAAAAGTTCTTATTTGTTCATTTTGTCGGTATGTAATTGTTTAAAACATCCAAAACGATCAAAGCCAAGCTTTCCAGCACATTATGTTTGTGCAGTGTTAAGATGTTATAAGAGCTTGTAAACAATAGATTGATTGCAGATAAACAAAAGGTCTGGTGAAAACAACAATGAATTATATTGTTGCTCAGTTGCTTCAATCACAACTCTGCAGAAAGGACTCACACAGACACAAATGAATTTCTAGTACATGCTGGTTTATTCTGGTTTGGTGCTGCCAGCACTGTTTTAAAAACAACGTCAACGCATCAAATAAACAGTATAATTCAACTTTCAAACACAATGCATTTCATAAAAATCAAGCTTGAATTTTCTGATGTTAGAGATATTCCTATATACAGGGGTTGGACAATGAAACTGGAACACTTGGTTTTAGACCACAATTAGTATGGTGTTGGGCCTCCTTTTGTGGCCAATACAGCATCATTTTGTTTTGGGATTGACAAATACATGTCATGCACAGTAGCCAGAGGGATTTTGAGCCATTCCTTTTAAAGAACAGTGGCCAGGTCACTATGTGATTCTGGTGTAGGAAAACGTTTTCTGACTCACTTCTCCGAAAACTTTTGAGCAGAATGAGGAATTTTTCTTATTTTGCCTATATAATTCCCTTCAGAAGCAACAGAAGATACTTACATATTCCCCAGAAGACAAAATAAGTAAAATTTACCCTGATCTTCAAGATCAAAAAGTTTTTACCCTCTGGGTCTTAATGCATTATTTTTCCCTCTATGGACAAAAATGCTAAAAAAAAAAAAAAAAATTGTGGGACCTGAAGGATTTTTCTGAAGAACAGCGGGACAAACAAGTAACTCACGAACAACTATCACTAAAAACTTTTTTGTAAACTTTTGAACTATTATTTTTTTCTTGTTAACTACATGTAAACGTCTTTTATGTGAAATATCTTATTCAGATCAGTACTAAAAAAAAATAAATAAATAACATGCATTTTGTATTATCCCTCTTATTTTGGTAAAATAATTAACATTTTGCAGATTCTACTAGGTGTAGTTAAACTTTGGACTTCAATTGTATATAGAGGTCAGGGAGCATGATTACTTATTTATTTATTT
The DNA here is from genome assembly GCA_033026305.1 of Cirrhinus molitorella. NCBI lineage: Eukaryota > Metazoa > Chordata > Actinopteri > Cypriniformes > Cyprinidae > Cirrhinus > Cirrhinus molitorella. The sequence goes on along the minus strand of CM065117.1, from coordinate 25,320,101 downwards.
ATTATGTAGTTTTTTGTTTTAATTAATTAATCAGTATTGCCTTTGCTCCAAATTACAGTGGTCTTCCTAAATGAATCAGTGTTTTTGAATCAAGTAGCTGAGTTACTGATTCAATGGCTCACTTAAGGAGAGTCATTTGTTTCATTCTTGAATGAGCTGGTGTTTTTAAACAAATTGGTTGTGAATGATTATTAATTATATTATATTATATTATACAAACAGCCCTGTTTGCAAGAGCAAAGTTTGGCTTCCCTGATTTATTTACATAGACATCATCTGCAGGCTTTGATCCTTTGTCGGCGAGAAACCCAGAAATATGTGCTGTAAATTAAATCTGAAGGCAGTTTGTGTTGAGATGAAAGAATGAGCGAATGTGTGAGCGTTTGTAATGTCACACTTTCAACCAGGATTTTCATCATCCACCAGCCATTGAGCGATATAAGATGTTTCAAGCCCCATTGATGGAGAAGGTTCTGTATAAGATTGTGTAATGTGCATGAAGCAGCACAGTATACATGTATTTTTGCATAGGGAATGTATAAGTGATGCTTAGCGTATATAGTTTATTTCACTTTTTCGCTATTTTCCCAATACTTTTTATTTCATTTATTTCGTTTATTAGTATAGGAGTGGCTAAAAATGTAATTTAAATTTAAACATAAAAATGACCCTATACTTTACATGTATGAAATTAATTAAGTGTTTTTTCACCCTATTCTCTTCTTTTCCCAGCTCGCACTTTGATCCTGTGGAACCAGACGTCTAGTCCCACCAACTCTACAGGTCAGTTTACAGCTCAGGCCTTCATCTGTAAAAATGAATAAATTGCGAACAGAAACACTGTTTTTCAGCCAGTGGTCATGACTGTGATATTCCCAAGAAAATATTTAGTGTAGGCTTTGAGCATGTGAAATTACTTCAGCTGCAATAAATTTTGGCCATGATTCCATGCACTGGGGATTCTGTTTTTAATAATAAATAACAAATAACAAATATGAAATTCAGAATTAAAAAGATGTGCTGTGTCATTTTTGTGCGGGATAGATAAACAGGTTTCCCAAACACATCCTTCCCTGTATGTCTGTCATTGTTTGACCAGACAGATGGTCAAATGTGTTTTCTTTCTGTGGAAAATGTACCCCGAATGCAGTGGATTAAGACATATATGTGAAAGTCTCCAGGGAAGATTAAGAACTCTTAAAAAACATTTTTTTTTTAATCTCGGCTGGGCTCCACAGATCCTTTTTGATTGAAAGAACAATGTGTGGAAAAACTCTGAATTCTGGAAAAGAGGCCAATTCAGATGATACGAGTGTGCCCTGCGGCTCACACAAACACACAGAAGAAAGCCGCATGAGATAAAGATGGATAAAGAGATATTCAATTGAAACCATCTTCATGAATCCCACGTGTCTCCCATGCAGCCATCACCGTTAATAGCCTTAAGTGCTTATGCCAGAGCCTCTGAATATGTTTACTCTCCAGTTTCTAATGAAATAACATTTCTTTAGGAAATGTGAGACTCGATCCTTGCCCAGATACCACACAGAAAATAACCAGTGTTAAATGATCTCCTGTGTACAGGAAACGCTTGGTGCTGATTGACTCAATTTAAAACGGCAGGTATTGATTCTGTGCACAGAGTGGAAAGCTCAGCGCATTTCTGGAAATATTAGAACACCAGTAACAAAATTCCGGAACAGATGAACGTACATATGGTGTGGTTTATGTGACAATGGTTTTATGGAAAACTTATGGAGCTGTAATCATAACTGTGTACAAAAACAATTACAAGTGCTCGCCGTTTTACCGCCTCGAGTGTTCATTTCTGTTGGAAACTGCTGTGATATGTAGCTATTGGTGTGTATTTTGTTAGTAATGCTACTAACTAGTGGTCAAAAGTTGGGAATAATTTAGATATTTTAATGTTTTTGAAAAAAGTCCCAGTATGCTCACTAAAGTTACACATAAAAAACAGCTGTAAAATATTATTAAAATTTTAGACAACTGTTTTTTTTTTGTTGTTTTTTTTTTAAATACAATTAATTTATCTGATGGAAAAGCTCATTTTTTTCTTTGTAATTGTGTTTCATTTAATGTGCTATAAGTACCAAAAATAAATACATTTAAAACTGAAATAAAAATATATATATATATCCTTTTTCTTCTCTCTCTCTTTCTTTCTTTCTTTCTTTCTTTCTTTCTTTATGTATTTATTTCTTTCTTTATGTATTTATTTCTTTCCTTCCTTTTTTATTCTTTCTTTCTTACCATCCTTCATCCCTTCCTTCCTTCCTTTCTGTTTCCTTTTTCTTCTCTCTCTCTCTCTCTTTCTTTCTTTCTCTTTTCTTTATGTATTTATTTATTTCCTTCCTTTTTTATTCTCTTTCTTTCTGTCTTTCTTTCTTCCTTTTTTTCTTTCTTTCTTTCTTTCTTTCTTTCTTTCTTTCTTTCTTTCTTTCTTTCTTTCTTTCTTACCATCCTTCATTCCTTCCTTCCTTCCTTTCTGTTTCCTTTTTCTTCTCTCTCTTTCTTTCTTTCTTTATGTATTTATTTCTTTCCTTCCTTTTTTATTCTTTCTTTCTTTCTGTCTTCCTTTCTTTCTTCCTTCCTTTTTTTCTTTCTTTCATTCTTTCTTTCTTTCTTTCTTTCTTTACCTTCTTTGCTGTCATTTCTTTCTTTTTTTCTTTCTTCCTTTTTTTCCGACCTTTTTTTATTTCGTCCTTCCTTTTCTTTCTTTCTTTCTTTCTTTCTTTCTTTCTTTCATACTCATTACATTTTTAAAACATACTCTGACCAAATTCAAACAATTCCAGGTAAACAAGTCCAAATATGTTTATTTTTCGAAATCAATTTCTTTAATCTGAGGTCGTTCTTCTCCATCGTCTTTCAGGTTTGTTTTGCAACACATCGATTGATGGCATTGGGACATGCTGGCCCAGGAGCAGTGCTGGAGAAGTGGTGTCCCGCCCCTGTCCAGAGACCTTCCTCGGAGTCCGATACAACACCACCAGTAAGTGCCAAGCATCTCACATCATATCGTTCTTTCAAGCCCGTCCCGTCTGGACTGCTCCGTCTGTTCCTGTTTACGACAGCACAAGCTGTTTTATAAAAGACCTAGTCGCTCGACTCATATTTTCTCGCGCCTCTTGTCAAGACAAAGTTGTTGGACTCCAAACAATGGCAGGTCTTTGGGGACATTTTCAAGGCCTGTGACGTGTTGAAGTCATGTTTTGGATAAATGTATATATCTGGCACTGCTTGGTAGGAACAGCAGCAGTTTGAGCATCATAACCGAGCTGACAGCTGAGAGCTACGCTACATAACAAGCTTTCAGATTCATGTTTGCGTGTGTATGGGACAGAGAGAAGGAGTGTGTGCGTCTCTGCCAAATTGGCCTGTGTGTGTTGGGCTGCATGTAGGTCAGTGTTTGAGCTGGTGCATGCTACCAAGTTATGTTTTACCATTGCTAACAAGCTCACTAATTGTTCTGCCAGTTTGTGTGAGTGTGTGTGTAGCAGTAATGAGAGAGACTCACTGCTGTGACAAAAGCGTTTCAGTATCCCTCAGAGACAAGTTATAAATCCTCCCTGTGGATGAAGGTGTTGTTTATATAAAATGAAACACTGTCACATGCTCTGCTTTCCTTCTCCTTTCTTTCTTTTTGTCTTCTCTTTATTTTTTGCATATTTTGTCTATCCTTCCATTCTTCCTTCCTTCCTTCCTTCCAGCACTACTTCCCATTTTATTCCTCCTTCCCTTTTACTGTTCTTCGTTCTTATTCCTTTCCTTCCTTCCTTCCTTCCTTCCTTAATTAATTTTTGCATATTTTCTTAATTTTTTTCTTATATTTCATTCATTTTTGTTTTTTCTATTTTTGTCTTTTTTTTTGTTCCTTTGTGTCTTTACATTTTCTTTTTTCAGTCTTTTATCCCTTTTCCCCTCCTTCCTTTCATGTTTATTTTTTTGTGTGTCTTTTTGTGTCCTCCTTTTATTTCCTTATTTTTTTATTATGTTTGTTCTTTTGTTTTTATTTATTTTTTTCTTTCTTCCTTTCTTTTTGTCTTTCCTTCCTTCTTTCATTTTCTTTCTTCACATGGTATGCCTTTCTTTCTTTCTTTCTTTCTTTCTTTCTTTCTTTCTTTCTTTCTTCCTTGTCTTTAATTAATTTTTGTGTATTTTCTTTAGGTTTTTTTTTCTTTTGTTACTGTTTATGTATTTTTATCTTTTTTTATTATTATTTTATGTCTTTTACTTTCTTCCTTTTTCATACTTTTACCCTTCTTTCTTTCCCTCCTTCCTTTTATCTTTAATTTTTGTTTATATTTCTTTATTCCTTTTTTTATTTTCTCTTTTTTGTCTTCTTTCTTTCTTTCTTTCTTTCTTTCTTTCTTTCTTTCTTTCTTTCTTTCTTTCTTTCTTTCTTCCTTGTCTTTAATTATTTTTTATGTATTTTCTTTCGTTTTGTTTTTTCTTTTTTCATTTGTTACTGTTTGTCTTTTTGTCTTTTTGTATTATTTTATGTCTTTTACTTTCTTCCTTTTTCATTATTTTACCCTTCTTTCTTTCCCTCCTTCCTTTTATCCTTCCTTTCTTCCTTCCTCCTTTCTTTCTTTCTTTCTTTCTTTCTTTCTTTCTGGCTTACCTCTGTCAGATAAACCCTGTGGCTACAGATTCCTTTGCAGGTATTTCAAGTGTTAGAAATGGTAGGTGAGATGGGTTAAAGCTTCTTAGACTAAAATTAAAATTGAATGTTATTTAAATGCTTAATTTACATTTTAGGAGATGAAAGTGTTAACTGTTCTCATGGAACCAAGGCCCTCAGTGATGAAATCACACTTAGAGTCATGTTCCTCGAAACACATGTAACTTATTTAGTGAAAAAAGTCAAAAATAGACAGGACAAGAGAATCTAAACAGGAGGAAAAACTGAGAGAGCAAGAGATAAAGAGAATGCAGTCTGGTGCCAAAGTCATTATTAAAGATGACATATATGAGAATACGGATGGGCGGCCAGCAGCCAGAGAATTTGTGAGTAATGATTTGTTTGCACTGTTTTATCCTTAATAATAATTCATTTTTCTCCTGCACCTGGAACAAAGCTTAGAAAGACAGTCAAATGTGTAATAAAGCAGGTGTTTGAAAGATCCTTGCTGTCTCTGGATTGCATGTGTATTTTTTATTTATTTTTGTGGTTGACATACTTTCTCATACACATTAAGGAATGGCCCTAGACCCATAGATGCCAGGGTTAGTTGATTAGTGTATTAAGATTCACTGGAGCTGATAGCACGATTGATTTTTAAAGTCCTGTGGCTACAGCATATTGTAGAGCTTCAGGCAGCGTGCAGCGCAAATCAGGAACATACACAATATTCACAGTGCACTGCGCACAGTCTGTGCTCTTATATCAGTTTTTCCCATGGTTTTCATTTCTCAGTGGAATAAAAAATGTGTGTATTTAAATGATAGAAAGAAAAAAGATTGGAAGAAAGTCTTTTTTTACACGCTTTTTTTGTTGGTATTTGTGATTTGATGTTGGAAGTCATCATCATTTAATCTTTCACAACATAATTTAAAAAATTGTTCTCATTCATTTGAACATATTTGAACATCACTTCATCCAGATGGTCCTTTTGGTTAATCAACAAGTGTTTTGATGTGCCTTACGATTTTTGTTTTGATGTCTGTTTGTAAAATATCTAACACATCAAAAAATAATGAATGAAATTAATAAAAGTTTTTTAATCACAGAATTGCCAGTCACCAATGTGTTTTTGAGCATTTGCATGTTATCAGCACTGAACAGCATAGACTGCCAGGGAGATGAAGCAATCAATATCTTTGTGGAAATGAGGCTTGTCAGAGAGATTAAAGAGGTGGATATACGTTAAATCAATAGCAAACAATCAACATCCATATTTCAAATCAATGAAAAATGCTAAAGTACTGCAATGTACAGTCATCACATTACAAAATACACTTGTGTTACCCAAACAAACTGATATGAAATCCATAATGTTTGTAATATCTAATGACACCACCATGGGGTTTTCCATTCTGCCAGTCGAATAGATTATACTCTCAGTACTGTAAATGTACTTGCCCATTTTCATGATCTCTCTAATGGGCTTTTGCCCACAGTCATTCATACACAAAAGTAATTTCTTGCAAACACACAAACACTTTGAATGCACATGGTAAACATTGTTTTTTATCAGGTGATTCTCAGATGATCAGATGTTATGTATTTATCAGATATGTGTATTTATAGCAAATGATTTGTTGATAGGATAACAAAATTAAAAACTTGCAAACAATTAAATAAATAAAAACTACATTTTTGAAACTGAAAATATGCTGCAGAATTTGAGAGAAAAGAAAATTTAAAAGAGTGAAGATTTGAAGGAACACTGTAAAAAAAAAAATCTGTAAAATTTACGGTAGAAAACTGGCAGCTGTGGTTGCCAGAATTTCACCATAAAAAATACGGTAGCAACATTTTACAGTTTACAGTTTACAGTTAAATTTACAAGTAGATACCGTAATTTCATTAATTGATATATTTGTAATGTACTAACCTATTGAAGTACTAAAGTCTGTTTTATACCTTTGTAATACACTGATAGCCACCAAAACCAGGTGGTGATGAGAAAGTCACATGATAAACTTAAAGCCCATCACAAGCAGCCTTTAAATATTAACATATATAGAAGGTGCACAGTGTCATTCACACAAACAATAAACACCATCATGGTAACACACATGAAACTGACATAATGCAATAAACATTAATTTAACAAGATTAGATGTAGCATGCAACCCTAATGTACAAACCTGCTAAGAAAAAAACTAAGAAGAAAATGTAATGCAGGGAATTCTGGGAATGTCAATTTATTCACTGTAAATTTTACAGTCTTTTACCATTAACCATTTAACAGGTTTTTACTGTAGCATTTTTACAGTTTTTTACTGTTAAATTCACTGTTATTTTTTACAGTGAAGATTATTCTGTTTGATGACTACAGTAAATGTTCTCATTATGTGTCACTAAATTTGTGTATTTTAATTTTTATTTAATGAAAGGCTGTATAAAAAATTGTCATTTTGTACTTAGAGTTATGAAAAGTGTACTAATAATGAATTGCAGCACACTGGATAGAATGACATTGAAGGCTTTAAATGAATTGAATATAATTGTTTATTTCGTGAGTCTTCTTTTCTTAAGATCATGTAGGGTGACAGCTTTATTTAACAGTAATGAAAAGAATGTGCATTCATTGCTATTGACTTTAACATTGAATTATCTACCAAATTCAGTACAGAGCTTTAAACCCTGCAACTGGCCTTGACTACTTTTAAGGTGAACCGCATCTAGTAGTGGTTTGTTAGAGAACATTTGTGGGGGGAAATTTAAGAAACCTCAATAAAGTTAAAAAACAAGAAAATAGTAGGAAAGAGGAAATAGGCTATGCCAATAGTTAGCCAAAACAGAGTATTTTTTCAATCATCTTTTGTGTAGTTAAAACGACTTTGTCAGATGGCGGACAGTAAAATAACAGCTTGAATTTGCAGGGGAAAACTTGCATTTGAGCAATTACACAAATGTGCACTGTTATGTTTTTACTTAACTCTCTGTGTTCTGTGGCGCAAACAACAGATGTTGTTTATTATGTAGTACATACAGTTCAATTAATAGGTCAGAAACTATAGCCCACTCAATCTTTGCTTTTGCTACACATCTGCTGATTAAAAAAAAAAAAAAAAAAAAAAAATTCTTGATTGTAACTCCAATGAATTATACTGATATACATGTGATAAAAACATGTATGGTAACACTTTAGAACAGGGAACACATGTTCAAGAGTTTTCCCTGAACAAGCTCCTAATTTGCTTCTTATTAATAGTTAGTGTAGTACTTGTATAGTACTAGTAATATGCATTTTAAAAAGAAACTAATTAGTGAGAATTGATCTTTAAAATAAAGTGTTACCACATTAATTAGATATACTATCTTTGATACTTGAGTTATTCAAATTACTATGGTCCAGAAACAAGCATTTATGCTTGTATTGGAAAACAGAGCTGAATACAAGCATTGTATATTTTGTGCAAATCCTTAGGCTTGACTAAACGGGTGAAATCCTTTTGTATTTTTGATTTATTAATTTCAAATCTACATGCCCAACTACAATTTACTCTGAATTACTGTATCCTTTCTTAAATATATGAAGTAGGCATTGATTATAGTTGATTATAGACAATGAAATACTTATTAGAGGTGTAATCTTTCACACTAAATTACAACAGTAGTGTGCAAAATAGAGCATTTTCTCATCATTTTTGATCAGCAGTGCTCAGTTATGCTCCTGGAGATTCATCTTCCTATAAAATGAACTCTAATCAAACACACCTGAGCCGGTTAGTCAATCTCACAACCAACATTTTCTAGTACATAGATCTGATCATGGTTTCATCATGGTTTTTTCAAATGCAAAAATGGTTGATTGTGGATAAAATAGGCTAAAATACAGTATTACTGCTTTTATTTTCCTGTAATTTTTAATCGTTATCAACTAAAATACGAACCAACAGACACAATATGTATTTATAGGTACAATCTTTGTGTAATTATTTATTTACTTTTTTTTTAGAATATTTTCTACAACTGTCCAGCACAAAAGAATTACAGCAGCATCTGAAATCATTTTTTTTTTTCTCTCGATTGATTTAAATGTTTTGTGTCATATATAGATTCTGAAACAGGCACAGGATTTAAATCAGCATCTGAAACCACCCATTTTTGATCACTTAATAATGATTAATGAGTAAGTGAACTATTTTCAAAACTGCAAGGGTCTTCTGGGTTCATTTGAATGCTTTCCGGCACACAGTATCAACGTAAGAGTTCAAACGTGCTCATTTTCATTTACTACTTTCCGGTGTAGTGCACTACAATATGCATTAATTCGCTATATAGAGAATACTGAACATGTGAGTGATTTAGTGAGAGCAGAGTCCCAGATGAACTCTCTTTAATGCACAGTATTTAGATGAAATATTGAATTCACACAGTCATTTTCATTCAGTACTTCCCAGTGTAGTGCACTCATGTTAAGTCAAGTATGGTTCAAAAAGAGAATATTGTATAAAAGGTTTGTTTTAGCATATAACGACCCTTGGGAGAAATGTGAAGCGAAAAGCTTCAGCTTCTGAGTTGCCACCTCAAGGCAAGTGTGTGAAAGTTAATTATACTCCCACAGTGGAAGGAGGGTTTTACATGACATGACATAACTCCTCATCCCTCCTTTCTCTCTCTCTCTCCTGTCTATATCTCTCTCTCTCCCTGTCTCTCTTTTCCTGCTCTCCTTCAGGCATTGTCAGTCTCTGTCTGACCTTGACAGACTCTTTTATTGCCTGGGCTTTTTTTGCAAAGGCTGCAATTCAGCGCCATTTCAGCGAGCGCTTATGACAGGTATAGAGAAAGCCAGTTCGTGGCAGCTGAGCAGGGTCTTTTTTCATTATGCTAAGTGACATTTGCACTCCATGGGTCACCGGCGGAGCATGCGAGAGAAACGGAGCTGTGGCAACATTCTGTACGTAGCGGTGCACTTTTTTTTTGTCATTGTTCCTACATTGTTTCACAGTAGGCTTTTGGAACTGTGACCAAGCTTATTGTATTACTATATTAAAAGTTCACTTTATTGTGTAGAGTATTATGAGAGAGTGAAGTGTGATTACCTGCATCTGATACAGTATTCATTTTTCAGCTCAGTATCATATAAAACATGAGTTTGTATGTCCGCTTAGGAATGATATCTTTGCCGTACTATCGTTTCATCTATTAAGGGTGATTTCTGATGACACCGCTTCTCAGTGCATTCGTTGGCTACGTCTTACATGGTGTTGTTGAAAGGAAAAATAACTTCCTTGTTTACAACCCTGTTTCAGTCTCTTTCAATATAAAAGTCGTTACTGCTGACTTGTTCATAAAGAGACAGTAGATAGTCTCTCAAAATAGACAGTCTCTTGTCGCTATGGCGGAATAATGTGACTAAAATCACCATCACGAACTCATACACTGTTTCTCAATACTAAACAGTATTGGTGGCAACGCATTACAACGCATTATTTATTCAAAAAAGTAACGCCAGTTTCCTTTGTTTCCTTTATGTATTTAATCCCATTTTATTAACCAATGACTGCTGACCTTTGTTGATACAATTCAACTGTACACTGCAAAAATACTTTTCTTACTTAGATTTTTTGTCTTGTTTCCAACCAAAAAATATGTATATATAAAAATCTTAAATCAAGAAGGTTTTTTTAGACAAGTAAATAAATATTTTCTTGTTTTTTTCTGAAAACAAGTCAAAATTAAGTGAGTTTTTGCTTAGAACAATCAAAATAATCTGCCTGGGGTAAGCAAAAAAAAATCGTATTTCAAACAGAAAACAAGATTATTTTGCTTACCCTATTGGCAGATTATTTAGTTTGTTTCAAGCGAAAACTCAGTTAATTTGGACTTGTTAATCTCAGAAAAAAACAAGATTATTTTTTTTAATTATTTGTCTAGAAAATCCTTCTTGATTTAAGAATTTTTAGATATTTTGTCTGGAAACAAGACAAAAAATCTAAGTAAGAAAAGCATTTTTTGCAGTATACTAATAAGCAAAGCTTACTTCATATTAACTAACATTTGTGCTTCATTTTTGTCATTGCTGAAGAGTGTTGAACGTTCTTTTCCTACAGTTCTACTGTACAGATGGGAATTTAATTTTCCTTTAGCCTTAGGATTATTCACTTCATTTCATTTTGGTGTGAAAGGGCTTTTACATTTGCCAAGAATCAAATGTTTTTAAATTAAAAACAAACAAGCAAGACCTGCCCAGATTTAAAAAGTAATGTAACGCATTACTTTCCATAAAAAGTAACTAAGTAACATAATTAGTTACTTTTTTAGGGAGTAACGCAATATTGTAATGCATTACTTATATACATAAAATATTTTTTATTGAATAATAATGTTTAATGAACAACAACAGTAGCTATCATAAAAGTTGCCGGGCAATTCAGTCAAAAGTACAAATGCAGCGCTCTAATATCCAGCATTACATTTTCATAAAATGTAACGTGATGAGACTCTGCCCTCAGTCAAAACTGTTTGCTCTGGAACAAATAACAGATTAATGAGACGTTAAATTTATCCAAAATGAATTACATCTCATGTTTAACCACTATAGAGACATCAGAGCAGGTGATAAATTCCAGAAGATCTGGCCAAAGTAGGGCTGCTCGTCCATGACACTAAAAGCGTATCATTTGTATTAAGTGTCCGCCATTAAATGGAGTGATACTTATGGAGCTTGATGAAGAGAAGAAAAGAGTAAAAATCCTCTTGTCCTGCTTCAGGTTGCTTCATCATGCTCTTGCTCCTAATCGCACAGCAAACTGTCACAATGCTGCATTGTTTTCCAGTGTTATTCACTACTCATCCTCACAGAAAGGGCTATGCTGGCTGAGAAAGCACTGACAACCTTCTATTTGTCTCGTCACACCATCAGATCTGCTTCAGGCAATTGTGCGGTTGATCAAACCGGCTGGATGTGGAGGTTTACAGGAGGCAGATGACTCACCGAGTAGCAGTTCCTCTGTGCCCTGTTTGCTTGTGTGATCTATGGAGCTGCCATTCACCTTCAGATGCTCAATCAATATTGCCATGAGCAAAAGGCAAAGACGAAAGGAAGTTAGTAAGAGAGAGTAATGGAAAGAGTGTTTCCTTCCCTGCAGTAAGTGTTTGGGTTGAGTTCACTTTTTTTAATGCAAGTGAGTTTGAGTTACTGTTTCAAGGCTCTCTCTGGGCTCTTCAGCTATTTTTACCAGTCAAGCTGAAGTTTTGTCAGAAGCATCCTAATTACTCTTCATTCTTGGTTTGTTTGTTTACTACTTGTCTATGTTAGTATTAAAGTCTTTCCCAAGAGACAAAACAGAATGAAACTCAACAAAGAAAATCTAAAAGAAAAATATTAGTGTCTGGTGGTGATTCCAACTTTTCCATTGCGCTTTACTTGGTGTGACAGTAACAAAAACATTTCTAAATGCAGTATATAAACGGCTACATCAGGGATAAGTAAATTTGTTGTTAGTTTGATCAGGGACTCAGTCAGTGATAAAGCACTTTTTATCTGTGTCAGACATTTAAGAAGGAGGTTATATTTTTAATATAGACACTATAATTCTGCACATGTGGTCAGTTTCATTGCCATTCAGCTTAAGGCGAGACACTGCAGGCAAAAACACAGTTTTTTCAGTCACCTGTCAAATTTGAGATTTTGGGCTTTTTGGTTTTCCATAAAATGTGTTTTCAGACCAGTGGAAGGAAAACATCCAAAAGACACTGTTAAGTGTTTCTTTTATAGCACTTTATCTATTTGTGTCAATAGATTTCAATTACAATACATATTTGTGTTTTCTACACCAAATTGTGTGACAAACTAAGGCATTTTGGTCCAACTATTGCTGTATGTTTATCAGCCCATCAATGTATAGTGTGCCTCCAGCCTGCATAGTTTAAGAAAAACAGCATGTCCTTTAAATGCCATTGTCCTCTGCTGTCACAGCTGTATGATGGACGGTAAGCTCTAGCTGATATCACTCCCGTAATTGCATCTTGTTATGTTGGTTGCTGATGTCGGGCCCACAGGGCAATCAGGGCTCTAATCATCTTGTAGCATCACCTCGACTTGAATCTTTGCTCTACATACCCGCACAAATTGCCAAAGTTGTAACCAGTTCCCATGGAAACTAAAAAATAGTACAGAAGATTCTGTGACAGTGTTTTTTTTTTGTTGGATAACTCTGATATTAGCTTAAACCTAACGAGCAACCTTTGTGCACTGTAGACAGTTCAAAGCAAAGGAATTTGTAGATGCATTATTACAGTATCCCAAGGAAAGCTATAAGGCCTGAATGTTCAAATATCTTTATGTGCACTATAAAAATAATTTTCTAAATCAGTATTTTTGTCAACCCAGGCTCACTGGAAATTCGTGCCTCTTTATTCATTTCTGCAACACTGTAATTATGTATCTTACTGCACATTTCGCGGCAGTTTCAAAGTGAAATGTGTAGAGATGTGGCGCTAAAACACACATTCAATACGTGACCGTGGCATGTTTTTATTACGTTGATACAGGCACGTATTGCTGCATTTTTATTACACTGCTTGACGTATCGCGGCTGTTCAGAATTCAAATATCTGGGGAGTGTCGCTGAAGGTTAATTCTCTGTCAGGTTAGAAATATCCCCTAAACCCCTAAACCTACTCCATTGTGTTAACAAATGCAAAAGTGATATAAAAATACGTGAGCTACCAAGCAAACCTGTTGTATTAGAGAACTCATGCATATGAAACTATCTATCAGTTTTCAAATCGTGCAGGATGTTAAAATTGTTTTGAAGCCGTAATACGCAAGTAATTATGTGAAAATTAAGCTTCATTAATTAAATCTTTGTGTGTAAATCATACATTGTGTGAAAAAGAATAAAAGTTGTGGGAGTTTTACTCCCTCTAGTATTCATTTCAACTTGAAACTGCAGTGATTCGTACGTATAGGTAAGTTTTATTCAGTTTTGCAGAAATGTATATAGAGGAATATATTTTCAATGAGCCAATGTTGATTGTTGTCTTGTTACTCAGCAAAATATCTGTACATTTTCTTTTGTAAAGTTTAAAGTTTGCTCACCAAGCTGCATTTATTTGATTAAAATTACAGATAAAACAGTGATATTGCAAAACGTTATTACAATTTAAAAAAGATGTTTTCTCTTTTAACATATTTAAAAAGTAATTAATTCCCGTGATGCAAAGCTGAATTTTCAGCAGCCATTTCTGTAGAAATCATTCAGATATGCTAATTTGCGCTCAAGAAACGTCCGAGTTTTCATCCAAAGTTGCAAATTTAACTTATGCACAAAGCTGGAATATTGCATAAAACATTGCGAGTAAGCTACATTTTCATCCAACAAGTCAAAGAGAACAAAATCGTCACTTCCTGATGAACTGGCTCTATACATCACTAATAAAGTAGGAGAAGCCATTGAATATAATAATTTTCATATATAATAAATAATTTGCACCTTAGAGCGAGCAGACGAAACACAGTAAATGCAGTCGTTGCTTTTGGAGGTATAATATAAACAATTATACATATTATGTTTGAGCATTTCAGAATGACCATAGCAACATTTCAGATGCTGTGGAACGAGATCGGTCTGCTGGTTAGTCAGGTTTTGCCATCCCATAGCGTAAAGTCACATGATTTTTTGTCAAATGCATTTCCATATCCCATTATTCACATTAACCCTTTTTCGCACAAGTCAAAAACCACCTCAAGTGAACGTAAATACTTTTTTGTGAATTAAGGGCCATTTCTATCATTCTGATGCGATAATTAAAAATGTACATAAAAACGGTAATGGAAACAGCTAAAGTTGAAAACAGTTGTGCTGCTTTGTGGAAAGTGTTTTTTTTTTTTTTTTTTTCACAGGATTCTTTGAAGAATAGACAATAAATTAGCATTTGTTCATAAATTCTGAAATAGAAACCTTTTGTAATGTTATACATTTCCTATTTATTTATTTATTTTTTTAATCAGTTTAGTGTATTCGTACTGAATAAAAGTGTTAATCAATCAATATGAAACTGAAAAACAAGATGCTTATTACAAAAATAATACCTGAAATTAACTGGTGTAATGGCGTAAGTGGTAACAGACTGTTATTAACTGTTAGTCTGGTTGAAGTATCAGTTAGTGTTGACCTGGACAGGTCCTGGAAGCATAAAGCAATACTAACCCCATTTCCAACCGTAATTCTGTAGAGGAAGAACACTTGGATTGTTCCTGCAGGAGAGTAATATAAGAGTCTTTGGATAAAGTGCTCATGGCTCTACTGTATTTCAACATTTGTGTCAGCAGAGTTCTGAGTGCTCACTGAAAGAAAAACATTGCCCCAGATTCTCATGTTGCTGGATTTCAACCTATTTTATGGAATTTTCAAGACGAAAACTTTCAACCAGATCTAACAATGGCTGTTCAAAGCGCAATATACGCCTTGTAGTGGAAACGCACCACAATGAAATTGGAAACCACTGAAATGGAAATGAGAAATGAAACCTGAAATCACTTTTGCATTCATACGCATCGGCACCCAGGACGGATTCCACCACAGACGTTTCACGTTTCAGGAGATGTTTGTAAACCAAAACTGAGCAAAAGATGTTTGATGTTTTCAGTTTTAGGTTACACTAGTCTCTTCACTTCACAGTATTGGGGGTTTGGAGTCGTAAATCAGTTTTATGTGAGACTAGATTTTAACGTATAGTCAGGGTTAATTAGATATCCATGCTAAGGTCAAACCTACATGCACTGTGAGGTCAGATATTGATTGTTGCCCTATTAATATTCCTAGTGTTTTGGGTCATATTGCATAACTTTTGAATTATGTAATGGATTATATACCATCCATGAAGACGTGACAAATCTGTCTGCTGTTGTTCAGAATTAATGTTATATAAAATATTTATCTGCCTTAGAAAAAAGCAGTCAATAACGTGTTTTCTTTTTCCTCCAGATAACGTGTACAGAGAATGTCTTGCCAATGGCACCTGGGCAAAGAAGGGAAACTACTCCCAGTGTCAGGAAATCCTCAACGAGGAGGTACGTGGTTGCACTTTATTAAATAAAATAACAATTTATTCATACAGTTATTTAACATACAGTGTTTCATACAATGGGATCAAAAAATCTAGATTTAGTGTTTATTGAAAAAAGATTTAATCAAATTTGCAAAATGAAAATTGACACTGGCCACATGAACCTCTTTGTACAAAAGGTCAGTTGTTCTTGCTTGAAGCAGAAACAGCTCATAAAGCTCGTAATATAGTTTTCAAATGAAAATTGTATTAAATAAGAGTAAGAATGCAAAATATAAGCGTTTTCACTAGTTGAAAGGTCCTTTCCTTTTGTACTCTGGATCAGTTTGTACCATATTTCACTGCATTTAGACTTGTGAATCTAATCTAATGTGAAGGTCACAGAAGTGTTATTGAATAAGGGACACTAGTCATGTTTTCAGGAGTCAATTTGAGTCCTTTATGCAATGTAAAATCTTCAAAGACGGCACAATACTGTCCATGCGTTCTTGCTGAGAGTTGTCACTTGAAATCTTTAGCAAGACTGTCATCCGACCTTCACATACACAGTTTGCTTTTTATTTGCGGCTTATCTTTATGCTCTTTTATGTGCTCCAAATTTTCCAGCTTGATGCTACTTGGCAAAGTTAGTCAGACTCTCGGATATAAATAGCAAATGAACAAATAGTAAACTACAGCATCTTTTAAGGCAGTATGCATGTATAGCAGATTAAATTGATGTTTTTATACTGTTTCTGTAATTATTCTTACAAATATACAATTCATTAAAATTGTAAAAAAATATTAGCAATGCAATATATGTTCAACCCACCTTCGAAGTCCTGATTAATTCTATACAGTATCCAAACCACTTGTAGTTTGCGTGAATTTGCAGGTGAATCACTCTGTGAAATACAGACATGACTGTTACACACTGATGCCACAAGTCTACAAGATTCATTAGCTGTCCTTTGGTCTAACAGAAGTAACATGAGGGGATTAATAATGTATGGACTTTTATCTGCCCTCAAAGGAAGCAATTTAAGCAGGCGTGCTAAGCCTTTGTTCACACGGGGATGGCGAAAAGAGAAATCGCTCATCCAATCAGTGGGACGGAGGAGTTGGCTAGCAAGGATAATGCTCAGATTTATATTTAGACAGCAGGGAGGGCTTCCGCCACAGCCAGTGGCTTACTGGAGCATGTGATTACCACTAGATGCTGTTTTTTAGCTAGCGATAAGGGTTTTCCCTCATTACCGAGCGCACTGTTGGAATTCATGTGTATTGTATTTTAAAACTAGAAAAGAGCCTCTTAATCAGGTCATGCTGTTAACATGTGATCAGCTGGAGGATTGGAGTAATACTGTAGTTAATAGCTACTGTTGATCCAGGCAAACTGGATATTGTGGTGGTCGTGCAAGGGATGCACAGTAGGTTCATATCTGGCCTGGCCTTAGTAATAATGTTGCATATTTTATAATAACATTTTTTGGTAAATATGTGGCAACAAATAGTATGCAAATACAATGTACAGATGTCACTGTAACGACTGACACAGCGGATTGGGGATCCAAATGCAACTTTATTGTAGGCATAAATCGTGGTGAAACAGGCAGGGTCAATCGACAACAAACAGCAGCAATGTAGGTAATCCAGAAAGCGAGGTCAGTGTCCATGCAAGGGTAGGGGCTGGCAGCGAGCAACAGAATAATCCAAACAAACAATCCAAGGGGTCAAAAGGCAGGCAGAGAAACAATCAGGAACCAGGAACACTCGGAGTCAGAAACGGAAAGGAAACACGGGAAATAACGCTCGGAAATGTAGGCCTGGGCAATACAAGACTTCCCGAATGGCAGTGCGTGAGAATGGCTTTATACAGTGGGTGAAGAGGTGTAATGACTGTCAGGTGTGTGCAGGTGAAGGCAAGATGGCCAACCGGGGTGAGAGGAGAGAGGACACAGGAAGTTCATGGGAATGGGGTTATGGGAAATGGAGTTTGAACTAGTTCTGTGTGTATCAGTGAAGGCTCCCTCTAATGGTGAGAGGGAGCAGCAGTGGCACGATTTGTGACAGTCACATTGGGCAACATGTTAAGAGAAATGAACTACCTGATCCTACCTGTGGGAACTTTTTGTCGCAAGACTCGAAATACGTACCAATAAGTACATAACACTGTAGTTTCCAACAGAAATGACACTAGAGGTGGTAAAACAGAGAGCACTTGTAGTTGTTTTCGCACACAGTTATGATGGAAGAACAGAAAGATGACAGATCAAAAAACAAGCTAAAATTGTGTTTTTACATCACATTCGCTTTTGTTCATACTATCGGGTAGGTTTAGGTATAGTGCAGATGTATGTTATTTGAAAACGTCATGGAGTCAGAACTGCGGTGACATACAAAACCAACATCACATAAAATGTGGTTGATACAGCTGCGGCCGGACACTAACAATAAATTACATTTTCCACCTGTTAGATTGTGTTGTATTAATGTCTACACCAGTGGTTCTCAAAGTGAGGGGTGGCCATCAGCAGCAAAGTATAAGAAATAAAACAGTAAACAGCCAAAGGACGTAACTTCGAATGGGAGACGGATCGTTATGTGAAAGGGAAGAGAAGAAACATATATGAAGTCGCACAGGCCCAGGCAGGTGCTAGTCATTCAAAAGCTAAATGCAGAAAATATGAGGAGGCATATCTTGCTCTCGGCTTCACTCACCGTGTCTGCACCGGATGCTACAGTTGTCACGTCGCACCGCAACAGCTTTACACGGGACGCAACAAAGCGTATTTTATGAGAGGGGCATGACCAAAAAAGTCTGATAACCACTGGTCTACCTCAACCCTAAACCTACCCCTTACAATAATGTAAAAACGGTAATTGTTGCTGTACAGTGTGACAAAAACTATATCAAACTATATCATCAGTATACTATCTAGCCTTTACCATTAAACGTACCATATCTGTTCTGAGAAAAAAAAAAAACGCACACTCTTTTTGCACCACTCAGTGGACATTTCTGTTGGAAACTATAGTGATATGTACTTATTGGTACGTAGTTCACGTTCCGTAGGAAATTCCCAAAGGTACGTTTTCGTCATTAGACCAGGTTGAATAATTCATATTAAGTTCGAGTTCAAGTTCTGTTTATTTCTAGAGCACCTTTACTAATGCCCGCAGGCCGACCAAAGTGCTGTACAAAGAAGTGAACAAACAAATTAAAAACAGCAGAGAAAACAATAAGTAAAAATTATATCTTAAAACCAAGCCAAATAAATGAGTTTTGAGATTGGATTTAAACTCAGATAAAGTGGGAGCCATCCACTTTTGAATCGGAAAATTATTCCATAAAGTGGGGCCAGCCACTTCAAAGGCTCTATTTTTCCTTTTCTGTAAGCGGGTTCTGGGGATCTGGAGAAGAAATTTGTTTGCTGATCTGAGTCCTCGTGTAGGAATGTAAGGGTGAAGTAGCTCCGCCAGGTAAGATGGTGCTAAATTGTTTAAAGATTTATAGACTAGTAGTAAGATTTTAAATGCAATTCTATATTGAACAGGCAGCCAGAGTATCTTAAAAGGGGGTGACATGATAAAATTGTTTACATCCCTTTAAGAATCTAGCTGCTGCATTTTGCACTACTTGTAAACGGCAAATTTGAGTCTTTGAAGCTCCATAATATAGAGAGTTGCAGTAATCCAACTGAGATGTAATGAAGGCGTGGATTGCAACCTCTAAAGAAGCTTTAGGAAGAAAGTTTTTGATTTTAGAAAGAGAACGAAGAGAAAAAACTTGAGCTTACTACAGAGCTGATTTGTTTGTCAAATTGCAAACCGTTGTCAATTTCCACACCCAAATTAGACTACTTAGAGCACCCTTATTTTTTGTAGTTACAGGCAGATAAATCTGCATATCGTCCATGTAACAGTGAAAAGAAATGCTGTGTTTCCTAAAGATATAAAATTCAGCACTGGTAACCTACTGTTCGTGGCATCAGTTGCACACACATTCAAGGTCCAACGGTACCATGATTCTTGGCTCATTTTGACCGTATCATTGAATCAGTGAGTCGTTGACTCAACAACAGTAGCAATCAGGTTTTTTGGAAAGAACCAGCATGTTTATGAATTGGATAATGTCTCAGAGGGTGGTGACTTTATTTTATTTTTTCAGTTAGTTAACAAGCAACAATATGTTTTTATGAAATTAAGTGTTGTAAAAATATGACATTAGACATTATAAATTAAAATAAATAAAAAACAGATACCTGAAAAAAGTAGGGTAATGAAGTGAAAATACTTTAGTCCAAGTGTTACTATTGTTAACTAAAACTAAAACTGTTAAAATCATTGGTTCTTCAATTAAATTAACCTGAAATAAAATTCAAATACAAATATTAGACAACACTTTATAATAAGGTTCATTAGTTAACATTAGTTAACTACATTAGTTACATGAATTTGGTATAAACAGTACTTTATGAACAAAATCAAGTTGTGTTTGTTAACATTAGTTAATGGACTAACTTGAACAAACAATAAACAACTGTATTTTAGTTCATTAACATTAACAAAGATGGCTAAAAAGCATAATAAATGTATTGTTATTTCATGTTAGTTAATACATTAAGTAATGTGAACACATGACACCTCATTGTAAAGTATTACCATGATGATAAGATTTACATTTACATTTACATTTAGGCATTTGGCAGACGCTTTTGTCCAAAGCGACATACAGTTGGGAGAACATAGAGCGATTCTTCTTAAGGAGACAAACAGACACAGGCAGTGCTATAATACCAGATTTCAAGTGGTGCTTCAGACAAGTACAAGCTAGAAAGGGAAGGAATAAAGAGATTTTTTATTTTTTTTTATGGTAACAGCAAATAGAGTTGAAAGAGATGAGTTTTAAGCTGTCGCTTGAAGCTTGTCAGGGAATCAGCATTCCGGATAGGGGTAGGAAGATCGTTCCACCAGCCAGGAACAGTAAAAGAAAATGTTCTGGATAGTGATTTCGCACCTCTCTGTGATGGTACCACAAGGCGTCGCTCACTAGCAGATCTCAGAGTTCTGGAGGGGGTGTAGATTTGCAATAGCGAGTGCAGATAAGCAGGTGCAGTAGCTGTGGTTGTCCTATATGCAAGCATCAGAGTCTTGAACTTGATACAAGCCGCAATTGGGAGCCAGTGCAAGGAGATAAAGAGAGGTGTAACATGGGCTCTTTTGGGCTCGTTGAAGACCAGCCGTGCTGCTGCATTCTGAATCATTTGTAGAGGTTTGATTGTGCATGATGGAAGACCAGTCAAAAGAGCATTGCAGTAGTCCAGTCTGGAGATGACAAGGGCCTGGACAAGAAGTTGTGTAGCCTGCACTGTTAGAAAAGGCCTGATCTTTCTGATGTTGTGCAAAGCAAACCTGCAAGATCGAGTAGTCTTTGCAATATGATCTTTGAAAGACAACTGGTCATCAAAGATGACACCCAGATTCCTGATTGAGTTTGAAGAAGTGATTGTGGAAGAGCCCAGCTGGATGGTGAACCCATGCTGTAAGTTTGGAGTGCAAGGAAAAACAAGAAGCTCAGTTTTTGCCAAGTTAAGCTGGAGGTGATGTTCTTTCATCCACTTTGAGATGTCCGCCAAGCAGCCTGAGATCCGTGCAGGTACTGTTGGATCATCTGGTTGAAATGAAAGATGGAGTTGTGTGTCATCAGCATAGCAATGGTAGGAGAAGCCATGTGACTCTATGATGGGACCCAGTGATGTTGTGTATATGGAGAAGAGGAGAGGACCAAGAACTGATCCCTGAGGAACCCCAGTGATCAGTTGATGTGTTTTGGATACCTCTCCTCCCCAGGTTACCGTGAATGACCTACCGGTGAGATAGGATTCAAACCAGCGAAGCGGAGTTCCTGTGATGCCCAGCGATGAGAGGGTGGACAGGAGGATCTGATGATTGACGGTGTCAAAAGCAGCAGATAAATCAAGCAGAATTAGAACTGATGATTTAGAATCAGCTTTTGCTGTCCGCAAGGCTTCAGTAACTGACAGTAGCGCAGTCTCAGTTGAATGGCCACTCTTGAAACCTGACTGGTTAGGATCCAGTAAGTTGTTCTGTGAAAAGAACAATGATACCTGGTTGAAAACAACTCGTTCGAGGGTTTTTGCTATGAATGGAAGCAGAGAGACTGGTCTGTAGCTGTCAAGAAGTGAGGTGTTCAGTGTTGGTTTCTTCAGTGTTGGTTTCTTCTTTTTGCTGGTAAGACAGATTGCTTGAAGAATGTGTGAGGGGATGGGATCAAGTGGGCATGTTGTAGGGTGGCTGGAGAGGAGAAGTTTTGATACTTCTGTCTCAGTGAGGGGACAGAAGGAGAAAGTGAGAGTGTTCGAAGTGGGTGTGGTGGGTTGTAGGTCATGTGTATGAGGGGCTAAGAATTGTTTGCTGATTGTTCGAGTTTTGTCTGTGAAGAATTGTGCGAAATCATTAGCTGTTAGTGTAGTGGTGGGTGGTGGTGGAGGGGGACAGAGGAGAGAGTTAAAAGTTTTGAAGAGATTGCGCATGTCGGAAGCACTATTGATCCTGTTATGGTAATATGAGGATTTGGCAGTGTGGAGTTGAGTAGAAAAAGCTGAAAACAACGATTGGTACATACTCAGGTCAGACGGGTGTTTAGATTTGCGCCATTTTCTTTCTGCTCGCCTGAGTTTGGACCGATGTTCACGAAGAACATCAGTCAGCCAGGGGTTAGAGGGGGTAGCCCGTGCTGGCCTGGTGGAAAGAGGACAGATATCGTCGAGACAAGACTTTAAGGTGTTGCATAAGGTGTCAGTGGCTGCATCCACATCCAGAGATGAGAAATGGGTAGGTGAGGGAAGAGAGGAGGAAAGTACAGAGGAAAAGTGTGAGGGTGAGAGGGAGCGTAGGTTTCGTCTAAAAGTAACCGGTAGAGGGGTTGGTGATGCATAGGTTGAAAGATGAATATTAAATGTAATAAGGAAATGGTCAGAGACGTGTAGGGGTTTGACCAGGATGTTGTCAGCGATACAATTGCGAGTGTAAATTAAGTCAAGTTGGTTGCCAGATTTGTGAGTGCTCGTAGTGGTAAGGCGTTTGAGATCAAATGAGGCAAGAAGTGAATGGAAATCTGTAGCATAAGGCTTGTTAAGATGAATGTGAAAATCACCAAAGACCAGAAGTGGACTGCCATCTTCTGGAAAAGAGGATAGCAGTCCATCCAATTCTTCTAGAAAGGTGTTTAGAATTTGGCCTGGAGGGCGGTAAATGACCACAACCTGGAGTTTTACAGGAGCTGTGACTGTTATTGCATGGCATTCAAATGAGCTATGATTGCATATGGGTGAATGTGTTGTGTATTTCCAATTGTCAGAAATGAGCAGACCAGTTCCCCCACCCCGCCCAGCCTGACGCAGAGTGTGAGAAAAGTAAAATTCTTAGAGAGAGCAGCGGGGGTTGCTGAGTCTTCTGGACGAATCCAGGTCTCAGTCAAGCCCAAGATGCTAAGATCAGATTGTATGGAATAAGCAGAAATGAAGTCTGCTTTGTTAACTGCGGACTGACAGTTCCAGAGGCCAACAGAAAAAGCAAGAGGTGGAGTAGAGGATGTAGCGATAGGACGTAGGTTAGCTAGATTGCGATGCCGTTTGCGTGAGGAGTTAGTGCGTGGTTGAGTGACAACCGGAATATATTGAAGACACATGATAGAATTGGCAGGCAAAAGAGAGGAGAGAGAAAATGAAATAAGTACCTGTGTGTGTTGTCGGTTTCGTTGCTCGGTTAAAGTCGCGCAGGAAAAGTCGCAGGTCTTTACGTTCGTCGGTCTTCACGCGAGGAGGCTGAACGCGAGGGCTGAACGCTTCCGCTGACGCTTCCGCGTCAGCTTTCAGATGTCAAATAAATACTCAATCGAACGATAATTAGGGGGAAAAGCCGTCACGCCTACTGCTTAATTCACCCGAAAGCAAGGCAAATGGCTCAAATAGAAACTAAACCGAGACACTTAAGTGCTTGCAGGAAGGCAGCAATAACAATAACAACAGCTTGGTTTCGCCGACGGCTTACTAGTCTAATTTTAATAAGTGCTATCAAAACTACAATTTCAAATTACACCACGATAATAGCTACTACAATGTACGAAACGAAAAAGAAAAGTTCTAGCAGCAACTTGCAAAGTACACAACTCTAAATGAAATAAAGTATTACGCAAACACTTACGCTTAGCGCGCTGTGGTTGTTTCCTTCTCAGTGAAATTTAACCAAAAATTTAAACTGAAATGCTGACTAACTGAAATAAGTTGAAGCACTAAAATTGCTAACTGGACATAATAACTAAAACTGAAATAAAACTAAATGTCTAAAAGTCATTTTTTAAAAGCACATAATAACATGACAAACAAATTAAACAACAATTAAAATGAAAACTGAAAATATCAAATAATTAAAAATGTTAATCAAATATATAATAGTATAGAAATAATACTAATAACACTGGTTCAAGTTACTGTCCACCACTCCTTATGTATTTCCTTGCAACTACTTTTTCTTGCCACTTCAGTCACCGTTTAATATCTGTGTTTTGCACAATGAGTCAAAAAAAATGCAGGGTCATGAAGGCTTTGATATCTTAGCTTAAAAGCCTAACAGTGGTACTCAGAGGTACGGCAGAGTCTTTAAACCTTTAAGCCTTTCTGTACTAAGTCAGAGTCCCCAGTGGCTTGTCTGGCATTTGGACTTGCCACTGTGGAGCAAATGAAGCGGAGCAAGTCCCCACTGCAGAATATTTTAAATGTGCCCATCAGAAAAACTGAATAAATGCTTGTTCTTACATTATCATTCAGGTTATTGTAAATGGAAATGCTTTTACCCCCAGTGCAATGGTTTTTCAGTGCTCCTCTTCTGTCATTGTGTCTGTCTATTGTTATCTGTGAAGAGTACTTCAAAACACAAGCAGTTGCCTAGTCACCCTCAGCAAACTGTTTTTGTAAATCACTCGGCCACCATTTGAAAACCATATTTTAGCAGGAAAAAAAATAAAAAATGATTCAGTACAGAATTAACACTGACGACAATGCCATTCACATTCAAATTGAATTAGAATCAGAAACAGAAGGCAATAAATCTCACAGAAAGAGAACGTCTGCTCTCAGCCAAGCAGCAGAGCTTATCAAGCCAGATTTGTTCACAAAATAAACATATGATTTGGAAAGCCACTTTCCCACAACGCATCTCCTTGGCAATTAGCAAAACTCACTTTACCATGAAAGAAAAATACATTAAGCCAGTTGTTCAGCATTAGCTGCACCATAAAACCGAGTATATTACTATGCATTCTGAGAGTGACATTAAATTACTTTGGGAAATTCAGTGAAAATGTTAATATCAGGGTCAATTTACCACATTAATTTAGTACAAATAATTATTAAGCTACTTTTTGAAATGTCTATTCAGTGAGTTACCATTCTGCCCCAGTATTGCATCATTTGCAGTTTCTTCTCAGCAAATATTGATGTATGTGATTAACTGCAACTTATATGATTATTTAATCAGCTTATTATATAATTAAAGGGATATTTCACCCAAAATTAAAATTAGATTAAATTCTGTCTTCATTTACACACCCTTGTTCAAAACCTGCATGAGTTTCTTTTTATTTGTTGAACACAAAGGAGGACATTTTGGAGAACTTTCATAGTATTCATGGTAAAAAATTACTATGGAAGTCAATGTGCGAGTTTTTTTTTTCTGTCAAGCCAGAATTAATTCTGGCTTGACAGCTTTGTGCTGCAGAGTTTTAATAGATGAGGCCTGTTTGTGTTAAAGATTGTTTTTAGCAGCACCATTCATTATAGTTAATCGTTGTAGGACCGAATCACAGCATGATGTGTTCATTCAAGTCTCTTGATCCAAACTGAGAGTGCATTCAAATAAACACAGTAGTGTTTATTGATAACAAACTTCAGTTAGACACGAGGTGATGATGGCTTTTTAGCACTTCAGCTCTTCATTGTAAACATAGTGTTGCATAAAGAACAAACAGCAAGCGCACTTTTGTTTGGATTTTAAAACAATTAAAAACAACTGCAATTATCCTCTATAGTGATTATATGCGATACACACAATTCAGCATCTGAGCCAACTGGCACAAGGTACCGCTGGGACATGTGACAGATCCTAGGTAGTCTAAAACCACCCACTTACCTACAGTATCACACACACGCACACACACACACACACACACACAAAATGCCAGGCAGACGTGCGTTAGCTGCCCGCTATCTGTGCCATCTGTTTCCTACGGGATTGTTGATTTAATAATTAATAAGTTCGCTCACATAGGAGAACATGTGGTGACTCCGTAGTGCTCACAGCTTAGGCAAATGTGGAAATGGAGCCAGCAGGGGAGGCTGCACTTGCGTGGGTTTCGCCCTGGGGGACATACACGACCAGGCAGGTTGAATAAATCTACAATCGCTGCACTCCAGGCTGAAAAGAAACAACTGAGAGATGGTGCGGTGTGGCAGCTGTCACAGGATTCGAGCAGAATGGACTGACTTTCTTAAACATTACTATAATGATGTCCTTAATGTCGTGATATGTTTTATATCTGACAGTAGATAGATCTTTCTGTGGCTAAAGGCAGTTTTGATTTTTATTAAAAGTAACAAATTTAAAAAAACAAAATCTCCTGAATAAGAAATCCACATGAAGTTCTGAGAAACTTTTCATTATTTATCTCTTCATATGTCTTATTCAGCCTGGTCTCATTGTTTATACGTAGGTATTTGTACGTAACGTTTAGAGATTTTTTTTTTAAAACGTACAAACAGCTACGTATTTTTAGCTAAAAAACGTTAAATACTTACGTATCTTTTATTTCATTAAGATATTCGTATCAATGACTTTTTATTATTTTATTAATATGCGATTTCGATTTTAAGCCCCCTTAACCTACCCCCAAACCTAAGCCTACCCAATTTTATAGAAAATATGCATTTTAATCATTTTATTAATACGAGATTTCGATTTTTAGCTCCCTTAAACTACCTCCAAACCTTAACCTAACTTACCCATTTTATAGCAATATAAAATGATATAAAACATAACTGACCAAAATATGCAAGGAAATTACCATTTTAGTAACAATACAGCATAAAATTTTTTTTTTTTATAGTCACTGATCCCACTCCTAACTCTAAATCTAACGTTAACCATAACTCTCTCTGTACAGTAATAGAGAAAAACATGAAAGACAGAGAGTGCAATCACAATCATTTATTTATTGCAAATATGTCAACAGCCATACCAAAAAGTAATCCAAATGACGACGCGTTTGCAGCCGCAGTCCTTTCTGACGGAATACAGTAGGTTTGTTTGAGGTGAAGAGCAGAATTGAAATTGTTAATCGCTAAAAATATTATCCAGATTATTATCCTGATCCACTACGTGAAGGCACCTGTGCATCATTCAAACCAGATTCAAACACAGCCAAAGTACCTAAAGAGACAGAGCGACACGCGTCATAATCTGAAAACCACGCCCACCGGGGGGGAAAACAATCCAACGCTCTCCATTGACTTTGTATTGCGGGAAGCTGCCTCCATGTCATTTCTGACTTATAACAAAAAAACAGAGCAATGTCTAAAAGCTGCTGTGTGACAAGGTCTACAGTAAACTAAAAAGCTACGTTTTTATAAGCTTTCGACCCAAAAAACAAGCGTTTAGAGACACAAAAGTAGAGCGCAACGTGTCATATTACTAGACAACTACGCCCAGTGGCGGGAAACTTAATCGGCGACAGTAAACATTCATTATTTTGAACCATGTCAAATGATTATTTCACCACCACATGTAAACCTGAAATGAGGAGATATATTGAGAAACTAAATTTTATTGGTCTGTGTCAATGCTCCTTTTCCTTACCTTCTGTTTGTTGGAGAAATGATCCAAATGAATTATCCATCATGAAATCCCTTGACATCTACAACTATCTGTGTCCTTAAACGTTCGTTTTTGGGGGTTGACAGCTTATAAAAATGCAGTTCTGTGTTTTTTAGCTTGTTTACTGTACACCTTGTCACATAGCAGCTTTTAGACTTTGTTCTGTTTTTTTGTTATAAGACAGAAATGACAAAAAGTCAGCTTCCCCCAATACAAAGTCAATGGAAAGCGTTGGATTGTTTTCCCCCCCGGTGTGGGCGTGGCCTAAATGCACTCTGTCTTTATAGTCTTTGACATGGCTCACCAGAAACACGGCATGTCATAATCTGTGACGAAGGCAGACGAGAGCCAATGAGCGTTCGATTTTCCTTCTGTAAAACCTGTAGTTTCTAAATGCGGCAATATTTGAATTTTAAAATGCACTTCAGCGCGGGTTTACTTCAGTTGCTATTTGGACTCGCTGCTCGGGATGGAGATGAAAATCGCCGGATAAAGGCTTGAATTTGGGTCTGTTCCTCGCAGTCGTATGGATTCTGAAGATCTGGATTACAGCGCACAAATAAAATTGTTTCATTTTATAATTATTATGCATGTTCGGTGTGTATTTTATGGTTCTATTGTTAGTCACAGCATGTCGGAGAAGACGCCTTTTGTGTCCTGCCGTGGAAAAAGTTTACATTTATGAATCGTTAAAATGTTGCAGAAATGTTATTTGTTTAAGGGTTTAAAGCAGTGGTTCCCAATTCCAGTCCTGGGGACCCCCTGCTCTGCACATTTTGCATGTCTCCCTTATTTAACACACCTGATTAATATCAACAGCTTGTTAGAGGAGAGAGCCATGAACTGAACTAATGAGCTGATGATCTGATTCAGGTGTGTTAAATAAGGGAGACATGCAAAATGTGCAGAGCAGGGGGTCCCCAGGACTGGAATTGGGAACCACTGCTTTAAAGCATTGGTCTCAAACTCAATTCCTGGAGGGCCACAGCTCTGCACAGTTTAGGTCCAACCCTAATCAAACACACCTGATCCAGCTAATCAAGGTTAATCAAGCTCTTCAGGTTAACTAGAAACTTCCAAGCAGGTGTGAGTTGGAGCTGGTTGGAGCTAAACTGTGCAGAGCTGCGGCCCTCCAGGAATTGAGTTTGAGGCCACTGGTTTAAAGTGTAGTCTTGTGTAGACAAACAATTAAACTATTTAATAATGCAGTTGAAAGCATAAGGCCATTGGTATGACAACTAAAACAAGAATAATAATGACATTAATGGCGCTATTTCAATATTCCTATAACGTCAGTTGTGTATGTTAAAATGATAAAAATACGTACATACGTTTAGATGCTGTAAATACGTCAGTATTGTACGTTATAGTGTCTTGAGAAACGTAAGTAAATGTACGTTTTGTAGAACCACATTTTACGTAAAATACATACAAATTATCATGATATCACGTTGGTCTTATTATATAGTTTTTATCATTTTGACCCAGACTTTCTATCTCAAGATACAATACAGAATTTCAGTATTTATTCTATGAAAATTCATTATTTTCTACATAACACAACTCTGATCACCTGAGATACGTATCACGGCTGTTCAGAACCCAAATATCCGGGGAGTGTCCTTAAAGGTTAATGCTCTATCATGTTGGAAATATCCCCTAAAACTACCCAATAGTGTTAACAAATTCAAAAGTGATAGAAAAATGCATTTGTTGATGCAGCTGTGCTATTTTAACTTCCTTAAGCGGAGGAAGTTTGAGCTGTTTTGTCAAAACTAATTTATATGAAGATGTATCTGTGACAACAATGTTCAAAAGTATCAGTTTTCAAATCACACAGGATGTTAAAATTGTTTTAAAGTCATAATGTTCTGCATTTAGGCTTTTTTAATCAAAACTCTGTACCTGTAAATCATACTTTTTGTGTGAAAAGGAAACATGAACCTATGTTGGACAATTCTGTGTCATTTGCAGTCATGCTGTAATTTTGTCAAAGGATTCAAAAAGCATGAAAATATTGTTTAATTGTATTTAAGATATATAATGTAACGTGCAAAGTTAGGCAAATGGTGGAAGTGGCATTTGTTCATGGTGGTTCTGGGGGAAAATTGACAGAATATCTCTGAATACACTGTTGGGTAGTAGAGAATGCTTTGTTAGTAGAGAAATTACGTAAACTGAGTTTGAAATGTGTATTATAATGGTGGGGAACAAATGGTGTTTTAATG
Source organism: Cirrhinus molitorella (assembly GCA_033026305.1). Taxonomy (NCBI): domain Eukaryota; kingdom Metazoa; phylum Chordata; class Actinopteri; order Cypriniformes; family Cyprinidae; genus Cirrhinus; species Cirrhinus molitorella. Next base: position 25,290,227 of record CM065117.1, on the reverse strand, counting down.
AAGTTCATGCTAGTCCACAGGACCAAAAGTGACCACAGATGAAGAAACATCCTGTAACTGCAAGGTTGTGGTGACATATGGTACATTTTGTTTTGTTTTTTTATATTTATAGAACCAATCTTTCTGCCACTTTTGATGATCACCAGAAATTGATTTAAAAATTTGAGGAATTTATTACTAGAACAGTTTATTTTTCATCTGTTTTTCAAGTATCAAAACACTGAAGATAGCCAAGATTACCTTTTTTTTCTCCTGGCAAAATTCATAACTTTGAACCTTCCTGTGTAACCTTTCTCTAACTCTTTGAAATGCAAAGGCTTGTGTCTTCCCCTCTAGAAGGTTCAAAACATATTTTTGAAAACTAAGTTTGGGAGAGCCAAGGGTAGTCTGGGGATTGATTTAACACTAGAACCGCCGGGGGTCGCTGTATACCTAAAAGCGCCATGCGGGTAAATTTTACCCACGCAAATAAGTAGTGTTTTATATGACTAAAGAGCATTTTGTTTCACTGTATTATGCCACTGTCTTCATAAAGAAGTGTCTGGAGTCATAAAAAATGAATGTCTAGTCATCCACTATATTTTTTGTCCTGTTATTTTATGTTTAAGGCTTTTTATACAAGCTACAGTCAGTTTTCATTACAGTCCATATAAGCTAAACAAGTCCGCACTTACGAAGATAATTAAAAGAAAGTAACTACATATTTGGGTGCTGTAATATTATTATTCATTGTCATTAATCAATATATTAAGACAATTCATTTTATTTAAATGACTAAAATAGCCTATAGACAGTATGTGTAATTCACCACACTGCATAGGATGATGCCATAACAAATTCAAGCGCATGTACAGCTTCACCTAATGAATTATTAATTTGTTTAGTTGTATCATTTATAATTTGAATAAGAGAACAACGCCAATAAACTACGGGTAATCAAAAAAAAAAAAAAAAAGGTTGTATTCATTACATTGATTGGATTATTTTATTTATTTTTATTTTTTCAGGGAACGTGCAGACTAGAATAAATAGCAACACATGAAACAATAGAAATGGCAAAACAAAAATTCAATTATTAGTCCAGAGTTTGAACAATATAAGTGGGGCTAACGTTAGGCTAAAACATCTAAAAATGAGATCGCTGTCAGATGAGCCGTCAGATGCTGAGCCGACCCAGGACGCACCAGACTCTCCGAATCCATCATGGTATTTAGTGCTTCTAATACCTCTTCGGCATCCATAAATCTCCTTCATTTTATTCATTTTGTCTTAATTTTTGAGACTAATAACCACTAATTCAGTGAGTAAAAGTCACTGCCTAGCAATGTACAATGTTACAACATAAGCGGCAGGATAATGACAGCGCGAAAATATACATGTATTATATAGAGGGTAAATTTGACCCGTGCTGGCGCTTTTAGGTATAAATGCCCCGTTTTACGATCTGGTTTTATCTAAACACTTTTTAACACCAGGGAAGTTTAAATGACACAATTTTAGTAAAAGTCAATGACTGGGGGACTTGAGTGTTTTAATGAAAATCTGTTATGTACATTTGAAAAACACGTACGGGTAAAATTTACCCCGTGGCGGTTCTAGTGTTAAGCAGTAAAAAGCAGCTTTGTCATTTACCTGTGAGATTTCCGAGCCAAAAATATACAAACTGAATCACAGAAGGAGCACACAGCAATCCAGCGTCACACAGAAATAATAAGGTTTCAATTTGAACCACTAAAGGAATCTCCACAGGCAGAGTGCAGCAAGTTAATGAAGGCCAGTGACCGGTTCAGGCCCTCTAGCCTGGCATGTCTAAGACGCTTTTAATCCAATTGCGAGATTAAATCATTACCTTCAGATGTTCAATGAGCCAAAAGATTTAGATTTAGTCTTTTATCTCATAATTTTTTTTTTCCTAAGGTTTAGCGTTTGTTAAAAATAATAATAAATAAATAAATAATGAGGAAATATTTTCATATTTTCATATTTTCCACATTAAAATCTAATTTCTATTCCCTCAATTCTCCCATTCTCTTTATTGATGAAAAACAGAACAAATGCCTTGTGTTCTCAATGAATTGTTCTTTGTAGCAGGGATGGAGATCATAGGGGACGGCATTCGATTTGATAGTGCTTAACCTCAATAAGCAATTGCCCTCAAACCACCTGGTTATGAGATAGAAACATGCACAAGATCAGCGATGAGGCGCGTGATCTGATTTGTTTCCTGCAGAATCAGTAAGTTACATGCTGGTTTAAAAAGCTACACTCTTAAAAATAAATGATCCAAAGAAGGGTTTTCACAGCAAAGCCATAGAAGAACCATTTAGCGAACAGTACTTCCATACTGTACTAACAGTACAGAACCATTTAAAGAACATTTTAATAATATTAAGAACCTTTTTATGCTGTAAAGAACCTTTTGTGCAATGGAAAGATTTCAATAATGTTAAAGGTTCTTAATGGAACCATTATGCCAATACACTCTTAAAAACAACTCTTCTTTTTTCTTAGTCTAGAGGAACCTTTTGTGGAATGTAAATGTTCCATGAATGTTAAAGGTTCTTTGTAGAATGCAAATAATGCCAATAAAGACCCTTTATTTTTAAGCACGAATGATCACTTGTGGCATTCAGAAATGTTTAAGTGTACAAATACGTTTTAGTCTCAAAAGGAAATGTTGACATATTCAGCTAATAGTAGAATTTCCTAAGGATTTTGTAGTGGAAATGTTTTCAAAGGGATAATTACCTAATGAAATTTTACACTGTTGTAAAACATTCGTGATGAAGTTTCCATCTGCTTTGCAGTCCTTTATAGACAGAAGTTCAAGAGCCAAGACATCTCTAAAAGACTCTGTTTCCTCTTTTCAACAGCTCAAAGTATTTTGCAAGCCACATAGGTGCTAAGATTGCTAAACCCTCATGCTCTCTCAACACAAGAAAGCACTCTACAGAGGAAAGTGCAACAAGAGGGCATCGACAATGCGTCTGCCATTGCCTACAAGCTCCCTGCGGGGTCTGCAACAGATAGGGTGCTAATGCAAGAATGTAGTCAGCCCTCTTCCAGCCAGCATCCGCAGAGAACGGCCCACTTTTTATGTAGCATTTCATGCATCTAGTGAAGTAGAAATTTCCGAAAAGCCTATGAAAGACTTTGCATTGTAAAAATACAAACTGACAGTGAAAATTCCGAATGCGTAAGCAGGCTCTCCCACAGGCTCTTCGGGTGCAAATCCGTCCGCCTTTAGACGACTCGTAGTCTAGCCAGGAGACAGCAGCATCCCGAGGGGGAACATTTTGCCCTGTGTTGGTGAGCATACCGTGGATGTGTTGGTGCACCGAGCCTCCTCTTAAAATAGGGCAAGCGTGATACAATGCAGGGATCAGGAGAGGCTGCTTTGAAGAGCCCTTCTCTCAGGATTTAGTTAAAAGAAGTGGCATCAGAGGGGGAGAGCGTGAACCCCTACTAATGCCCAAATCATAGAAAACGTGGAGGGTTCTTAGAGTCCTTTAGTCTGACAGTTGAAAGAGAGAGTTTGAAGGTAAAGTGTGTAATTTTGAGAGCAGCACCGAACAGAACTGTGATGGTTTAGTTTGAGAAGCCTGGCTGGGCCAGACATAATGCCACTGGGTCAATGCAGAAATGGGCCTGTTTCATGGATTTTTGACTTTTTAGAAGGGAACCCCCAGGTATTAAGACTTGTATGGCTTGATATAATGTAAACCGTCTCTCTTACTGAAATATGTAGTAAAAACCTATGAAAGATTTATGCTATTTATAAAAGCTACATTGTTTTATACATATTTTAGATTATGGAGAGCGCCGATATTTCGATGATGTGAAATGGTTGCACTCTGTGAGCTACTGGAGCTACCTATTACCTACAGGTGGCGATAGATATAAACATAGGCTTAAACCAAATGTCATACCATCGATTTTTCCCCACCAGGAGTCAAAAGGCCTCAGGATATCGAGTCAAATCCAGTTGAAAAACTGCTTCAGTGGCTGTGGCGTCGACATGTTTGCGTCCTACCAGGATGGCATCTAGCATTTCTGCCGTGCAATAATATGCTCTGCTGTTTCAGTAGCTGTGGTCTACTAAAAGCCTCAAAGGCATCAGGGCTAAAGTGGAGAGAACAAAGATGAGTCTTTAGGAAGTTATATTTGTCCACTGGCATCTTCCCATTCTTTTCCCCTCTTTTTATCGCTAGGAAAGCAGTGAAGACTTACATCGCTTCTCTTGTTGCCCTTCGACTGAAAATTACATCCAAAAGCCACACAATGTGGCATTGAGTCAGTATTTTATTTTCCGAGTTGTGGTAAAAATAGCAACAGGTAGCACCAGTAGCTTACCGAATCCAACCATTTTACGACTTTGAAATAATGGTGCCACCCCATAGTCCAAAATATGTATAAAATGATGTGGATTTTTTTCAATAACGTAAATCTTTAATGGGTTTTCTACTACACATTTCATTAAGAGACACCACTTACATTATTTTAAGCCATAAAAGTCTTAAAACCCTGGGTTCCCTTTTACCGTTTTACTGTCACCAAAGTTTATTTCACCATACTACAAATAAATCCTAATTTAATCATGACAAACGGTCTAAGTGTCCTAAATATATATTTGACCACTGTTTTGTGTTACAAATTATTTAGGAAAAGTAATAGATTATAACAGGAGTTCTGACCTTTATCACAATAAGACTTTCTTCGTTGCCTTTTTCCCCATCACGCTTCAGAAATCATAAGAAATTATATATCGGTAGAAAACGTAAAATCTCAAAATTCATCCTTTAAAAACCATTTTAAAATCAGACAATGCATTACCATGCAAAATGTACATCAAAATCATATTACAAAATGTTTTCATTCATGAATTATAAAAATTTAAGTTTGGATAGTGCGTCTATGTTGAAAAAGGGAGTGACAGTTAAAGGGTTAGTGTCCAATTTCATTTGGATATTTTTGGGCTAATTTGTGTCAAAACATCATCCAGTAGATGTATTTGAAACATTTAAAATTCATAAAATAAACTGCTTTTTTTTTTTTTTTAACTTAATACTGTGACAGTAAAACATTTATGATGCTACAAAATGTGTCAAATAAATGCTGTTCTTTTAAACTTTCTATTCATCAAGGAATTCTGAAAAAAAAAAAAAAAAATAGATAAATAAATATGTTCATGGTTTCCACAAAAATATTTAGCAGCACGGCTGATTTAAACATTAATAACAGGAAATTAGAAGGTTCATGAGACACTAATAGCTCTGGGGAAAAAAGTTTACCTATTACAGGAATAAATAGTATTTTTGAATGCATTGCAATCAAAATATTAATTTAAAAAATAAAAAAGCAGCTTTGGTTAGCATAAAGTTTGGTGACCAAAAACATTTTACAAATCTTACTTACCACAATTTTTTTTAAGAATCTTCTAATTTTTTAAAGGATAATTCATTCAAAAATAAAAATGTTACTCACCCTCAACCCTTTTGAAGAAGTCCTACACAAAAACAGCAGAAAAACATTGATACAAATATCTTCTTTTGTGTTTTTGTATGATTGTGTTGTCGTATGACAGTGAGTGAATAATTGAGAATCAATCTTGTTCACACGTACACAGGCATTTTTATAAACAGATTTTTTTCCTTTATTAAAAACGTTAACATGAAAATGCAAAAACGCGTTATGAAGCGCTCTCGAGCACGCCAAACCAACTAGTAGCAATATAACCCTAACCGTAAAGCCATGTTGGCTACTCAGAAACCTGTAACAAACATGACCTAAGACATTCACTTTGGCAAGAGTTTTCAAAAAGGTTTGGTTTCAGTGACCTGATACTGCGTTCCAATGTGGACAAACAGCCAAACTGCATAGAAAAAGCTGCAATTTTGTGTTTATGTGGAAAGGGCCTCATTTTAGTGTAACCCATCCCATTAAGTTGTTATCAGATGCTTTTACAAAGCACGCAAGGCATTTAAAATTAATCCTAGTGCTTTTCAGACGATGCTCGCTTTGGCAGACATCTTGGCGACATCTTTATGCATGTATCTGGGAAAGCAGAGAACAATCTTTAAAAGCTCTCTTTGTAATATCTCTTATGGGGACTGCTATGTTATGTTGAGCAAAAAATGTATTCATTGTTCTCCAAATTCTCTCCTAAAGGATTGCCTCATCCCTAAAGCAATAAGCACACCAGTCCATGCAGTTTCTGATTGATTTGCCGTCTGAGCGGTTTCTGCTGGGTTAAAATATGCTAGCTGAGCCTTGTGGATTTGTAGGCACTGGATTCCAGAACTGCCTTTCCTCCCCCCGCTCGGACAGTCTGGTCCTCTGCTCTCAGTGGTCCGCAGGGTCTGCAGTGACCAGCGGGGGTTTGCCTCACAGGCCCGTCCTGTGACGACCACAGGAATTCAGCGACAGATTTTTGCACCAGGAGGACGCAGTGAGGGGCAAGAGAATGGAAAGGTGCTGGGCCCGCGATGAAAGAGCACATGATGCCTATATGCTCACACATGCTAACCTGAGTGTTACGTGATCAACATATGCTTAATGGAATCATTTGGCCTGGCTATTAATATGTTTTTTCCACAAACATGACATGTTAGCTCGAACATAGGCAGCTTCATGTGAATTGTTGTGCTATAAGCAAGCAACCGTTTGAGTGAGCCAAAGCTAATCGGTTAATTAAAGGAATTATGTCAGGTTGGCAATCATCATGATAGTGGAGACCATGAACATCTGCCTCACTCATCACAGAGCGAAATATTCATAACAGTTGGAAACAGTTGCTGGTTGGATGCTGTAAGCATTAGTGTCAGGCAGAGCGGTGTAATGCGATCCTCGTGTGCAAGGCTAATGATTACGGATGAGTGTGTGTGATTTGGTTAAGGGTTAGTCCGTGTGTTGGCTGCTGTGTGATGTTAAGTTATTTATTTAATGCTTATTTTATCATTAATGTCCAGTGAGGCACACAAATCTAATCTGGCAGCACCAAATAAGTGTAATAATCTGGAAAATTGAAAGATTAAAGGATGTTGAAGGTAACCAATGCAATCAGTCATATGATGAGGGACTGCAGTTTCTTAATATAACAAATTCAGATGCTCAGATGCATATGTTAAAAAAAGACTACATGAGACGCAGCAGGTGAATAGGGTAAAAAAAAAGTTAACTAATAGTTATCACTAGTCGATTGTTTGCATTGATAATTGCAAACATTTTTTGTATTACAAGTTTTCTAAAATGTTAGGTTTAAATATGCACATGAGGCATTATTTAATGAAATTTGTGCTCATTTGCATAAATTTCTAGTACAAAAATGTAAACACTGGATGAAGTCAGTTTAAATTTTCTTTTGTTTATTGATTTATTTATTTTTTGACATATTAGAGTCAATTGTTTTTACAGAGGGAATTTTGGGTATCTCATTTTGTCACTCTATAGTTCAGAAAATACTAAGAACAGACAGAAAACCTACATTTTTGTACATTTTGGGGGGGGGGGGAAGGTGTATAAAATCAAGCAAATGATATATGAGCAAATCCCTCTGGATATAGACAGGAATAAAAATTTGGGGGGGAAGAAGTTGTATAAAATCAAGCAAATTATATATGAGCAAATCCTCTGGATATAGACAGGAATAAAAAAATATATATTTTGTATATATATATATATTTATATATATTTGTATATATATTTTTGTATATATTTTTATATATTATATATATATATATATATATATTTTTTTTTTTTTTTTTTTTTTTTTTTATCTGTCCCTGTAATGCCTCAAAAAGCTTTTAGGAGTTATTCCATGTTGAGATTTAGATGTCAGATATCTTCAGGACATTAGTATCTCATCTTCCTAATGTGTTTCTATGTGTGTCTGTCCCTTTGTGATCTTTCAGAAGAAGAGCAAGCTGCATTACCACATTGCAGTCATCATAAACTACTTGGGACACTGTATCTCTCTGGGAGCCTTGTTGGTCGCCTTCATCCTCTTCATGAGACTCAGGTGGGTGAGTGCCTCTGCTGTGAGGGCTTTTCAGCAGAATTGAACCTCTGCATTAGTCACACCGGTGAACTTGCATGAGAGAGATTCATGTATGAACCGCTGCTGCGTTTGTAAGGAGATGAATAAGTGACTGAGGATTCTCAGGACTGTAAAAGATTTAGGGGGAAATTTATTGCTCAGCGGTGGCTCCTTTATTGCATGGGAGACCTAATGGAGTAAAGCGTGTCATTTTTGTGCCACCAACTGAAATGGAATTGCAAAAAATAATGACTTGATGTTTCAAACAGACTTTCCAAACACTCCCCCTTCTGCCATTGGTTGGATAATCATATAGTCCTACTCCAAACATACACCACTGGCTCTCACGCAATGTTTTGATGGTGCATCAGAAAAAAATTATTTGGGTTTTAAAATGGTTCCATTAGAATTTATTCATTAGGAAATGGGATAAGTCAAGCTATAAAATGATTGTGGCTAGCAAAGCTCAGATAATTTGGAATTTGATGAGGAACATTGTTTTCCTTGATTTATGATTAAAGATCTTGGTATCTTTGGTATTTTTTCAAATTTGAGATTAGTTAGTCATGGCTTAGTCCTATTTGAAGTTGTACTAACAGGAGTGCAAGGGCAGTTTTTAAGTATATTTCATAAATTAATTGTATTCTGATTGAACTCTGATCAAAATTAGAGAACACTTACAGATATCTCCAAGTTATCAGTGTTTATCTGGCACCTTAACTATGAAAATAACTCAACATACAGCCATTATTGTCAGAATAGCTGGCAACAAAAGTGAGTACACCCTAAGTGAACTTGTCAAAACTTTGCACGAAGTGTCAGTATTTTGTGTTAGCACCACTGTTATCTAGCACTGCTTTAATCATCCTGGGCATGGAATTCACCAGAGCTGCTCAAGCAACATGGTGCTTCTCCACCTTCTGCTTGAGGATGCCCAAAAGATTTTCAAGAGTGTTCCGGTCTGAAGACATTCTTGGCCACTCATCTTGGCGGTGTGTTTGGGGTCGTTATCATGTTAGAAAACTGCAATTCGGACCAGTTTCTGAAGGAAAGGCAATGTACAGTACATGATAGAATCCGTATTTCCTTTAATAAACTGCAGCTTCCCAGTACCAGCAGCATTGATGCAGCCCCAGACCATCATCCTATTGACTGTAGGCAAGACACAATATTCTTGGTACCCCTCACCAGGGCATTGCCACGCATGCTGGACACCATCTGAGCCAAACAAGTTTATCTTAGTCTTATCAGACCAAAGGAGATGGTTCTAGTATTTCATGCTGTTGGACAGGTTGTCTTCAGCAAACTGTTTGCAGGTTTTCTTGTGAGCCAGCTTCAGAAGAGGCTTCCTTCTGGGATGGCCCCCATACAAACGGACTAGTTGCAGTGTGCGTCGTATGGTCTGAGCACTGACAAGCTGACCTTTTACCTCTGCAACCTCTAAAGCAATGCTGGGAGCACTCATGCATCTGTTTTTTGAAGCCCGGTTCTGCACCTGATACACAGAACGAGTACCTATTCCGAATGAAACCCATCTTGGAAAACCTCTGTTGACCCTGGCCACTGTAGTGGTACTATGTTTTAGGGTGTTACTGAACCTCTTATAGCCTAGGCCATCTTTGTGGAGAGCAACAATTCTACTTCTCAAATCCTCAGAGTTTCTTTGCCATGAGGTTGACAGCTGGTCAGTATGAGGGAATTTTACTCAAACATTTGAACTTTAATACGAGATATACAACTTTGTATGGTCCTTTCAAGCAAACAAAAACATGAACATGATTAAAAGGACGTGGCTTTGCATGGTTAAACGACATACTGCTATTATCACAGGGTGTACTCGCTTTTGTTGCCAGCTATTTTGACAATAATGGCAGTATGTTGAATTTTTTCAGAGGACAGTAAATCTATACTGCTATACAACCTGCACACTGACTAATCTAAAATATCTCCAAGTATTGTCCCTTGAGAAGATATACTAAAATGGTTGCTGAAATGTGAGGGGTGTACGCACTTTTGTGAGATACTGTACATGACAGGGTGAATGCAAATATTTATCAGAACCTCTTTCAGCAACATGTAGTTCCTTCCCTGCAAGCATAGCCTGCAATTTTCACGCAAGAAAATGCCCACGTTGCACTGCAAAGCAGGCAAAGCAGTTCCTTGAAGCTAAAAACACTGAAATAAAGAAATGATTGGAAATTTCTGGAAAATTCTTGGTGACAAAGTTATGGCTAAGAAACCCACTACAGTTACCAAACTATGAATAAGAGTGGTCCAAGATAATGCCAGTGCAGTTTTGAGAATAGTCCACAGATGTATCGAAGTCATTCGAAATAAGGACCTCTATGCTTCCTTCTAATTTCTGACACCTGGAGCCCTCCAAAGTTTTTGTCGTAATCTTCTTCCATAGTACAGTGGTTACTGTTCTCTAATTTTGATCACTGTGTTTTCCACAAAATGAAGGATTTTGTTGATATTCTATTGATATTTGTCAGTGGTATGCCCACATCAGATATTGCTTAAAATTTTGAGCTATGAAGATTAACAATATATCAGGAAAAAGTCATGTATTTATAGATTATCACTCTGGACATTTTGATCTCTCCTATGAGTATGGCTTTAATTTTGTAGCTTCTGTAGATCGCTTTTGCGTGTGCAACCAATAATCCCAAATATCCAGATATCCCATAAATTATCCCTTTTCTGGACAGCTCTAACATGCCCAGTATCGTTTGCTTATGTCAACTTTAAATCAGTTTAACTGAGAGGGACACAGGCTCAGCCCCCAACACAAATATAGGCTGTCTTCTTGTCACATCTCATCAGTACATCAATTGATTTTTCAGCTGCGGACAGAAACTATACATCAGAGGGGCCAGTTGAATGGCAGAGAATGGAGAACTGTATATGCTCGCTGATCACAGGCATCAAGCCCTTCTTGGACTCAGGCTTCTGAGGTCCAAGGACAACCTGTCCAGGTTATCTCTCTGTCTTGTCAAGGCACCTGAGAAATCGATACGTCATGGGTCAGCAGAGTGCTCCCGGCAATGAGATTTTAGACTGATGGCATAGAAATGAAGACATCTTACCAGCACATCAAGGGCACGCACAGTCCTCTTCATGATTATTCCAGTCCAGAAGTGCCATGGTTTGGGGACGAGAACCGAAGGTCTTCAGTGTGCAGTCTCTCATTATATTATGTTCAATCAAACGGAGAGACTTGCTTTCTATGGGATCATGTCCAAGCCTTAATTAGCCTGGATCAATGTGCCAAACTGGATGTGAAAAGAATAGTTAAATATTTCAGCATTCCCACACACTCTTTGGTGTCATGGGCACAGATTGAGGCGAGCAAGCAGATGAAATATCCATGCTGTTTAGGATTATTTAGACTAGATTATCCCAGACTTAATCTGCCTTGATTAATCCGGGGAAGATATTCTGGCATCTTTCCCTGGATTTCCAATCAAAATCACGCTAGGAGTCAGCTGACAGGTTTATTGGATGCTGCTTTTTACAACAATGTGCCCTGCTGATAACCCTCTGTCTGTCTAGCTAATGTTCCCAAGTCAGTGCGTCATGGATATATTGAGGCTGGGTGCAAGTACAGAGGTTTTAAACTTGTAGTTGGGCTCAAGCGGGTCCTCTAGCAGGGAAAAGGTGTAATGAAATACACAAGGAACAGATGTTCGGGGTAAACACAGAGTGTTCTTGCACTCAGACCCTCCAGCCATTTTGTGTCTACCCACAAGGACAGAAGGACAGGAGTATTAAATTGGCTTATTAATGTTTCAGCAGACTGCATTTGCACAGCAAGGGATCCAGGATTTGGAAGTGCTTCTGGGACAACATGAATGCGTATACACAGAATATTATATGAGTTATATGATTTTATTGTGAGATGTGACCCTGGACATACATTGTATATGTCAAAATTATCAATATATTTTATTATTTTCTTTTATGCCAAAAATTATTAATATATTAAGTAAAGATCATGTTCCATGAAGATATTTTATAAATGTCCTACTTTAAATATATAAAAACAGACAATTTTTGATTAGTAATGTGCATTGCTAAGAACTTCATTTGGACAACTTTAAAGACAATTTTCTCTATATTTTCACTTTTCATTAGTTGTTTACTTGATAAATGAAGAAATAAACATTTTAATGAATGAATATACAATGTAATATAATTTAAATAATATTAAATAATACATTTTATTGTAAAATTTCGTTGTAAATTATTTTTGAAAAATCATTAATTGGAAAAAATCTAATAAGAAGAAATTAAATAGCAAAGAAAAATGTACATAAATTGCAATAAACATTTTATTAATTAATATAAAATATATAATTAACACACACATACACACAAACATACACACACATACACACACACACACACACACGTTTACTAAGCTAATTGGTGACATTACACAGACTTCTATTGTTTTTATATACAGATAGTTATACATTTTCTAACCTAAACCTATCCCTAACCCTACCCCTCACAGAAAACTGCATTTTTGCAATAAAAAAAAAAGATTTTGTCAGGTTTTGCTTACTTTTTAGATACAAATTTGTCCTCAATATATGGTTAAGTAGGTACACACACACATACATATGTTTATTCATATCTAAATAGCAGCAGCAATATTTACTGAACAAATCATAGTGTTTATACTGAGCTGCTGTATCTTATCCCACTGACTTTAGTAAATCCATTTGTGATGTTTGGTACCTCGCTGTATTGTGTGATAGCAGAAAATAGCACTCGTAAGCTGATATTAGATACAATCATCCTATATAAATGCTAATAGGCCAAAACCTATAGTATCAAGAGTGAACTGACTATAGTGTCACTAAGATTACAAAACACAGTAGCCTCCACATAATTTCAGGAATGGCCTTGTATTCCATATCAGTGTTCACCTGTCAGCCGAGTTTAACCCAGCTCCTCCGTCATTCACAGAATGAGCGCTGCTGGGGAAAAAGCAGGAGGCATCAAAGTATGAAAGGAGTGCAAAGCGGCTGTGGGTGGCACCAATGAAGGGCTCAGCTGCAACAGCTCAGGTCAACATAACAGTGACAAGCCGCTGTTGGCAGCTAGCTTTTTTTTTTTCATCCTGTTTTTGACAAAAGGCTAGACTGGGAGTACCTTCCTGTCCTGCCTGACACAAAAACCTTCTTGCGTGTGCCCTCAGGGCAGAGACCGGAGGGAATACAGAGAAGCTGAATGACAGTAAACACCGAAACATTTCTCTGCATGTAATTCCACAAAATAAACCATAATAAATGCAAGTTGAAAAGTTGAAAAAGTGTTTCTATCTATAAAAAGTACTTTTCCTGGGAAAGTAGTGTGTATATTTATCTTTGAAGACTCCATAGTGGCTTTGATTATGTGTGTCTAACTAAATTGAATAATGCTTCATTATTCCAAACAATCAGAGCTTTTACTTCAAACACCAAACAAACAAATCCATAAAAGCAGCAATTGTGCTTTTTGCATGACTCTAACCAGAATAGCATGTGTCCTGCTAAATTTGCTAAACAATTGTCCATTAGATGTCCTCTGGCAAAAACAAATGGATTAATAAAAATCACAAAACAGCGCTTTGTTGAAACGGCCCCATTAGTGGTATAAGCTTTTGAACAGTTTTCTGCTGTTTGTTTATGTAGATGAAGCCTTTTTTGGAAAGATCTGGTTTTCCCTGTGGAGGTCATGTAACTGTGTGTTTCACAGATGCGTTTTGTGATTTTAATCCTATCAGAATCGAACGCGATGGTGTTTTCCGTCAAACATCCTCGGTTGAAATCATGGAGCAATTACAGTCGACTGAGAGCTGTAATCCTGCCTGGATGTGAATGACTGCGATTGTGGTTTATTATTGTTTCACAAAGCTTCTCCTCATTTGTTTTGACCTTTGTGAAATACTGAGAGCTAAATTTGTTGGGGTGTTTATTTTGCTCTGTGCACCTTATTTATGGACTTATTTGCCATTTTTTGGGTAAAATACCAGTTGGTTGTATTGTAGACTTCCCATCTGAACACATATAATTAATTAAACGTAAATTGTTTAAAAGTGACAGTCAAGACACAAAAGATTTCTATTTCACATTAATTATGTTTTTAGACTTTCTGTTCATCTAAAGAATGTTTCCATTCATCTGTTCATTAAAAGTCCCCCTTTCCAAAAATAAAAAAAAATTAAAAATCATTAAAAATGGTTTAAACACAAAATATTAAGCTGCACAACCATTTCCAACACTGATAATAAGAAATATTTTTTTGAGTACCAAATCAGCATTTATTAAAGATCTTGTCACCAGTGTTGGGGGTAAGGTATTACAAGTAATATGAATTACGTAATCAGATTACTTTTTTCAAGTAACTAGTAAAGTAATACATTTTTTTTTTCATGAAACTTTTTCATTTACAAGAAAATAGCAGAGTTTTTTTAAAAAGTTTTCTTTGTGCATTCTTTATGTCTTTGCTGCTGACCTTTGTTGATCCAATTCAGCCATACTAATAAGCAAAACTTACGTTAGATTAACATTTGTGCTTCATTTTTCTCATTCCTGAAGAGTGATGGACTTCCTTCTCCTATAGTTCTACTATACAGACGTGAATTTACTTTTCCTTCAGCCTTGGGCTTATTCGTTTCACTTTTTGGTGTGAAAGGGCTTTTACATTTGCTAAAAATCGAACTTTTTATATTAAAAACAAAAAAGCAAGCCCTGCCCAAATTTAAAAGTAACGCAAAAGTAATGTAATGCATCACTTTCCATAAAAAGTAACTAAAATTTTAAAGTAACTTTCCCCAACACTGCATGTGACACTGTATTAAAATAGGAAACAGTTATTGTAAATTGTAATAACACTTTACAAAATTTTATTGTATTTTTGTGCAAAAAAAAAAAAAATCATTCTTGGTGAGCATAAGAGACTTCTTTAAAAAAATTAAATAAAAATATATATATATATATCTTAAGGTCCAGTGTTATTTTAGAATTTTGTAGTTCTTATTATTAGCATTATTAAGTTTTAGTAATTTTGTTGATTTATGTGGTTTATATTGTTTTTATTAATAAGTGTGTGTGTGTGTGTGTGTGTGTGTGTGTGTGTGTGTGTGTGTGTGTGTGTGTGTTTGTGTACTAATGTTTTTTTTAGTTTGTTTAAAGTAATTTATGTTGAAATGACTTGCAAGTTAATATATGAGATGTTTTTTTTGTTGTTGTTTTTACATGTGAATTAGTATTTTTTTTTTATATATATATATATATATATATATATACTTTTATTTATATATATATATATAATATACTTTTTTATGATAGTTAATGACAGTAACCCTGTTAAATTGTAACCCCAAGCTACATTGTACTATATGTATATATATAAAAACACAACAAAAAACTAATTGTCCATTAGATGTTTTCTGGCAAAAACAAATGCATTAATAATAATCGCAAAACAGTGCTTTATTAAAATTGTGGTATAAACTTTTGAACAGTTTTCTGTAGTTGATGTTTTCCTTTTTGGACAGATCTGGATTTCCCTGAGGAGGTCATGTAATTTTGTGTTTCACAGATGTGTTTTGTGATTTAAATCCTTTCCAAATCGAACGAGGTGGTGTTTTCTGTCAAACATCCTTGGTTAAAATCATGGAACAGTTATGTAACAGTTAACAGTTTTCGAAGAGAGAGAATTTTTTTTATGTTTTGAACGATTTTAGTTTTAGTTAATGATAGTAACCCTGTTACCAACCCCAAGCTTTTGAACGGTAGTGTACTGTATGTATAAAACTACTATAAAAGCCACTTCTATCTGAATAGTGCTTTTTAGAGATGTGATAACCATATATTAACCTCTGCAATGTGATTCCTCTGTGTGTAGTCTCTCTTGCAACAGTCAAAGTAAACTTATTCTTCCTTAAAACAGCACTGGATGAGGAGGACCTCTGCTCTTCTATTTCTGTCTATGCTTACGCAATGAGGGTCAGCAGGGTGATAGAGTCAGCAGACCTCGGAGCACATGGCCGCTGTATGAGGCAATGGCACTTGGCCAGCACCCCCACTATACTGTGCGAGTGGACAGACAGGTCGCTCTTACTGGGCCCCAGCACGGGATGTTACCAGTACATCTGCACACCATTTGTGCTCAAGGACGCTCTAGGAGGCTTGTTCCTCTGGTGCCGCAGGCCCTGCGCAAAGCAGCCACGGCTTGTTAGCGCCGACCTCATGCAGAGAGAACGGCCTGCTTTAGCTCCCTGCAGCTTATGATTTTGGTTACTGTGTTTATGGCCTAAAATTGCATCACTCAGTGCTTTTGCCTGTGACCCCTCTCAACATTAGCTGCAGAGGATTGTGATCGTGGAGCTTGACTCTTAGTAAACGCTCTGAGCGGGCAATTATTCTTGAAAGGACACATCTTAAGCGGAAAAGGCTTGGTGCAGTGGATCAATGGGAAGTGAGTGATGAGGGGGAGGACCTGAATAGACAGCTGTGATAACGCACTCCTATTAGTGCAGGCAGTGGGAATGCTAATAACCAAAACACATACAGTTGTGAGCAGGCACCGGAAGACTGCGAGACCCATGCAGAGACTCAGCAGAAAGAGGCCTGCAAAAGGAAGGGCTGCTTGAAAAGCATACAAATTGTGTGTGTGGAAATTCAAGTGCTCACGATTGAAAATTGCACAAGGCAAAGATTTGATGAGGAGGAGAATGTAATTTTTCAAATGTAAAATTATGGTGGTGATTACTAACAGAAAGGAGGACACATTTCAGGATTCAGTGTAGCCAGAATAAAAAGTCAAAAATAATAGTTCACCCAAAAATTTAAATTCCGTCATCATTTATTCACCCTCATGTTTTGATTCTTTCTTCCAATGAACACAAAAAGAAGATACTTTGAAGAATATAGAAACATAAAATGTAGAACAAATATGGAACTTAAAACTTCAGTTGCTCTTTGTGAATGGCTCATTGAGTAATTGAACAAAAACAGTCTATAATGTGTTTAAAATGTTCTTCACTTGAAGTTAACTTAAAGGGATAGTTCAACTATGTTGTTCCAAATTGTTGAATAAAGTCATTATTTTTGTTTTCTTTGCACACAAAAAATATTTGTGTAGCTTCAAAAAATTACAGTTGAACAACTGGTGTCACATGGACTATTTTGGCGATGTCCTTACAACCTTTCTGGGCCTTGAATGCTGTAGTTCTGTTGCTGTCTATGCAGGTTTAGAAAGCTCTCGGATTTCATCAAAAATGTCTTCATTTGTGTTCTAAAGATGAACAAAGGACTTACAGGTTTGGAAAGACATGAGGGTGAGTAATTAATGACAAAATTTTCATTTTTGGGTCAACTATCCCTTTAAACATAGCTAATTTTATCTAATATATTTATTATTATATAGTTATGATGTTAATAGGAGGGCAAATGAGCATCCTGCACTGGTAGGGAGAAATGGCATTTCAAAATTGAACTGTCCAAACTAAAACTGGACAGATGGCCACCCTATTTACAATACTGCAATGAAAATCTTTGGAAATTGAATTTATTAAAAAAAAAAAAAAAGGGACCTTTCATAATGAAGCTCAGTTGTAGTGCATCATCCAAAATTTAATAGAGAAGAAAAATTCTTCAATATGAGTTGAAGTAGCAGAAATTCAAAGTAACTATAATTTTTAACTAGACAAAGCCCACTCTACTCAGGCAGCTTGAGTGGTATAATGTTTAGAAATTCTCCTGCCAACCTGAATCTGGCTCCTCTGACATCTGAAACACAGCCCGGTCAGCACCGACTCATTCCTGTCAGGCTTTAATGTATTCATCCTTTATAGTCTGTTTGTTTAGATGGCAAAGCCATTGCAGTGGAATACAACAAATGATTCTTAATCTGGCCTTTTAAATGTTAGGGTATACACAATATGTTTGCTGGTAGAGATTTTCTCTCTACCCGTTACCCGCCACCACAAAATCAAAGCAAGATATACAGTTGAAATCAAAAGTTTTGCAGAATCTGTAAAAGGTTAAATATTTTACCAAAATAAGAGGGATCATACAAAATGCATGATATTTTTTATGTAGCACTGACCTGAATAAGATATTTCACATAAAATATGTTTACATATAGTCTACAAGAGAAAATAAAAGTTGAATTTATAAAAATGACCCCGTTCAAAAGTTTACATACACTTGATTCTTAATACTGTGTTGATACCTGAATGATCTGCAGCTGTGTGTGTGTGTGTGTGTGTGTGTGTGTGTGTGTGTGTTTATGTTTATGATAGTTGTTAATGAGCCCCTTGTTTGTCCTGAATAGTTAAACTGCCTGCTGTTCTTCAGTAAAATCCTTCAGGTGCATTAGATTCTTTGGTTTTTCAGCATTTTGTGTATTTGAACCCTTTCCAACAATGACTGAATGATTTTGAGATCCATCTTTTTACACTGAGGACAACTGAGGGACTCATATGCAACTATTACAGAAGGTTCAAACGCTCACTGATGCTCCAGATGAAAAAAAAACGATGCATTAAAAGCCAGGGGTGTAAACTTTTGAACTACTGAATGAGGATTTTTCTTAATTTGCCTAAATATAATATTTGTTGTATTTAGTACTGGACTTCAGAAGCTACAGAACATACTTGCATGTTCCCCATGTTCCCTGATCTTCAAATTCTGGCTGTTAGTGCATTGTTTTTTCTTCTGAAGTGTCAGTGAACTGGGTTCAAATACACAAAAACTTAGAAAAACCAAAGAATTTGTGCGACCTAAAGGATTTTTCTGAAGAAAAGCAATCTGAAATGTGTCTCATTTTTTACAGCAGTCAGTTCAGTTTGGTAAAGAAATCAATCAAATCTGTATGTGTGTAACAATATTCAGATGTAAGCCCCTTAGTAATCGTTACTATTTTCATAAGTAACTGTAGTTTAATTACACAACAATTCTCAGTAACTGTAACAGGTTACAGCTGCAGTTGCATTTATTTTGTAATTAAATTACATAATTCCATTACATGTAACTAGTTACTCCCCAACACTGGCTGTAATGCCAATTATATATATTCGTATATATCATAATTTATTGTAATCTGTCAATACTGTGTCTGTGATATAAATGCATATATTAACAATATATTTATTACATGTTAGGTCATATTGCAGTTTAGATGAGATATTGCAGTAGAGTTTTAATTTCATTAAATTCATCATTATTATGCGGCATGATTAGGATTAGTTCTGTATTAATAGTTTGTTTCATGAGTGCTGCAGCAGGCACACTCCCAGGTTTCCACTGGGGAGAACTTATGGCCACTTGTCACCAGCACTGCCAGCCTGTCAGCACAGAGAGCGCCTCCCTGACCCCCACCCTCAGCTGCCATGGTGATGGTTGGCAATACGAGTACTCATGCCCTGTGTGTGAGCTGAGTGCGGATTGAGCAGTTAGAGATTTGCAGACCTCCCGCTTTGAGGTATTATAATGGACGCAATTTTATTCCTTAAGGGTTGTGCTGCTTTCAAAGGAGCTAATGCTTTAATTATCAAATTATTACATTTTTCTTTTTAAATCTGATTAGGTTAGTCTGCAATTGTATAATTGAGTGAAATAGAGTTATTCGTACACTGTCGTAAAATGTAAAATACTGGCTAATTAAATTGACAAGAACTTTTTATTTATTTTTTTTTCAAAGGCATCTTTAGCTGCTTGAAAAAATTTCTACAGCCCACCATTCATGTCTGACATGCTTAACAGCAATTTCCTCATGCTCTTTTGCTCAGTCAGTTAAACATTTTTTGACAACCAATAATAGCAATAGTACTAACAGGGAGAAGGCCTTGACATATGTTATTAAGACACTTTAGGAAAAGAGGGTAATTAGTCTGCATTTTGTCAAGGTGAAATCTGCGAGCTGTCATGGCAAAAATAGTGCTCTGATTAATGGCTTGGGTGGTAATTGGAGAAGGCTTGTGTTCCTGGCCCCTGATCTATATCCTCATGTACAGTATGTAACCCTTGGATTTAACGGAGGCAGCAGTGGCCCAGTTTTACACCATTGGCTGATTATTTAAATAAAGCATAGTGATACACCTATCCCAGTAAATCATGTAATGTCTGAACAGCAGCAATGTTGCTTGTTGTATTTTATACACAAATCCTTAAAACAATGGGACACAAATTGGAAATACGTGCCTCTATATACATTTCTTCAAAACTGCTACCTACCTACCCCATTTCTGCAAAACTTTCTACTTATATGTACAAATCACTGCAGTTTCCAGATGAAATGAACACTAGAGGCAGAGTAAGATTTACCAGTACATAGTTTTTAATTAAAAAATCCTAATTTTCACACACTTGCGGAATGTTATATTATGACTTCCTGCACAATTTGAAAACTGATACTTTGAATGTTCACATTCATACACCTTCATATGCAGGTTTGCTTGATATCTCACGTGATACAGCATTCCACTTCAGTGATGAAGAACCCCGTGAAACTACGATTCGACAAAACAGCTCAAATTCACATAAGGAAGTTAAAATAGCACAACTGCATCAGCAAATGCATTTTTATGTCACTTTTGCATTTGTTAACACTATCGGTTAGGGTTAGGTTTGATGTAGGGGATATTTCCAACATGACAAAGCATTAACTTTGAGCAACATTCCCTGGATATTTGAATTCTGAACAGCCGCAATACGTACCTCAAGCAGCGTAATAGAAATGTAGCAATACATGCCTGTACCACCATCATAAATCATGACACAGTACTAAACACAGAGTGTTTTAGTACCACTCTCTGGACATTTCACTTTGAAACTGCTGCGAAATGTGCATTAAGGTACGTAATTACAGTGTTGTGGAAATGTATATACAGACACAGATTTTCATGAGCCTGGGATGGAAAAACCACTTTAAACCCATGTGGATTTACAAAGAATAGAATACACATGGGGAAAAAAAGGAAATTGTTTCTGAATGAGGAGCAGTAGCCACCATCTATCAGCTGAGTTCATTTTTCCTAATCTTGCATCCTAAACTTCATCATCTTTGTTTGCTTGTGCTCATCGATCCAGAAAGAACTGTGTCCTTTATCTATTATCACACTGTTTTTCTCTTCATATATCAGGGATGGACTTTTTGGTGCTTGGCTTTTAATGATAAATAATTTAGGTCTTTCACAGAACTGCTCGCGCTAAATGTGTCGCACACAAACATGCTATCACATAAAGGTCCGTGTCCAGATGATGAGGGCTGGATCGGTATTGCGTATGTGGCCTTTTCCTCTGTGGCTCACAGGGATTTAGAGACTCATTTGGGGCACTGTGGGACGGGAAACAGGGTCAATCACAGCGCACTCCAGTAGAGCCACAGTGGACATCCATGTGTACGTCTACCGGAGGAGGTCATTGGAAGGGAAGAGTCACTTGCTGAAAATGTCACTAAGCTTCAGGGAGTTGTATTGAATAGTTTACACACACAAAAAAAACTAAATTCTGTCTTCATTTGCTCACCACCATGTTATTTCATGGTTTATGCTTTTATTTTCTCCTTGAGCTACAAAAGAATAGTCTTTTTGACATATGACACAGCAAGTCTTAAAGGATTAGTTGACTCCTGAATTAAAATTTCCTGATAATTTGCTCACCCCCACGACATTCAAGATGTTCATGTCTTTCTTTATACAGTTGGGAAAAAAAAATGATTTTTGAGGGAAATGTTCCAGGATTTTTCTCCATATAGTGGACTTCAATGGGGATCAGCGGGTTGAAGGTCCAAACTGCAGTTTCAATGCAGCTTCAAAGGGCTCTACACGATCCCAGCTGAGGAATAAGGGTCTTATCTAGCAAAACAATGTAATTTTCTAAAAAAAAAAAAAAAAACATTTATATACTTTTTAATCATCTTGATACTAAGCTTGACTTCACGCTTTATGTAATAAAGTTACACATGATTAGTACTTGGGTTAACAAAGATAGGGCAGGGCGAAAAACTTCTTTATTTTTTTCTCCAACTTCAAAATCATCCGACAACTATGTTTTACCTTTTTTTGTAAAGGGTGTTTAACTTTCTTTGCATGTTCGCTTTGTAAACACTGGTTTGGTATATCCACCTACGTCACGTGTGACCTTTCCAACGTGATTACGCAATGTGTAAAGTCAAGCTAGTGCAAGATGAGCATTTGTGGTTAAAAAGTTGTTTTGTTTTGTTTTTTTCTTTGAAAATAAATGATTGTTTCGCTAGACAAGATCCTTATTCCTCAGCTGGGATTGTGTAGAGCCCGTTGAAGATTCATTAAAACTGCAATTTGAACCTTCAACCTGCTGATCCCCATTTAAGTCCACTATATGGAAAAAAATTCTGGAATGGTTTCCTTCATTTCTTTTTGACTGAAGAAGAAAGACATGAACATTTTGGATGACATTGGGGTAAGTAAATTATAAGGAAATTTTAATTCTGGAGTGAACTAATCCTTTAAGTCTTTTAGGCTTTCTAAAGGACAAAAATATCATGACAGGGCCATAAAATAGTACATGTAAGTCTGTGTAAGGAACAGACCAAAATGTAATTTTTCAGATTTCGTTCTCCATTTCACATATTTAAAGTGGTATGTCACATTCAGTTATAATACATGCATAAAACCATTCATTGTGGTGCGAAGCATTGATGCATCATGTCTACAAATACGATTTTAGGAAAGAATATCAGTAAACAAATTCATTTAGATTTTTGCATTACATAAACAGCTCCATATATATGGCTTTTCTGAAATAGTAAACTTGCTCAATAGCTCACCTGGTACAGTATTGCACTTGTACTCTGGCACGAGTCTTGTGAAACACAAGTCACAAAAGAATTTAAAGACTAGTAGAAACAAACTAAAATGACACGGTTGCTTTAGCAAATGTGTTTTTATCTAACGTTTGCTTTTGTTAACATTATCGGTTAGCTTTAGGGTTCAGTGTAGGTGGTAGGTTTTTCCAAAAGTGATAGACCATTAACCTTTTAGTAACACTCACTGGATCTTACATTTCTGAGCTGCTGCAATACTTCCAACAGCCAGTGTAATAAAAAGTTGGCAGATTCACATTTATCTGTTTTGGATAAAACTGAATGCAGTTTTAGCACCTCTCACTAGACGTTTCACTTTGAAAGTGTTGCAAAGCGTGCAAGAAACAACATAATATTGTTTCACAAAGATGACACCACTTGTAGTTTTTTCCAATAAGCATGGGTTGCCATATAGACTCGTCCTTAATGTTTTTATGAAATTTTATGCAGCATAAAACTTATTTAGCTGTCTTCTTTGGTGCACAGATGGAAATTAAAAAAGTAGTGTTCATTAAAAATGAAAAACCAGAAGCATATAGGTTTGCAACAACATAAAAAATTGCAGTTTTTTTTAACAAATAAACATGCATGTATGCTGTATTCATGAAAAACTTTAATCAGTTCTCCGTTTGAAGTGACAAAGCATCTGAAAATGGAGGGGGGTCAAATTAATGAGAGTTATGCAGTTAAGAGTCCAATTTGTTAGTTGGCGCTGTGTGGGAAAACACATCCTACAAGAAACATCTCTAACAGTACACCACGTTAACAGGACTTAATTAACAGAAAGTACAGCCACATCTGCATGCAGCCACATTTACCCACAAACACTTGCCAGCATAGTGTATTTACACTGCCAGCTTGATTGTGTGTGTGTGTGTGTGTGTGTGTGTGTGTGTGTAGAGTTCATGTGTGTAGATTTGTGGGTGTACCATCCGTAACTAATGAGAAAGTAATGTCAGAGGCAGCTGCTCAGAGTGTTGTGTGAACGAGGTCAGGGAACCGCGTAAGCGGCAGATACTCTGCTGTTAAACGCCCAGAGCTTGTTTTCACAAGGACGACACTGGCCTCACAGCCGTCCTTCTTCAAGATAAAAGTCATCCTCACCCGCTCCCATTGTTTGTCTACATTCATCCATCACACTAGCAATTGTAGCTCAGCCAAGCTTTCGTAAGTTTACTGAGGAGGGTAATTAAATCAAATAGAAACTTGTGGCAAAAACCTCAGAAATGCAGTGTTTTCAATAGCTATGGCGGTTTTTGAATAGGATGCAATGAAAATGTTGTTTGTTTGTAATTTGCATATAATAAATGTAAATATATAAATAAAATATTGAATATCAATTAATAACAATTAATACTGTGTATATCAATATGTGATCCTGGATCACAAAACCAGCCATAAGTAGCATGGATATATCTGTAGCAATAGCCAAAAATACATTGTATGGGTCAAAATTATCGATTTTTCTTTTATGCCAAAAATCATTAGGATATTAAGTATAGATCATTTTCCAAGAATATATTTTGTAAATTTCCTACTGTAAATATATTAAAACTTATTAATTTTCTCAATATTTAGATTTTTTAGGACACTCAAATTCCAGATTTTCAAATAGTTGTCAGCCAAATATTGTTTTAACAAACCATACATCAATGTAAAGCTTATTTATTCAGCCTTCAGATGATGATTTTAAAAAATGCACCCTCTTGACTGGTTTTGTGGTCAAGGGTCACATATTTGTAAAAATAAATGCTCCCAAAATTAAAAATAATACAGCATTATTGTGGCAGATGAGTAAAGCAGGCTTTAAAATATTTTTACAAACATTGGCTTTAAAAGTCACTCAACAATTCATTTTATTTCTATAAAATACTTTCCATAAATAACTTTTTAAAGGTGGTATAATCAATTTTTTGTAGCATCTTTTTCTTTATAATTAATTGCACTGAATGAATGTTAAATTGACAGCTCTAATTGTAATATTAGTAATGAAATTGAATGAAAAAGATATGAAACAAGAAAGCTTGACAGCAGATTTGACGCTTAGTCAGATAACCTCTAATATGCAATTATAAACCAGAGGCGCCATTTATAAACATCAGCGATAGCTCGAGTTTAATCGTCAAGTCTCATCTCATCTCTTCTTCATAAATCTCTGAAGCTGGCGATTACCATTCAGAAGACGGCGCGCCTTCCCATCTGTCACCAGGAAAATTGCATCATCATTTTCACAATCCATCCATCCATCCTGCAGATGTCTGATGGCTTTCGCCCCACCGTGTTTATCGCAGATAGTTTTGATAGACGGGAGTATATTTATATCCATTCTCAAAAAAAATGTCATTTCAGTACCTTGATCTTGTTGTACAATCTGACAAACAGTCAAAATAATTAGCTGAGCTGCAGCTTCCAGCTGAGAAACGCTGTTTCATCTCGGGTAAAGGATCTGGTTTGGGTAAAGAATAGTGACTCCATGTTTGTGTAAAAAGGGGCTTTTACAAAGAACCTTCACGGATACTTTTTATCTTTCTTCTAGAGCTCTAATGGAGCCACTCTCTGATGTCACTTTCAAGACATCCTATCTCTTTCATATGTTACCATTACAGCTGAATGGCTGTTTATATCTGAAAGAGGTGTGTAATACCTGGAGAAAGATGTCCATTAGCATTCCCATTTCTGGAAGAAAAAAAAAAACAAGTGGTGCACTACCATTTTTTTATGTTTTTGAAAGAAGTCTTTTATGCTCACCAAGATATTGAAAATGTCTATCTAACAATATTTCTGTCAATCATTCTTGATGCTTAAAGCTAAGAATACAATTGTAGTTATCGCAACTCTGTTTGCTATATTTAAGGGATAGTTCACCCAAAAATGAAAATTCTGTCATTAATTACTCACCTCATGTCCCCGTAAGACCTTTGTTCATCTTCAGAACACAAATTCAGATATTTCTGATAAAATCCGAGAGGTTTCAGAAAAAAATATTATTAATAAATATTTGAACTATCTATTTAAATCCATTATGCAGATACCAAAATCAGCACTGGAAAAGGTGAACAACTTAGTGAAAAATAGCAGATTCTGTCTCGGCCACCTATAATTCAAGCATATGATTGCAGACTAAAGCATATTTAAAAACTAATGTTCTTCTTTTGCCTTTTCGTAAGGTAATGTATGAGAAAGGCTTTGCCTCTCATGCTCATGTTGTTTTCTTTATAAGTTTGATCTGCTAATGAGATGCACAGGCAGAGAGACAAAGGCTTTGGTGCTCAGCAATGTCATAATTTGTTTCCTTGCATCCTTTGCAACAAATGAATTTCCCCAGACTAGCAGCTTCCTGCTGAGACGACGCATAAATGCACAACTGAAGCAATTGCTAACTGTGTGTTTATGGGATTTGTGTTTGCCTGTGTGAGTGCTAACGTGTTTATGGATTTGTAGTGAACGTGAAATGCATTAGTTTAATATTTACAAAAATATGCATTCCAGAATGTTTTAAATAAATCACAGCATGTACTCATAAAAGCTCCCTTTTATTTGTCAATTTACAGGAAATGGGATTATTTGGCCAAAAAATAAAAAATAAAAAATCTTGCAACTGGCACGTTTTATTGCTTGAGGTCAATTCAACAAAACCTCCATCTCTCATTGTTTTCCATTTGTTTCCTTTGAGCTGTCGCAGATAATTGGAAAAGAGGTCAAAAGCTCATAGAGAGAGTGAAGGATGGATATTAAACAGCTCTTAAGGGCATAAACATTCATGACAACATTATGTTCCTGTCCAACAGCCAACGGAACTTAACTAATCAATGAAATATGAGAAACTGGGTTAAATAAGTGATGTAGAATCAGTGTCGTGTCTGTTCATCATCACTTAATAACCCTTAACAGGTTAACGTTTCCAGAGACGTAGATGTGAAATAAAACCTCATGTTTCGGGGTACATTTCATCTAGCGTAACTCAAGCTTAAACACGCATGGAGAACATCAGCCCATTTTCCATATGATCTATAAAAGTGTCTCGTGGGATCATTATGGAGATGACTGCGATGACCCGTCTGTCCTCTGCAGTGAGACTGAAGTATCTACATTTTGAAAAATAGTTCTTTAATGTTTTTTTCTTCTAATTTTTGGCTGTTATATGTGACCCAGGACCACAAGGGTTATATGAATATATAAGATTTCTAGTGATGTATGGTTTGTTAGTATAGGACAATATTTGGCTGAGATACAACTATTTGAAAATCTGGAATCTGAGGGTGCAAAAAAATCTTAATATTGAGCAAATTGCTGTAAAAGTTGTCCAAATGAAGTTTTTAGCAATGCATATTAATAATTAAAAATTACGTTTTAATATGCTTATGGTAGGAAATGTACAAAATATGTTCATGGAACATAATCTTTATTTAATATCCTAAAAATGTTGACCCATATGATGTATTTTTGGTTATTGCTACAAATATACCCATGCTACTTAAGGCTGGTTTTGTGGTTCAGGGTCACATATGATTCTTTAATCAGTTCTTGATGTTTTATTTTTGGTGTTTGCTTGTGGCACTGAGAAGAGTTCACTTTCACACTTTCACTTTCTTGTATTCTTCTGATGTGGGAAGTTCTGCTGCTTATCTAATAATGATGACTGCTTTGATTTGGAGGTCACTCTTAGTCTTTGGTCAGTCGTAAATACCGACTCCAGCCTGAAGCTGATATCACAGGCGAGTTGACCTTTGAGTTGCACTACTGTTATTCATGCCATAGCTTGAGAGAACAAGAGAGAGAAAAGAGAAAAGAGAAAAAAGAGTGTCATTTACAGCACACTGCGAATGAATAAAAATGCATGAGGATCACTGTGAGGATCAAGTTTAGATGTGATTTTGATTCATTTATTTCTGAAAATGTTTTGAACCCTAGTCTTCTTGCATGCTAATTAACCCATTTAAGCCCACCGGTAACTATAGTTGTCGCAGTTTATAGTTGTCATTTTTCTTTTGTAAGTATTTTTCATGTTACTAACAAGTATTTTTTTTGTTGACATATATATATATATATATATATATATATAAATGCCTTGTCAGTACATATAACATATATCATAGGGAAATGGGGTATACTGTTGCTAGCATTATGCTACTCATGTTACCTTCTTGTTAAAAACATGTTAGCATAATGCTAGCAACATGCTAATCATGCTAACTTAATGTTAACAACATGTTAGTATGCTGCTGGCATTATGCTAATCACATTAACAGCTTGTTTAAAACATGTTAACATCATGCTAGCAAAATGCTAATTATGCTAATTTTGGCTTTAGCTGGTCAGCAGGCTGGTTTGACCACTTTCTTAGCTGGTCAGGCTGGTCTTATCTGGTCAGCAAGCTGGTTTTAGAGGGGTTTTGGTCACTTGGTCACTTCCTTAGCTGGTCAGGCTGGGAGACCAGCTGGAACAACCAGCTAAAATCAGCCTGACCAGCCTAGCTAGGCTGGGAAACAAGCTAAAACCAGCTACTTCCAGTTTAAACCAGCCAACCAGCTTAGGCTGGTTTTACCTGGTCAGCAGGCTGGTTTTAGAGGGGTTTTGGTCACTTGGTCACTTCCTTAGCTGGTCAGGTTGGGAGACCAGCTGGAACAACCAGCTAAAACCAGCCTGACCAGTCTAGCTAGGCTGGAAAACCAGCTAAAACCAGCTTAAACCAGCTAAGATCAGCTTAGACTGGTTTTAGCTGGGGGTTTTTTTTCAGCAGGGTGTTATCAGCAGTTATTTTGATTATTTTGATGCCAAATGCTCTCCTCCTATACAAATTTGACATTGAAGGGACATACAACATATTTGCCCAACGGCAATTATAGTTGCCGCACATTCAAACAAAATTTTACGAAGAAAAAAAAAACTGGGGAAAATAAATGCAGAACATGTTCACATAAGACACTATTTACACAACTATTTGCATGAAACCATTTTTTAAAAAATGGGCACAAATGGGTTAAAGACTTACCACATCTTGGCCTTAACTATTAAAAAGTGGTTGTTCTTTTTCCTTGTTTTAATGTTTTATCTCGCCAGTGGTGCAAAGTTAAGGCAATATAGACTGGCTTTGAAGTCCTCTTGTATATACACATATATATATATATATATATATATATATAGCAGCATGACATTGCTGATAGATGTCACATATGAACAATCCTGAAGCCAAGTAAAGGTCATTCAATAACAAGTGCTCACTCATTCACAAGGCAGCAGTAGAACAAAACAGCCAGTTATAACATTTTTAAGCAGATGTGTTGGTAAAAATAGAAACTTGCAGAGAAATGCGGCTTATATACAAAAACACATGAGAATACACAACATAAACATGAGGAATATGGTGCAGTAAATATTTTTTAGCCTTTCTGGCTGTTGTTTATGTACAGCTATGATGTCCATTAGGGCAAAACCTTTCATCGCTTGATGACACAAATCTGAGCAGTCAGTTTGAAAGCCAAGTTCACTCAAAGTGCATTGAGTTCACCCTCAACTTCTTGACCTGCTTCAGATTGACACTATTCTGACCACCAGTTTAGTGTGTTGCATATGAGAGCAGCTTCTAATGTGTCCTAAAGCCTTTCGGAACCAGGAAACCTGTTGTAAAATGCTGAGATGTTGGAATGTAGCTTTTCAAAGCGGCAGCCCAATCCAAATGTTTCTCTTGAGGCACTGGTGGCATTTTCTACAGTATAAAACACACAAAGAAAGACTGTTAGGCACCATGTTTATTATCGTTTTAAGTACCAAACCATTTTTCAGTGCTTCTCACCCTGACAGCACAATTGTAATGGATATTAATCAAACAAAAGAATGATAATGGGAAAACAGCACATTTTCACTCTCAAAGAGGAGGCTGTTGAATGGATAGTTCACCCGAAAAAGACAGTTTACCAAACCTATATGGCTTTACTTGTATTCTTTTCTCTGTGGTTTGGTTTGGTTTCCAACATTCTTTAAAATATCTTCTTTTGCGCTCCACGGAAGTAATAAGATCATACAGGTTTGTAATGGCATGAGGATGAGGATGAGTGAACTGTCCATTTAAGTATTTTTTATCAGCATTAATAGGCATATAATCAAACTAATTGACTACATTTTTAGTCAATTTACACCCTATGTGCATCTCATATGAGTTCTGAATATGAAATGTGCGTTACTTGAAGATGCAACCGCTTGACGCAGTCGGTGTGCCATTTTAAGATAAACATAATGTGCTCTGATGGGACCGCATGCTGAGAAATCTCAACGGCGCAATGGATCTACCAATAAAACGACATGAAGTCATGCTGCGGACGCATTCATACCCTGTGAAAAAGACAACAAAAAGTCTTGATAGGAAGAGTGTGTTTCATCTAACATCTTAACTCTTTCTTTCCTTCCATCTTTTGCCTCCTCCATCTTTCCTTCCCCTGCATTCTCAGGAGTATCCGGTGTCTGAGAAATATCATCCACTGGAACCTGATTACGGCATTTATCCTGCGAAATGCCACCTGGTTCGTAGTGCAGCTCACCATGAACCCAGAGGTGCATGAGAGCAATGTGGTGAGTAAACACACATGCAGACAACCATTCTCTCCTTTCTCTCCTATTACTTTTCTTTTCAAAATATACAACCAGTGTACACAATCCATTGTTATTTCTCACAACACGTGCACACCCGCTCTTTTGTTCCATCCATTGTTCGTTCTCTCTATTTCTCGCTCTTCACCCCACTGTTATTTTCTCATTCTCTTGGCATACATGCGGACAAACACAAGCTTAGGAATAGTTTGCTCAGAAATGAACATTTACAGAAAATGTACTCACCCAAGATGAGTAGATGGGTTTGTTTCTTCATCAGAACCGATTTGGAGAAATTTAGCATTACACTCTTAAAAATAAAGGTGCTTCACGATGCCATAGAAGAACCTTTTTTGTCTAAATGGTTCCATAAAGAACCTTTAACATCTGAAGAACCTTTCTGTTTAATAAAAGGTTCTTTGTGGCGAAAGAAGGTTCTTCAGATTATAAAAAGGTAAGAAAGAGATGGTTCTTTAAAGAACCTTTGACTGAATGGTTCGTTGTGGAACAAAAAATGGTTCTTCTATGGCATCGCTGTGAAGAATCTTTAAAAGAGTGTACATCACTTGCTCAACAATGGATCCTCTGCAGTAAATGGGTGCCATCAGAATGAGAGTCTAAACAACTGATAAAAATGTTACAATAATCCACAAGTAATTCACACAACTCCAGTTCATTAATTGACATCTTGTGAAGTGAAATGCTTTATGTTTGTAACAATTGCATCAAGACATTTTATTTTTTTACTTCAAATCATTGCTTCTGGCTAAAATATGAGACTATAATCCATAATATTGCTTTCTCCAGTAAAAAAAAAAACAAAAAAACATCTTGTTTGAATCAGGAAAGAAATATGCACATATCTAGTTCCATTCATAAGTGAAAACAGTGCAGAACACATGGACTTTGTTGGGAGAGGACAATAGGGGATGCACTTTTTCATTGGAGGAAGCATTATTATGGATAATAGACACATATTTTGGCCTGAAAACACTTAAACGCCTTTAAAACATCTTTATGATGGATTTGTTACTTACAAACATGCAGCTTTTCACTTCACATGATGCTCACTTCCAGAATAAATTGATAATTGATAGTTTACTTACCCCTATGTCATCCAAGATGTTCATGACTTTCTTCAGTTGAATTAAAGGTTTTTGAGGGAAACATTGCAGGAGTTTACTCCATATAGTGGACTTCAATGGGAGGTAACAGCTTCAAGGTTGCAGTTTCAATGCAGCTTCAATGGGCTCTACATGATCCCAGCTGAGGTATAAGGGTCTTATCTAGCAAAACGATTTATCATTTTCTAAAAAAAAAAAAAAATTAAAATGCTCGTCATGCACTAGCTTAACTTCATGCATTGGTGGAAGTACAAGGCAAAGCGAACGTGCAAAGAAAGTCAGCCAAACAAACACCTTTACAAACAAAGTTAAAACAACATTGTCGGATGAAAAACTAACTGTGAGTAACCTTTCTAGTGTGATTATGAATATCGCAGATTGTGTATATTTTTGTGTAAAAAATATTATGTAAATACGTGTCGCAGAGCTAGTCCATGACAGGCATTTGAGGTTAAAAAGTATATACATGTTTATTTTTTTAGAAAATAAACAATCGTTTCGCTAGATAAGACACTTATTCCTCAGATGGGATTGTGTATAGCCCTTGGAAACTGTAATGAAACTGCAATTTGGATCTTTAACCCATTGATCCCCACTAAAGTCCACTACATGGAAAAAAAGTATGAATATTTAAAATATTCCTCAAAAACCTTAATTTCTTTTCAACCGAAGAAAAGGAGACATGAACATTGGATTACACTGGGGATGAGTAAATTATCAGGAAATTTATTCTGGAAGTGAACTAATCATTTTATTGATGTATTGGAGTGTGGATTACTTGTGGATTTTCGTGACGTTATCTACATAGCCTGAGGATGAGTAAATTTTGAGCGAAATTGAACTATTCCTTGAATTGCATTCAAAAACTGTCCCTGACACTTGAGTCTCCGTTTCTGCACTCTAACAGACATGGAAATCTAACTAGTTTCAGAGTGTATGGCGTTGTTGGCACTGGATATATGTTGGTGGGTGTTTTGGGTGGGAATGCAAACAGCTCAGGCCCCTGAGTCACCATCCGCTGTGCTTCCCCAAGAATAAATTACTCTCCACATTTCTGTGCTTCCTTAATCAACTCATCTGAGCCGAGCAATTAATTCATCTACCGCCACATCAATATCAATCCCAAGGGGCTTTTCCATCTACAGCATATCCAAATTCAGCCTCACACTGTATGATGTACATGGCTTTTCAGAAAGTATCAAAGTTTGATTCCGCCATGTTTGTCCTTGATGCTTATCTTATGTATGTGCCAAAGCATAATTTGTACCTGTTTATCTGTATTTTATGCGAGGGCCGACTTAATTGGCTCTTCATGCTAGGCTTTTGCACAGCAGCGCATTAGTTCTACCTCTGAACTCCCCTAGAGTAAAACTTAAAAAAGGAAGCATAAAACTTGCAAGGGGATTTCAGGCGGAAGTGGTTATTAAGCATTTTCCCAGGTCTTTGTGTAGACAGCAGTGGCCTAATTCTCCTACTTTCCATTCAGAGAAAGCTCCCTTGAAATGTTTAAAAGTGATAAGAAATGATTTGTGGACAAATGCCTTCCGTCGACCTGTCTAGATGAAATAAAATGAGCATTCTTAGGCAGAATGGAGAGCCGCAGGCTGTTTAAATGTAAATACGCAATGTCACTGATGCACTTGTTTTGAATCGTTTCAATTACAGTTCAAGCAAGTGAACCCGGTTGCCTCGTGGTTTATACAAAGACCATCTTGACTCAATCCTCTTTGCTTAACGAGGTTGAGTTTTGCATTACGTCTTTTTTTCTGTAAGATGCATCTGTTTAGAAACGGCTCACAAGTCAAAGCATACAGCTCTTTGCGGAGTTTTATAGCATAAAATGACACATTTATTGTGAAAAGTGTCACTATGTGGAGAATTTACACAATGCCTGTTAATGAAAGACATTGTTCAGTAAGTAACTGTAAAATTAGCAATAAAGATCCTACAGAAGCTTATAATCTCTACATGGTCCTAAATTCCTGTCACATCAGGGGGCCTATTATGGAAGACGGTTGTAAAATTCTGCAGAGGTACTTCTGAGAGCCGGAGGACTTTATGACTGATGAAGCTTTTCATTTTCCCCCGCTGTTTCACATGTTGAAACTAAATCGTTATCACAGAATACATGTAATGGTCTATGGACAATTAGCTCGCTGATTAATGCTGGAAAAAAAATTAACTTCAGTAGTTTCTAAAGCCCATAAGTGTTATCTTGAGATTTCACTTTCTCTTATAGATTTAAAGAGAACTTGGAGGTCTGAAAGTTTCTAATCTTTCTGTGACACTTGAATTCCCTCTTCGGTCATAACTCACAGCTGTAATCTTCAATCTTGAGCCGAGAGTGACAGATTTTTTATCTTCTCGTGAGACAACAACTTGACAGGGCCCAGTGATGAAATATGGCCAAAACAAAGGAGCGGCGGCTGGGATTAAACAGGATTAAATAGAGGGCTGACACACACACAAGCTCCTCTGATGTGTATGCCTCTTGCAAATGTCAGAAGCATCTCTGTTTTCCCATCCAGCTGCAGTTGTGTTTTTAACATCTCTGTCATTCACATGTTTTTGATGGTTTTACTTTTGTTAAAAGACTTTTTAATCATCTTTGTTTATGTTTACTGTCAAAAGTAGCGCGTTAACGCAGGCAAAACATTTTTCCAGTTTAACGGCGTTTAAAAAAATATAAAATATTTAATGCAGGGGTGGGGCTAGGGTTGGCCAACCCACTCACAACTGCAGCCTCTTTCTCTTTTTTTACTTGACAAGATGTTTGTTTATTTAGTCACAGACTGTCTTTATGACAAAATCAAACGGGAGACTTTCAGACGCACACTGCAACTTCACTTCAATGCCGGGTGCTAGTGAAAAGAGTGCGGTGATGAGGAACTTTAGTTGAACTACAGTGAACTGTGGTCAGATGAGGTGTTGTCAGGCCATATGTCAGTAAAAATGAATTTACCTGTCCTGTCAGCCGTTATACTGCGCTTCAATTGCATGCACAAATGCAGCAGCATGCGCTGTAGCCTTTATTATTTTATAATAAAACACAAATTTAACTACGAGCAAGCGTGTCAGATCCGCGTCACATTCAGCAGCGGCAGCTCTTAAAGTAATAGCAGCCAAATAAGCTATTAATAAGTGATGTCTATTAATTAAAGAAAATAACTTTTGTAGCTTTAAGTATTCGTCTATATTTAATGTAGTATTTAGTGTTTATTCAGTTTCTGTATTTTTTCCTACTTGCTGAAAGGCACAGGTAAATAATTGTTTTTTGTGAGGATTGTTTTAAGTTCACCTAAATTAGAAGTTGTTTTTTTTATATATATATAAAATTGATACCTTTTTTAGAGTCGGCAGTAATATTGGTATCACCTTGAGTGATACTCACCTTCAGTCATATATTTTTTTTTTTAACAAATATTAGAAATATACTACATTCATTTGAAGACTGAATGTGAAATTATTGCAGTATATAAATATATTTGAAAACTTTAATGTTAGGTGGGATTCATCCCGATTAATCATGATTAATTTCAGAAAAAAAAAAATGTCAGATTTTTTTTGTTTGTTTGTTTTTTTTGATAGATTGATTGATTGACAGCACTAATTTATATGTGTATATAAAAAGGCATAAACACTATCGTTCACAAGTTTGGGGCCGTCATTTATATATATATATATATATATATATATATATATATATATATATATATATATATATATAGTTTTTTTGTTTTTTACTTTTAATTGATCATTTATGTTCAGTAATGCTGCATTTATTTAATTAATATTGTGGAATAATTACAAATGTTAAAAAAAGTTATTTATCTACTTTTTTTTCCTTTCTTTTTTGTATTTTAGCACTTGCTGTAGTATTTGCTAAATATTTTTTGTGGAAACAAGTTAGGTGGATAATTTTTTTCAGGATTATTTGATTAAGAAATTTTAAAATAACAGTATTACACTGCAAAAAAATGCTTTTCTTTTTGTCTTGTTACCAGCCAAAGTATCTAAAAATTCTTAAATCAAGAAGGATTTTCTAGACAAGTAAAGATTATTGTCTTGTTTTCAGAAAAAAACAAGTCAAAATTAAGTGTGTTTTTGAAACAAGCAAAATAATCTGCCAATGGGGTAAACAAAATAATCTTGTTTTCTGTTTGAAATAAGATTTTTTTTTTTTTTTTTTTTTTTGCTTGCTTGATTTAAGAATTTTTTTTAGATATTTTGACTGGAAACAAGACAAAAAAATTAAGAAAATTTAGTATTTAGTATTAGTATTTAGTATTTCTTAGCATTATTTATTAGTAGTTTGTATTACGTATGCTTCATAAATGAATAAGCTACTCATTGATATGAAGTATTTACTTTATACACTTAAAATATTTACTAACGATAAGATGAAAATCAATAAAATATTAATGTAAAAATCCAGTTTGAATATGATTCTTATAAAATAAATTATTTCAGTGGGCTTTGTTCAAGAAAACACAAACAGGCAGAGTAAAATTCAGTGCAAATTGCTTGCAAAATCAAATAAATTACAATGTTGGGTAACATTTTCAAGAACTAATTCTCACTATTAACTAGTTGCTTATTAGCATGTATAGTACTAGCATATTGGCTGTGTCTTAGTACTTATAAAGCACATATTAATGTCTTATTCTGCATGACCATAATTTAGATCCCTTAATTCAATATATCTAAACTTAACAACTACCTGACTAACTATTATTAAGCAGCAAATTAGAAGTTTATTAAGAGAAAACTCATAGTTAATAGTGAATATGTGTTGCCTAATCTAAAGTGATACCAAATATTACCTTTAATTCACTTTTTTCTTATAAAATTGCCCCTAAAATTGACCAAATCCAATCAAACTCCTTTTGATCTGCCAAAGATTTCATATTCAGAAATAGGGCTTCCCTTTTGACACTGACCATCTGTATTACTTCCTAAGAGGTATTGTGCTTCTGATAGTTCTGTCATGAAAAGCCATAACAGACTGGCTTTCATCATACTTTAATCTAAATCTGTTCCATCCCGAGGCCTCGTTTCAGACCTCTGTCCCAATCTACCCATCTGTAATGTCCCTTTCCCTTGGAGTAAAAAGGTTTTATCCCCTGCTTGGTGTTTGAACTCTGCTTCAGTCATACAGAGTAGCCCTTCTACACACACAAACACACACAAGCTTTCATTTCCTTAAGCTATTAAAATAAAAGCATTTTAAAACAGAGAAGGCTAACAAGAAGTGGCATGGCAATCTCCTCGGGCATAGTTTAGGACAGTTTCTAAACATCTAACTGGATTTCTCTTTCTCTCATCGCTCTCAGATCTGGTGCAGGCTGGTCACAGCAGCGTATAATTATTTCCATGTGACCAACTTCTTCTGGATGTTTGGAGAGGGCTGCTATCTGCACACAGCCATAGTACTGACATACTCCACCGACAAACTGAGGAAATGGATGTTCATCTGTATAGGCTGGTGTAAGTATCCCATGATGCACTACATGGCTTGTGCATTTACATGTATTTAGAGGTATGCATGTGAAGAATAGCTTATGATTATGTTTTTTTTTTCTAAAAACATTAAAAAAATGCAGAAATGTAATTTATTTTAAATTATTTATTTTAAATTATTTTTTATTTACCTTGACATATTAAAAGTGAAATGTATTAACACTATTTTTTGTTTGTTTGTTTTGTTTTGTTTTTTAAAAAGGGGTATTCCACATTGACTGCTCATACCTGTGAAAAAATCCATGAATAATAACTTAAAATATCTCTTAATATTTCTCTAAACACGTTTAAAAATTTGTTGTTGTTTTTTTTATTATTATTTTATTTTATTGTAGATTTTTTTATTAACCCTGACATATTAAAATTTTTATTTATTAACATTATTTATTTATTTATTTTTCAAAAACTATTATTCCACATAGAGTGTTCATACCTGTGTAAAAAACTTATGATAATTTAAAATATCTTTTAATATTTTTAGCGTTAGGGTTCAGGTTTAGGGTTAGACTAAAACATTCAGTACATCTATTTTATTTTAGATTTTATCTAAATATATATTAATATTATGAACACTGTTATTTATTAACACATTTGTTTATTTATTTTTTTATTTTTTTCTAAACACGTTTTAATTTTTTTCTTTCTTTCTTTATTTTATTGCAGATTTTATTATTTTATTAACCCTGACATTAAAATTGAAATTTATTAACATTATGTATTTATTTATTTTTCAAAAAATTTTATTCTACATAGAGTGCTCATACCTGTGTAAAAATACATGAATAGCTTATGATAACTTAAAATATCTTTTGATATTTTTCTAAACACATTAGGGTTAGGTTTAGGGTTAGGCTAAAAAAAAAAAAAATCTGTAAATACATTTTATTTTAGATTTTTTAACCCTGACATATTCAAATTTAATGTTATTAACACTATTTTTTTTATTAATAAATGTATTTATTTATTTATTTATTTATATTTTTCATAAAAGGATTATCCCACATCGACTGCTCATACCTGTGTAAAAAAAAATCTATGAATAGCTTATGATAACTTAAAATATATTTGTAATATTTTTCAAAACACATTTAAAACAATACATTTTTTTATTTTATTGTAGATTTTGTATTAACCATGACATATTAAAATAGAAATGTATTAACATTATGTATTTCTCAAAAAAAGATTATTCCACATAGAATGCTAATACCTGTGTAAAAAAATCTGTGAATATCTTATGATAACTTCAAGCATCTTTTAATATTTTTTTAAATACTTTAAAAAAAAAATGTTAACCCTGAATATTACAATTGAAATTTATTAATGCTATTATTTATTAACAAATTAATTAATTTATTTGTTTTTATTTTTCAATAAAGGATTTTTCCACATCGACTGCTCATACCTGTGATAGCTTAAAATATCTTTTAATTTTTCTAAACACGTTAATTCTGTAAGTGTATTATTTATTTATTTTATTTTATTGATCAACCCTGACATATCACCATTGAAATGTATTAACGCTATTATTTTTTTAACAAATTGTATTTTATTATATTATATTATGTATTATTTTATTTTAAGACAGAAAGTATGAAATCAACTGAGAGAGGATATATTCTGAAGTATTGCTGTGTCAGATAGGATATGTAGGGTTGGATTTATGACATCAGTGAAAGAGGAAATGATTTTGATTAAAAATTCATCAGACAAACCTTTTTGGACGCAGTGCAAGAACTAAGGAAGCAAATAAGGTCATTTCTAATTTTATGTTGCCTTTAAAGTACATCAGTGATTAAATTACTGTCAATTAATAACTTGAAAAAGATACGCAGTTACAGTAGTAGATAATTACACTAATGAGGACTGCAATTTGATCAGGTTTTCTTCTGAACCGTGGGCGAATTAATATTCTGTGAATAAACAAGCCTTGGATTTTCCTCATTAAAAATGCATTGCAAATGAGTCATTGCTGAGGATTTATCACACAGTTCCTTAATAGTATCAATTATACTGTTTGTACAATGTCTTTGTTTTTTTTTCTAACTAATCAGAGTGGGTGGAAATTTGCTCTGCTCTTTTTCCACAGGTATTCCATTCCCCATTATCGTCGCTTGGGCCATTGGCAAGCTGTACTATGACAATGAAAAGTGAGTTTCTCCCATTTTCTGTCTTCTTTATCTCTGTATAATTCCTGCAGTTTACTCTAAACACACACAAACTGCCTCACCTCATTTACAATAAAAGCAATTAAAGGTTAGATTAACTCCAATTATCTTTGTCATCTAGCCTCACTCTGGTCATTAAACAATCGATTCACGATAAAGCCGGAGAAGCGTTTTCCGCTCTGAGTGAGGCTAATTAACGCCTGCTACTCACAAAATGGATGAGTGACACTGTTGTAAACATCCTAGAGTTCAATAGTGAAGACATGATATATACAGTACAAGGTCTCCTGTATAAAAAGACTCTCCATGATTAAAAAAAAACAAACAAATGAACACATACACTCTTTTGTTAGACACTTTAAAAGGATGGATTAGGGCAGATATTCTCCTAAAGCCCTCATTAGCTTCCTCAGTCTCAAGAGGGGAAACTGCACAAACAAACAATGAAAGAAAATGTTAATTTATTCATATTAAATTGGGGTAGAGGGTTATATAATATTCATTGTCCAGGCATGACATTTGGGCTCAAGCACATGATATATGATATTATTGTTGGAGTTAAAACATAAAGAAAGAACAGCACATTTACAACCCAACCCAATATTGGTTATTTTGGTAACCCAACGCTGGGTTATTTTAACCCAGCCAGTTGCAAGCGCGTTCACAAGTTCACTAGCAGAGCACGGCGCAAGCACGCCTCAGATGACGACATTTAGTTTTTTTCGGCACAAAAACGGTTCTCGTCACTTCATATAACCCCGATTGCACGTCTGATGGCAGATGGACTATTTTGATGACGTCTTTCATACTTTTATGGACCTTGACAGTGTAATTTACCAGGCAGTCAATGGGACAGTTAGAAGGGTCCTGGTTTTCATCTAACATATCTTAACCCTTTGACGCGTATGATCACACCGGTGTGATCAGTCTTGGCTGGTCCCTGGAGCGTACGATCACACCAGTGTGATTCGAACGTTGAGCACATCACGTGATCAGCTGCTGAATTCAAATCCGATTTGGCGCTTTGGCTGGCGCTGAGGTAGATCGGACGCGCTGAGCTCTTGTCATATTATCACAACTATTAAGTGTTTTCAACCATATACTGCTTAATTTAGGTTCCACACATTTAAATACACATAAGTACTAGCAAAACCATACATTTATAGTTTGTAAAACACACGCTGATGTCTATGGAAGCGGCAATAATGATCTTACAAATATAATCTGACGACATGTTTTATTAATATCATATACACATTGTGTAGGTAACTGTAAAGTTTACTCTGCTCTTCTCCCAGCTCATCGGAGACTTACTTTAATGTCTTTCGGGAGGAGAGGATGAATTTGCGTGTTACTACTCGGATTCAGCGTGACTAACATGGCGGCGCCCATCACCCGGCACAGAGCGACTAACAGGGTCATTATAAAAGTGTTTAAACTTCCAAATACATTTACTTGCACATATTTCAGAATCGGAATATCAGATGTTTCATAATATAATGAGCACGTTTGTGAATATGAATAATAAAAAAAAGAAAACCGAAATAAACGCGATCCATCTGTCTTACAGCTCTATTGTGGCTGCGGTGTGCCATGTGACAAGCATGACGCGTCGCCATGGAAACAATAAAGCGATACGTTCTAAAATAACGGTCACCTAAAAAAACTCACCCTGGGGGGCTCAGCTGGAATATTTTAAACTCATGTGTGAAAGGGTTAAATTGTGTTCCGAGGACCAACAAAGCTTTTAGGGGTTTGGAACGACATGGGGTTAAGTGTTTAGTGTTTTTACTTTGGGGTGGAGTATCCCTTTAAATCTTTGACCCAACATGCTGGGTTTAATTAACTCAAATGTTGAATGAAAATTACTATTGCTGGCCAAAAAATAGGTTGGAAATTAAAAAGCAGACACAGAATTACTAGAGTTTATTGAGACTTTTCTTTTAACAGTTTTAAACCTCAGTTACTGTGCGCTCTTGAAGAGAGTTTCATTGATTTGACTGTAGTAGTCGAACGCAACATGCAGTTTGAATGAAGGATGGCAGACAGCCGCAGTGTTTATGTGAACTTGAATATAACGATATATATATATATATATATATATATATATATATATATATATATATATATATGAATATATTCAGTTGTACCTCACATTGAACTATGGAACAGCTGCAGAACACTTTAAATATAGTGCGCAAAAACGTTATGGTGCTTTGTAATGTTTTTGTGCTTTTGTGGGGCTTAACAATAACACAGAATAGTATACGCACAATATCGAATTTGGATCGGTCTCGTATGACCGATCTCCGATCTGGAAGAAATCCGAGTATTGGAGCCGATACCAATGCTGAGTATTGATTGATTGATTGATTGATTGATTGATTTCCCAAGATGGGTGGATGGATAAAAGTGGACCTTTTATTCTCTTTTGACTGTGTATGGAAAATTAGTAGCATTGTCCAATTTGAACTTTATTCTTTTGTGTGAATTGTTGTTAATTGGAGGCTCTGAAGTGCTAACAAACTAAACAGTTTCATTTCCTGTGCAAGAGTAATTAAACAGTCTCTGTTAACAGTCCTTAACACCTCTTTAATTCTCTTTCTCACTGGGTCACAATTCTGCACATGAAGGAAAATGCTAATAGCTAAATTAGCTAAATGCCAATAATAAAATTCAGCTAAACATGTAATAATAGTACACAGTTTATGTTGGTAATGTCAAAGGCTGTTCATTAAGGTGGGTTCTGGGGCGTTTTGTTTTGAAAATGTATTTGTCACTTTATGGGATAGATACTGTAAGAGTTTCTTTCTTCTGCTGAACATAAAAGAGCTGCTAAAGAATGTGAGTATAACCAAAGTTTCTTGTCCCCACTGACATCCATAGTATTTTTCCATACTGTGAAAGTCAGTGGGGACTAACAAGTGTTTGTTAACAACATATCTTCTTTTCTGTTCAACAGAAGAAAGAAAATCAGGTTTACAGGTTTGTGAGTGAGAAAATGATAACAGAATTTTTATTTTGGGGTGAACTGTCCCTTTAATAGAGGCTTGCCTAATTAGCCTAGCCCTTGCCAATTAACAGTTGACAGGATAGACAGGTTGCATGAAATATTTAAAAAAAAACATACATGAGGTCAAAGAAAACATCTCCCAGACCACATTAAATATGTAATAAACTTTTTAAGTACCGTTGTAGACGGCGCCGGAAAAGCACTTTTAAAACTTGCTCATTTAAAAACATGAGGCATGTTTTACCTGGGTGAACCTGTGCATGTCTTTGGTTGAGCTTCACAAACAACAGCATTTTGCCATTCAGACATATCCCCAAATGCCACATGTTTCTCTCTTCCTGTAAGACTGACACACTCAGCCGAGACAGTCTTGATTATGCCGAGTACCCAACTGAAACTGTAAGATTAACAAATCTGGTGCATATCTGCCCAAGGGACACACTTGCCTTCTCTTCCTTGCTTTTTTATATGTAGAAAAGCTTCTTTTTAGATATTATTCGAGTGGATCTTCTTTAATCACTTTAGTAGACTTGCTTGTTCAATCATTGTGCTAGAATAATAAATAATTACCTCAAAATCCCTTTATATTGGATAAACAGTCACGCTGTATTTGAAGAAATGGGGTCAAAATATTATATATATATATACACATACTGTATAATAATTTCCTGGGCTTCATGATGTGCATGTATAATAATTTGCTTCGTGATCTGATTCTGTGTGTGCAGGTGCTGGTTTGGGAAGCGGGCCGGTATTTACACTGATTATATTTATCAGGGTCCCATGATCCTGGTCCTACTGGTGAGTCAGCACAGTTTTGATTCTCTACCCAATTACACAAATGTTTCATGAGATTTGGTGTGTGCAGGCAATTTAGCATTTTTTATTTGTTTGGTGCTTCCCCTTTCATGAGCCTTATTACATTTCCCATGATTTATGTTTGTAATTTCATATTGATAATTCATATCTGGCTTTCAAGTGTGCAAAATCGAGTGCTTCCTCTGTTTCTCTCTCTCCATCTTTAGATTAACTTCATTTTTCTCTTCAACATTGTGAGGATCCTGATGACTAAACTAAGGGCCTCCACCACCTCAGAAACCATTCAGTACAGGTGAGGAAAACTATTCAGCACTGTCGTATGTCAGAAGGTTTCCTTGCTCAGAATTTGCTCGTTGTTAGCCCAAAAGACTGGAACAACGCCCATTTTACTTTGTCAAAAACAGCTCTGTTCACAGCAACACGTTTTGGTGCATGTCTCTTTAAATGATAATGAGCTACTGCTGATTCCGCCCCTCGCTTCTGTTTTTTTGTGTATTCGGTGGCGTTACCATCAAAAACAAAACTAAACCACTGCATTCTCAGTGGCTCTGATGTCGGGAGCAAATGAGACTTTCATGTTTACTTTTACATCTCAACTACAAAACACCTGCATTGCTTACGAGATATTGTTGTCACTACAGCTGCTTGAGCGCGGAGAAAATGGCGGACAGTGTACAACTGGCTGAGAGTGTAAATATGCTAATACTGCTTACCACAGCATACCAACAGTCCGGCGTTGTCAAAATGCTTGATAACTGAGACTGTTTAGGTTTTTT
Organism: Cirrhinus molitorella; assembly: GCA_033026305.1. Lineage (NCBI taxonomy): Eukaryota > Metazoa > Chordata > Actinopteri > Cypriniformes > Cyprinidae > Cirrhinus > Cirrhinus molitorella. The sequence goes on along the minus strand of CM065117.1, from coordinate 25,246,341 downwards.
TGAGGATCAAACAAAGGAGTGAATGGATTTGTATCATTGTAGGGTGGTTGTGTCCACTCACTGCTAAGACGCATTTATTTTCAAACACTATGTAAAAGTGAATTTTGAATGTCCCCTTTAAAGCCAGAATTATGTAAACTTTTCCCTGAAATGAGTATAGAAAATGCTATCTGGGCCCAGCTGTGGTATCATTTTCCTTAGACACTTATCCTAAAGTTTCTTATGAGAAATAATAACAGATACGAAATTACAGTAAATGCAAGGCGGCAGTTACAGTAAAAGTGTAGAGCTGGAAAATGAATCTGGAAAGTGATGCTATTGCGCAAGTTAATGTTGCTATGATGGGATGCTCAAACAAACAGAGCGAGTTTAATAAAAGCAGTGTTTGCAATATATGGGCTAATCGTCCTACTTTATGGGCTTACTTGGAGTTGGCATTTTAAACTGTGATACGTGAATGTATTTGAACATTCAAAACATTACACACTTCAACTTTAAAGGGTTTCATTTGTGATTTGTCTTTTCTGTGGGGAACCATGAAAATGTAGATTGAGATGTTGATTTTAGAGGTGCTTGCTGTTTGTTTTGAGTTCTGGAACTTTATAATAAGCTGTTAGTGTGCTGTGTCAAAACTGTGGTGTGAATAAGGGTGGTAGGGATTGATGGATGATTATTTGGATGATTGATGTATTGAGGATGAGAGTTGGAGGAGAGAGGGGAGAGTATTTGTTTGTGTATTTGGTTATTCCCTCCAGCTATGACTAATGTCTTTGGCAGTCACAGTCAGTGGCCCATAGCAAATGCAATGCATACTGCTTAAACCGAATTCATCTCAATGTCATCCTGTTGAACTCTGTGTATTATCTACTGTGACATTACTCTGTGTAACGTTATTCAGGCACTACTGGGCAAAAACAACACAAAAAAAATAATAATAATAATCATATACACTACCAGTCAAAAGTTTTTGAACAGTAAGAGTTTTAATGTTTTTTAAATAATTCTCTTCAGCTCACCAAGCCTGCATTTATTTGATTAAACATACAGCAAAAGCAGTAATATTGTGGAATATTTTTAATATTTAAAATAACTGCTTTCTATTTGTATATATTTTAATTGTAATTTATTCCTGTGATTAAAAGCAACATTTTCAGCATCATTACTCCAGTCTTCAATGTCACATGATCCTTCAGAAATCATTCTAATATGCCGATTTGCTGTTCAAGAAACATTTATTATTATTATTATTATTATTATTATTATTATTATTATTATTATTATTATTATTATTATTATTATTATTATTATTAGCGATATTTAAAACAGTTGAGTAAATTTTTTTCAGGATTCTTTGATGAATAGAAAGATCCAAAGATACTGTTCAAAAGCTTGGAGTCAGTATAATTATTATTTATTTATTTTGGAAAATAAATTATAGATATTCATACTTTTATTTTGCAAGGATGCTTTACATTTAGCAAAAGTGATGATAAAGACATTTATAATGTTACAAAAGATTTCTATTTCTATTTGTTTTTTTGTTTTTTTAGCAGAAAATCAGAATATTAGAATGATTTCTGAAGGATCATGTGACTGGAGTTATGATGCTAAAATGCCAAAAAAAAAAAAAAAAAAAAAAAAAACATCAGCTTTGAAATCACAGGAATAAATTACATTTTAAAATAAATTCAAATAAAAAAATATTTTATTTAGAAGTTATTTTAAATAGTAAAAAATGTTACTGATTTTGCTGTACATCAAATCAATGCAAAATAAAAAAATAAATAAATAAGCACAATGGTAAAAAAAAAAAAAAGTCTTTTAAAAATCAGTTTTAAGAGAGGATTTAAAGACACTACTTAAATTAAACTAAATTTATTTTTTGCAGTTTCGCTTCTTTAAATTTCATCAGAAATGTCTAGTTCATTTTACAAATAATTACAAAAAAATGGCAAGTTACACACTGAATCAAATGTGAGTAGAAAGACTAAAATAACATTATTTTCTTGTAATATTACAATAATATTTGTTTTATTTACAACAAACTATTTTTACACTATAGTACTGCATAAATTAGTTGAGCTTTTAATATTGTAATTTCTGAAGACATGACTTTTATTTCTAAGTTTGGTTTCTGTACTATCAACTCTACATTTCTGACTCTCATAGGAAAGCAGTAAAGGCCACACTGGTTCTTCTGCCGCTGCTGGGCATCACATACATGCTGTTCTTCGTCAACCCTGGCGAGGATGAGATCTCACAGATTGTCTTCATCTACTTCAACTCTTTCCTAGAGTCCTTTCAGGTGAGTAAACACAGTTTTGACCCTGATTAATTGTGTTAAAGCAGATTTGAAACTAATCTTGGAATAAATTGCATCCGCTAAAAGAGTTGTTTATTTGCACACGCTGTCTTTTACAAAAGTGCAGAGGTTTGTATAGCACATTGTATAATAAGCCCAATTTGCATTAAAAATAATGACAGTGACTAAATCATAATATGGTGCAGTGCTATTTTAGTGCATTTAGTGCTTGTTTAAACTGGTTTGCAGGTGCTTAGTGTGTAAGATGCCGCCAGTTTTGTGCTGACACATCACATGCTAAAGTAGTGCAGCTGTTTAGTGTATTCACCCCAGAAGCTGATTCACGGAAGGTTTTTGTTTTCTCAAAACATGCTTCGCATGACTAAATGTGGGTGTTTTGAGGGTTAGCGTTTTGTTAAATCTCATCCACATGTTTGGAAATCCTCGTTCGATTTCCTTGTGGTACATTTCTCACAGTCCATCATGTCATTCGAAGAACAAGGTCAACTCTGTCCCATGTTTTGCATCATTTGCTTCCTGGCGTTACCCAGAGGTCTCTCATGCGTGTTGAAGCCATGTTTTCCACAGATTCATCTGCCGCCACATCTGTCTGACTCCTCACTGGAATGACAGTTTGTCTGTGGGGAAAATTGAATTTTTGGGTGGTCATGTTAGGAACACATTTTAAATGATTAACTACAGCCTGATTGTTTTGGTTAGTTTTGGAACAATCCTGATCAAACTCATGAAAGAATGTAAAATTATTAATTAAATCAAAAAGAAATGTAAAAATATTGCCTATAGTAGTATCTGAATCCATTTCCCTGTCACACAGTTAGGCATAGAACACATTTACTTATAAAATCAAGATAATCTAACTGTTAATGTCTAAAAAAGTGTATTAATTAGCTGTAAACATTGTATTTTTCATGGGTGGAAAAAAAAAAATCAGTGGGGATTATCAGAGGTTTTTCAGTTTTTCAGGAAAAAAAAAGTGCTTAAAATGACCACCAGGATATTACATAATCGTAATGACAGCAAAACCATTTATTGGTTTACTTAAATGTATGCATTTTACATCATGGTTGATGATTTTTTGATAGGTATTCGATTTTTACTTTCAGCGTCAGCTAATTGAAATTACTGTTAATTTTGTCAGCCATTCCCAAATGGAGATTGCTGAACAGCTTAATTGTTTGTCAGCGTTTTCACTTCTGTGATAAAGAACGAGCATGTGCACATGCTTGCCAGATTGCAAAAATGAAGCAAAACACCATGCAGAAAATGAATTCTTTTAACAGAGAAGATTTGCTTTGGGGATTTGAACTCTTGTTATCTGGCAACCGCACACATGAAAGCTCCCATAGTAGCCATGTACAGCAGTCTGCAATAAAATTTTGTCACTTTTTTTTGGATGAAAATAAAAAGAGACTTTGGTATAGTTTTTTTTTTGTTTAATTGCATTTGAGAATTTTTTAGTCTTTTATTGTCACAGTTATCATGTATTGACCTTATTGTCGTCTCGTCATTGTCGCGTTTTAGTCGATAAAAAAGCTTGTCAACGAACATTTATTGTCATAGTTTTTGATAATGTAATTAAATACAGAGTTCTGGCATGAAACTTTAGAATGCAGTCTGATGGGTCTAACTCAATCTGACAACATGGCATCATAATCACATGGCACAGCCGATTGGTTCTCTCCTGTATCAGTAGCCAATGAGCTCACTGCTTAACATTCAAATATATGACTAGTGCTAGATGTAGCAGTTTGCAGCTTGCTTCAGAAACCCTCCACCTTCCCCAGCTCCACCTGTATAGATCTGCTACGAGGTGATTCATTCAGTTCCATTTGTCACATTAAATATGCTATTTCACTTGAAAATACTTGAGATAAATGGCTTGTTAATCCTGATTTATGTTCAATTAAATTTGAGTGATATTTAGAAAAGTTTTAATTTCTTATTTTTTCATGCAAGTCTCTCATTTTCTTGTTCTCTTTACAGGGCTTTTTTGTGTCAGTCTTCTACTGCTTTTTGAACAGTGAGGTAAGCACGCTCTTTTCTTGATGTCCTTCTTCCGTTTCTACCCTTTTTGCACAAATATGCCCTCTTCTTTTGAGTCTCAGGAGCACAGCTCTACTAAAGTGATGGGTCTGTTCTTTGAAGTGCAACGCAAACAGTCTGGGTAATTTGGGCAATTCAGATTCCTTCAGCCATGGCTGTCCAGTGAGACCCAGCCAAAAAAAGATTCACATCGAGACCCTCCTAACTCACCGTTAACCCAAAACCGCCCTTATGGCAGTCAATAACTATAAAAACCGACTCCGCTCATAAAATATTCATTCCTGCGAGGTCTAAATCTGGCTTGTATTACATGCCCTTTGAAAAGGACAGTAAACCTTTGGGAATTTCCAGCCAAAATGTTCCTCTTTAGCGTTGTGCCCAGATCGCAAACGCAAGCACATCTTACGCATCATGTTGTACCCCTAAGCGAACGCGCTTACAGTTGTTGTAAAAGGATCCAGGATTGGATCCGTCTGGGCTGATTTGTTTGTCATTTTAGCCAGTGAACAAGTTCAAGGCAAGCGGGAAAGTGTGGGGCTTGATCCGAGGTCACCCTGAGTCACAGATAGATATCAGAATACACAAGCAAAGCAGGGCTTACAGTGTTGCTTAAAGTCAAAGCGATAACATTGATCTGTTCCCGGTACATATGAAAGGGACACCGCAATGTCAGACTCAAGATCTCCAAAAAATACCATTGTCAGCGTTATGATACTTCGAAAGGTGCTTTTGGCTCCAACGGGGCTACGCAAATATGTTCCGAACTAAAAAGCCTGTGGTACTAAATTACAGCTGCAATAACAAACACTTGTTACTGAAAGTCAAAGGACAACATAGAAATGATCCTGCTTGGAAGTGCAATAAAGAGCTTTCTTTCAGCCAGATGGTCATTTGCTCACTTTCTCTTAATGCGTTGCATCATAGTTTTTATGAAATTGGATTTCTAGTTAGAGCTATTTAATAGGATAGTAGAAACAAAAATGAAAATTTCATCATCATTGTTCAATTGTTTTTGCATGTAAAAATGTGTTCATTCACACTTTCCTGCTCCAGTATAATAACAGAAAAGATTCACATGATTTCTGAAGTTGATTTAAGAGAAAAACAAACCAAAATTTATTGAAAATCTGTGAATCACAATGCACATGAGAATCAGTGAAGTTTGAGCGTTAATGATATACTGTATAACAGCATTTACTTAACCAGGCCTACCTTTTTTTAAAAGCATGGTTGCTCTATATACATTCAAACCAAAAATTACACCACACTCAAAATAAATTATTCTACACTATAAAAAACAAAAAACACAATTTGTCGAGTCAACTTAAAATAATTTGTTACCCTGCTGCCTTAAAATTTTAAGTTCTGTCAACTCAAATAAGTTTATTCAATTTGAAATGGGACAACTTAGATATTCGAGCTGACTCAACTAAAAAATTGTTTGTTAAACTTAGCTTCTTAACCTGACTTAAGATTTTAAGTTGAATCAACTCAAATATCTAAGTTGTCACATAAAATGTAACATTTCAAGTTTTCAAGTTGACTGAACTTAAAATTTGAAGGCAACCAGGTAACAAATTATTTTAAGTTAACTCAACAAATTGTTTTTTCACAGTGTACAACACTGTAGCCCATTTAAAAAATCATTTGCATTTAACACCATTGTGTTATTTTTCCCATTTAAACAACTGCATTGTTTGAGATAAAGTTGTTTTAATAATTAAATAAGCAACTACTTTGGACATGCTATGGATGTAATAAATCTATCTTATGGCTAATGCCTAACAAGTTGGTTAATGCCTAAATCCAATGTATCATTTTTTTAAGTGTAGAAGGATTTCTGCCTAGTAGTTTGTTTTACAGTTAAACATTTTAGTTTGAGTTCAACAAGCATAAAATAATCACTTCAAAAACATATCAGTTTCATTTAAGCTGTATTTGATCAAATTTAATTGGCCCAACTCAATTACATTTCATTGTATGAATTAGTTTTTTATGAGTTGGGGTTGCACATATTTATATATATATATATATATATATATATATATAATATTTTTTTGCAGATATAATTTGTAATTTTTTTTTTTTTACTAGTGGGTGCAGGACACTGTAGTTAATACAGTAATGTGTATATATATATATATATATTTATATAGTGTGTGTGTGTGTGTGTGTGTGTGTGTGTGTGTGTGTGTGATTTTTGATCCGCTAATACAATTTGAATTCTTTAAAAAGTCTTAAAGCATACATTTTCCACTTTTCAGAGATATCACATTTGTCTCATTTGTATATTCAGAGGCTGCATAGTGAATGAGTGAAATTCCAGAATTTTAAGAAAAACGCAAGCAACAATTGGGTGTTTTTTTGGCACTTGATGCTGACTCCTAGAATAGGTCTGTAAAAAAAAAAAAGAAGTGTACAGGTGTGTCAGGTGCCCCAAAAATGTTCTAGGTCTTTAATGGTTAACGCAAATGCTAATTTTAGAATTAATGGTTGAAAAGAAGTATAAATTCTGTGATGTTAAATATGTACATTTTATGATTAAATATATAGAAGTTAAGCAGCTGTGAAATACTCTGCCTCAGTTACAGTTATGTTCTTGGGAAACCACAGTTAGACTTATGTGAGCTGAAAGAAAAAGTAAATGTCGGGGGTTATTTTCCACAAATACTCTGAAAGCTGTATTTCAAACCTTGCTTTAAGAGTCAGCAGTCCCTGACCCAAAGGGGTTTTACGCCTTTAAAGAAATACAGAAAAGGAGAGAGTCCAGCCCTGAGAGCAAAGCCAGAAGTTTCTTCTCTAGATTGATTTTTGATCGCTTGGCATGAGTTTGACCTCCCAGACTCATCTTCTGACACCCCCCACTTGACGCCCATCCCTGAGGTTAATAACATACAGCACCAGAGCTTTGCTGTTCACTTCTGATCTACTGTGAAGACTAACCTCTGACCCTCATGGGCAACTGTTCATACTGTGCCATAGGCTGCCAGCAACTATTTCATGCCTATTCAAACTGCGGCCACTCAGATTTTTAAGTTCTTTGCAACTTTCCTTAATGATAACACATGTATGTGAATGTGCTTGTATATCCTGTATCATGTATACAAGCCTGTTCTATATAGTGTAGCATCCTTCAGCTCCTGAGTTTGAATGACAGTGATTTGAATTCTAAACGTGTTTAGATATTTTACATGTTTTTCTGCTTCAGCAGCTTGTGAAGTGTTTGCTGGTAAAAAATTTGTTGACACAAGCTTTGGTGACTTTGAATCAAAAACTTAATCTGGCGAGAGAGCAACAGGCGTGGAAGCCGTATGCTGGCTGTAGCGTATTGGAGCACAGCCAAAAATGTGTCCGTCGGCTGCGTCGAAGACAGGCCCCCTACAAAGTGTATTGAATGAGATGGAGACAGAGAGCAGGTTTAAATGTTTACTCCGACATCCATCTCATTGATTTGCGGAGAGCGAAGCCTTTTACAGTCTTTCTGAGAGCCGACACATTGATTCAGTGAAACAGCCCCCCCTCCGAATTATTGTCTAAAGCCCTCTAGGTTTTTCTCGTATGACCACAGGCGTCTGGTTATTTCTTCTGTATCTAAACTGTATTTGGCATTTTAGATGTCAAAGGACTGTAATTTCAACCTTTGCTGACAGCACAGCTGAAGGAAATGCCATAGTTTTGGTTGCTAAGGAGAGAACTCTCTGGTTGCTCTGATAGAACGCTGAGTATGCAAACGTTGTAGCTTTTTATTGGTGGCGTATTTCACACTGGTGTGATTTAAATGTTAATGATTTGATGTTCAGATGTGTCTTTGCCGGGAGCAGAGCTTTACTGCTGACCTTTGATCAGTCCTGCCACTCTAAATCCAGATCTGATCCATTAGCAAAGCAGCTAAACTGCTTTCAGATCAGTGTAAAATGTATACAAGCTCAATTAAATTTTCATGTATGAAGAATATAAACCCTCTCTCTTTAGATGGTATATGCACTGTAGACAACATTGAAAATCTAGCACTGTGTATTTAATATATATATATATATATATATATATACTTTCTCTCAAAACGTGAAAGAACATTTGTTATTATTATTATTATAGAAGCATTTTAATGGTCTTTTGAATCCCACTGTATTACATATAATGTGTATTACCACCCACTCTCTTGTTAATCCACATATTTCTCTCTCTGTCTGCTGTAAATTAACTGCTTTTCTCTGACGTATATGCTCCTCATACACACACTCACAGTTGTTCACACATGTACCCACACAGATATGTATTACTTTTCCTCTTTCCATGTCACACACCTAACACACCGCCCCCATAATCACATGCACACCTGCTCTCACTCTTTCTCTCTCACTCTATGTGAAAGGCAGAATATAAGTCATATTAGTCTTGTTAATATTAATCACAAGATGAGTTATACTGAAGTGCTATGTGTGGGATTGTTATGTGCATGATGTATGATCTTTTTCTTTTTGAATTAGATTTTTCTAGCTGACATTTTAACTAACAACAGCACAATATATTTAATTTTTTTTTTTTTAGAAACAGCTATTTTGATATTTCAATTATTTAAAAAATTCAATTAAATTAAAATGAATATTTTTCATTAAATATTTTTGAAACATTTTACCCACCAAAATATTAGAAATTTGCATGTGTTTATTAAATATAAACAGCAACACACAGTATTAGAACACAGAGCTTTATGCTTTTTTCTTGCAGTTGTGAGTTTACATCTTGCAATTCTGACTTTTTTTTTTTTTAAGAATTGTGTGATATAAACACAATTGTCAGTTATAAAGTCAGATTCTAAATTTTTCTCAGTATTGTGAGTTCGTATCTCGCAATTCTGACACCTTTCTAAGAATTTTTGTAAGATAAACTCACAATTAAAATTCACAATAATGTCTAATTCTCACAATTCCGATTTAATATCTTGCAATTCAGATTTTTTTTCCTTGCAATTGCAAGTTTGTATCACACAGTTCTGAGAAAAAAAAAAGTCATAAATGTGAGTTAAAAAGTCGTAATTACCTTAAAAATAGTTATCTCACCTATTAGCTTAAAGCATAGTAGGATACCTGATGAGGTTAATGTTATGCAAACTCTAGCAAGGACCGGTAGCATGACAAGTGACATGTTTGACAGAAAATACATGCTGCTCTTTGTTGGCATGTTTGACAAATGACTGACAGAATTATACATTAGTGTAATTAATGAATGAGTTCTAATGACTGTAAAGTCACTTTTGAACTTTTGTTTAAACCACAATTATATTTGTCTGTCCATGTTTATGTAATGTCTTTAATTTCCACCTTATTTGACTTGGTATTCAGAGCTTTGCTTGTTGTACTAATAAAACTACACAAATATAGATCTGCATTACTATACAGTTGAAGTCAAAATTTTACATACACCTTGCAAAATAAGAGGGATCATACAAAATGCATGTTATTTTTTTATTTAGTACTGACCTGAATAAGATATTGCACATAAAAGACATTCACATATTGTCCACAAGAGAAAATAATAGTTGCATTTATAAAAAAAAAAAAAACATACTTGATAGTTGTTCATGAGTCCCTTGTTTGTCCTGAACAGTTAAACTGCCTGCTGTTCTTCAGAAAAATGTTTTGGTTTTTCAGTATATTGTGTATTTGAATCCTTTCCAACAATGACTGCATGATTTGGAGATCCATCTTTTCACACGGAGAACAACTGAGGGACTCATATGCAACTATTACACAAGGTTCAAACACTCACTGATGCTTCAGAAGGAAAAATGAGGCATTAAGGTGTAAACTTTTGAACAGATTGAAGATGTGTACATTTTCTTATTTTGCATAAATACATATTTTTCATTTAGTACTGCCCTTCAATTAGCTACAGAAGATACTTATATGTTTCCCAGAAGACAAAATAAGTTAAATTCACAAATTCCAAAAGTTTTCACACCCTCTTAATGCTTGTGTTTCCTTCTAAAGCATCATAATAGTAATTCATAATCATAATTTTTAAAATGTTATATTTTAGTTATTTCTTTAGGGTAACTTGTGCACCTGAGCTACATTAAATAATTAATATCATCAGTAATGTCTCTCTTTTATGTCTGTAGGTACGCTCAGCCGTTCGTAAGCGGTGGCACCGCTGGCAGGACAAGCACTCCATTCGGGCACGCGTGGCACGGGCCATGTCTATTCCCACCTCTCCAACGCGGGTCAGTTTCCACAGCATCAAGCAGTCGTCGGCCCTCTGACCATAACAGAAGAGAAACATCCCTATTCTGTTTCTTCTGCTCTCGTTCTTTCTGTCCTCATCTAACCAATCAAATCCTCTGCAAAACCCAGGGATAACAGCTATGGGCCAAACAGGGTATGATCCTCAGCTGAAACACAGATGAAGGGTGGAAACGTATACAGATAATGAGGTCCACCTGCCAAACACAGAGGAAAAAACAGTTTCGGAAACAGATTAGAGCATCGGTGCTCTCAGACAGTGATGGGAGACCGTGGGAAGAACCTGATATACACACAAAAAAGCTGATAAATACTGGCAGAGTGTATTTATTTAATAGACAGAGTTATATGTTGCATCCTCTCCTCCTGATCTCGAGGCTTTTCTGATTGGAGAGCTCAGTTTATTCCTAACTTGTTTCCTGAACTACCGCTACTATACACTACATGGCCAAAAGTATTGAGATTGTGAGCCATGCATGTGTCTGAATGGGATCAAATCCATATTCCAACATCTATTGGAAACCTTCCCAGAAGAGTCGAAGCTGTTATGAAGGATAAACTCCTTATTAATGCCAATAGTTTTGGAATTAATTGCTCAGAAATCACATATGGGTTTGGCGTTCATGTGTCCACAAACTTTTGGCCATATAGTGCAATAGTTTTAGGAGGATTTATGTCAAGATGACATAATCAGAGGAAAGAAAAAACAGCAGTTTTCCAATAGGAAAACAATATCTTTGACAGATCTCAATGTGAACTTTTATTGTTGTTATTGAATTTTTGACTGGATACATTGGGGACAAATGTGTGGCGTTTCTCCAAGATGTTCAGATTGTGAACCCTCTTTCTTACTCTTCACTCGCTGCTCTTCATTACCCACGTCGTTGCAGCTAGTAATAGTTCCCTCTAAATTTCTGTGAGCAAGCTCATTCAACACGGACACTTTTCGCTTCGATGTGATGAGTACATCTACCGCTGCATATATCATGCAGTGCAAGTGCGAAAATTGTAAACAGTTTTTTACAAAGATGAAAGGTACGTTAATGCTCTCTAAGCCTGTTTGCATCCTGGGACTCAAGGATATATCTAAACCCTGGGGAAAAGAGGAAGGAAGCTCACAGGAAAGGGAACAACATCATGAAAGACTCTCATGCCTGCTAAGGTAGAAGACGGTACACTCCGATGCTAAACACATAACACAATCTTTTAAATAAGGGGTTTATCACAGAACAAAGAAAGGATTTTGATTTTATCCTGTATTTGGAGCCTTAGCCAAGCGGGCGATTGAATGTATTTCAATTAACCACTCCAGCTTTCCTTTCCATGCACAGTTTCATACAAATTCCCAGTTATTGAGCAGTTTTATGAGATGATCATAGAACAAAAAGCTTGAGAAGTTGGATTCTGAAGACTTTTCTAAAAAAAAAAAAAAAGAGTAATTCTAATCACACGTGACTGAAAGTTATGGGTGTTTTTGTTGCCCAATAGCCTTATAGGGATAGTTCATCCAAAAATGACAATTCTGTCATTTACTCAACCCTATCTTGATCCAAATCTGGATGACTTTATTTCTTTCAGCAAAGACAAAAGAAGGAATTTTGAAGAATGTACACAACCGTTCAGTAAAATTGGGGCCAGCAAATCAGCATAAGACTGGAATAATGATGCTTTGCATCACAGAAATAAATTATATTTTAAAATCTATTAAAATAGAAAGCAATTGTTTTAATTTTGTAAAATAAATTCTGACTTGGCAAGCTTTAGAGACTTCTTTCAAAAGCATCAAACAGATACTTTAAATATCTTCCACTCTAGCTATTCAATGAGTTGCACTGAATCAGTTTGATTTGTGAATGAGTCTTTCATTCACAGACTAGTTTTGTGAACTTGACTGAACAGATTTGACTGAAAAATGATCTGTTCACAAAATGTGGACCAATTTGTGCTTCAAGGTAGAATGAACATCGTGGGGATGAGTAAATGATGACAGTTTTCATTTAGGGTGAACTATCCTATTTTAAAATGTTAGTTATTTATATGAATTAAGGTGCATTTCAACATTTACATTACGACTGGTGTTAAAGGTGTGGGCAGAAATTTATGGACAGCAGGAAAGTCACCATGTCATTTGTGGACCATGCTTTTTTTCTAATTTCTCTAGACAGCTGTTCTGTGGGGAAGTACATTTTAAAAATTGATGAATAGTGCGCTTTTGTGTTTTCTAGGACCAGCTTCTTCGATTCAAATCCCAACAGAATCAGGCCAGAAGAATTACCTCAGCAAAATCTGCTCCTATATCAGAGAGTTCTGCATGCGTCAAACAGGGTCATTTAACGTCCATCCATGTGTTAAAACCCTCGCTCAGCTAAGCCACCAATGACAGAGTCCTGTGACCGCTCACTGCTGACTCAGCACAGTAAAGCAGATTTAGCTTTTGTGCTCATACATCCAATCAATCACATCTGATAGGGAGAGCAAGGTTGTATAAAAAAGAAAAAGAAAAAAAAACTGACTCAGGACCTTCATCTATGCCTCTGTGCTCTTCTGACCTTCCTGAAGTACTTGTGCGAGAATCATTTGTAAAGGCTTCAGCAGATTCCACATTCAGCCATGCTTCTTGTGTACGTGTCCAATAGCACCATATATACGAGTTAGACATCTAGTTGTGTATATATAGGATGACTAGCATTGTGAAGTTTGCTAACTACCATATAGCATTGTGTGTACCTGATAAACCGAGGACCAAGCTCGCGTCACTGCTAGTAAATGGAAACACAAGGTTCGCTTTAGTGTCGCAACTAAGTTTAGGGCTAAGGCGTCGTTCAAATGTTTTTTTTTTTTCTATTTTTAGGCTGTGCACAGTCTTTTTGCAGTGAAATCTGATCCGTTTCTGATTCGTTCTGACAATGTAGGAAATATCTGGATGGCAGCAACTGAGAGTGGAAACTGAAGGTAGAAATTTTGTCTTTGCTCACATCTGTCATGACATCTTGCCACTTTGTTGAACTCACAAGACGCATAAGAAAACATTAGTGATGGACATTTTAGCCATTCATGAATATTCTGTGTACAAACCTACTTGTTTGTTCACTGGTATAGTTTTTACTTTTATAGTTCACTATAGGAGGAAGAAGTGGGAGAGTATATTCTGACACATTTCCAAACAATACTGAGCATCTGACATATTATACAAAGGTTTGTGGTCAGTAAGGTATTTGTTATTGAATATTTTTATTTAGCAAGGATGCATTAAAATGATACAAAAAATGACATACAAATTCACCATTTTGTTCCAAAAAACAACCCAAACAGGAGAGTTCGATTAACATCAGTGGACTATGGTGTATTGTCGTCTTTCCGCGGTTGAGACAACATAACTCTAATGTTCATTCATGTTTATTTCATGCTATAACTAGTAGTAAAGAGAAAGAGATGATCAGTTCACATTCCAATTGAACTGAGGTGATTGTGTTCTCATGCCACACATCATCACTACATCACTGAAAAATACATCGCAGAGGAAAGAGGACACTGACAATGTGCCGACAGATAAGACAGAGTAATGTTAGGTTACTTTAGATATGAAACAAAGTCTCAGTTTCAAATTTTTAAAGAAAATAAAAAGAATAAATATTTTTGCGGCTCACTGTAGCACCTCAATTTCAGCGGTTCAAGCATGAATTGATCTCTTCCTGTTAGTTATAGCATGATATACACTATATTGCCAAAAGTATTGGGACACCCGCTTCTAACGAACAGGTTTGACTACTTTAGTAATTTCCATGAGTACTAATCTTGATGTTAAAGCATATAATGGTATTCTAGGGAATTGTGTCCTCCTAATTTTATAGCAAAAGTTTTGACAGGACCCTTTTTTATTTGAACATGACAAAGCCTCTGTGTATAAGGCAAGGTTCATAGAGAAATGTTTGATTCAGTCAGTGTGAAAAAACTTGACTGGTCCGCATAGAGCCAATTTCTAATCCCATCTGAACACCACCTTAAATGCAGACCTTGAGCCAAAAACTCAAACACCAATGACTTGTGCATACTTGTACACATTTTAGACACTTCCAAAACTGAATCAACAGAGATGGAAATACAATTTTTAAATACATGAATACTTCCATCTTTGTTGCTACAGTTTTGGAAGTGCCTTTTTCTGTTCTAAAGAAGGGGGTGTCCGAATACTTTTGTCCATATAGTGTATGTACAAGTCATTGGTGTTTGGTGATGAGATTTTGGCTCAAGATCTGCATTTAAAGTCACACCAGAGGTGTTCAGATGGGATTAGGACTTGGCTTTATGTAGACCAGTCAAATTCTTCCACACTGACTGAATCGAACATTTCTCTACGAACCTTGCCTTATACGCAGAGGCAAGTTAGAATAAAAAAGGGTCCTGTCCAAACTTTTGCTATAAAATTAGAAGCACACAATTCCCTAGAATATCATTATATGCTTAAACATTAAAATTAGTACTCATGGAAATTACTGAAGTAGTCAAACCTGTTCATTAGAAGGGGGTGTCCCAATACTTTTGACAATATAGTGTATATCTGAATGAACATCAGATGGTATGTTGTCTCAACCGGAAAGACTTCAATACACCATTTTCAAGTTTGACTCTACTCAATCTATTAACTTTCCTGTCTGGTTGACAGATTCTGCATTATGATTGGTCAAAACGCCTGTCAATCAAACTCCTAGCGAAGGGTCATTGGACAGTCAGCATAGTCCAACCCCAGGTCTTATGCCACGAAGAAAAGAGATGTCCATTTGATATCATGGTGACTTTAAAATCTATTACAATAGAAAACAGTTTGTAACATTTTTCAAAAACATTAAAAAATCTCACTGACCCCGAACTTTTGAACAGTATTGCGTATATAATATCTGAAATCTGATCTAACCATTTAGACTGAGATTTAAAATGATTTCAAACCACATATGGATCTTGTCTTTGTGGTTACTCGTTTTTAAAAGCCTGTTAAATGGCCTGTCAAAGTTTATCTCAAATTGCAGCAGCAAAGGAAGATCAAATTACAAAAATGAAATGAACCATCCCATCGATTTACTGGCACACCGCAAAATTTTCAAACAGGCCACAGCACAATATACTGATAAACAAAAATATATATCAGGGGATAATGTACAGTTAGCCAGTCATTAAGGGTTTTATTTTGAGATAATGATCATCTGACTGTACATTATTCCCCTTATTAGACCACTTCTTATCATTTAAATGCATAAATGGATATGAAATATTGATTTGACTTGAAATTATTTGATTATGTCAGAAGCAAGTCTGTGGAGGTTTTCAGAGACAGTGGTTTAATGTGCAATTTAGTGGTCAGTCTGACTGCAAATGACCAATTACAATCATGTACTCCAGCAAACCGTGTAATGAAAATAGAGAAACTAAGAATAGCTGGATGCTGAATAGCAAAACTCCACAGACAGTGATGGATGTGATGAGGACAGAAATGAGAGAAGCTTAGGTTACTATTTATGTCAAACAGATCTGTTTGCTGGTGCATGTGGAATCATGTCACCTGAGGGATCTGATTTAGCACCGTGGGCTTGAAGACTTTCACAGCACTGCTCAGACACACTCCATCAGCTTTTGCCTCACTATTTATAGCACTTTAATAGTACACAGCTCAAATGTTCACTTCGTATTCAAACTGTGGGGCTAATAGCAAAAAGGCCATCTAGTAGAGACATAAAGGTACGGCCTATACAACATTAAATAATATTACAATATATTACCCTCCTAAAGAGATAAATAGTCATATATCTAGTGAATTAGGTGTTAGTTTAGAACCATATTCTAGTGCTTGCCATGTCTTACAGTAACACATAAAACATAATCCAGTGTCACATATATAACACACAAATCATTAATCAATTACACTATTAAAAATAAAGGTGCTTCACGATGACTTTGAAGAACCTTTTTGTCTAAATGGTTCTATAAAGAACCTTTAACATCTGAAGAACCTTTCTGTTTCAAAAAAAGAAAGAAGGTTCTTTAGATTATAAAAGGGTAAGAAAGAGATGGTTCTTTAAAGAACCTTTGACTGAATGGTTCTTCGTGGAACTAAAAATGGTTCTTCTATGACATCGCTGTGAAGAACCTTTTCAAGCACCTTTATTTTTAAAAGTGTACTTCTGGAAAGAAGCGCCACCATTTTAATACATTCAGTGGCATTAGATGCAAATTGATGGTTTCACCGCATGTTACAAATAAGGGTTTCTTGGCATCTGTCGCTTCTATGAAGAACCTTTAACATTGTTAAGGTTCTATATAGTGGAAATGTTTGTCAGATTATTCAAATGTTCACTGAAAGGTTCTTTTGGGAACCAAAAAAGGTTCTTTATGGTACCTTTAAGGACCTTTATGTTTAAGAGTGTAATATGCGCTTTATCAGAACTTGATATATTCAATCAGACAATTCTTTAAAGGTGAAGTGTGTACATGTGTCACATTTATATATAAAGACGCCTGTATGTAAGCCATTCATAGTTTGACTTTTCAAAAAAAAAAAAAAATGTGTAACACTATGGTTCTGTGAACATTTTTCAGTTTGCTTGAGCGGATTTGATTCAACCAATGCATTTCAGGTGCGACTGCCTGGTGTGCTGTTTTCTAGATGACCAGATTCTTGATTTTCTCTTGGCAAGCGATAAAGTGAGTGAAAAACCCTGTAGACTGAGATTAAAGGAGGTACCCGAGCCGTATCTCTTTCGACTTGGGCCAGTAAGCAACAATCTAGCATCCACCCAGAACTCCCATTACATTGTGTTTAAAGGAATAGTTCACCCAAAAATGTAAATTTTCTTAAATGGCTAAGGCCATCCAAACTGTAGATGAGTTTGTTTGTTTTCATCAGAACAGATTTGGAGAAATACAGCATTGTCATTGCCCACCAATGGATCCTCTGGATCCTGTGCCGTCAGAATGAGAGTCCAACACAACAATCCACAAATAATCCATGACCCCAGTCCATTAATTATCATCTTGTGAAGTAAAAAGCTGCGTGTTTGTAGGAATCAAATTCATCATTAAGAAATTTTAACTGTAAACCTTTGCTTTTGGTCAAAATGCAAGTCAAATAATCCATAAAATGGATGAACTATTTCTTTAAATGACTCAGAACACCTTAGCAATCACTAGAGGCACATAAATAACACACTTCAGCTTTAAAAACACAAATGATAATAATGATTTTTGGATTTTGTGGCTTGCGTGTAGCACTAATACTTTGATTTGTATCACTTTTCCCTTTGGCTTGTGTTTGTGGGTCATGTGACCTCCAGACAGCAGTCAGCATTCCAAAGCAAACTACCATTCTCCGTACCCTCCAACATATATGCGATATTCCAAAGTATGGCATACACAGTGTGCTCCTCCAACGTGCCTCAAAGAAGGCCTGAAAACACAGTCTCTGCTTACAACTTATCATTTTATCTTTGCACATAACTCACATACCTTCTTCTGTTCAAAGATAAAAAATGTTCAGACTCACCATTCTTGGTAAGGTCAGTGTCTGTATCAGATTTGTTGGCCGCCATCCTTTAGTCGCAATTGTACGTTTTCAGTATTAGTTCAGTCATTTCTATTAGTGCTGTCATTTCCTTGTTGGTGAGCCCTTGCTTAATTTTCTATATCTGTGAGATTTGTTTGTTTCTGTTTCTTTATTCACTGAAAATCGTTTTTCTTTGTCATTGTTTTAGTCTTGTTTTCCGGTAAAGTCCTTAATACATTTAAAACATAAATTTACTTGAAAAACAACATTTATTCAAACATAAGATTTAGTGAGGTTTATGCGTAAACTGAATAAGTGAGTTTATCTTGTTTTAAAGATGTTTCTTTATTGGAAAACAACACAAAAATACTGATTCAGGAAAAAGGTTTTGCAGAATTTATTTTCTCTTGTTTTTTTAGAGGATGTGAAGAAGTTCTTCCAAAGTTGTGAAATGTACAGAAGGTCCGAACAAGTACAAGCTGTGTAGCTGTATTTGTAACAACGATGTCAATATGTGATCTTTTTTCCGGGTATTTCTGTTGTGTTTAGTCGCTGATGTGAAAGTGTACAAAGAAAAAATTATTTATTTATACATGTATGGCACAGAAAAAAAAAATCTATATATTTATCTCACTATTTAAATAGGTCAGAAAACACGAGCCCACACGTGACTCATATCAGTATATCCATAACATTAATGTCCAGAATGTGTGAAAATGATGTATTCTTGTATGTCTTGCTTTTCGTGGTTCTGTGAGACAATCTTTGCCATCATTTCTGTCATTTTCTGCAGTGCTTCAAGAACATTCTATTTATTACTTTTGCTCATTTGTCCCTCTGTTTGTTTATGACTGATTTGATGTTTGAGAGAATTTAGGAACTGTACAGAAATTTATATTAAATCAACTACACAAAGAGTAAAGTCATATGTTGAAGGCATATAGTACTGTGCTGATCAAGATGTGCATTAAATTGTTTTCTTTTTTAAATATCTTTCCTTTGTGGTGTGTTTTTAATTCCACAGGTTCAGATAATAAAGTTGCTGTACTTTATGTAGCAACATCACGTCACTTTGAAGATATTGAGTTCCTTGAAAGGGCATGTTATTGACTTTAATCTTTTAAATGTGTCATTACATCATGCTTTTGTAATTCTACAGAAATGTTTGAATGCCTTCTTCAGGTTAACATGACATACGATCTATCTGTAATGCTGATATAGATTCTTCAGGATATCCTGTACGCTCTAATAGCATGCAATCTGAGCCAGAACATTGTGGGTTTAGAAGAAAGTTTATCTGTTTTAGAAAAAAAAAAGTTTTTGTGTTTAATAGGAAAAAGCTATTTTTATCTGGCTCATTTGGCTTGAAAAGCTCAAAATAGCATTTCCTAAGAATTCTCTGTTACCTGTTCAAATTCCCATTATAATGAAAAGCTTTCGATTACCTTGACACCCTTTTTCATAGAATCATCCTGTAGGCTTTCGCTTTCCGCTGCTTTCGTGCTTTTGCACTGACCGGGTTGACTTGCATACCAAACAACTGAGACCATCTATAACAAATACCACCTAAAATTAATCCGACAAGAAAGCTCAGATGTCGTTCAGGTGTGAAAACTCCCTAGAAAGCCCAGCTTGTGAGGACACATCACTGACAGCACATTAACACTGAGGCCAAACAACCACAAAGAACTTTGTGTTGTGGCACAGATGTTAAAAGCATTTTTGCTCATGTTTTTGGTACTTTCGAGATTACTAACACCCAATAAACGTGAGATGATTGCTAAAATGATTTGGACATGGAAAATTATATACACAGGACAACACCTGCCTTGGGAAATTCCTACACAGACTATCCATTATGTGGCTGAGTGTTGTAATACACTTTCCAGGCGAAGCCGGCGAGATTCTTTTAGAAAGTATTTTAATTTAGTTTTAAGGGAAAAGTACAAACACACAAAACAGAAAATAGACATTTTTCCTTGTTGATGAGTTTGTTTCTTCATCAGGTTTGGAGAAATTTAGCATTACATCATTTGCTCAGCAATGGATCCTCTGCAGTGAATGGGTGCCGTCAGAATGAGAGAATGAGACCATTAACACATTGTAAAGTGAAAAGCTGCATGTTTGTAAGGAACAAATGCAAAAGCTTCAAACCTTTGCTTCCAAGCTGAGATATAAGAAAAATACTTGAACCAGAAGCACAGATCAAGCACTGTTCATAAGTGGGGGGGAAAAAAAAACAGTATAAAAAATACAAACCAATGTCGGTAGACTTTGATGGGCAACAGAAGATTAACTTTTCCACTGAAGGACATGTTGTCATGAATTATGGACTGATATTTTGACTGATTTTTTTTTTTTTTACAAACAAACAGCTTTTACTTCACAAGATAATACATTAGATAAATACATTAGATAAATAGAAGGCAACTTGATGCAGTAGGACTTCATCAAAAAGTCACCATATTATCAATTTTACATTTATTTACAAATGACAAACAGTGAATTGTTATAGAAACCTTAACGGATAACTTAGTCTTATATGTAGGCAACATTGCCTTTATAGCATCCTACTGAACTAAGATATCCAGGAAACAGTTGTAACTGGTTGAACATACTCTGGGCCTCAAAACTAGACACACAAATGTCAAAAATGGTAGCAATCAACAAATATAAAAAAAAAAAAATGATATATGAGCTCTTTACATCACAGTACATCAAAAATGACAAAACAACAACAAAAAAAAGTTTAAATAAAGTCAGGAAACAGCAAACCAAAAATTCTATAACAGTAACTGCATAATTAATTCCTGCTGCAATGAATGCTGGGAACTCACAAAACCTTAACATTTCAACAATATGAATTTCTTTGTTCAGATACTGTTTGAGTAGTTGGGACAACATTTGTGGGTTTTTATGTAGTTTCAAGAAAATAAAAAATTGTAGTATTTGAAGCCCTATTCGCACGTATTAGTATTACCTGGTGACCTAGTCATTTGTAATAATTGTGGAGGTTGTCTGTGATCTTAATCCTGTGCGAATCGGCCATGTCTGTAATTTGTAAAGTAAAAATTCCCCTGCAAATGACCTACCATATTTCGCAGAATGTTGAGGTCCTGTGATAATATTAGTCTTGAGCGAACTGGCATCTCTGTGATTTGGCCAGCATTTGGCAGGGTCGTATATCATTTCTTCAAGGCTTTTATTTCCTGTGCGTCTTTTTATCCATTTTTCATAAAGAATGGGGGCTACAAAGTATTTTGAAAGTATTTCGGGTGCTGGGTCATAATGCTATACGCCATATATACAGTTTATACTTTTGCTTAAAGAGAAAGCTAAAAAAAAAACATCAGAAGAGCGAAAACAAATTATTAGCTGGAGATATAGAGATGCTATAGCAGCATACGATCTTTTGTTTATGATATATAATGTTACTTAAAGCCTTGACATCAAATCCAGGAAATAGGTCTGTTAATTTGAGTAAAATCACAGACTTAATTTATCCCATGCAAATGCGTCACACGAAATTCAGATGTTGGGGGGTAATTTCTAAATCACACAAAGTCCCCAGATAATGCTAATCCCGTGCGAATAGGGCTTGAGTTGCATTTTTTATGGTGTACCTGATCTCATGATGAAAACGTACCTGTGGGAACTTTTTCGCAAGACACATAAGTTTATTTTCAGAGAATTTACTATTCCTTTAAGACAATATGAACCTGAAAACATCAGCATTGCATGAATTAAAGTGAGAAGAATAATAAATAATGGATCATGTAAGGTTGCCTGCGGGATCAGGATGCATTAATATAAAATGCAGAAAGCGATATGGACATTTTAATTTATCTGTATGATTAAGCTGATGTGAAATGGATGTTTGAGTGGATTTGTTTTGCATGATTACAGCTACAATGATGCTTTTGAAAACAATTTGCTTCAGAGCAATAACCATAATGGTCCTGGAAATTATCAGAACGTCATAAACATATTAAATGGAAAAAATACCAAATGGATGAAAATATTCAGCAGGTTTTGCCTGCCTATATATGCTTATTCCTAATATCTGCACACCATTTACTCACTCTCATGTCCATTCCAATCCATAAGCTGTTGTTTTTTTTTTTTTCTAGCTCCCCTGTTGGTAGGTTTTGAGGCATGGATGCTGGTTTGAGCTGGTTTATGCTGGTCATGTGCTGGTTTATGCTGGTCCTTAGCTGGTAATGTGCTGGTCAGGACTATTTTAGGACCAGCACATGACCAGCATGAACCAGTTCAAACCCAGCATCAATGCTTCAAAACCTACCTTACCAACAGGGTCCGCATGAAAGCATGCAGCTTTTGGCATATAATGACAGTTCATAGTGATCAAGCTCCAACAAGAGAAAAAAAACACAAAATACACATTATAAATGTAGCTCATACAGCATGAGAGTGAGTAAATAAGGACAAAACTTAGATTTTTGGGTGAACTATTCCTTTAAATAACTTCAGGTTCTTGTAATTTAGATACAATTCAAAACAGATGCAACTGACATTTTGTAATACAGCTGAGATTAGAATGTTATCATACAAAAAGAAGGTTTATGCTTCAGTTTATCTCAATGCAAGCATAAATTATTCCAAGCGAAAATAAATCTGTCTTGTTAAAAAGTGATTGCTTAAGATTTCACAAACTATGAAATCTCCACTTATCCATAACAAAGATCCACGTTTTTGGCTAAAGACCCATAAGCTGAGCTTTTCATAAGCTTTTCCCTGACATTTGTACTGGATCATTGGAATTCTTTATTTCACTCATCTGGTTAAATTCCCACACGGGCCAAGAAAGAGGTCAGAGCAGAGGGCCACGTTACAATGACCTCAATAAGTCTTGAAGATCGCAAAAAGAAATTGGTTTTGAACACGTAGAGCTCACCCATGCACCCAAGACCACAGAAAACCTGCAGACATCTTCGGGGATAAGAGAAGATCATTTGAGAAGTACTGGACATTAATCACATTCTTGACAATTCTGGTGTGTTTCTTTACACTACAGTGTCAGAAAGACATCTCAAACCAAAGTAGTACATTGATGAATTGCATAATACATACTATACTGATGTCACATCGCCAAGCCAAGTTTTTTTATGCAGAGCAAACTTCATAAAAACTGAATGAAAGCAAGGTCACTTTACCTATTACAAGCTGAAATGTGTGTAGGTGTGCAAAAACTCTCAGTTTAGATTGCCAGGTCTAATGCAGGATCAAGAGCTTTGCATTAAAATCCACAGTCATTTATTTGCATGCATATTCATATTTTCACTTTAAATCAATCTTTTGGTGCAGAATGGTGCATTTTGAAAGTCAAAACAGCTTGTCTAATTGATGTTATCTTAACTTGAACTGTTAGGCTACAGTAATCATACATCAAACTCATTATGAGCATAATGTTCAGTTTGGAGAGATGTCTAACTAAAATGAAAGGCATAAAAGTGTCATTTGTGCTACTTCAGATGCCATTTGTGATTGAGTTAATGAACTGGAAATGTATGTCAGATGGTTTATAGAGTGAACTTTGAGTTACAGCAATGCAATTTGACCCATGTTACAAGTCCACATATATCTTTCAACTTGATGCTGAGGAAAATTGCATGCTTATAGTTTGTCACCTATTAAGTAAGCACAAACAATTAAAAGATGTGGCGTTTTTCACATAAATTCACTTAATAGTACAAGATGATGGCAACTTTGGGAGATCACAGCTCGCGTTTGTGACACATTTATATGCTCTAATGCAGCAGCGATGCTTTTAACAGTCCCTCGCTCCCTGCTTGATGTTAGGAACAGCGTCATGACTTTGCCCAAGGGCACAGTGCCCTCTAAGACTGCCAGATAGGAAGATGCTCACTTCCTGTTTACTTCATCATTTTTCATCTTTATCAGATTGTTGTAAAAAGCTGGCAGCAATTAAAGCCTCTCAAAGCCAATAAACAAACATTCATGTTCCCCAGATGTAAATGCCTCTATTATAATGTAAAGCAATGCTCGGATCGCTATTGTTTAAACTAAAATCAGGAGATTCTCAACAAATGACTTCATTTCAATTAAAGATGATTAAAAACATAACATTTTCTTTGTTCATTGCAATTTTAAGGGCAATGATTTTATGTAGTTTCTATTCAGTCTTTTTGTCCATGAACAAATGCATCTAGAGTTTTTTTTTTTTCAATTTATGTTTTTCTGAATGTTTGTTGTTGGGGTTTGATTAAGATTGGAGGATAAATATACTTTATATGAGCAATATCACTCAAGTAGCCGTGCCTAGGTAATTACAGAGTGCCGATATACAGTTGTATCGCACAGCTACGAGTGTGATATTGCATTTATACAACAGTTCAACGTTCGCCCAAGTGTAAATACATAAGAAACAACAATGGAGTGTTTTTAAAAACCCTCTTTTGTGTGAGCTACTTCCTTCTGCCACAGATTCAAATCTCACTTTGACAGTTTAACAGCTCAACAGTTCGCTTTAGAAATAGTAACAAGGGAACGTTGAGTTGCTTCAATGAAAGCTTATTGTATTACTGTATACAATAGCTCACTGTATTATGTAGAGTATTATGAGAGAGAGACGGACTGAGCGAGTGTGATTACCTGCATCTGATACAGCACTCATTCTTCAGCTCAATCTCATATTCACAATAAAACTTTAGTTTGAATGTCCGCTGAGGAAAGCGATATCTTTGTCATATTATCCTTTCATCTGTAAAGGGTGATTTCCAATGAGAGCACCATTCAATGCATTTGTTAGCTGTGTCTTACAAGCTGTTGTTGAAAGTAAAAATAACTTTCTTGTTTACAACAGCATTTCAGTCTCTTTCAATATAAAAGTCTGTACTACAGAGTCATTCATCTGGTCTTATATCATCACCATATGGTGGAAAAAATTAACTAATCACAATCTTGGACACACACACCATTTCCCAATACTAAGACCAAAGACTGCTTGTTAGATTTACACAAAACAAATTATACCTCATGTTTAACCACTACAGAGACATCAGAGCTGGCGGCAAATTCCAGAAAATCTGTCTGACGTAAGGTTGTTTCTCTGCAGGTTCATGAGCGCTGAATCGCCGCTGATGCCCTGGAGCTCACATCTCCAAAAACATTGAAGCAAATTTTCAAATAGATATAAGCTATATTAACAAACCACATATTTGAAGTCCAAACAACTACATTCCATGACACAAAAAGTATTATTTCTAAAATTATAGTGGATTTGGCCGTCCGCCCTGACACTCGCTGTAAGAAATAACGCAAACAGAGTGATACAAAAGGTGAAACGGTTCGATATCACTAGAATATCGTACTGCGTATTTTTGTATTTTAACTGTTGTATGTAGTTTTAAATTGTAATAATATTTCAAAATATTACTGTTTTGACTGTATTTCTGATCAGATAAGTGCAGCTTTGGTGAACATAAGAGAATTATTTCAAAACATTTATTTTACATTTAAAGGTTTACTGCATCTACTGCCATATTGTTGTGTGAGGCAGCTTAAAAGTTTCTTAACTTTATTTTTATTTTTTTCTCTGTTGGGTCACCTTTACCTGAGCTATTTCAGACTTTTGCTTTGCTATAGAAGAATAGGCAGATTTAAAAATAGCCCGCTGTGCTACTGCTGCTGCAACTCCACACCTATATTTAAACTTTTGGCCAGAAGAGGACCTGAGAAGGACAATTAATTTTGAAACCAGTTTGCGACCTTTCAGACACTATGAACTGTATGTCCATTAAAAAGCAGCGCAACTATTTTTACATTAATTCCAGGTGCATTCTGGGACATTCCTTTCTCACTGACCTATAAATCTCCCCGTTGTGACTAAAGGAACATCTGGCTGCTATTGTTCTCTGTTATCTGTGTTATGTTGTTCAAAAGTCTTGTAGTGCAGTTGTTAATCCTTCATCCTGTGCAACTCAGCTTTTAGGTTCATAGCAATGCCACACACATGCAAGTCAGAGCTCAGGTGCAGATAAGGTTAAGTGCTCGGGGTGCAGGCCTTGCTCCGAAACCACCTCTTATCAGCTTGACCACCCCAAACACCCAGGTTGTGTTTTAGGAGACACACTGCTTCATAGATTAAATTGCTGTGGTTGGTCGATAGCTACAGATGGAGAATGTCAGATAATGCAGTGAGCTGTTGAGAGAGGAGCTGGCTCACAGGAACTCAGGTCTGCTCAAGAAAAAAGCAACAAAAACACTGACAAAGCAGTGATACACCTGCATTTGGAATCTCATGCAGCTGAATTCAATATTAATGAAAAAATATCTGGCAACTGCAATTGCATCCAGTTTGGTTAGGCTAATTATTGTAATTCTTATCATTAGTCATACTTACACTTATCTACTTAAAGGGGTTTTGACATGAGAATTCAAATTTGCCTTGATCTGTTGGCATATAAGAGGTCTTTGTACCACTAAAACAACCTGTAAGTTTCATAGCTTAAAACGTCTTCCTCATTATAAACAAAGCATTTATTTAATAAACAGCTCGGTTTGGATCTGAGGTGCAAGATGACGTCACCTGAGCACAAACATTTACATAAACACTGCCTCCAGATGAATAGTCCTATTTTTACCATAGGCCCCTCCCATTGGCGTTCAGTCGCTTAACAGCTGACACTTGATTACCCTACACATCACGTCAAATGCAAATAGAAATTACAATCACTGCTGCTATCTTGTCTACACTGGAAACAGTATACAGATGTGCATTCACTTTCGCATACAGTCCACACGCTTGAGTCTGTTGTCAATAAAACAAATGAAGAGAAAGAACGTTCACCTTGACACGATTGTTTTAAACAGCTCGTTCACGTCTTTGTACAGATATCAGAAGGATCCCAGCATTAGAAACATGTGGATAGTTTGTTTTTAAAGGCATCCCGGACCGTGTCTGAGGATTGATCAGAGGATTTTGTTTTGTAAACGAGGCACAGTGTCATGAAGAGTTCACAAAAAAAACTTTGTTGAAAGATGAAACGGTTCTGCAGCTGCATCACAAACTGTAAGTAAATTATTTTATATTGCTTGGAAAATTACCTTTTTTATTATGTTGTCAAAACAGTCACAAGCAATAACAAGGGGCCGTTGATACTGTTGCTAATGCAATGATGTTAGCCAATCATAACAGAGTCTGATTCCTGACAAGCCTTGAAGGGCAAGCTTTAAAGGTCATGAATCTATATCATGACTTCTTTAATCTTACTTAACATTATATATTTAAAAATAAAAGCATTTTAGATATATGTTTATTGCTTATTTTATAAGAAAATATGGTGGGAGGGGGTGTCAAAATTACATACACTGCTGTTTGAAAGTTTGGGATCAGTAAGATATTTCATGTTTTTAAATAATTTTCCTATGCTCATCAAGGCTGCATTTGTTTGATCAAAAATCCAGAAAAAAACTGTAAAATTCTGAAATATTATTGCAATTTAAAATAAAGTTTTTTATTGTAATACACTTTAAAATATGATTTATTGCTGTGATGAAAAGCTGATTTTTTATTAGCCATTACTCCAGACTTCAGTGTCACATGATCCTTCAGACATCATTCTAGTATATTGATATATAATCAATGTTGGAAACAGTTGTGCTGCTTTATTTATTTATTTATTTATTTATTCATTCATTCATTTATTTATTGAAACCTATTGTACTTTTAGATTATTTGACAAAAAGTAAAGAAAAGTTAGTACTTTGAAAGTAATTCGTACTTTTATTCAGCAAGGATGTGTTAAATTGCTAAAAATTATAGTAAAGACATTGTTACATTTATTTATATTTTGAAAAAAAATGCTGTTTTAACTTTTTATTTAAATAATCCTGAAAAGATATTAAGCAGCACAACATTGATAATAAAAGTAATAAATCAGCATATTCTAAAGGATGTGTAACATTAAAGACTGGAGTAATAGCTGATGAAAATTCGGCATTGTATCACAGAAATAAATTATACTTTAAAGTACATTCAAATAGAAAACCATTATTTGAAAACTGTAATAATATTTCACAATATTACTGCTGTTGTTTGTTTGTTTGTTTGTTTGTTGTTTTTCTTTACTTTGGATCAAATAAATGCAACCTTGATGAGCATAAGAGACTGACTTCTTGTCTTACTGCTCCCAAACTTTAATTGGCAGTATTATAAATGTATTATTATTTATTTCTATTATATTACTTGTAACTTTAATTAATATATGCTGTATGTATGTGTATATATATATATATATATATATATATATAAACCTTATCGTCCATTATCATTTATCTTATTAATAAGTCATCCAAAGTACATTGGCACACACATTTTTATTTTAATGTGTAATAATAGTCTATAAAAAGTTTTAACATCACAAACCAATGCTTTAAAAGCTTATTCACACCTGAAGAATCTGAACATGTGTGTTGTTTTGCTTTGACAGACAGCTTTTACAACCATACAGACTTCTGACATTCCATCACACCTCACAAGGGAACATTTCAAAGAGGAAAACACACAGGACTCAGGCTCAGATGGCGATACTCCTGAAACATCACTGGAATGCATTAAATGTGTTGGAGCTATTTCTAGACCTCTGTATGATAAATTAAATGTACAAATCTGGAAGAATGTCACTCGGAATTACATTCCTCATGCATCCACTTAACGGTGTGTCTGGAAGCACAGGATCCCAGATATCAGTCCCCGTGTCGAAATGACCAACAAAGTGCTTGTGTTTTACCAACAGCATCATGAATAACTGTCAGAGCACAGATTATTTAAAGCAATGCATTCAGTCAAATGAAGATTAATGGAAACCAGGACAAATTCTTAGAAGATATATAGCAAAACAGAGACATTTTTAAAGTACACATTTTAAGTACATCTTTGTACCTTATATACCTGAAAATGGTTCATATTGGTTCTATAAAAGAGCATATTAATATTTAAAATGTGAATATATTACTACTTTTTGAAAAGATACTACCCCTTTCTTCTGACAGTATAGTTTTATTTACTACCCTACAGTCGTGACAGACTGATATTTGACAGCGAACCTAAAGATAAATGAATAAACAAAAGCCTTAAAATGAATTTTAGATGCACCTGAAACATTAGAAGTCATTTGTTATGTGAACACTAGTACACAAGTGTTCAGACCTAATGCACTCATTGCATTATTCTTTAGAATGGAAATGAGTCATGTCCTATAAATCTACTTTCTGGCACAGTAAGAAGTAATTATTGCATTCGAGCCATGAAGTAATACATCATACAGGAAAGGGAACAAATAATAGCAATACCTGAACACTAATTCACACTAGGCCTTGTATTGTCTGTAGTCAAACATAGCAGAAAGCAATACACATAGAAATGACCCAGTTAACGTTTATGTGTGTGTAATTCAAACAAAACACAACATATCTAACTTTAACCTCTGTTCAAACGTTAACATAAAGTTTGTTTTTGGCATTCATTTAAACCTACACCTGGATACAGTTAACCTCAGAGACCTTACTAAAACCTTACGGAAACTCCCTGATGGAATGGCTTCTGGCTTCATACAAATTGATTTTGTAAGCAGAAAATTTGCTAAATGAATCAATATTACTAAACAGAGCTGGTATTAATGTCTGGAAAGCAATGTTAAGACAGCATCTGCAAACAGGCTTATCTTGTGACGTATGCCATCAAACTTGCACGCCATGCACAGAGAGTGTAGGACTAATCACATCAGTTGAGGGTTTAATTGTGATGTAACCAAGACGTGGACAAGGGGCGACCTCGCTTTGCACCCCAAAGTACTTGAAAACAGTCTGGTCCATTAGGACCAGAAATGGCTGAAATGACTGCCTGGGGACTGTAATATGGGACCTTGACTTAGCTAATGACATTAGAAACAAGGCCAATTTTCTTTAAAGGAACAAAGGAAATCAGTCCGTTGTGTATATATATATACACAAACACACACTACCAGTCAAAAGTTTGGACACACCCTCTCATTTTATGTTTATTTTTTGTTTGTTTGTTTGTTTTTTTTGTTCTTTATTTTTATGATTATTTACATTGTAGATTCTCACTGAAGACATCAAAACTATGAATGAACACATATACATACGTAGTAAGCAAAAAAGTGTGAAATAACTGAAAACATGTTTTATATTTTAGATTCTTCAAAATAGCCACCCTTTGCTTTGATTACTGCTTTGCAGACTCTTGGCATTCTCTCAATGAACTTCATGAGGTAGTCACCTGAAATGGTTTTCCAACAGTCTTGAAGGAGTTTCCAGAGATAGTGAGCACTTGTTGACCCTTCTGCCTTCACTCTGCGTCCATCTCATCCCAAATCATCTCGACTGGGTTTAGATCAGGTGACTGTGGAGGCCAGGTCATCTGGCAAAGAAGCCTGGAGGTGTGTTTGGGGTCATTGTCCTGTTGAAAAATAAATGATGGTCCAACTAAATGCAAACCGGATGGGATGGCATGTCGCTGCAGGATGCTGTGGTAGCCATGCTGGTTCAGTGCGCCAACAGTGTCACCAGCAAAGCACCCCCACACCATCACACCTCCTCCCCCATGCTTCACGGTGGGAACCATGCATGTAGAGACCATCCGTTCACCTTTTCTGCATCACACAAAGACACGGCGGAACCAAAGATCTCAAATTTGGACTCATCAGACCAAAGTGCAGATTTCCACTGGTCTAATGTCCATTCCTTGTGTTTTTTGGCCCAAACAAAGCTCTTCTGCTTGTTACTTTTCCTTAGTAGTGTGTTTTTAGCAGCTATTTGACCATAAAGGCCTGATGCATGCAGTCTCCTATGAACGGTTGATGTAGAGATGTGTCTGCTAATAGAACTGTGTGGCATTAATCTGGGCTCTAATCTGAGGTGCTGTTAACTTGCGATTTCTGAAGCTGGTGACTTGGATGAATTTATCCTCAGCAGCAGAGGTGACTCTCAGTCTTCCTTTCCTGGGGCGGTCTTCATGTGAGCCAGTTTTCCGTAGCGCTAGATGGTTTTTGCAACTGCACTTGGGGATACACTCAAAGTTTTTGGAATTTCCTGGACTGACTGACCTTCAGTTCTTAAAGTAATGATAGACTGTCATTTCTCTTTACTTGGCTGATTGGTTCTTGCCATAATATGACTTATAACAGTTGTCAAATAAGGCTGTCAGCTGTGTACCAACATTCTGCTGATGGTCCCAACCCCATTAAGAAGGCAAGAAATTCCACAAATGGACCCTGACAATGCATACCTGTGAAGTGAAAATCATTTCAGGTGACTACATCATGAAGCTCATTAAGAGAAGGCCAAGGGTTTGCAGCGCTGTCAACAAAGCAAAGGGTGGCTACTTCTAGGAATCTAAAATATGAAACATATCTAGAGTTATTTCACACTTTTTTGTTTACTACATAATTCCATATGTGTTCATTCATAGTTTTGATGTCTTCAGTGATTCTTCAGAGAATCTACAATGTAAATAGTCATGAAAATAAAGAAAAAGCATTAAATGAGAGGGTGTGTCCAAGAGCTGGGGGGTGGAAACTCATATGCAACTATTACAGAAGGTTAAAATGCTCACTAATGCTCCAGAAGGGAACACAATGCATTAAGAGCTGGGGGGTGGAAACTTTTGAACAGAATGAAGATGTGTACATTTTTCGTTCGTACTGGGCTTCTGAGGCTACAGAAGATACTTACATGTTTCCCAGAAGACAAAATAAGTTAATTTTACCCTGATCTTCTAATTCACAAAGATTTTACCCCTCGGCTCTTAATGCATTATGTTTCCTTCTGAAGCATCAGTGAGTGTTTGAAACTTCTGTAATAGTTGCATATGAGTCCCTCAGTTGTCCTCAGCATCGAGCACCCACAGAAAAACACAAGATATTTTCTATTCATTTTAACCAATAAGAAGTGGATTGTAGCTTGTACGACTTTATTCTCATTTTCATAGTTTATTTAAGGCAGGTTTTGGCGTTATTTTAGTGGCAAATGTCAAGAGTGCATTATTGTAATACGAGAGGGTGCCAGCACAAATCTCTCGATTCCTATATGAAGATCGTGGCTCTGCGCTCCATCAAATATTACGTGTGCGCCCTCAACTTTATATATGCATAAAGAGAGAGAGATGGAGATTCTACAATGTCACTTTCTATGACACACATACATAATTTTCCATAAATGACCCATCAGAGTTTTTTTTAGAGTGCAGAGAAAATCCGCCTACAGTAGATTGTTTCAGTGCTGGAAAAACACTTCAACTACAACTTCAATTAAAAAATACATACATTAAAATGCATTCAATTATGGTAATAATTTACAGAATGGTTGCTGAACATCATGAGGAATAAACAGGGTTGGATGATATAGATATATATATAATTAAAGATTCTATTTAAGCCTTTATGGCCTCATTATCAATGTACAGAGAGTATCTGTTATCAGCAATATTTTAAAAAGTCTTACGGACCCCTGAAAATCATTACACAACAAGTGTTATTTAAAAGAGTTGAAAGCAAGAAGGGTTTATTTCGTAACACAGCTGCCTTTCTCTGTGGGCCTTTGTGAAAGAACAGGTCTGCTTGACTGTTTGAAGCCACAAAGACTTGGAGAGAAAATAAAAGGAGATTTCACAGTAAATTAAGATAATAGCCAGAGCTGAATATGAAACATGACTGCAATAGAACTGTTTGGACAGGTCAGGCAGTGACGCAACCGGGTCGGATTTATTTACCCAAACTCACAGCCTAATGGGTCAGATGTTAGAACAGAGCGTGTCATGTTAAATTAATGAAACTGCCTGCGAAAGAAACATTGCTGTGCATTTTAGGAATGAGATGGATTAAATACTTAGCTCACTGGGGGCTCCTACTTTTATTCGAAATGCCAAATAAGTTATCAGACTGCATTGCCTAACCTGCTCTGTCTTAGTGCTGTCAAGACGAATGCTAACACACATCAGTCACGACTGAGCAGAACACTGACTGACAGCTGGAGGAGGATGAGATACTTCTTCCGCAGAACAAAATTCTTTTAGTAATCGACTATTTGTTTTGCTTTAATCTTGTGTTGTGTAACAGGATCAGTTTTTATTCATATGCTGCAAGCACTAATCCAAATTAAAGGAACTAAATAAAAGTGTTCAATAAGCTTGAATTAATTGTGTGAAAAAGTTCTCCTCAATTTAATTACATTTTTACAAGACTGATAAACTAAAAAGTTCTCAGTAAATGTTAGCTTTTTAAATATAACTTTTACAAAAAAATCCAATTACTGATTAAGTAAATACTGACTTTATCACTTCAATTGTAAATAATAATAATAAATAATAATATTAAATCAGATGAATTATGTTATTAATATTACAATTTACAATATTGTAAAGCATGCTGTGCACAAATGATAAAAATAAAATAATCAAATACATTCTATATCAGATATATTTTATTGTACATATATAAATTCATATATATTTTTAAAATCAACACCTAAAAAAAAAAAAATTATAAATACGTTAACATAACTCTCTGTTACTCTCGCATGGAATTCAGCAAACACAGACAAGCACAGTATGAAAACTGTAAAAAAGTCCTAATGCTTTTGGCCTGTATATCAACATGTTGTATGAAATGCTGAAATTTAAGAACCAGAACTAACTGTTGTATTACTGGTTTTAAATTAATCAGTGCAAGAGAAATACTAGATCAGCCCTTTGAGAATTAGACAATAACATCTAAAGTGAAATGCAGTTTGTACAATTACACCCACAGAACACATTTCCATGAAGCCTTTTAAAACTTTAAACTTTTTTTTTTTTCAATAGTGCTCCAGGCGCTGGGTGGCAAAGTAAGTAAAAGCTTTTTAATGGGGTTGGGCACATTTGTCAAAGCTTTACAGGATTAAAATGTTTCAAGTGTCTTCCTACATTACTGTCCATCACCCTCAGGCTTTCTCTTCTCTTACTTTTCTTTTAAACACAACACTATCTCTACATCCAGAGTGATCTCATACTTTTCTTGTACATAAAGATTTACTATATATATATATTAGGGCTGTCAAGCGATTAATCACATCCAAAATAAAAATGTATGTTTACATACTATATGTATGTTTACTCTGTATATTTATTACGTACATATAAATACACACATGTATATATTTATAAAAAATAAAATAAAATTATATGTATATATATATATATATATATATATATTTACACTTGTATACAATTTAGATATTTTATAAATCTAAAATATTTTTCCTTAATATATACATGCGTGTATTTATATATACATTATAAATGTGCACAGTACACATAGTACGTAAACATAAACTTTTATTTAGGATGCGATTAATCACGATTAATCATTTGACAGCCCTAATATATATATATAGTGCGAAAGTATTCATACCCCTTCATTTTTTCAAGTTTTGTTATGTTGCAGTCTTATGTTAACTGCTTTAAATTACTTTTTTCCACATCACTCTACACTCCATATACCATATTGACTAAGCACAAAACAGATTTTTTGACAACTTTGCAAAAAATGTATTAAAAATAATACACTGAAATAAGTGCATTGCATAAGTATTCATACCCTTAACACTACTTAGCCGAAGCACCTTTACAGCCTCAAATCTTTTGGGGTATGATGCGACAGTGTTTGGCAATAAGTTGTTATACATTTTAGTGTAATTAGTGTAATTTTAACTGTAAAATATTGTATAAATGCTACAGAAAAAAGTTAATAGGTTATCAGTAAGTTCTCTAGTCAGTCAGCTAGTTTTTCATTTCACAGAGCTCCTTGTTGAAGTAAGTGACAGACAATACAGTGATTCAAATGTCATCACTCTAATCAGGTTTTAGGGCTGTTTGTGTTCTGTGATTTACTAAAATCACTTGGATCAAAGGGATTAAAGCACTGGTCTCAAACTCAATTCCTGGAGGGCCACAGCTCTGCACAGTTTAGCTCCAACCCTAATCAAACACACCTGATCCAGCTAATCAAACTCTTCAGGATTACTAGAAACTTCCAAGCAGGTGTGAGTTGGAGCTGGTTGGAGCTAAACTCTGCAGAGCTGCGGCCCTCCAGGAATTGAGTTTGAGACCTCTGGATTAAAGGGTCACTCCACCCCAAAATGAAAATGTTGTCATTAATCACTTACCCCCATGTAGTTCCAAACCCGTAAAAGCTTTGTCGTCTTCAGAACACAATTTAAGATATTTTGGATGAAAATCGGGAGCTTTGTGGCTGTTCCATTGACTGCCAAGTAAATAACACTATCAAGGCCCAGAAAAGTATGAAAGACGGCGTAAATAGTCTATCTTCCATCAGTGGTTCAACCATACAAAGCTACGAGAATACTTTTTGTACGCAAAGAAAACAAAAATAACGACTTTATTCAACAATTCATCTCCTACGCGTCACCTTAGCGCCATTTTGGAGAATATCCACTGGGCGCAAACAGCATACACTCTGTCCGCTGGTGTCAAAAGTATTCACATTCACATTCATCCAGGAGATCTACCTTCCTGCAGAGTTCAGCTCCAACCCTGATCAAACACAACTGAACCAACTAATTAGGATCTGAAGGAACACTTGATAATTACAGACAGGTGTGTTTGATCAGGGTTGGAACTGAAGTCTGCAGAAGGGTAGATCTCCAGGAACAGGGTTGGGCAGCCCTGGTCTAATGGTTAACGTTTATGCTTCACTTTGTTTCCCTCTTCAACAGGTTTTTTCAGAGAAGATTTCAGACAGAACTAGCTTCTTAGGCCACGGCTCAAGACTTCTTAATTTCACTTTCTCCCTCTGCAAAATAAAATAAAATAAAACAATAGAAGTAGAACTGTTTTTTTTTATTATTATTATTATTTGCAATTTGAACTTCTATTTCAACATCTCTTCATCCCTACCTGTAAAGGTACAGCAACAAAAGAAAAAAATGAGAGAATCCTCTCCTGTTGTTTCGTGAAGCAAAGCTCTCTGATGGGTGTGAATGGTCGTTCCAGAGTTTCTCTGGTGAATCTGTTAGTAGTGGCTGGATGAAGGTTGGACGGGACTCCAGGACTGTGTCTCTGGATTGCGGCCAGGGTGGGAGTAGAGCCAGCAGTCTCAATGACAAACACTAGGCCATCTGTTGAGCTCTCGTACACATGAGAAACTTCCACCAACGATCGTCCTCAGGGTAAAAAAACGACATGAGCACAAGTAGAAATGACAAAGGCAGTTACTTTGGTCGCCTTAGTTTCAGGCGTTATGATATAAGCGGGCATGTCTGGTGACAACGTAATCTCAAAATGGTTTCAGACAGGGTGGAAACCTTGACTGGAGGCACTTCAAGGAGATCGCTTGACTGATTTTAGGTTACCTGTATTGTAAAATAAGTCGCAAAGAAAAAGAATACAAATCCTATCCACACAATATGTAACATTTAGCCTTCAAGACATTGCTATGTTGACTCAAAGGGTTAATAATAAAGAATTAATAGGCATATAATGTAAATACTAAATTATTTTAAAAAGCTTAAAGAAATGTTTAAAAAATGTAGATAGCAGAATAACTGGTATGTTTTTATTTTATGGTTAACAAATAAATACATAAACAAACTGAACCAAGCTAAATCAAAGTGCTTTTCAGACTTTAGATAAAATGCCATTAATTACACTGTAATTATTTTTAAAAGATGTTGTTTTTTTAAAGCACTACATTCCTTATTCCAGGCAATAACACTGACAGTGGGGGTAAACCAGAGTTCATCCACTGATCTTGTCTTTGCCTTATTAAAAATAAAGGCTGCAAGTAATATTAGCTTTCAACAAAACTGCAGTTAAGGCCCTAATGCTTTACAACACTTTGAATTACATCATGTCATATGTCCTGTGGTCATGATTAGGTAAGAGCAGAATGTCTGAATGTCTCACACAGAATGTCACTAATGCCTGTCATATTATCTCGCTTCTCTCCACAGCATCTGTCAGAAGTATTTTTGTAATGTTTTTGGTGACCTCACCATTTCTATAATATAACAGGATCTGTAAAGTATAAAAGCCTGTTATAAAAGTCACCATTGGAATAAGAAATAAAAAAGGTAATTGGGCCTATAACATCATTTTTTTCTTGCAATTCTGAGAAAAACAGATAGAAGATAAAAACAGAATTGTGATATAATATAAATGTAGATAATACTTTTTTAAAAAGTGTCTTGCAATTCCAAGTTTACATCTCACAACTGTTTTTTTCCCTAACCACCACAGAAAAAAAGAACTGTTCATTCTCTTGCAATATACAGTATATGTTGCAATTCTGACTTTTTTCTCAAAAAGAGTGAGGCGGTATAGAAACCCATTTCCGCCACTGAATAAAAAATAATTTTATCTCATAATTGACTTGTTTTGAAGTTTTCATCTCACAATTTGTACTTATTTTCTCAGAATTATATAATACAAACTCGCAATTCTGACTTTTTTTTCTTCTTTTCTTGATATAAACTTGCAGTTGCAAGTTATAAAGTCAGAACTGTGAGAACATAGAATTCTGAGAAATAAAGTTGCAAGATATAAACTCACAGTTATGACTGTTTTTTTCTCACAGTTTTTACTTTTTTCTCAGAATAGCGTAAAACAAACTCGCAATTCAGACTTTTTTCTTGCAGTTCTTATAAATAAAGTTAAAGCTGCAAGATATCAACTCACAATTTTTTTTTTTTTTTTTTTTTGCAATTGTAAGTTTTATCTTTCAGAATTGTATAATACAAACTCACAATTCTGACTTTTTTTCTGGCAAATACAATTCTTTTTTTGTGAGATATAAACTCGCAACTGCGAGTTATAAAGTCCAATTCTGAGAAGAAAAAGATTTATATCTTGCAATTCTGACTTATAACATTTTAAAAGTCACAACTGTGAGATATAAACTGGCAATTCTGAGAAAATAAAGTAACAATTGAGAGATATAAAGTTGCAATTCTGAGGGGAAAAAAAAGAATTTAAAAGAATTTAAGTTTTTATCTTGCAATTCTGACTTTATTTCTCAGAATTGCAACTTTCTCAGGATAATTTTTTTTCAGAATTGCGAGTTTACTTGAATTGACTGAAAACAGTGTGACGCAGCTGACAGAGAACAGCGTACGCTATTTGCGTTCAACGTTCCAAAATGGTTCTAGGGTGACATGGAGGAGACGAATTTTGGAATAAAGTCGTTATTTTTGTTTTCTGTTCGTGCAAAAAGTATTCTTGCTTTGTAAAATTAAGGTTGAACCCCTGATGTCACATGGATTATTTTATCTCCTTGCTACGTTTCTGGACATTGATCGTGTTAATTTTGCTGTCAGAATGCATCAAAAATATCTTCATTTGTGTTCCAAGATGAACAATGCTTTTACAGGTTTGGGACGAAATTCGGAATTTTCATTTTGGAGTGGAGTAACCCTAAGTTTGCAAGTAGGTTTAAGGATCAACAGCGTAATTATAATTACAAAAAATAATTACAGGTGCAATTACATGCACATATTTTTTTAAATGTAAGTACGATGTAAAACATGTATGTACACAATAAGTGCATTGTGTGAAATGATTAATTTTAAGACCACCTAATATAAAATGTGACCAAAAAAAATCTAAACCCGTTTTACACAAATCAGATCATACTTGCTCTAATTTGAACCCAGCTGCAAGCATGTTGGGTAGTATATTATAGTATGGTGCAGTGTGGTATATTATTGTATATAGCACTGTCAATATCAGTGCTCTACATTAAGAAACATGATGAAAAACACAGTGGCTCAATTAGCAGAAAATGTCTAATAATGCTACAAAATGTACAATTAGAATTTAAATACTAAAACCATGTGCTTGTTTTCTGATCCTAGCATTAAATTGATACAGTCGCCATGAAAATCAGGCTTGTCATTTAGTGGAGTCGAGTCTATCATTATTAATTTAGCATTTAAAGCAAGCTAACAGCTTGGCTTTACAGAGCTGGCCTGTCAGAGAATGAAAGCTGAGTTCCCAAATCTGTCAGTGCTAGTTTAGCCACAAAGCTGTTTGAGGCTTAAACCCATATTTTCCATCAAAGACCCCATTGTCACCAAGTTATGATGTCTTTTCCAGAGTCAAAGAATGTTTATGCATGGATGGCAGCCTCACAGAAGAGCAGAATCAGGCGCTTTTCTTGGATGAAAGGAAGTGACTGTGACTAACAGCCATCTGGACGCTGCTGTGTGGCGTGAAAGCTGAGGGGTCCGTTTTGGTTTGTGTCTGTGAGACTGGCCATTCACACACTGATGCAGGATTTCGAAAGGGGAGAGAAATCTAAACGACATGCAGCAGTGGCTGATAGAGATAATAAGGCTGCTTCTAAATCTAGTGAGTCATAAAATAGCAATAAAGTTGCATACCTTTTGGGTATGTGCTGTTTTGTCCTCACCCTCTTGTAGAAGTGTATTGCAATTAATGGAGTGCTTCAGTGAGGAATAGCCTATAAGCTTAAAGATGTTCAGTGCATGTATTACAAGAAGTACAAATTATGAAAATTAAAATAAATATGAGACCAATGAAATGTTATAAAGGAGAAATAAATATATGGATGAATAGCTCACAATTAAACTAGCAAAATGCATTCAAATATTATTTTAAACATTACTTTTCAGGCTAAATATATGTAGACTTTTATTCAATTATAATCCCAATATTTATTTAATTATGCATATGTAATATCATAGAGGCTGTCCCTAAAGAAAAGCATTTTTTTGTATTACTACATTATGCATTAAGGCTGAATATTTTATAATTTCAATACACAGCTGAGGTGACCTGAATAAGATATTTCACATAAAAGGCGTTTACATGTAGTCCACAAGAGAAAATAATAGTTGAATTTATGAAAATGACTCTGTTCAAAAGTTTACATATGCTTGATTCTTAATACTGTGTTCTTACCTGAATGATCCGCTGCTGTTTTTTTGTTGTTGTTTGTTTGTTTGTTTGTTTGCTTGCTGTTTTTTTTTTGGTTTTGTTTTGTTTTGTTTTGTTTTGTTTTGTTTTGTTTAGCAATAGTTGTTCATGAGTCCCTTGTTTGTCCTTAACAGTCTTCGTTCTTCGGAAAATCTTTCAGGTCGCAGAAATTCAGTATTTTTGTATATTTGAAACCTTTCCAACAATGGCTGTATGAGTTTGAGATCCATCCTTTTCACACCAAGGACAACTGAGGGACTCATATGCAACTATTACAGAAGGTTCAAACACTTACTGATGCTCCAGAAGGAAACACAATGCATTAAGAGGAAGGGGTGTAAACTTTTGAAGAATGAAGATTTTTCTTATTTTGCCTAAATATAATTTTTTTTTCCATTTAGTACTGCCCTTCAGAAGCTACAGAAGATACTTACATGTTTCCTAGAAGACAAAATAAGTTACATTTACCCTGATTCCTGATTAAGGCAGAGAGGAAATAGGAGAGGTGTGTTCAGAAAGTTATAACCGAGATGGAATATTATATCTTATATAAAGCGCTTTGATTCACTTTTTCCATTTCCATCTTTAATAGATTTCACACCACTCCCTTACATTACATTACATAACACACAAATTGGTT
Source organism: Cirrhinus molitorella (assembly GCA_033026305.1). Classification (NCBI taxonomy): domain Eukaryota; kingdom Metazoa; phylum Chordata; class Actinopteri; order Cypriniformes; family Cyprinidae; genus Cirrhinus; species Cirrhinus molitorella. The sequence continues at coordinate 25,205,568 of CM065117.1, read as the reverse complement.
CATGCTTTTCGCATATAACTAAGAATAGCCCTCTGAGGTAAACATTTAGTTCCTCCCTAAGACCATATGGTTTGTGTATTCATCACAGTTTAGGTTTACAATTGTGAATGCATGAAATCTTTAAAAAGATTAAAACAGACTCAAGGGAGATCAAAGTTATTGACCTTAGAGAAAATAATGTCTTGGAGTGCATTTGCTAATTTGCTTAGTCACTTTAATCAAACCTCAGTGTGTAAGATGTTTAAATGTTTATAAAAGCACTGTGTCTGTATTTTAATGAAATTGGACTTGAGTTAGAGTAGGTACAAAGACAGATTAAGGCCTTTGTTAAATGTACTCAATTTAAATTCAGTTATGTCATCTCTCAAAAACTTGGTACAATCATGTACAGAATCATTTCATTGAAGTTCATAAGCTACAAGTAAACTGAACTCTGTATTTGAAATAGTATTGTTTCACTAAACGAGTTCAGTTTAACTGTTATAGTTAAATCATAAGTTGATTATTATAAAATTGACTTATTTAAGTGCCATAGCTGGCCAGTATGTGATGACAGGTGCCTGTTTTTATGGTCTCTTAAATCTTTTATTAAACTCATTTGTTTAAAAACAATATATGAGTCATTCAATCATTCACTCAACGATTAACTGTCTTAATGACTGAGTCAATAAATGATTTGCTCATCCCATTTATTCAAATACACTGGTTTATTCAGGCACAACTTAAAGGGATAGTTCACACAAAAATTAAAATTACCACATAATTTACTTACCCTCAGGCCTCGAGTTTATATGATTTTCTATTTTTTAAACAAATACAATTGGAGTTATATATAAAAAAAAATGTTCTGGCTCTTCCAAGCTTTATAATAGCACTGAATGGGTGTTGAGATTTTAAAGTCCGAAAAAGTGCATCCATTTATCATAAATAGTACTCCACATGGAACCGGTGCGTTATTAAAGGCCTTCTGAAGCAAAGTGATGCATTTGTGTAGGAAAAATACTCATATTTAAACAGAGTAATCTCTAGCTTTCGCTAACTGTTGTACACACGTCCACGAGAAAGTAGTGTTACCTTTTTTGTTTTTTATTCATGGGGTAATTTTCATTTTGGGGTAAACTATCCCTTTAAGCGATTAAGTAACTAAATCTTTTTTTTTTTTTTTTTTTTCAAATTCACAATTTGTAACATCAGTAATTAATTATTACAAATAACAGTTTTAGCCTAATTTAGTTGTTAATGTTTATTTTAATACTTTTAAAGAGGGTTCCCTTGCAAATATTAATAGGAAACTCTTGGTCACCCTTCATTTTACCCAAATAAAGATCATGAAGGCATTTTCTGATCTCGGAGCCTCACATGACTCTCATCCTCTCATCGAAGTGATTTAACAGAGTGTTAACTAAGGAATAAATTCTACTTCCTGTACCGGAAAACAATGCATTGAGCACCAGACCATGGATGACTGCTCTTCTGACTTTTCGCCAGCCTCCTTATTCATTCATATCCCCATTACTTGTGTGCAGAATTAAAAGGCCCTATGGGGTAATTTTGGGCCAATTTATCCAGGCATCAATCTTCTTGCCAAAACTATTTTTATTTGTAACTACTCCCCTTTGTACAAAGAAGAAAAGAAACATGGAGCAGGAATGGAATGGAGAAAAACTGATTTCAATTCTCAGTGACCCTCAGCCATTATGCAAAATGTTGATACATTTACACATCATAGAAAGATAAAAGCATTCATTTCCCACTCAAAAGAAAGAGTAAACCTAGATGCTTTTAGTCTGTAATGGCAAACTGTCTTTTGATCTGTGTGGCCCGCATAGGCTGCCAAGGTCATATCTTGGCCTCTTGCATTATGCTTGTCAATCACAGAGAGCCGCAGGCTATCTGAGCTTCGACTTCCTTCACATTTTCTTCAATAGGGAGCATTTGAAGTCAGTAGAAATTGGCATATGGATCCACCAAACCACTGCGGTGAAAATCACAAAGCCCTTTCTGTCCATTCCTCAGACTGACGATTTTATGGACAAAGCTGTCTCATTCAGCTCTTAACTGTACCTGAAAAGGTCCATGAAGATTGCTTTCTGACACTGTAATCACGCTTCTCATCGCACAAATCAATACTGTAACCAGACGGAGATGTGGCTGTTTTAGCGCTTACGACCCTAGGACACTTAACATTCTGCACAGACGTGTGCACACATTATGCTCCCTTATAACTGACTAAATTAATCCTTAGATTATTATCACCTTGACTACTGTCAGTCAGAAGATAACTAGATCACTGGAAGGGAAAAAGCCTACTAGTTTTTTTTTACAAGAATATATAATTATTTGATGTTTGCCTTGTGTAGGTGGAGGTGTTCTTGGACAAAAATGATTCCACCTCCATCAGTCATACACAAAATCATATTGTACTTAAACCTACATTCTGAGCCAGCATGCATAAACAGATTTTAATGGCTCTGCATGACTCATTTGGCTCAGCTGGCTGTCCTGGTAATTGCCAGTATTGTGATATGTGCACTTTATGTTCACTTTGGTGAGAAAGTAAATGGTTTGAACATAAGGATAATGTAAAATACAGTTAGGCCTACACTGACTAGATTGCTACGAAATTGGAAATGTAACAGTTCAGTTAAGACACTGAGGACCTGAACTTCGTGTACCAAATTATAGAATCTCATATTCATCATATGTGACATGTTTAAGGGATAGTTCACCCCCCCTCCCCCCCAACCCCCCAAAAATGATGTCATTAATTACTCACCCTAATGACTAAGAATACAAATGAAGATATTTTTGATGAAATCTGAAAGCTGCCACGCTCAAGTCCCTGAAAGTTAGTAAGAATTAAAATAGTCCATGTGACATCAGTGGTTCAACCTTAATTTTATGATGCTATGAGAATACTTTTTTGTGCATAAAGAAAACAAAAATAATGACTTTTCTTCTGTGTGAGTCTTTGACATGCGTTCACAAGAGTATAAGTGAATGCAACTCAGCGAAAAAGGTGTCTTGTCAGCTACATGCACATACGAAAAACTGCTTAATGTGAGAAAGCTGTTTAAGACATGCATTTGCATTTACATCCACTGTTTTAGCAGCATATTTTTAGCTTGCGTATACATTAAACAGTGTTCTCCACTTCTTTCTGTCATTGTAATTCTCCTATGCACAAGTGAACTCTTCAAAAAACTGTAACAATGCCCCTTATGCCTTTATATGACCATATAAAGCACATTCTCCAGCATAAATTTAGCAGTTTCTTAATCGATTAAACATCATAAAAGATGTTGTCACATTTCATGTTGTTCGGCACATTTTCACTGGGGAAATCCAGTCATATACAACTCAAATCCACATGGCCTGGAATTTTGTGTGAGGGCAGAAGTTTTTCCCGCAGATTTTTTAGTATAGTGTGGGAAATTCACAAGTCTCCAAATCTCTTTAATACGATCAGTGCATTCAAGTCATGTCAGATAAAATGTATTCTGTTCTATCGTTATTTTTGTTTTCTTTGCCCACAAGAAGTATTCTCATAGCTTCATAATATTACGGTTGAACCACTGATCTCATAGACTATTTTATTGATATCTTTACTATGTTTCTGGGCTTTGAACGTGTCAGTTGTGTTACGGTCTATGTAGGGTCAGAAAGCTCTCAGATTCATCAAAAATATCTTAACTTGTGTTCTAAAGATGAATGAAGGACTTATGGGTTTGGAACAACATGAGGGTGAGTAAATAATAACAACATTTTCATTTTTTGGGTGAACTATACCTTTAATTTAATAAAAATATAACACAAGAACACCCCTTTTTTATCCATTTGGCATCAAAACAGTGAAAAAGCGGTATGTAGAAGTCAAGTTTAGAACCAGGTTTTTATTTATATAAAATCGGTTTTCATATAATGAAAAATCTTAATAAATTAATCTGTTTTTTCAAGCTTTTAAAATGGCCTTGTGGGCTCTAGCACCTCAAACAGAACAAGACAGTTAAAGCTCAGAAAATCGATTGAAAATGACTTTCAAAAGCATGACTGCTTTGTAAACTTGATTTCTATAATTCTTGCTGTTGTGTAATAATTCTCATTTTTCTGCCTGACTTTCCATAGGATTCTGCAATCACCTTTGCAGCTGTTGCCTGGAGATATCTTATCTCCAAAAGACCAACACTTCAAACCATAATCCGCACCACCTGACACCCTCTTGACACCCAATGCGGCCACCTATTGTATCTGAATGACAGCTTCCTGCATGTCGAATCTGATCATTTCTCACATGCCCACATGTGTGTACTCCTCACACAAGCTCACACACAGCCTTGGATCGCTTTGTAAGGTCCCAGACCACCGACAAGGGGATACAAAATACAAAAGGTGAGGAAATTGTTGTTTAGATTCCTTTTTTTTTCTAAAAAGAAAGGTCAGTCCCTTCATCGTATAGCTCTTCAAGACTTCACAGACAGCAATCTCTGTGAAGCTAAAAGTGAAATGCAGTTATAGTGAAACCAACAACTGCCATTTGCATTTGAAAGGCTGCGTTTGAGAGAGTAAAGGTGATTTTCCCCCCTACTTTCGTTTGACTCAATGGCCAAAGGGGATAAATATTCTGTGTTGGTACAATAATGTCTGGAAAAAAACGCTGTGCACTTTGTGTCACTCACACATCTGACAGGTGGAGGCAGCAGGCAGACAAGCGCTATAGATCTCCCTCTACAGCATAATTTGATACATCAAAGCTTCTTTGTATGCCAAAATTTATTTTTGCTGCTGAGCATTACTGTTATTCAGTCTGGCTCCAGAATTAAACCCTGTTTTTTGCTTTTAAAATGGAAAAACCACAGGTGAAGCTAAACAAGCTATGACAAAAAAGAAAGGACACATACTGGCAACGTTAAAAGTTAAGCAATAAAATTTTGAATCATTACCACTGTACAGAATGTATTATTCAGTTTATCCATGAAATAAGTAATGAACACCTGAGCAAAAGCCAGCAAAAATGTGTTGTACGTTCCTTTGGATTACACCAGATGCAAGTAAATAGTTATTAAAATCTGATTAAAACAAGGACATGCTTTCTAGCATCACGTAATGATTTGTGATCCCTAGATTTGCAATTAATTAAAAGGTTATTTATATGGTCAAAGGTAAGAAAAGCAGTTTATTGTGTAAATATAATAGCATTTTGTGAGGTAAGTGAATTAAGCTTTAGTTTATGTGCACTTGAAGTGGTTATTCATTGAAATAAACATTCATTTATTATCTCCTGTTTTGCCGAAAGACATTTGATGCCTTACGAAGGAATAATTTGTGTTTTCCCAGATGAAATATGTTTGTTCTCAAGCATTTATCAATGAAAGGATTGCATTCAAAGAATTAAACTTATCTTAATAAAACAAAAAGCAAAAGTAAAAGAATGAAACGTAGAAATGAGAGAAAGATATAGATGGAGCACGAATAGCTCAATGTTCAGATGAATGGAAATGGCCCCGTTTTATGAATGCCACAAAAGAACCAGCCCAGTCTGGGTGAATTGGCTATTCATATAGTGTGAGTTAAGATAGAAATGTTGTATAAGTGCTATAATTTTCAATAGTCGTATTTCCTTGACGTAGGTAAAGAATACACACTGCTGGGTTCATGGTCCATGGTTGTGTATTCTGTAAGTTTAAGAACCCATGTGCAGTTTATTAAATCCAACGTGAACAAATACTAAACAAAAATAAGACTCAAACATGAGCAGACTTGACCATGAGCATGAACAGGCTTGACCAAAACTGACAATGACAGCAGCACTACCACTAACATGGCAAACAAGAGGGTTTTATACTGCTATTGGAAATTTTTCATTTCCCAACTTATGATTATGAGCTTGTTGCATTCAAGTGCTTTGCTGTCCAAAAGAAAGAAACAATGTAACATTCTATTGGTTGATAACCATAAACATTTACTGCGCTAGATAGTCAGCTTGCTAACAGTTCTGGAATTTAGGACAAATACATGCTTATTTCACTGTTTATAAAACACACAACATGGTTAAAATAATTGTTCTTACAGGCACTACTTTAATGACAAGTCGATGTAGTTGTTGTAAAAAAAAATGAGGGCACAGAAGAAACTCATCAACATACGACATCCTTTGGGGAACATTGAAAAAATATAAATTTGGCATTGTGTTCTATCATATAGCCTGTAAAAAAATATTTGTTGAGTCAGCTTAAAATAATTTGTTACCTTAACATTTTACATTCAGTCATCTCGAAAAATGTTTAGTCAACTTGAAATGTTACGTTTTATTAAGTGACAACTTAAACATTTGAGTTTAAGGCAGGCGAGTATCAAACTATTATTTTAGTTAAGTCAACTCGAATATCTAAGTTGTCACTTAACATTTTAACTTGAATAAACTTACTTGAGTTGACTGAACTTAAAATTTTAAGGCAGCAGGTACAAATTATTTTAAGGTGACTCAACAATTTTTTTTTTTTTTTTTTTTTCAATTTACCTATCTTTTGAGGCTGGTTATTTGTCACCTATGTTATTGATTTAATATTGATACTGAGGTATTACATTCTGGTATTGTACCAAAACCAAAATTATGGTATTGAGCAATCCCTAGTACTGAGTAAAGATTGAAGTGGGAAAAAAAAATAATTTAAAGCAGTTTAACATAAGGCTGTAACATAGCACCCTAGACTAAACAACAAAGAGCAAATTATCACAGTACAATATTTTGCACTAGGTTAGAAAAGGTTGCTTTGCTTCATTTTATGAGTTTTGTGTGTGTTTCACGGGAAGTTCTTGTCTTGGCAGGAGCAGCCCTTAAATTGGCTTTGCTTTCACAAGTTGTCTGTAATGTGTTCCAAGCGTCAATATAAACTTTGTCTCCCTCTCTTTCCTGATGGATTCACTTCATTACTGAAAGGAAGTGGTCACTTTAAAATAGTGTAGTTGTTCAGTAACCTTTAAACAGCAGCTCCCATAAGCTTCTAGGCTGAGCTGCTTCTATTTCTTCCACAAAAGCAATGGTTTTGTAGATGTTTTTGAGAGATTCACACAGTACAACAGCGCAGAGGGAAGTGAAGCAGTCATCATTATCCAGCAATGAGCCGGTGCGGATGACCTTTTAAATATGTGCAGGCGGAGATTAATTCATATGTCAGAGGAGAAAGCAAAAGAGGGTTTCGAAACCCCAAGCTAGATTACACAGACATGTGTGAAGGTGAGCGTCTCATGTTGTGCTGAGCTTCCTTTTCAAAGCAAAATATTTGAATATCAGCCTGAAGCCAAATGAATAGCTTATATTTGATGATAGCGCTACATATTTCCATCAATAAAAGACTCTAGTCGTGAATTTTATTTCAAGCATCATGCACTATCCATTATTAAATATAGAAAATAAATAAGAGAATTCTTTTAAAATTCCTTTTAATGAATGAATGATCTGCCATCATTTACTTGCCTCATTCCAAATTTGCATGATTTTCTTTTTTCTGTGGATTCAAAAGAAGACTGGAAAAAAATTGAACCACACTGACTTTTCTTGTAAGGAAGGAAAGAAAGAAAGAAAGAAATCCTGATGAAAAATCTAAAGAATTTGGGGGAATTTGGAACTGTCCCTTTAAGTAAGTAGAATGTGGTTATTTATTTGTGTATTTTAGCATAAATTTCCTATTAATGTTATTCACAACATACAGAGCATTTCCAAAAACATCACAAGATATTACGATGTTATAAGATAATTAAGATAATTGATACAGTTGAGGTCAAAAGTTTACATACACCTTGCAGAATCTGCAAAATGTTAATTATTTGACTAAAACAATCGTGATCATACATCTTTTTTTAAATATTATAAGTAGCTGAAATAAGCACAAATTTCAGGGCATGTCAACACTCCTCAAGGGCCCCAAAATCACCTCAGACCCCAGAGGGTTAATACTGACCCGAATAAGATGTTTACATGTAGTCCACAAGAGAAAATAATAGTTGAATTAATAAAAACGACCCCGTTTAAAAGTTTACTGACACCGTTACCTCAGTGATCCACAGCTGTGTTTTTTTGTTTATGATAGCAGGTTTATGAGTACCTTGTTTTTCTGCCTGCTGTTCTTTAGAAAAGTCCCACAATTTTTTTGGTTTTTCAGCATTTTTGTTCAACCCTTTCCAACAATAACTATATGATTTTGAGACTGAGGGACTCATATGCAACTATTGCAGAAAGTTCAAACACTCTCTGATGCTTTAGAAGGAAACATGATCGATTAAAAGCCATGGGGTGAAAACTTTTTGAATTTTGATGATCAGGTTGAATTTAACTTATTTTGTCTTCTGGGAAACGAGTAAGTATCTTTTGTAACTTCTGAAGGGCAGTTCCAAATGAAGAAAAGATGGTATTTAGGAAAATAAGAAAAATGTACACATATTGTTCAAAAGTTTACACCCCTGGCTCTTAATGCATCGTTTTTTTCTTCTGGAGCATCAGTGAACATTTGAACCTTCTGTAATAGTTGCATATGAGTCCCTCAGTTGTCCTCAGTGTGAAAAGATGGATCTCAAAATCATACAGTCATTGTTGGAAAGGGTTCAAATACATAAAAATGCAGAAGAACAGCGAGCAGTTTAGCTGTTCAGGACAAACAAGGGACTCACGAACAACTATCACTAAAAAACACACACACACACACACACACACAGCTGTGGATAATTCAGGTAACGACAGTATTTTGAATCAAGCGTTTGTAAACTTTTGAATAGAAACTTTTATAAATTATTAAAACTATAATTTTCTCTTGTGGACTATGTGTAACTCTTTTATGTAACATATCTTATTAAGGTCAGTAATAAATAAAAAATAACATGCATTTTGTATGATCCCTCTTATTTTGGTAAAATAATTAACTTATTTTGCAGATTCTGCAGGGTGTATATAAACTTTTGACATTCAACTGTAAGCTGAATATCTAAAATTGTATTTTGATGGAATAGAAGGAGAGTGAAGAGGAATTTATTAATAAAAGGAATAGATTCCCCCCCCCCCCCCCCCCTTATGTTATAGACCAAAGTGGAAAAACACATTTCCAGCATGCTTTAAATGACCCAAAATGGATATAATAAACACAACAAGGACTTACAAGATGTTAACATAAACAGAACACTTCCATTTTTCACTCCCACTGGCCATTTTTGATTGTGAAATTAACAGTTACTCTACTGTGTGACTGTTTTGAATTTACTTTAATTGCAATTCAATAAATCCATCATGTAATTTCAAATCAATTTCCAATTCAACATCCTATGTGACAAAGTCAATTTAAACTCATACTCATGAATGTAAAAGCAGCCAATTCAAGCCTAACAACTGCAGTCATTATTTCCTACATCTGTGCTTTTTGGATAAACGCCACCTCTAACCTTCGCATTCTCCAAAGAGCCTCTCACACAATCAGTGTCAGCTATGGATTCAACTCTTGGAGCATAAGACCTAAATCCACTTCAAACAGGCCTTATTCCAGCACAAACATAATATCACACACTCACACACACGCTTCTCCGCCAAACACAAGACACGACTGTAAGAGTGTTCTGTTCCCTCCATTCTGTCTGTGTATTCATGTGTCTCTACTTAAATGAAAAGCATGTTCCTTTCCATCTGACCCTTTCAGCCTTTATCTATCATAGACGTGCCCCCCTGCAAAGCCTATACATAGGTGTTCCCTGTGAACTGTGCCCTGGGACGTGAGCGAAGACCAGTGAGCAGCGAGGCGACGACTGAATAGACATAACCGCATGCCTTCTACGTGACTGAGCATATTGTTTTGTGTTTATATTGCATATCCATCTCAGGACCTACTGTGCCATTGCTTGTGCTCCTCCTGCTATTCATAGATGTTCCTGATTGAAAAGCCAGTCTCTCTGAATTTTCTGTGATTTCTGCATCAATTCTAAATCTGCTGTTTTGGTGCACAAAGCGCTTTCAGTGTGTCAAATGTTTTAAAGGTATAGCTGTCATCATTTATGTCATTCTGATGCCACACTATCATTTTCTTTCATCTGTGGAATACAAAAGGAAATGCTATAGGCTGAATGTCTGAGCTTCTGATTTCCATGTGATGACAGTGGATGATGATTTATTCTGCCAAGCTCCAAATGCACAAAAGAACAGCATGATAGTATCATAAAAGTATCCATATGACTCATACATGGTGTTCCAAGTCTTTTGAAGCCATAACTTTGTGCAGGACTAAAATTTAAATATCTGTTTTGAATGTATTTTCTAACTTGGTATGATCCTTCTTTGTACTTGTAGAGCTTAGCAGTAAAAAACACCATCCAGTGTTTGCAAAAGAGCAAAAATATGACTCATTTTACATTACTTTTTGTTTTGTTTTGTTTTGTTTTTACATATTTTCTACCTGATCTCATGAAGAAATGAACTTTTAAGATGTGAAATACATACCAATAAGTACATATCACTTTCCAACAGAAAAGAACACTAGAGGCAGTAAAACAGCGAGCACTTGTAATCGTTTTTGTACACATAGCGTCACTCAACGGACATTTCAAGCCAGAACTGCGGTGACATGTACAAAATCACATAAAACGTCCAATATGTATGTTCATCTGTTCTGGGGGAGAAAAAAAAACACTCTTTTAGCACCACTCAGTGGACATATTACATCAAATATGTTACCAAATGTTCATGACAGTACGTATTTCACGTCTTACGAGGAAGTTATCACTGGTACGTTTTCATAATGAGGTCAGGTTGCATGTTTAACAAATATACTATTAATTTTCTGTTATTATAGGTTTTTTATACATTTATTATAGATTTGTTACAATTTTTGAATGACCTATTATACATTAAGTTTTTGTTGAAATGTTCGTAATGTTGTTGTGCTTTTGTACATTTTCTTATTTATTCTATTTATATTTAGCTTTGATTTATTTTTACAATTATTTCAGTTTAGTTTTATAAAAATTTAAGCTTATTTTATTTCAGTTAGTTGGCTAAGCAACATTTCTAATATTTAAGTTCTTTAACTAATAGTTCCATTTTATTTCAGGTCAACTGCCAATTTTAATAGCTTTAGTTTAACAACAACAATTCTTATTTCTTTATTTGAAAATTGTGTGATCTGATTCAATTGTGATTCACAAGCTTGTGATTTGACGAACTGATTTGTATACAAATGCTTGAATTACACTCAATTAAGTTTTAATAATAATAACATTACAATTACATAATTATATTTGTACTCCAATTTGTTTTATATATATATATATATAAACATTTAAATGGTAACTGTCATAAAAACTTGACAGATTTATTCAAACATTAAGAGGAGATGATCAGTTCATGTGCTCTTAAACTAAGGTGCTACAGCGTTCGGTCACTCCACATTAAAGATTGCCAAAACAGCATTTATTGTTTGAATACTGTAATAAAATGGACAGAATTTGTTTCATATCAAAGTAACAAAGCACAAAGCTTATTGCGATTTGTTGGATGGGATGTGCACTACAATGTTCCATTTATTAAAGGAACACTCCACTTTTTTGAAAATAGGCTCATTTTCCAAGTCCCCTAAAGTTAAACAGATGAGTTTTACCGTTTTTGAATCCATTCAGCCGATCTCCGGGTCTGCTGTTAGCACTAAATGACCAAAGATTTTCAACATTTTTGCTGCCGTATCACAGGTGCAGCAGGCGCAATGATGAGAGTATAGTTCCTATCCATATCAGCCTAGAAAATCGCAACTTTTCATTTTCTGTCAGTCTTAGGACACAATGTAACTACAGAAGAGTCAAGTTTTAAATAGAAAAAATATTGAAAATCTTTGGTCATTTTTAAACAAGATGCTAAATGTCTAATCAGATTCAATGATTTATGCTAAGCTATGCTAAATGTGCTAATGGCAGACCTGGAGATCAACTGAATGGATCAAAAACGGTAAAACTCATCTGTTTAACTGTAGGGGGGTTGGAAAATGAGTCTATTTTTAAAAAAAAGTGGAGTGTTCCTTTAAGTGAAAACAGGCTAGACTAATGGATTCTTGGGATTTAAGAATGGATGTTGTTGCATAAAAATGAGAATCAATTTAAATCAAGAAATCAATATTTTTTTATCTAGCCCTAGAGAATTAAGTGTACATTTAAGTAAGATAATAAATACAAACATTTAAGTAGGCCTAAATAAGTTAATAAAACGTCTTGATAATTCAGCATCATTTAAAAGGAATCTGAGCCATCTGCATTTTAACATGAGCTGTTCACAACATGCTTTTCAGAGACATTTATTGGTCAATGGGAGGTTTAAGTTATAATATTTCATCCGTTTATACACTGCGAGAAAAAAAGTTCATAAAAAATAGAAAGCTGTACTGTAATTTTCTGCCAGGACATTATCCTTTAAGTACACATGTTCCCTTTAACCCTAAAACACAGGGTAACACACGTGTGAACAATTGTCATATTAACACAGTACATTGGGCCATATTTTTAAAGACACTTTAGAAGTGTTAGTGTCAGTCTTGCATGAAATCAAAGCTCTGCTTCTTCCTTGTAGTTGACCTGCACTTAACAGAGGGCTTTGTTTGCATAAATCCTTTCATTCATCTCTAGCAAGCTGAAATTTGTATCACAGGCTTGTGACAAAACAAGACGATTTCCACTATCGCCTCCTTACAGCAGTCAAAGCACGCACCTGTGTCCTCTTTTCTTGTTTCCATCTGGGTCTATTCACAGAGGGAAGAAAATGCCTTTTTAATGACTGACTCACTTCAGTATGTCATAAAGGTCAAGGATACTGCAGGTATTCACAGCAGCACTTGCTTCACGGTACATTGTTCCTTAAACAAATCTCCACGGCTTTTAATCAAAGATGCCAATCACTCTGAATTCTCAAGACTGGTTTCAACTCATAGTTAACGATATTACGATTAACAAGAAGTGTAACTTAAGTGTCTTGCCAAAACAAGCTCCTTGTTGTATCAGGAGCCTGATAGCTTAGCTGAATGAAACTATACTTAACCCGCTGCTGCAGGATCAAGATGTAAATCTTGCTGAAACTAGATTTGTTTCAGATTTGTCCTCCTCAGGTTGCTTGGCAGTTGTTTTTAAACACTTTTATTAGTGGATTATGGCCACCTCATCACCAAAATTTACTAGCCTATAATTGCTCATTGTTTTCCAGATATCCTGCCAGTATCCTAAAATAAAAAGCAGGATGTTCTTGCATCAGGAAACAAGAAAACGTCTTCTAACATCAAAAATCTATTTCTTCTTTTACTGAATTCAGTCAGATGGTTCAGTTATTTCAACTGATTATGGATTATAGACTGGTATTTTGGCCAGTATTTCACAAGATGTTAAGTGATGGACTGGAGTTGTGCTGTTTGTACTCTCATTTTGAAGGCACCATTCACTGCAGAATATCTATTGACAAAAATGGTATTTCTCCAAATGTCCAAAATAATTTTTTATCAAACTATATTTCTTTAAATATTTGGCCTGTAACTGGTCTATGTTAGATTATACAGCTACTGTCATGGTTTATAATTATGTTATCCCTGCTTCAGGGATTAGAGTTGGGATTTTTTTTTCCAGTTGTTTTCATCAAAAACCTCATCAGCTACACATTCGGCGGCCTCTGAGACACTGAATACAGATATCTGACAGCTAAAGGTCACTACAATGTCTGCACTAAACCCAGAGGATAGGCTGAGAATAGAATATTATGAAATCTAATGAAATATGTCAAACATCAAACACTACAAAGACAGTTGGAACTATCTGGGACATTTTTCCCCGGTTCTGGTTAATGTCACTCCCTGGCATCTTCCCAATTCAGCTTCAGTATTTCACAGTGAATGACAAATATATTATAACAGTTCATTTCAGACACGCTGCCAGTCTGCGTATCAGTGACGAGGGTTTAAGTGGCGACATGTGATTCGTTTTATGAGTGAATCGCTTCGTTCATTCACTCAAACGATTCATTAAAAAAATGACATTCCAAGTGACTGTCTATTCATATGTGAGTATATCACTAAATTTACACAACCAGTTTGTTCAAAATATGATTCATCGTGCCTCAAAATATGATATATATTGCACCACTGCTGTGTCAACTACAAACATTTCTGCTGGCAAGAAAAAAATTAACAAAGTAACTGGCAATAAATAAATAAAACCCATTCAGCTCAATTACTTGTCATGTTAGACACACACTATACGTTAACATGTCAGCCACTGAGACATGAATATTTCATGCTGTAACTATCCATTGATTTAGTGAATAGTGTCAGGTTCTTCCCTCTTGACTAAAATAAACATAACTTTATGTGTAACAGCACTACTGCACTTCTGTCTTTTGCCCTTGAGTAAGGCACTTAACACCAGGCTGCTCGAGGGGAAGACTGTCCCTGCAATTAACGTACCACAAGTCACTTTAAATGAAAAGCATCTGCTAAGTGACAAGGAACTAACTTGCACTGTTTGTGAGCCTGGTTCGGGTGAATGATGTTTAGAAAAGGGGTCAATACATCTTAGAGAGACTTGGGATTTTATCTAAGCCCCTGCTCCATTCATTCCTGATGCAAGAGCAGAGATTATGTACAAACAGTTGCAATCATAAATTGACAAAGACTTTGCGGAATTTGCTAAATAATTGTATCAAATTAAGAGGGGTCACTGGCCTACTATTATGAATAAGCTGTTAAATATATACATAGGTGCCTATACTTGATTGACCAACCCAGCAATCGATTCAGTCATCTGTTGAAAGCAATTTGTAACACCGACACTTGTGAAAGAATAGCTCATTCACTATTTCAACTGATAATAAAGGTTGAAATGCAGATAGAGGCGAGATTATGGGTAATTAAGGCTGGCGTATGTTAAATGTGAGCGCTGTGAAATCCAGAGGAGGAGGGGCAGTGTGGGATGCCAGGCTCTGAGGCCGTCAAGGGCGATTATTGGGTGCTGGGAGAGATGCTGTCCTTTCCAATTAAGCAGAGCTGCTGTCGACAGGGGTGAGAGACTTCTGGAGAAAATAAGACCCAGGGAGACAGCAGTGAGATGTGGAGAGTGGAAGAAAGATGCCAAATATGTTGGAAAAGGGGTTTTCATGACAGAATGTGATAGGAGCCGAGGTCCAACGGGGGATCCTGGATAGTCTTCTCAGATTTAATTAGCGTCCGTATCAACAACTGATGGGGGCTACCCATCAGTGGCCAAGCTTTCAACCAACAAACCCACCATGAAATTAACTTGTTCACATTTGTGTCTCTAATTTGCTTCTCGGTGACAGTTTCTGTGAGTTGCTTCTTACTGAACTTTTTGTACTTCAACTCATGTCACACGTCAAAGGCATATGAAGTGTAGTAGCCTATTGTTAACAGGGATACAGCTGATGATGACAAAATTAGGTATATGTACGTAAGTTAAAATATTAAAAAAAAAATATATATATATAATATAATAAAATATAATACATATATATATATATATATATATATATATATATATATATATAAAATATAATAAAAAAGTAATAAAAAAAATATTGACCAAACTTCCATTATTTAAAATTTCTCATCATTGTAGCTGCTATACTATTTAGATGTAGTACCCTCGTTCTATGTTCTACATTCTATTAACATTTTGCTAACATGAAAATATAATCTCTAAATGTTCTCTGAATGTTTATAACCTCCAGTTTTGTCTTAAATATGTTTTCTTTTTTTTCTGCTAACACTTTAGGAACATTATTAAAAACCAGATAACTATGAATAAATGTTCTGTTAACAATACTGGAAGAATGTTTCTTCAGAAGTTTGAAGCTACATCTACATTAATTCAGATACATTTGAAAATTGTGTTTTCGTGTTTAAAACACTCTCTGTTCACACTAACATTTTCAAGCATTTTCCAAAAGTCTCTTCTCATCCACACGGAAATGCCGGTAAATGTCACATTTACAGCTTCAAAAAAGCTCACTGAGAAGGAACAGATGGAATGATTTTTCTGACAGGATCAATTTATTTATGAAAATATCTCATCATTCACTGCTGCATCCAGGTTATACTCATCCACCATTATATGTATGAACTAAAACACAACGGCCCTCTTATAACAGGCTCAATACCAGTATAAACATAGGTATCTATTGGTACAATATGTGTCACATGACTGAACATGCGTCATTTACAGTGGGTACGGAAAGTATTCAGACCCCCTTCAATTTTTCACTCTTTGTTATATTGTAGCCATTTACTAAAATCATTTAAGTTCATTTTTTCCTCATTAATGTACACACAGCACCCCATATTGACAGAAAAACACAGAATTATTGAATTTTTTGCAGATTTATTAAAAAAGAAAAACTGAAATATCACATGGTCCTAAGTATTCAGACCCTTTGCTGTGACACTCATATATTTAATTTAGGTGCTGTCCATTTCTTCTGATCATCCTTGAGATGGTTCTACACCTTCATTTGAGTCCAGCTGTGTTTGATTATACTGACTGGACTTGATTAGGAAAGCCACACACCTGTCTATATAAGACCTTACAGCTCACAGTGCATGTCAGAGCAAATGAGAATCATAAGGTCAAAGGAACAGACTGAAGGACACCTGAAGGACTCCAAGATGGTGAGAAATAAGATTCTCTGGTCTGATGAGACCAACTTTTTGGCCTTAATTGTAAGCGGTATGTGTGGAGAAAACCAGGCACTGCTCATCACCTGTCCAATACAGTCCCAACAGTGAAGCATGGTGGTGGCAGCATCATGCTGTGGGGGTGTTTTTCAGCTGCAGGGACAGGACGACTGTTTGCAATCGAGGGAAAGATGAATGCGGCCAAGTACAGGGATATCCTGGACAAAAACCTTCTCCAGAGTGCTCAGGACCTCAGACTGGGCCGAAGGTTCACCTTCCAACAAGACAATGACCCTAAGCACACAGCTAAAATAACGAAGGAGTGGCTTCACAACAACTCTGTGACTGTTCTTGAATGGCCCAGCCAGAGCCCTGACTTAAACCCAATTGAGCATCTCTGGAGAGACCTGAAAATGGCTGTCCACCAACGTTTACCATCCAACCTGACAGAAGTGGAGAGGATCGGCAAGGAGGAATGGCAGAGGATTTCCAAATCCAGGTGTGAAAAACTTTCCCAAAAACTTTCCCAAAAAGACTCATGGCTGTATTAGATCAAAAGGGTGCTTCTACTAAATACTGAGCAAAGGGTCTGAATACTTGTGGTTTGTCTTTTTTAATAAATCTGCAAAAATGGCAACAATTCTGTGTTTTTCTGTCAATATGGGGTGCTGTGTGTACATTAATGAGGAAAAAAAATGAACTTAAATGATTTTAGCAAATGGCTGCAATATAACAAATAGCGAAAAATTTAAGGGGGTCTGAATACTTTGTCTGAATACATACTCACTGTATGTTTCAAAAGCCTCAGTTTTCACCATCTACACTATCACATGAAAATGCCTGGTTTTCCAGTAAATCCTTCTCAAACTATATCCCAGGTAACAGGGAACATTCTCAACATGTTTTCTCACAAGGTTCTCTCAGGCCTTGTCCACACTATTATGTTTATGTTTGAAAATGCATCTTTTTCTTTTGCATTTTTGGTTTTTGAAAATGCTCTTCAAAGTGGATAAATTTGAAAATGCCATTTTCATGTGATAGTGTAGATAAACTGAGGCTTTTGAAACATACAGTAAGTACGGAAAGTATTCAGACCCCCTTAAATTTTTCACTATTTGTTATATTGCAGCCATTATGAAATTTGTTATATTGCAGCCATTATGAAAATAACAGATCGTTTTACTAGATACGACCCTTCTTCCTTGGCTGGGATCATTTAGAATCACATTTGGGATCGTTTGAAGCCACATTTAAACTGAATTTTGGAAGTTTGAACTGAGGGCACCAAAGAAGTCCATTACATGGATAAAAATCCTGAAATGTTTTCTTAAACAAAAAAAAAAAAAATTCTTTACAAAAGACATGAACATCTTGGATGACAAGGGGGTGAGTACATTATCTGTACATTTTTCTTCTGGAAGTGGACTTCTTTAAAAATATGTTCCCATTATGTATAAAAACATTATTTTGGAATGATTTCTGAATATTCAAAACATCCAGTATTTAAATGGTTTATTTCATTTCGAAACCATTAAAGGAATGTTTCTTTTCTCTGAACATTACAAAACAAGCCGTTCAGTGTTGTCATTTCATTTTCTATATGAAATGCACATTATGGAAAACAAAGTTACTTAGTATTGATATTTTGTAACAGCATATGTGAGATAAAGTCACTAACAGTAAATAGTTTGAACTGTCACAGACCTCAAGACTGGGTCCATAAAAACATCCTGATATCAGAAGACAACAAGTTACTAAACATGACAAGGAAATGATTACCAAAAATATAAATAAAATGAAAACCCAAACAATTTGACCATATTAATTATTCATGCCTTAGTGCATGCTGGAGAAAATGCCTATTTGTAGTATGTAAATAAATAAGTAAATAAATACATAATTGGTTTACATTAAACCAATTCCTATTGTTGTTGGTTCAAATGATCTAAATAGATAAATAAGTAAATAATCATAGTTCACTGTAATTAACAATAAGAACCGAGAAGTGAGAAGTGCCAGTGCCTAGAAGTTTTCTTGAATTCCTTCAAAAATAACTTTCCAAGAACAGCTTATATTCACTGGAGATGCTGAAATACTTTTTAATGATGTGGAAAAGTATCATGGACATGAAAGTCTGTTACTTGGAAAAAATGTCAACACATTCTATGAAAACTGTGTGGAGGGAGTTATGCAAGATGTGAGTATAACTGAGTCCAGCCACATCTTGTCAACTCAGTATGTGTTAAATCAACACGGGAGGATACTCTGCTGTCATTACATTACCAGCCACAATTTAAATTGTCAATCACGGTTACATTTGCAAAACCACTGAGATATAGCACAGCCAAGCGGTAAAGGTAATAGCATTATATTAGGAGCATATGAGGCCATTTGTTTCCATTCATCAATCCATCCATTCTCCAGACTTTTGTCCTATCTATCTATCTATCTATCTATCTATATCATCTATAGACAGTTGTTTTTCTTCTTGTAGCTCTTTTTTTCTGACAGAACACCTGCTTTTTTATATATTTTTATAAATAATTATTCTTTTATGTCAGTAACAGAGCATAAGACTTGTCTGACTTTTCAGATCCCTGTTAGCTTTCTTCCACAAAGTTATTGCTAGTCTTCAAATTAATATTGTATATGGTAATAAAATAGAACAAAGCTGTTTCCACGCTTTGATCATACAGTGAACATTATGATTGCCCTTGAAAACATAGGGGAAAAATAAAAATAAGAGAAATTAAAATGCCAAACATTAAAACAGAGAACCCAAAACAACAAAAAGTAAAATAAATAAATAATACACCTTTCTATACGTTAGCTTATACTCACGTCATGATATGTTGAAAATAATATGTACTGCTTGTGGAAAGCATATTGCAAGCAGCAGATGTTGTATATTAAACATTTAACAAAAATAGACAGTAAAGTCAAAGGGCTCACTTGAAATATTATATGCAATAGATTGAAAGTCACGTTTTAATAATGTAAGAACTCTTTATTTAAAACGTTTTGAAATTCTCAGTGAAGAAAACAAATGGAAAACAGTTAACCAAGGTCAATTTCACAACCTAGTTGAAAAACATGGTGTGCTGTATATAGCCAAAAATATGTTCTTGTCTGTCTTAGCCTTGACGCATGTGGGTGTTTTTTGTTTTGTTTTGTTTTTGATTTTTTGGGGGGGGGTTTTGAGTTTTGTAGTCTTCATCAGTGCCATGTACTACATTAACTATACATTCAGTTTCTGTAAAAATTACATTTGTGCACAGCAAAGTGCTCACTGTGCTTCTTTCTTCTCAAAGAAAGCGTCACAAAATGGAGCTGAGCCTCAGTTCTGTGGCCAGTGTTCTCTAACTTCCAGTATGCAATCTGCTCAAATGTCTTTTCAGACAGACTTTTAGTAATTTTTCCTTGGCTTTCCGCTTAACATTGGCTGACATCTAAAAGCCGTCTGGCTCCACACACTCACAGGTATTCTTCCTGAATGACAATTGTACACGCCCAGCATGGTGTGTCAACCAAGGGACACTACTGAATAAAGCCGATTCAAAGCTCTTGTGAAAGTGCCAGAAGCTTTCAGACGGAGAACAGCATAAGCTGGATGTGGGGACATAACCAGCAGAGATAAAGAGGCACTCTTACCCCTTTTCCACTGAGTAACTGGTGTTCAATCTGGCACCGTTCCACACCTCTCCACTGAAGAAAAGGTGATTCTGTGAGGAAAAATGATTCTGGTGCTATAAATGACTCAATGTCCACTGAGCACTGACTCTGACACCAGTAACATTGTGGTGGAAAAAGATTATATTTTCTTTCATTTTTGGCTGTGAATAACTACTATATAAAATCTTTTGAACTTTCTATTCATCAAAGAATTTTTAAAAATGTACCACAAAAACATTGATAATAATTTAGTTTTTGTGTTGTTGTTTTCTGAGCAGCAAATCAGCATATTGGAATGATTTCTGAAGGATCATGCGACACCGAAGACTGGAATATGATGCTGAAAATTCAGCTTTTCATCACAGGAAAAATTATGCTTTAAATAACATTATATCAGATAAGAGTTATTTTAAATTGCTAAACAGTTTTTACTGTATTTCTGATTCTGACTGACTTTTTCTTCCTCGCAATTCTGACTTGTTTTTAAAATTACAATTCTGAGAAAAAAAGCCACAATTTAGAGATGACTTTCTTTCTCAGAGCTGGGAGTTTAAATCTCACAATTTTATAACTTTATAAATTGCAACTGCAAGTTTATATCACACAATTCTGGGGGGAAAAAGTCAGAGCTGCGAGTTTCTTTGTCACAATTCTGACTTAATTTCTCAGAATTGCGTGATAAAAGTCACAATTAGTGATGTAAACAGGCATAGTTTACTGTCACTTTTGATCAGTTTAATGCATCTTGCTGAATAAATGCATTTCTTTCTTTCTTTTTTTAATCCTTTATGCTAATTTTTAGAGCTTGACAGAGACGGGTACCCATCCACTTACATCATACAAAAGAAAACAGATCACAAATTCTTCCTAACGTGTTCCAGAGAGGAAAGAAAGTCATTCAGATTTGGTATGACATGAGGGTCAAGTAATAAAGGACTTTTCATTTTTGAGTGAATTAATCCATTAAAATATGTGCAGAAGGATCATTCTGAGTATCAGTGTAGCTCTGGAACTCATTCCATTTTAGTGCATCCAACTGGAATGATGAATCCAATGAATTCAATAATGATTTACAATGTGAACTATAAGATAAGGCTAAAAAGTAATTATCTCAGAAAATCTCCTGACTTCACTAAACTGAAAAACACTGTCCAACATAGAGCCTTCTGCTCCTGCTATTAGCAGACCTACCTAACCTACTTCTGTCTTGTGTCCAGTATTTATTACAATCACTCCTACATCCTTGAACTAATAACCTATTTTAAAAGCCAAACGCAAGGGCGAATTTGAGGTTGCTTCACTTTCACCTCTAACTTGAATACAAAATCTAATGATTCTTGCACCCACTTTGACCTATTTTTCCTCTAACTGGGCCACCATGAGGCTTTCTATACATTACTTCAGCTAAAAACAGTATAATGCACAAGGATAGTCTTTCCACTTTTGTGTGTTTGTAGACCAGTGAAACTCCCTCTGTATTCTTCTAATAAAAATCAACCTATAAGTAGACCAGACCTTCTTTGTCACTATTTTACTGACATAATATGTAAAACCGGGTGCTGTTTGACAGAAAAAGAGAGGTATATATGTCACTGCATTCTTCATCATCAAACTGAGGATCCCATGAGCATTCATTCTCTTCCAAATTTTAACCTTTACCATAACATAAAAACGTCAAACGCTGATCTGAACTGTGTAAGAGATTCACCTGCGTCCTACTTATTTATGAAAGACATAAGGAGAACAGAAAAAGAAGAGACACTTTTTACTAACAGCACAAAACTTTCATTGGAAATGCAGCACAATAATAAAATAACATGGGAGGAATTCACTGTTTAGAACGTTTTAGGTCCCAGTACAAAGGTAATAATGCAATCGTGTCCACAAAATCAAAAAATATTTTGGAAAATATTCTATAATTAACATAATTTACATGAAAGATGTGGATTTAATTTACATATACAACAATGCTTATACTGAATGCGCACAATTGAGGTCAAAAGTTTACATCCCCCTTTCAGAATCTGCAAAATGTTAAGTATTTTACCAAAATAAGAGGGATCATACAAAATGCATGTTATTGTTTATACTGACCTGAATAAGATATTTCACATAAAAGACGTTTACATATATTCACAAAAACACAGCTGCGGATCATTCAGGTAAGAACACAATTTTAAGAATCAAGGGGATGTAAACTTTTGAACGGGGTGATTTTTATAAATTCAACTACTATTTTCTCTTGTGGACTATATGTAAACATCTTTTACGTGAAATATCTTTTTCAGGTCAGTATTAAATAAACAACAACATGCATTTTATATGATCTCTTATTTTTGGTAATATTTTGCTGATTCTGAAAAGGGGGTGTAAACTTTTGACCTCAACTGTATGAGTACAGCAGTTGTTTATCTAGTTGATAGTTGATAATTAGTTGTTCAGTTGATATTGTGCAGGTTAACTGCCTGATTTATACCGCTTTGCTTAATTTGAAATTCATTATTGAACTCAGAAAGCACTGACATGTAAAAAATACGTAACACAAACGCAAATGCAATTTGCTTCCAGTTCTGGACCATGAGTCATTTAGACCACTAGAGGGGAAAAATCATGCATTCTAAAGTCTTCACTTAAAATACCAGCAATACATTCTTTATCCATGGCTAAATGATCCCATTTCCCACAAAGTTCTCTTTGTAAGCTCATGCAGTAGATTGCAAACAGACTGAGCATGTCCAATCTTCACTTATTTTTAATGGAAGTTTTGTACACTCATGAGCATGGCATTGCTGCCAGTTTACTAAATTTCTGTGGTTAAAGAGGCCAAGATTACCATCTGCCACCATGGAGCCTCATTTGCTGGCTTTCATGTGTGCACCTATGCTAACATGCACTGTTGCAAATTGATTTTAACTTAAACAGAAGATGCCACTTGTGATATAGTAAAGTTTTCGGCGTTCACTCAGAGAGAGCTTAAGAAGACACTTTCTCTCTCTCAAGATTCAAGATACAAGCTTCACTGATGTGATAAATTGGGGACTACATTACATGCACATTTCATACACATACAAAGACTGCTAGATGCCACAGCTGACCAATCAGTGACATGCAGTGAAGCTACTCAGTTGATATTATTAGAGCTACTTCAAGTATCTTGTACACTGGATTTGATGTGAACCACACACCAACCTGATCAGGAAGAAAGCCTCTGCTGCCTCCCGCTCCTATGAATGATCAGAAAGGCCTCCAGATATTAAGTTGTGTTTACAGTATTGCACTACTGAATCCTGTCAAGCAGTTTTACTGCCTGGTGCGAGGACTGCGCCACAGGAGAACAAAAGGACCCGGAGAGGGCAGTACATTCAATTTTACATATCACAAACAGGGTTTCTTGGGGGGATCTGAAGTCGTGGTTTACCACCAGCTTCTGGAACCACTAAAATGAACATTCTCTCCTTAGAGATTTTGCCCACAAGTGCCAGAGATGTTAAACATTATAAGGATTTTTGGTCACATTCCCAGATTTAACTAGGGTTTATGAGGAAAATAAGAAGCAGAGTGCTGCACTCTGAGAATTCAGAATGATGTCTGTTCTAGAGACAATGTGGCATGTGGAAAAGATTTCTACACAAAAAAGAAAAAGAGAATTTCTTTTAATTGACAGCAGGAAGCAGTGCTATTTTCATACACTGACAGAGACTCAGAGATTTTTCCATATGGTTACAGCAGTGTGTTCACACGAATCAGCAAGATTTTTGACAGCTGAAAGCGGCACACTATTTTATTTCCCATGTTGTTCAAGTCGAGCTTTCTTGATGATATTTAAATGTGAACTCAGATGTGTAAATGTGATTCATACACTTTATGTTCACTCTGCTGGCTTGATGCCCAAATTGAAGTGACAGAAGAGCATTGTGGGTGTTCAGGTAGATGATGCTCGGTTAGAGAGGAGATTGCTATAACAGCATTTGTGAGCAGGTAAAAGAGCAGTAGTAACTAAGGGCTGTGCTGTATAGAACACTTGTAAATACGGACCCCGCACCTGACATGTAGGTGGAAAAGGTAATTTGTGCTCTCAATATAATAATTTGTACACTTGTTTTAAGCAAATTATGTGCACAGAATAATAAGTTGTTCTACTTCCTGTCTGCATTCTCATAAACCTGTTGCTGCTGTTTTGTTATGGACAAAGACACTTTAATTTGGGTTTTATTTTGAATTGGGAATTCATTCTCAAAAGCCTTGCAGCATTTTATGGAATCATTTTGAGTGAGAGGCATCTACATCGGTTTATGAGAAGTGGACAGGAAGTAGAACAAATTATTATTATAATATTATTAAATCCAATAAGAAGATTCGCATGAACTATGATCACACATCTTACATAAATCCCTTGATGTGCAACAAAAACCTCACATGACTTTGCCTCAATAGAGGATGTGATTGGATAACTGGACTCAATGAAATCATCATAAGTAGTTGGTTGTGAAATTTTTAATGAACTATTATAACTACCCCCACCCTAAACAGTCATAACATAAACTGTTTAAGCATGTGGGTTTTCAAGTATCAAATTAAATTAGAGAGCTACTTTAGGTTATGGAAGTCAAATAACTCTATCTACAACACAATGATTGCTAGGCAAAAATCATCTTAAATGACAAAAATTACTTTCTTTCCTGAAAATCTTTTTTTTTTTTTTTGATCAGAAAATCTACAATGTTGCTCACATTCACATGTCACTTCACCTGTAACATTAAAAATGTGAATAGAGTGTATGATATTAATATATTAATAATAGATATCACAACAACTTCTTTCTGACTTGTCAAACTGACAGTGTTAAAACGAACCCCGTGTTACAACACTCCCCAGTCTCCCCTAAACAAATTATTATATCGAGCACAATGATTTACTTAAAACGAGGGAACAAATTAGTAAATTGCGTGCATGATTTTGTAAACCGAGGGAACTAATTAGTAAATTGTGTGCACGGGTTGTAAACCGAGGGAACTAATTAGTAAATTGTGTGCACGGTTTTGTAAACCGAGGGAACTAATTAGTAAATTGTGTGCACGAGTTGTAAACCGAGGGAACTAATTAGTAAATTGTGTGCACAGGTTGTAAACCGAGGGAACTAATTAGTAAATTGTGTGCACAGTTTTGTAAACCGAGGGAACTAATTAGTAAATTGTGTGCACAGTTTTGTAAACCGAGGGAACTAATTAGTAAATTGTGTGCACGGTTTTGTAAACCGAGGGAACTAATTAGTAAATTGTGTGCACAGGTTGTAAACCGAGGGAACTAATTAGTAAATTGTGTGCACAGTTTTGTAAATCGAGGGAACTAATTAGTAAATTGTGTGCACGGTTTTGTAAACCGAGGGAACTAATTAGTAAATTGTGTGCACGGGTTGTAAACCGAGGGAACTAATTAGTAAATTGTGTGCACGGTTTTGTAAACCGAGGGAACTAATTAGTAAATTGTGTGCACGGGTTGTAAACCGAGGGAACGAATTCGTAAATTGTGTGCACGGTTTTGTAAATCGAGGGAACTAATTAGTAAATTGTGTGCACGGTTTGTAAACCGAGGGAACGAATATATAATCGATGCCGGCTCAACATTGTGATTCTTATGATTTCAAACATACAGGTCCTTCTCAAAAAATTAGCATATTGTGATAAAGTTCATTATTTTCTGTAATGTACTGATAAACATTAGACTTTCATATATTTTAGATTCATTACACACAACTGAAGTAGTTCAAGCCTTTTATTGTTTTAATATTGATGATTTTGGCATACAGCTCATGAAAACCCAAAATTCCTATCTCAAAAAATTAGCATATCATGAAAAGGTTCTCTAAACGAGCTATTAACCTAATCATCTAAATCAACTAATTAACTCTAAACACCTGCAAAAGATTAAAAACACTTTTCTTTTATTGGTCGGATGAAATATGCTAATGTTTTTAGATAGGAATTTTGGGTTTTCATGAGCTGTATGCCAAAATCATCAATATTAAAACAATAAAAGGCTTGAACTACTTCAGTTGTGTGTAATGAATCTAAAATATATGAAAGTCTAATGTTTATCAGTACATTACAGAAAATAATGAACTTTATCACAATATGCTAATTTTTTGAGAAGGACCTGTATTTAAAAATATGTCAGTCAGTATAACACATTCTGCAGAAAAAAAGGGTACTGTATAAAATGATATACAGCATGGTTTCATTCATATTCATAGGAATTTTCTATATGATGTGTACCATGTACATTTTTGTACAATTGAATATAAACAAATGTCAATCAATAAAAAGTCAATAAATTAACATATAAATCACAATAATCTATAGGCCTACCAGGGCCGGCTCCAGTGACCACCATTTTCCTCACTCCTCTTCAATGGTTGTGCGATGTTTCTATATATTGCCAGGAACTGGAACATGCTGTCATATACGCTGATCCAAAGCATTCCAAACATGCTCAATGGGTGACATGTCCAGTGAGAATGCTGGCCATGCAAGAACTGGGATGTTTTCAGCTTCCAGGAATTGTGTACAGATCCTTGGAACATGGGGCCGTGCATCATGATGCTGCAACATGAGGTGATGGTATTGGATGAATGGCACAACAATAGGCCTCAGGATCTCATCACAGTATCTCTGTGCATTCAAAATGCCATCAATAAGATGCACCTGTGTTCGTTGTCCATAACATATGCCTGCCCATACCATAACCCTAATGCCACCATGGGCCACCCGATCCACAATGTTGACATCAGCAAACCGCTCAACCACACAGCGCCATACAAGCTGTCTGCTATCTGCCCTGTACAGTGAAAACCGGGATTCATCCGTGAAGAAAACACCTCTACAAATGCCAGACACCTTTGAATGTGAGCATTTGCCCACTCAAGTCGGTTACGACTTACCACGACTGCAGTCAGGTTGAGACCCTGCGGACGACGAACATGCAGATGCACTTCCCTGAGGCGGTTTCTGACAGTTTGTACAGAAATTCTTTGGTTATGCAAACCGATTGTTGCAGCAACTGTCCAGGTATCTGGTCTCAGACGATCTTGGAGGTGAAGATGGTGGATGTGGAGGTCCTGGGCTGGTGTGGTTACACGTGGTGGTCTGTGGTTGTGAGGTCGGTTGGATGTACTGACAAATTCCCTGAAACGCCTTTGGAGACGGCGTATGGTAGAGAAATGAACATTCAATTCACAGGCAACAACTCTGGTGAACAATTGCACGCTCCCTCAAAACTTGCGACATCTGTGGCAATGTGCTGTGTGATAAAACTGCACATTTTAGAGTGGCCTTTTATTGTGACCAGCCTAAGGCACACCTGTGCAATAATTATGCTGTCTAATCAGCATCTTGATATTATTTATTGCAGTCACACAAAGATACATAATAATCAATGAAGTTCGGATCTCTCTTATTTACATCACGTCTCCTTTGTTATAATGAGATGATTGTGCTGAACACAATAACGTTACCTACCTGATTAAAGAAATGAAAGTGACGAGACGTGAGGCCAAGTATGGTGACCCATACTAGGAATTTGTGCTCTGCATTTTACCCATCCAAGTGCACACACACAGTAGTGAACACACACACACCGTGAACATACACCCGGAGCAGTGGGCAGCCATTGCATTGCTGCGGCGCCCGGGGAGCAGTTGGGGGTTCGGTGCCTTGCTCAAGGGTCTCACCTCAGTCGTGGTATTGACGATGGAGAGAGTGCTGGATATTCACTCCCCCCACCGTCAATCCCTGCCGGACCTGGGACTCGAACTCGCAACCTCTTGGTTACAAGTCAGACTCCCTAACCATTAGGCCACGGCTGCAGATAGAAACGGTGACACAGAAACGGTTCTCCAGAGCACAAACCATAACGTGCATTTGATTTAGTTTGAAGGTGCTTAGCACCCTCTAGCACCCCCATAAAACCGGGCCTGAGGCCTACCTATACTGAATTGATTCACCCAGTAAAAAAATACTAATTAAATCACTTTAATGTTGAATTTATTTTATATAAATTATATTTAAACAACAAAAAATAAAAAAGATATAGAAAGATGTTCAATTGGCTTGTTTCAGTGTATTCAAGGTCTGTATTTTTTCTGTTCATGGTCAGTTCTAATTGCTTTTAACCTGGTTGTTCTGTTCTCATCCTGTTTCCAGTTTTGAGTTTGTGTAAATAAAGCAATATTGCTGCACCGAGATCCATCGCCTCATCTTTATTTGCAACCGTTTTGTGACAGTCTCAGATACTTGAACATTAAAGGCTATCATATAAAGCACTGTGTGTTTATACTCTGCTCAGTGGCCTTCACAGATACAAGGTTTGACATATAAATTAGACTTTGTGTTCATTATTGTTATCAGCTTTTATTGTCAGGGAGGAGTGTATTGATGCGCAAGGTATTATATTGTGCGTCTTAACACAATTCTGGTTGAGTAGTGAATTGATAAACCTGCAATTTTACATTCAGAACAGGGGCACGTCATTGTACTTAACCATCCAAGTGTGCAGTATTTGCTCTCCCAGTGTTTGTTCGTTGTTCCCGGTGATTTATAAAGAAGCGTTCTGCTATCTCATGCTCAACATAATTACCATAATTATGTGGTATACACGTTTTTAACAGAACAACAATCCTATTACTTTTAGTCCCCATGGTAACTGCTAAGTGGTTTGCCCAAGACCTGCTTAAGAGCTTCTAGAGTGGCAATTTAGGATTTACTTTTACTGTTACAGTATAAACACAATGCTGGCAGGGGACCAGCATTACATTACAGGCAACCCAGGTTGCTCATAAGATCAGATTCTTAATGGCAGCTGCCAGGATGCCAAATTGGAAAAGTTTTGAGGAGCAGATTCATGACTAACCTGTACCCCTTTTGGAAGTTTGCCTGCCCTTGACTAAAGGACAAGACTTGAATTATGGATAAATGTTCAGGGGGCTATTCCAGAAAGAAAGGTTAACTTTCCATCACATATACCCTGAACTCTCGGTTGATAACCCAAACCTTGCTCA
This sequence comes from Cirrhinus molitorella, assembly GCA_033026305.1. NCBI lineage: Eukaryota > Metazoa > Chordata > Actinopteri > Cypriniformes > Cyprinidae > Cirrhinus > Cirrhinus molitorella. The sequence goes on along the minus strand of CM065117.1, from coordinate 25,176,165 downwards.
CTTGAGGTATGCTGATTCAAAAGCGCGTCCAGGAGTAAGTTAGAAATTAAACCATTTTAAATTAGCAACATACAATGTTTTTATTAAATTAAGACCACATTATATACAAATTCAGTTGTATTAAAATATTTTGTGATATGACACCTTGGTACTTATGGATGCCTTTTCGCCATTGAATAAAAAAAACCTCACAATTCAGACTTTTTTCTCGTAGTTGCAAGTTTAAATCTCGCAGCTCTGACTTTTTTTTTTTACAATTTTGTGACTCTTTTAGACTCTTTTTTCACCCTCAGAATTAGAATTTATAATTCGCAACTGTGAGTTCATATTGTGCAAATCTTGAAAAAAATAACTGTGAAAAAAGTCAGAATTAGCCACTAGACACAGACGCAATTGTGAGAAATAGTAAGAATTGTGAGATAAAAAGCTGCAATGACCTTTTTATTCGGTGGATAGTACACATGCTTGCCAAAAAGACAGGGTTATGATGTGTATGTTAATAGGTTGCACTAATGTTAGGCAAATTTTAGTCTTATCCTGAAGTTGGTTCACCCTCTGCCTATGCCTTTAGTGAATTAAAAACATACAGCACCACCAGTGAAGTCTGATTTGTCAACATGTGACTTTTATGAACAGAATCTTATTTAGTAGCCTAAATCAAACACATACAGCACCACCAGTGTAATGTAAACATGAACAAATGACTCTATTGGAGTTTGTCTTTGTAATGAATTGTTCAATTAATCTGGCAAATCCTTCACTGAATAAATACACTACATCTATCCGAGCTGTCACTGAATAAACTGAACAAAGCTTGTGCTAATCGAAAGCAAATGGGGAAATAATAAGCCATGCTGGCTACAATAGGCTGCTATACAAAAGTGCAGAACTACAGGGTAATATTAAAGACCAAACCAAAATACAAAAAGAGACATGCACTTAGTGATGCCGTAATCCAAGTAACTGCACAAAGAACTGTATTATAAAAGACAAAATAAATACTACCCTTCTCTAAATATTAAATGAAAGGAGCAAATTATCCTTAAACCCACAGTGAAATACCACAGTTTGCTCACAGTCTCAGTTCTCTGAGTCTAATGATGATCTGGAACAATGCCAGACATGTTAACTTAGTCTAGCTCTGGCTCTCAATACATTTTTCTCACTTCGTTTATCCTGGCTGCTTATGTGCTTAAAATGTCAACACACAGGTTCTGGTCCATTTCTCTTCTGTTTCACCACAGTTTGTCTTCTTGTTAAAAAATGCTGTCCACTTTCTGGGATGTACAGTTAGGGGCCCATCTGTGAGGTGTGAATGGAAAAGCTGTCAGCAAGATGTGTTGAACAGCTAAAAGCTGTGAAAATGTTGACGCAAGCCAGATTGGTGCCTATGTGCAGAAATAAACCTACTACCTGTTACTTCCTACAAACCTACCACTTCAGGTAATTAACCATTAGGACACCACAACTCCCTCAGATGTCAATTAATCACTGCAACATCAAAGATTTAAAAAAAAAAGTCAAAGGTTTAAATTAAATTATGGTAAAGAACAATTGATAGATCTCTAAATACCTAATATTCAAAATGCTTTCTGGGCTATAGTTGCAATAAATCCTATAGATCAGTGTGCCAGTAGGTGGCGACAAAAGACTCTCTTTATGAGTCACTAAATCATTTAGAATTGATTCTTGAAACACATAGGGCCCTATTTTAACCATCTAAGTGCATGGTCTGAAGCACATGGCGCAGGGCATGTCTGAATCCACTTTTGCAAGTTTAATGACGGAAAATAACATGCAATAAACATGCAATAAACTAATCAGAGTCCATTCTCCTATTCTCTTTAAAAGCCAGTTGCACTCGCACCATGGCATATTTGCTATTTACATGCCGGGATTTGCAAAAGTAAAGACTGAATGCTTCTCCAGAGAGGAAATGGATCTGCTCGTGTGCAAGGTTAAATCGTACCATGTACAGGACAAGACGGATTCCACCAAAGCCCTCTAGCAATAATGTTTAACATTGTAATCCTTTGATTTTTAATACTTCACATGTCTGTGTGCTGCTGCGCGTCTCTGTCTGTGTAATAATCAAACTGTATGCATGTTGTGCACCCACCCGCATATTACTAACGTGCCCTTTAAATAAAAATAAACAAATAAATACTGCGCCATTGACTTTAGACCATGTTTTAGTCTAATAGCACAATCCCTTTTTTAGGACAGTCGTGGCCTAATGATTATAGAGTCAGGCTTGTAACCTGAAGGTTGCTGGTTTGATTCCTGCACCAGCAGGAATTGAAAGTGTGGACTATGAATGAACAACGCTCTTTCCACCTTCAATACCATGACTGAGGTGTCTTATACTGAACTGGAGCAATGGCTGCCCACTGCTCACTGCTGTGTGTGTGCATTTGGATGCAGAGCACCAAATTTGAGTATGGGTCACCATACTTGATAATACGTCATGACTTTCACTAGTTGCTTCAAAATAGCAATGCGCCTGAATGCACCTCATTTTCAGACCAGCACTCCTATGGGCACACAGATGTGCAAGTGCATTTGCTATTTAATCACTGGATGTGAAAATGATAACTGCATCGGGCTGAAACTAGCAAAAGACTCTTGCACCGCACCTGCCATCACATTGCATTAGGTGTATGATAGGGCCCACAGATTCACCTATTAATGATTGAATTGTTCACTCAACCAGTTTGAATAACAATTCACTACTACCACTACAGATGCTCAACAACTAACTTGCTTTGTTTTGAACTATTTTTGTTGGCAGGACAAAACAGACAAAGCAGCTGGCAATAGTTTACTGTATCTAAAATGTAAGTTACTTAAAGCTGCAGTACGTAACTTTTTGAGTTAAAAATTTACACAAAATACATTTTTGAGAAAATACATTACCAGCCGGTGTTCAAAACTATTGCCTTACTTAAGCCCGATTCACAATGGTTAGCTTATAATAATGTTTTTAAATTGAGTGGTTCGGGTAGGTTTTCGCGGGAAATTCAAGCATGCCACTGCGTCATTCCGTCATGTTTGTAAACATAAAAGAAGGCGTCCCGGCTAGTAGCTTTATCGCATATAAGAATGCTGCAGATGCCGAATATTTTATAGCCTTTTCCCACAGCGGCTGAAATAATTACACTTATTTTGTTGATTGTGGATTGTGATCCAGAAAATTTATGTTTATGAAACACAAATAACTGAAATTAGATTAGCCTACACCAGTTTTAAATGTGCATCTGTTTGCAGATAGCCTACGTGAGATTACACAAGTTTTGTATTTTAAAGAACACCGGTCCTAAGGAAGAATGATTTGCTATTTCGGATTTCTTGAAATAAAATTGATATGAAATTTGAATTTTATGTCAATCAGAGATTAGACTGTACAGAAACAGAAACGCTAATAGGCCTACACATACACATATAGTTACACGATGCTGATGTTGTTAACATGAACAATTTGAGAACAAGGTATAACAGTAATAATAACTTGCTAGTTTGATGAGATATGAGATAATAACCGATCGTTAGATTTAAACACCTGTAGCGTTTTTCCTCAGTTGGTCATAACAAAAGTTTTAGACTTGTTACTTACTCTTAGATGACAATATCCGATGAAGATTCTTATTTGGGCCATATATTTGAATCAGTGATTCCTAAGTACAGTGAATATCCACAGCGGTGCGGTGACTGAGAGCTACCGAAACATTAGATTCATCCACGCTGGAGCCGAGCCGGAGCACAACCCACGCATGGAAATAATTCCGCATTTAACTGCAATTGCAGGTTGTGAGACAGAGATGGCGACAAAGAGGCAAAACTTACGGACTGCAGCTTTAATATTAACTTCTTTATTAAACTATTGTGTAAAACCAACACTCACAATCGGGTTGCTTGTCTGAATCAGCAAAGCTGTTTAGATATACACTAAAACATAGACTCACAATATGAATGTGTTGAAGGGCTGGGAAAATAGGTGACATCAATACATTGTGATTTGAAAAGTGATTCTGCATCGAATCTGAGATTTCCTGAATACACCACAATCGAATTGATTCTGAGCTTAGTTTTTAACAACGGATACTGCATGCTTTGGAAACAGACATACTCTGCTTGCGTCCAATTGTGTCCACACATTTGAGCCAAAAATAATCAATCATAAAGTTTATTTGTTTATTTGAAGGGTGTTTATTTGAATGTGCTGTTAAAAACTAGATTGTAGCGCCATCTGCTGTTAAAAACTAAGCTCAGAATCTATTCCAGAGAGAATCGTGACGCATTCAGAAAATCTCACAACTAATTTATTGCGATTTGTCTAGATCCTAGTGATGGGTAGGTTTAGAAGCGGGGTTAGGGGTAGGTTATTCGTACAAATGTATACAAATTTTGGAACTTGTAAAATACGTAAGATTTAACATAAATTTGTCATCTCATTAAATATTCACAAATTGTCATGAGTTTGGGTTGGAAAATCTCACAATCGAACGACGAATTGCGATGCATTGATTTAATGTCACAGCCCTAAGGTATGACAGCAGCATAACACATAAAATATTCAGATATGCATAGCTTTAGAAACTTCAAAATCTCGACAAATAGTTTATCCTATAAATATATTTTAATTACATATTACTTCATATTTAGTCCTTAGCCCCACTCCAAGCCAATTTTAAATACATTTAAACAATTACAAAAATGAAAACAAATAATTACTATTTCATTTTTTATATACTATTTGTTTGTTATCTTAATTTTCACAAATCAAATTACAATTTGTCTAAAAAAAAAGAACCTGGACCACAAAACCAGTCATAACATCAATTAATAATGAGATTTATACAAAGATGCATAAATAAGCTTTCCATTGACAATATTTGGCCGAGATACAATTATTTGAAAATCTGGAATCTGAGGGTGCAAAAAAAATAAATAAATAAATAAAAATATTGAGAAAATCACTGTCCAGATGAAGTTCTTAGCAATGCATTTTGCTAATCAAATTATGTTTTGATATATTTACGATAGGGCATTTACAAAATATCTTCATGGAACCTGATCTTTACTTAACATCCTAATGATTTTTGGCATAAAAGAAAAATCGATAAATAATTTTTACCCATACAATGTATTTTTGGCTATTGCTACAAATGCTACTTAAGACTGTTTTTTTGGCCCAGGGTCACAAATGCAACTGATGATTTGTCATAAAAAATATGGTTTAATGTACTTGTGTTAATATGAACAAATTTTCTCCATTGATATTTCACAGGTATTCTGAAATTGTGATGAAGAAAAAAAAAATATCCATAAACAATTTTTTTCTTATAGTGAACTACTGAGAATGAACTTGTACATTTTGTAGTAGTTTACCACAATCCCCGTAATCCTGCTGATTTTTATATTTAGTGCCTGAACAAGCAGTAGGAAATTGATTTTTTCAAAGACAGTTGTGATGGAATACTAGTTCCTAGAACAGAAGCTCCTTTATATGGAGAACCAGGTCATTAACATCACAACCCCTTGCTGACTCGTCCTGCCTTTATAATTGCAAGGCCAGTGCCATGTGACATGCAGCGGTTAAATGTTAATCTTAAGAGACGTGTATATTACCGCATACAGACAAACATAAACAAATGTGGATGATAATGGCAAAGTTCAAATCAATACAAATCCATTTGGAAAATAAAAAATAAAAAAAACAGACATCACTGACACAGCTGACACAAATACATTCAGGCTGCTTTACCTTTATACTAGTTTGTGAATACATATATGTATTCCCTATAGGAAAGAGAGTTGAGAGGTGAAAAAATACATCCATGGATGCAAACACACAAACAGATACTCACACATACTGTATATATGCACACAATCTTGCTAGCTGAGTAATAGATGCTAAACAGAGTCAATAGTGCTGTTTTATTCTGAAGCTGCACATTCCCAATTGGTTACACCCTCTCACAAAGATGTAGTCCAGTACTGCAACATCCCCACAGGGACGGAGCAAATTGCTTCCATTTTATCAGATGCAGCGGACCAAAGGTTAAAACAGATCTGCTCGTTTCAGAGTTGAATACTTGGAAAGCAGCATACACGCACAACAGGAATGGAGGGGGGATAAGAACTGAGTTTTAACCCATGGTTACTGTTCACTCGCAGTCGCTTTTATTAAAGAAGGATGATGGCTTAGTGTTTTGCTCAAACTCTCTGCTGCAGTAGTTAACCCTTTAAGAAGATGAATCACGGGGCATTTTTTGGAGCTGGGAAATTTTGCCGAGCGATGTTGCTTGGGCACTTTCCCATTAAGAAATCCCTGTGTCTCACCTGGTTCCCCATTGATAGAAACATTGCCCAGCAACATTGCTCAAAAAGTTGTAGCCTAAGGGCTCAAACTGCATGAGCAGTTGTCAAAGAGCTTTAGTCACTTCACCTGTTCTTGCAGAGCTGTAAATGATTTGGTGTTCACCATAGGTGATCTGGAGGAAATGAGCTTTGTAATGTCAATGCAAATGAAGGAAAACTACAGTATGATGGTGTATTGCACAGAACTGATTGCATTCAATTTCTAGGAAAGTGCATTTGTGCAAGATTTTCCCTTTTTCAGATCTTCCGGTATGTTTGTTTACATATTTAAAGGTGCAGATGAACAGCAGGCAGTTTACATCTTCAGTCATTTCGCAATGAATAATACATGATATATGAAAACATACAGGGGGAGAGGAAAAATAGAAATCGACATGAAACACAAACATCGAGATCTTTCGTCTACTCCAGAAATTATCATTTCAAATAAATATGTAAATGTGAAATGATCTCGCTGTCTGTCATTTTGAGATGCCCCTCAGGAAGAAAATCGCAAATGAGATCTCTAGAACATCTCAGTTGTTTTTCCTAGAGAGTAACGAGATTAAAAGGAGATCAAATGGAGGCTTCTGCTTTTCCATTGTGAAAAAAAATATCAAAGTAATGTGTCTTTGGCCACATTCACATGGCAAACCTTAGTGCTAAGTTCTGATTTATTGCTCAGATTACAGATCTGAATATCAGATTCAAATGTGAACTGGTCACGGTCCTGAACTTACAAACATGTTCAATAGAACACTGACATATGAAAGTCATCACAGAAGTCAATGTTTCCATCTTCTTTTATCAGTAGTGTCCTATAAAATCCATTTTATTTTTTCCCAAATTATTTTATTTTTTAATTATTATTTTTCCCCCATTCCCCAATAAATGTGCTTTTTTATATTGTAATTTTTCTAGACTCTTTTCTAGACTTTTAATGATTTTAATGGTTAAATTAAAAAATAATAATCAAAAAGCATGACTAATTAACTAAAATCATGAAACTTACACAATTTAACAGCAATTTAGTTTCTTGGTTTCATTTAATTTTAATAATCAGAAGAAAATAATTAACTGATTTTATATTTTAAAAAATAATGTATTATTATTATTATTATTATTATTATTATTATTATTATTTTAGAAATATTTCTCATAAATGTTGTGTATTTACATTTTTCTGGTAAATAAATTCTGGTAAATAATTTTTCTAGTACATATTCCTTAAAAAATAATGTTTTAATAATAATTGTATTATTACTAGTAGTATCATTGCATCAAGTAATATATTTGGGACACAATTTCTTCAAGTTAAACTGAATTTTTATTTTGACAGGTTGCTGTGAAGATCTTTAAGTGTTTGTGTGTATATGATATGACGATACAAGTTCCTCAAAAGAATAGTCAAATGCTCATGAAGTGACTCTCAGAGCAGTTCTAGAAATAATCTTTATGTTTTTCATGTACTCATATATTGAGGCAGCAGAGACTGAAAACACAGTAAGCATCACACACACTTCGGTGAGTGTAGTAAAAAAAAAATGTGTGTCTGCACCATTCATTCACACAGAGACACACAGAACATGCAGGATTCATATTTAAAGTGCCCCTATTATGCCTTTACAAATATTACCTTTCATGCTGTGTGTCATGTAGCTGTATGTGAACATAAAATACTTGCAAAGTTATAAAATAAAGTTATTGTCTATAAAAAAAAAAGAGTCGGCTCACAATGCCTAAACAAGTCGTCAGGAATTCAAATCTTATTCTGTTACGGCCGGACGTCACAAAGACATTTGCATAATGTCCGCCCACATTCTACTTCACAAACAACTTGCCCATTCACAAACACAGTAAAATTTCTGTGTGGTTCACATCACGTCAAGAAGATGCTGTATCATATGCTGTGGGAGCAAATTTGTTTTATTTTCACTTCCAAAAGATGAAGCTGCATCAGTAGTTAACATTCATTTTTCAACAACACCTCAGCAGTACAATTTCAATCCTGTGTTGTGTGCACGTCATTTTACTGACGACTGAATTAAGTACAGAATTGTACTGAGACTGCATTACTGTCAGTCACTGAAGCCTCGTGGATCGCAAAAGCTGATTACAAATCATCAGTTTTCATACTGATGGATGTATCTGCCACCTTTGATACTGTGAATCATCAGATTCTTCTGTCCACCCTCTGACCACTGGGCATCACAGGGATTCGATTTCACTGGTTTGAATCCAATATTACAGGTAGATCTTTCAGGGTGGCCTGGGTAGGGGAGGTATCCAAAGCACATCAACTGGTCAATGGGGTTCCTCAGGGATCAGTTCTTGGACCCCTCCTTTTCTCCATATACACTGCATCAGTGGGACCCATCATACAGGCACATAGTTTTGCCTACCATTGCTATGCTGATGACACACAGCTCTGTCTTTCATTTCAAGCAAGTGATTCAACAGTAGCTGCACGGATCTCAGGCTGCCTGGCAGACATCTCGGCATGGATAAAAGAACATCACCTACAGCTCAACCTGGCAATGACTGGGCTTCTCATCTTCCATGCCACTCCAACTAAGATTTTGTGGGCTTTGGGACACTTTTGCCTCCAATCTTAATGTAGACCTCACAGACTGTGCTCTGATTTGCCATGATTCACCTTCAGTCGAAACTCAAACATTTTAATTTGAATTCAAATGTAATTCAAAATCAAATGATCTGTTTGATTTGTTTGAATGATCGAATTGATCTGTTACTGTATGTCAACAATTGTCCCATTTTATTTAATTTTAATTGTCCATAAAGGGCCCTCAGAAAACTTCCAAGGGGGCTCAGGAAGACTTAAAATTATTATTAACTCTCTTAAGATATAATATAAAATAATACAAAAATAACTTTATTAAAATGGTTTAGAACTATTATTCTGATAATATTCATTTCATACTTTAATAAAACATAACTCGGATATCCATGAATGAAGAGACGAAAGAGCAATACTGTTGGTTGGGTTGCTCTGCAGGGCTTTCAGTCATTAACACTGGCAAGAGACTATCAAAATCAAATTATTTTGTATGATAAATAAATAAACACACCCAAATAGGAATTTATTGCCTTAAATGTTATTCTGAAGCAACATGGCTTATCGTGTTGCACACCACTGTCAACACACAAACAAATGGCAATGATATAGGTCAGGACAAAATCAATGCCAGTCCATGAGTTATATGAAATCCATTTAACTGCATCTCAGCAAACAGCATTAGAACAAATACACACACACACATCACTGGATGACACTAACAGATACTGATTGACGCAATCAGATGCAGTTATATTCTCTCAAATCTGATGGAATGGGAAGCAAGTCCACTCACTATTACTATATACTCCTGTTTCAATGAATTGGCTTAAGTGGTTTAAAACCTTCCATTTAAAAAAAAACAAAAACATATTTGGTTTCCTTGTGAAATTAAAGTTCTGATACAGTATGATGTTTCATTTTATATGCCCTCAAGGGACAGTGTGATCACAGTCTCTTTGTTTTGACCTCTGGGATCGAATTCATCCAGTTTGTGCTAATAGTGCCCAATAGTTTTTGACCTGCTGTCTCCCAGGCAATTGTGTTTCAAGAGTAAAAGGTTGTAACCCCAATCTCATCATGTGGACACAGACATTGTTTGACCTTTACGAATATGTGTGCATTTGCGTGCATTCATGGGGAAACGCCTTTAAGACCTTTTAGAGCAGGAAAACTAAACTGTCCCTCTAAATGCATTCTCAGTCTCTTCCTCTGTGAGTACTTCAAGCTTCACTCAGATAAAAATATTAAATCATGCATGCACCCTCAAGCAACGACAACTAAACAGTCTCTACAAATTTGTAGCAATCTAACCTCACTAGGGCAATTAAATCTTCCAATTAAGTGAATTATCATAAACATCAACCAGAGCATTTGACACAATATTTAAAAATGCTCCCTGTTTGCACATAATTTCCCTGTGGACATTTTTTTTATGCAATAAATTAATTACTTTTAAACAAGATATAAAGGTTGCTAGCTGGAAATGTAATCACATTAACATATAGTCTTACTCAAAAATCAAAGAATGCTAAAATAAACTCAATCATAATTTTAAATCTAATTCCACTCAAAAATTTTCAAGTATCAAAAAAGATTTATCCGGATCTTACTAGAAATTCCACAAGTAATTTCTTTTGCGTATTTTTGACACAGATTTTCCTGAATTACGCTCATTTAAAGCATTATATATTTGTTATTTAAGATTTAATAACTCTTCCATAATTTGTACATTAATCTTTTAGAAAAAGAAATATATTTCCTTATATATGAACAATCAAAATTGTTTAATAATTTTAATGTATATCGAAAATATACAAAATAAATTATTGTGTTAGTATAATAAAAAAATATACATAATGAATTGAAGCTTTTCAAATTATGTGACAATATATTTATGTATATATCATAATGTATGTAATTTTATATTCAATATATAGATACTGTACATGCAAATATGTTGTGTGTATTAATACATTTCAATAAATATGTACTATATATGTTCACATTTAAATGAGATGTATGTTTAATATATGTACACAACTATGAGGAAAATATAAATTATATTAAAATATTTGTATTTATTAATATTTTATATTTTTGTATTAGTAAAATTCCATCTACCCACCATGTTGCCACCTTAACAAGACATCCAATGGTCCAAAAATCCTAAAAAAAATCAATATTTGTTTTCAGTAAACATTTTTTCTAATGGACCATTATATACAAACAATAAAGTGAGATCAAATTTTATGAATATGTGTTTAGCTTTAACTTTAGAGAAATTAACTAAAGTTATTACAGTTATTACATGTAAAAATGTAGTGCAGTTTTTGTCTTTATTGCTATGTATTTTTTTTGTATCAATGCATATATTGCAGTATACTAAAAAAACATAAACACTATATATAGTTTCCCACATGGAAATGGTTATGTGATAGAAATGTAATATTTCACATTATATTTCCAGTATATCTCCATATAGTTTTGTTTCATAAGACATTGACCACATGTGGAGGCTACCATTACCACATTCATTATTTTGCATCAGTAAAACAAAAAGACAACAAATTAAAACTAAAAAAGCAAGAAGAGGAAAAACAAAGACTTGAACTTGTTTAAGCGAGAGCAGAAAGAAAACAAGATGGCTTGCATTCTATTTAAAGGGACATCTCATGCCAATAGCACATTGCCTTAATGAACAACAAGGTGTCAAAACAGCTTAGACGCTTCTCAGTGTTTTTCCCTGGTTTTGTAGAGCTCCCACCATGAGTTCAACAAACCCAGCCCCCTCTAACAAAGAAACAGCCTGAAAATTGACCCTGGAGCTTCAATGTCATGCCAAGCAATTTCACATAGAACATGGTGCTAATGAGTAAACATCACATCACTTTTTAAATACATCATCATAAGGTCAAAGATCAACAAAGTAGAAGCCAGTGTTCGTGAACTGCCATTTACTTTCTGTAATTTGATGTATTACTGAAGTAAACAAGATACATTTAAAAAAAAAAAATGTAGGAAGAGACCTAAGTTTATCCATTAGGAATTCACTGAATAGTAAATCTCTCTCCCACTTAATGCTGATGGGTCGTATTCTGATTTTCGAACAGGAGGAGAATTCAAAAATCTGACTGGAATCATAAATAATGATGTGTTTGATAATTTGGCCAGAGGAAAACTGATCCGGTTGCAAGAAATGGTTGCACTCTGTGAGCAACTGGCTCTACCTGTTGCTATTTTTACCACAACACAACTCAGAAAATAAAATACTGAAATGACCACAGCTACTAAAAGAGCTTAAAGGTGGCAATGGATATATTGTAAGCGTCAACATGTTTACATCCTGCCAAGAAGTCATCTAGTATTTCTTGTCTCTGCCGTTTGTAAGCTCTTTCAGTAGCTGTGGTCTACTAAAATGGGTTAAAATGGAGAGAACAAAGTTGTGGGTCTTTAAGAAGTTGTATTTATTTATTTCTGTCATGACAACTCTCAGAGGGATTACCATGGTAATGTACACGACAGTGTTAATGTATTTGGTCTTGGCACAATAGATCTGCTACGCTGCTGCTGCTGCTGCGACAGAGCAAGTACCAAGAATTGCTACTGCCAATACATCCACAACATGCTGCTGCACATATAACATACATAATTAACCCCCATATAGCATATATGAATCACCTCATAGCAAATCTATACAGGTGGAGCTGGGGAAGGTGGAGGGTTTCTGAAGCATGCTGCAAACTGCTACATCTAGCACTAGTCATGTATTTGAATGTTGAGCAGTGAGCTCATTGGCTACTGATACAGGAGAGAACCAATCAGCTGTGCCATTTGATTATGATGTCATGTTGTCAGATTGAGTTAGACCATCGGACTGCATTCTAGAGTTTCATGCCAGAACTCTGTATTTCATCCAAAGGCATCTTCTCATTCTTTTCTCCTACTCTTATCGCTAGGAAAAGCAGTGACAACTTACACCGCTTTTCTTGTTGCCCTTTGGCTGAAAATTACAACCAAATGCCACACAATGTGACATTGAATCAGTATTTTGCATTTTGAGTTGTGGTAAAAAATAGCAATAGGTAGCGCCAGTAGCTCACCGACTGCAACCATTTTACATCATCGAAATAATGGCCACCCCATAGACCAAAATATGCATAAAATGGATTTTGATTTGAATTTCTTTCCAAAGTCTTTCCATTGAATTTAATTGGCATTGACCTGGCTAACACTGAATAACAACAATATTGTCTTATGTAGAGCTGCATATGTCTGAACTGAGCTCATTTCTCACAACTGCTGAACTGAATCAGCACTGAACTGACTTATAACTCACGAATAATGACACTATTGTTTGTGTTTGTGCAGAGCTGCTTTACTGCTGAATTCTATATTTACTTAACATCTGGTGTAGTTTGGATCATTAAGTCTGCTATTTTACTGTTTGTAAGCTGATTTGAAACAATCTGTATTGTGCAAAGTGCTGTATAAAAATACAAAGACTTGACTTAAAAAGTGGCCATTACACACCAGAATTGAGACAGAAAGCACACAGGTTTGCTAAAACAGGATCGCAATAAGAGCAAGAACTTGAATGAAGAACAAAAAAATAATAATAATACAATAAGAACAAAAACATGTACTTAGAGTGATTTTTTGTATTATGCATAAAATTCCTCTGGGTGTTCATACTGCTTGAAGACAGTAATGAGGTTCAATGACAGGTTTGCTCAGAACAGTGGTCAGAACAGGGTTGCAAGTTGCATCAGTCAGCAATATAGCCATCCCCAATGGTATAAGCTGTTTCACTGCACATTTTTAATCCTTAAGAACCTGCTTGTGATGACACAAGCACGTTTACAGACTGCTGTGTTTTATTTTGTTTTATTACTTCTTTTGTGTGTGTGTGTGTGTGTGTGTGTGTGTGTGTGTGTGTGTGTGTGTGTGTGTGCGCGCATGTATGTGGATGCTTAATCAGCTTTTAAAATACTTTAAGGGGGTAATTGGGTCTCTGAGACCAAGGTGGGTGCTTCATCTCAGGTTTAACCCAATAAACTTAAGTCCTCAGTGACATCATTAAAAAAAGTGCTGCAGGTTATTGGTTTACTTCCCTAGACATCCAAATGTTTATATTCGGTGGTCCATATATTCAAATCAAGGAGTTCTATAATGTGGCAAGAACCCTATGTGTTTTTTCCATTTATCTCAATGGCATTTACTTGCAGTAAAATAACATAATGACTATACTGGCTAGCTAATGGCGTCACAGGAACACTCAAGGTCTAAACTTTCACCCGAGCTGTGTTTGCGATGTGAAATGCATGCAGCAGACAGGGGAAAAAATAAAGTCTATTGTGCACTTTATACCTCCATAAAGGAATCTTGTAAAACAGGCTACTATAATATAGCCTGCTAGTTTCCTGCACCACTTTTCATCACCAGTGCTTCTGTTTCACAAGTAAACAGCTTTGATCAGCCGGCTGTTTTCAGTGAATCCAAAACATTTGTGACCAGTGTACTGATTTACATACAAATGACTCTTATGAACTGGTTATTTTAAGTGGATAAAAAGCATAAAGCATCAGTAGAAATTCGAACTAATAACTAATTATATGAGCCACTTATTTTAGGTGGACCAAAAACATACAGCACAACCACTGCAGTTGACAAACATACGGCTCTTTTGAGTTGATTTTTTGTGACCAGAAGCTTAACCTATTGACTTGGTACTGTTAAGTAGACCAAAAACATATAAGTGACCTGTGCAGGCCGATTCGCAAACAAATAACTCTTATTAACTGATTCTTTTTGGTAAATCAAAAATTTATAGCAGTACCAGCGCAGTCTGATTCACAAACAAATGACTCTTATGAACTGATTCTTTTTAGTAAATCAGAAACATGCAGCTCTATCAGCGCAGTCTGATTCACAAACAAATGACTCTTATCAACTGATTTTCTTGGTAAATCAAAAACATACAGCTCTATCAGCGCAGTCTGATTCACAAACCAATGACTCTTATGAACTGATTTTCTTGGTAAATCAAAAACATACAGCTCTACCAGCGCAGTCTGATTCACAAACAAATAACTCTTATGAACTGATTTTCTTGGTAAATCACAAACATACAGCTCTACCAGCGCAGTCTGATTCACAAACAAATGACTCTTATGAACTGATTCTTTTCAGTAAATCAGAAATATACAGCTCTATCAGCGCAGTCTGATTCACAAACAAATGACTCTTATGAACTGATTTTCTTGGTAAATCAAAAACATACAGCTCTACCAGCGCAGTCTGATTCACAAACAAATAACTCTTATGAACTGATTTTCTTGGTAAATCACAAACATACAGCTCTACCAGCGCAGTCTGATTCACAAACAAATGACTCTTATGAACTGATTCTTTTCAGTAAATCAGAAACATACAGCTCTATCAGCGCAGTCTGATTCACAAACAAATGACTCTTATGAACTGATTTTCTTGGTAAATCAAAAACATACAGCTCTACCAGCGCAGTCTGATTCACAAACAAATAACTCTTATGAACTGATTTTTCTTGGTAAATCAAAAACATACAGCTCTACCAGCGCAGTGTGATTCACAAACCAATGACTCTTATGAACTGATTTTCTTGGTAAATCAAAAACATACAGCTCTACCAGCGCAGTCTGATTCACAAACAAATGACTCTTATGAACTGATTCTTTTCAGTAAATCAGAAACATACAGCTCTACCAGCGCAGTCTGATTCACAAACAAATGACTCTTATGAACTGATTCTTTTCAGTAAATCAGAAACATGCAGCTCTATCAGCGCAGTCTGATTCACAAACAAATGACTCTTATGAACTGATTCTTTTCAGTAAATCAGAAACATACAGCTCTACCAGCGCAGTCTGATTCACAAACAAATGACTCTTATGAACTGATTCTTTCTGGTAAATCAAAAACATACAGCTCTACCAGCGCAGTCTGATTCACAAACAAATGACTCTTATGAACTGATTCTTTTCAGTAAATCAGAAATATACAGCTCTATCAGCGCAGTCTGATTCACAAACAAATGACTCTTATGAACTGATTTTCTTGGTAAATCAAAAACATACAGCTCTACCAGCGCAGTCTGATTCACAAACAAATAACTCTTATGAACTGATTTTCTTGGTAAATCACAAACATACAGCTCTACCAGCGCAGTCTGATTCACAAACAAATGACTCTTATGAACTGATTCTTTTCAGTAAATCAGAAACATACAGCTCTATCAGCGCAGTCTGATTCACAAACAAATGACTCTTATGAACTGATTTTCTTGGTAAATCAAAAACATACAGCTCTACCAGCGCAGTCTGATTCACAAACAAATGACTCTTATGAACTGATTCTTTTCAGTAAATCAGAAACATACAGCTCTACCAGCGCAGTCTGATTCACAAACAAATGACTCTTATGAACTGATTCTTTTCAGTAAATCAGAAACATGCAGCTCTATCAGCGCAGTCTGATTCACAAACAAATGACTCTTATGAACTGATTCTTTTCAGTAAATCAGAAACATACAGCTCTACCAGCGCAGTCTGATTCACAAACAAATGACTCTTATGAACTGATTCTTTCTGGTAAATCAAAAACATACAGCTCTACCAGCGCAGTCTGATTCACAAACAAATGACTCTTATGAACTGATTCTTTTCAGTAAATCAGAAATATACAGCTCTATCAGCGCAGTCTGATTCACAAACAAATGACTCTTATGAACTGATTTTCTTGGTAAATCAAAAACATACAGCTCTACCAGCGCAGTCTGATTCACAAACAAATAACTCTTATGAACTGATTTTCTTGGTAAATCACAAACATACAGCTCTACCAGCGCAGTCTGATTCACAAACAAATGACTCTTATGAACTGATTCTTTTCAGTAAATCAGAAACATACAGCTCTATCAGCGCAGTCTGATTCACAAACAAATGACTCTTATGAACTGATTTTCTTGGTAAATCAAAAACATACAGCTCTACCAGCGCAGTCTGATTCACAAACAAATAACTCTTATGAACTGATTTTCTTGGTAAATCACAAACATACAGCTCTACCAGCGCAGTCTGATTCACAAACAAATGACTCTTATGAACTGATTCTTTTCAGTAAATCAGAAACATACAGCTCTATCAGCGCAGTCTGATTCACAAACAAATGACTCTTATGAACTGATTTTCTTGGTAAATCAAAAACATACAGCTCTACCAGCGCAGTCTGATTCACAAACAAATGACTCTTATGAACTGATTCTTTTCAGTAAATCAGAAACATACAGCTCTACCAGCGCAGTCTGATTCACAAACAAATGACTCTTATGAACTGATTCTTTTCAGTAAATCAGAAACATGCAGCTCTATCAGCGCAGTCTGATTCACAAACAAATGACTCTTATGAACTGATTCTTTTCAGTAAATCAGAAACATACAGCTCTACCAGCGCAGTCTGATTCACAAACAAATGACTCTTATGAACTGATTCTTTCTGGTAAATCAAAAACATACAGCTCTACCAGCGCAGTCTGATTCACAAACAAATAACTCTTATGAACTGATTCTTTTCAGTAAATCAGAAACATACAGCTCTACCAGCGCAGTCTGATTCACAAACAAATGACTCTTATGAACTGATTCTTTCTGGTAAATCAAAAACATACAGCTCTACCAGCACAGTCAGATTCACAAACAAATTAGTTTATGTACTGATTCTTTTTGGTAAATTAAAAATATAAATCACTACCAGTGCAGTCTTATGAGTCAATTCTTGAATAAATTGTTGAAAACAAGTTATGTCTACACAAGTGCTAATTGGCCTTGACTTCCAGATTCAAACTACTTTTTTTCTTTAAAGAACTGAAAGACACCTTGAATTAAATAAAAATCAAACATAAATGAATTATCCTCACAGTTTATGGACAGAAATTTGAATAAACTCTGAAGTGTCATGGTCCTCTGACAGCATAATCAACTCCTCTGAATAGTTGGAATAATACTCAGCACACTTGTTAAACAAATGATCCATAAATGGTATCCACAAATAAAGACATTATTTAGTATCTTTGGCAACCAAAAGTTTCTAAGTACTTTTTGAACATTTTTACTGTTGCAAACAGAGTGCTGTGCGACTTGCCTGTCAATGTAATAAATTACAATAAATTACAAGATGTCTATGGGACAGCAGTTACATCTGCTGATTGTAATAAATGTGCTAAGGGATGTGCTAACCAGTGGATTCAGAGCAAGCAGATGCCTGAGAACAGATGATTATATTATTCTCCATGTTAGAATATGGCCTTGATTTCCCAGTAGTAATCATGAATTGTAAAATGGATCCAGGAACAAGTTCTCTTAGGTTGATATGATCCCAAAGTGCCCACTTACTCTCTTGTGACGATGTAAAACTGTGCTGCTCCCATTTGAATAAGGGCCACTCATGGTCCCACCTCCACAAGTCATGGTTGCGTGGCTAAATAACAATGCTGTTTAATTTCACTTACATAATATGAGTAGTCCATATTAATTAAGCCTTAGGTTGTTTAAAAGTTTTTAGGGACTTTGAGAAAGCTTCCATTCTTCAAGGGGCAATAATTGACCCTTCGCAGGCGCCTTGACTGTCAGGCGTTCTGACCAATCATAACGCTGAATCCGCCATTTCGTCCTACAAACTAATCTTCTGTGGACTTAAACTTGAAAAATGGTGTGTATTGATGTCTTTTTTTCTGCGGCTGAAATAAAATACAGTGGGAACGGAAAGTATTCAGACCCCCTTAAATTTTTTAATCTTTGTTATATTGCAGCCATTTGCTAAAATCATTTCAGTTAATTTTTTTCCTCATTAATGTACACACAGCACCCCATATTGACAGAAAAACACAGAATTGTTGACATTTTTGCAGATTTATTAAAAAAGAAAAACTGAAATATCACATGGTCCTAAGTATTCAGACCCTTTGCTCAGTATTTAGTAGAAGCACCCTTTTGATCTAATATAGCCATGAGTCTTTTTTGGGAAAGATGCAACAAGTTTTTCACACCTGGATTTGGGGATCCTCTGCCATTCCTCCTTGCAGATCCGCTCCAGTTCTGTCAGGTTGGATGGTAAATGTTGGTGGACAGCCATTTTCAGGTCTCTCCAGAGATGCTCAATTGAGTTTAAGTCACGGCTTAAAGGATTTTAGAGAAGTTAAGGATCCCAAAAACGTGTGCTTAATTGCAGAAAAAAGTGTTTGATGGTCCTAAAAGTTAGTTTTATAATTTACAAAGAAAATATATAAAATAAATATTTTTTAAAAATCAAAAACATATTTTTAAAAACAACAATGGAAAAAAAGTACAAAATTTCATAAATTGAAATTAAAGATTTAGGTTACAGCCACCTCCCAATTAAAAGTACCCAAATGAATTATAATTTTATATATATTAAGCTTACAAATATTTTAATAGATAATTAGAATAGAATTAGTTTCAAGAGATAATAGACAAATCTTAGCTAACATCTAGTTTTGAATACTTAAATGCTTTTTGGACAACAGTTTGGACTAAATCTGTAGAATGGGTCATATAATAAATCTTTCCATTATAGGATATCCCTTAGTGTCTCCAAATTAAGGTTTAGTCAGATTTAACTTACTCCTTGTTAACACATATTCTCTGTCTCTCTCTCTCACACACACACATCTAAATTATCATTAAAACAAGTTGTGCATCTAATTATATTCTGACCTACTAGGGGGCAAATATTTGCTATGTGCTCTGGGATTAGTCATTTATTAAAATGATTGCATAGGATAAGCTATTTGATTTTATCATGAGCAATATTAAAATCCACACACTTTGTCAACAGAAGCTATTGCAGTTACATGTCACAGGGGGCAGCATGGAGCAAACCAGACAGCTTGGACCTTGGTCTTACTGGGCAGCTGAATGAGGAAGCCTGGCGTGGGAAGAAATGGACCTGCTGGTTTTATGATGCTCTGAAATAGCCACACTCACAGCATATGGATTAGAGATTAATATCTCTTTCCCATGAATCTCCAAACAGCACAAAGTAAAACCACATTTTCTGTATTTAACACAAAACAACATGTCGTACATTTGGTGGGGTGTTTTGTGACAATGATTGAGGTCTGCTGTGTCTCAGAATGATTAGAGCTGATGTGATCAAATGTGCCTTTTCTTAGTGCCGGTTTTGTTTGCTAATTGATATTCTTTTGTTTGATGTCTTGGAGTGTAAACAAATACCAGTGGGACCAAATTTAGGCCATTATGCCTAAAAAGGAAAATATCATCTGCAACATCTAATAAATAAATAAAAAATGAAGCTTCTCATGGGGAGTGCAAGTCGATGGTAATGCAACATCAAACATCTTTGAACAATAACAATGTTTTCATATGATTCTCTCTGCCTGTATGCAGGCAGACAGAATCTGTGGCCTTTTTCACATTTTGTTCAGTAACTGTGCTCTTATTGGCAGGTGAAAGCATTAGAAAATGTGCCAAAATACGTAATAAATTAACAAAATGTCTGAGGTATAGAAATTATAAACATAAACATGTAATAAAGTTAGCAGACTGAATGGTTTTTATGATCGCAAATTTTACTGTCTACAAAAATGTTTGTCCCAGTGAGTCACAAAAGATTGTTGTTTTTGTGAAACCCACTCATTGTTTAGGCATCTTCTATACCCTCATCAAATCACTATTAACCACCATATCATTAGAAATTCAGTTAAGAAAATGTAATTAGTTTTAAGAGAAAGCAGATTCAAATCAAAAAGTGTCCCGATGAACTTCTCCCAAACCTTAATGAAAATCAGTGAGCCATTCTTCCTCTCTCCCAAAAGTCCATGTCCCCTCAAGCCATAGCTATTCTCAAGAATTATGTTTAAAACATAAAGCTGTAATCACTAACATCTTCCATTACCCTTACAAGCCGAATTTTAAAATCAATGAGTCATCAGAACGAGACGAACGTGGTTCTGCAGTGCCACCAAGCGAAATGTAGAGTAGCATGTAAATGGATCTCACAGACACCCTGAAGAACCAGAGGAAGCAAAAGTCATACAAGCATACAAGAATAAAATATATTAAAAATATTCAAAACATTTTTAAAGGGATGCAGACACTGGATGTGTTTTAAACTAGTTACTTTTATGCAACTGTAGGTTAATATTAGATTATATTCTTTCACATAATAGTTCTTAGGAAAAAAAACTAAAAAACAACATTCTCTATATTCAGAATGCAGTAATATAGAGAAATAAGCTTTGAAGGCCAACTTCATTCTAAATCCGACACGGCGCAGAATCGCATTGGTTTTGGCTCATGTTCACAGTGTGAATTACCAGGCCTGATCTAAAAGTGTTGCGCTATCTAAATGTTGTAAATGCAGCACCCATCTGAACATACCACAGCTAAATTACTTATCGACCCGGTGTCACATCATCCCAGCTGAGCATGTCACATCATCAGTGCTGGTGTGCCCCAGGTTCGCATCCCAGTATCCTCAATCGCGTGCTGGAGTTCATCCCAACTCCAATCAATTAAGTGTGTCACTTTAACTGAGGGTAGTAAATTTAGAGCGCAGAAACTGAGATACTCATTCAACCTACAAGGAACTTTCATTAAGCTTTTATTAGACCCAAGAGGATGCATCCAGCCCTCAAAAAAAAGTCTGAAGTCGTGGAATGCATTAGCCAATATACGCTGGCCCTTTAAACTCTTAAACATTGCATTATTTATCAGGATTAAAACATAAAATATTTCAAAACAAATATTTCAACCAAAAATGTAAATTTGCTAAAATAAATAAATAAATAGAGTTCAAACTGATTTAGAGTCACCAAGGGTTCTAAGATAAAAATGTCTTAATGGATTTGTTCATTGAAAACATAGATAGATGGACTGGAGTCAATGGAGTATTTGTGGATAATTGTTTTTATCAGCTACTTGGACACCCATAAACTGCAGATGATCAATTGGTGAACAAGTGATGTAAATTTCTCCAGATCAGTCCTGATGATGAAACAAATTCAACTATATACTGGATAGCGTTCAGCAAACAATTTCTTTATACTATACCACACTCTTTGTGACCACTGTATTCTCATATATCGCCAAATGCAAAATCTAAATGTAAATATATTTCATGCCAGAACTGGACAAAAAATATTAAAAGCCTTCTTAACATAATTAAGCTATGAAAAACAACCAAAAAAGCAGTGCTTAGATAAATCACTGCCAATATGCTCAAGCATAAAATACAAAATTTGTCATGGTATCTGTTTAAGTCAATGTTTTCAGCATATAAAGCTGATATTGTATAGAATTAGCTTTATGTTTTAGCTTTAGTAGAAGGGTGATGCAAGAGAGATGCGTTGTGAATAACAATAGTGCCATCTAATGGAGCATATCTGCATTCACTGTAAAGGCAAATTCACACCCCGACAAATGGCACGAAAAACATGTGTGTATTTGTCTGTGGGATTGTATGTTTGGAACCAGAGCTGTATTTTTTACTTGTTGGAATTCAGTATTTGTTGGGGCAGCAATCTTACTTTTCATATTTGCATACATTTCTTAACCAATGAACATGCCTGAATTTCAACATTATTTTCGTCATTACTTCACCAATCATTAATATCAACCCATAATTGTCAGCATATGAGGATATCAATGTGATACATGATATGTAGTCATTGTTTAACCTAGAGGATCCGGTAAGTTATATTACTTCCTGGAAAGTTACGAACTTTAACAACTTTAACCCACAAAAGCTGCAATGCCATATTATGTCACTGGTACTTAACTAACACATTGACAAGACACTGATGAACAAGTATAGTTGCTACAGACATGTTCCTAAGATAAGACTACCAAGAAGAACAGAAACATCTGGACTTTTCATCAAATAACATAGAACAGTACAATCAACCTTTTACTAAGGAGGAGCTGGCAAATGCTCTTAAATGCTCTCATAATACTGCCGTTGGTTCAGATGGAATCCATTATGAGTTTCTGAAACATTTACCTCTAATAGTATTATTACTACTGCTCAATATTTTCAATACTATCTGGAGAACAGGAAATATACCAGAATCTTGGCATGAAGCTGTAATTATCCCTATTCCAAAACCTGGCAAGGACCATATGGATACTAACAACTATCGACCAATAGCATTGACTAGCTGTCTGTGTAAAACAATGGAGAGAATGGTGAATAATCGACTAGTGTGGAAATTGGAGTCAGAACATAAAATAACTGAATATCAATGTGGTTTCAGAAGAGGCAGAAGTACTTTGGATCATCTTATTAGAATTGAGACATTTATAAGGGATACTTTTATTAAGAAAGAACATGCCGTAGCTGCTTTCTTTGACCTGGAGAAGGCCTATGATACCACTTGGCGGTATGGAATCTTGAGAGATTTATACGAAATTGGATTGAGAGGAAACTTACCTATCTTTATTTCCAAATTTTTGTTAAATAGGGTCTTCCGCGTCCGAGTTGGGACTACTCTATCTAAACCTCATATTCCAGAATTGGGGGTGCCTCAGGGAAGTATTCTTTCAGTCACTCTTTTTAGTATTAAAATAAATAGTTTGGTTAAGATTATAGGTCCTCAATTTTTTTGTAGTCTATATGTAGATGATTTGTGTATTTGTTATAGAGGCAAAAATATGAATGTAATTGAAAGACAAGTACAAATGTGCATCAATAAGTTAAATGGATGGTCAATTGTAAATGGGTTTAAATTTTCTAAAAGTAAGACCGTCTGTATGCATTTTTGTCTCCTCCGGACTTTACATCCTGAACCAAGATTATTTATAGAAGGGGAACTTATTAAAATTGTTAAGGAATTTAAATTTCTAGGTCTCGTTTTTGATTTTAAGCTTAATTTTATTCCACATTTAAAAATTTTGAAGAAAAGATGTTTTAAAAAATTAGATATCATAAAAGTCCTGGCAAAATCAAAATGGGGTGCAGATTATACTGTCCTCATGAGATTATATAGATCGCTAGTTAGATCTTGTTTAGATTATGGAAGCATTGTGTATGGTTCAGCAAGAAAATCTTACCTAAGAATACTTGATCCTATACATCACCAAGGAATACATTTAGCCTTAGGGGCTTTTAGGACTTCTCCTGTTCAGAGTCTTTATGTAGAAGCCAGAGAACCCTCACTTCAACAAAGACGTCTTAAACTGTCTCTGCAATATGTGATAAAGCTGAGGACAAACAAAGATAATCCAGCTTTTCTACCGGTCTTCCGTCATGAGTTTAATTACCTATATGAAGCTAAACCAACATATATCCAACCTTTTGGAATGAGAATAAACCCTATTTGGATAACCTGGATATTAATCTGGACATTTTAACTCAGACTCATTTTTGTACTATTCCACCGTGGGATTTGGAAAAACCATATGTTGATTTGACCTTGAGTGAGTACAGAAAGTCAACAACACACCCAAATGAATATCGGGAAAAATACTCGGAGCTGAGAAGTAGGTTTCCTCATCACAAAGCCGTTTTCACGGATGGATCAAAAGTGGATAATGGAGTATCATCAGCAGCAATAATTGGAGATCAGCATCTTGGCATGCGAATAGGACAAAGCTCTATCTTTACTGCTGAAGCTTGTGCTTTGTTAATGGCTTTGGAGCATATAGAACATGGACAAGTAAAACACACTGTTTTTTTCACAGACTCAAAATCATGTTTACAAGCACTTGAAAATATGAAGACTGACCATCCTATAATTATAAAGATCTTAGACAAAGTAGCGTGTTTGCGTAAAAGGCATTTTAGTATTTATTTTTGTTGGGTTCCAGGTCATATGGGGTTTTCTGGAAATGAGAAAGCTGATATCGCTGCAAAAGAAGCACTTAAACTGAATATTTCAGAATTTCAGATCCCTGTGAGTGATGTCAAACCAAAAATAAACTCTTATATAAATGATTTGTGGCAGATGAAGTGGGACGAATTTCAAGGAAATAAACTCCACGAAATCCACCCTAAAATAAAAAATCAGTTTTTAATTAATTTTAAATCGAGGCATGATCAAGTTGTTTTTACAAGGTGTCTTTTAGGTCACACAAGACTCACTCATGAGTATGTACTGAAAGGTGAAGATCCACCAGTGTGTCTAACTTGTAAATCCCAAATGACTGTGAAGCATATTTTATTGGATTGCACTGGTTATAATATAAATAGGCAACGGTTTTACTCAGAAACATGTTTACATAATTTATTTAAAAATGTCTTACCAGATTGTATTTTAAGTTTTTTATCTTGTATTCATTTGAAATGTCTTTTGTAATTTTTTGGTAAATGGATTTTTGTTATTATTGTACATTTTTGTAATTGCCGTGAAGATAGCCCTGGTGCTGGCATGGCGTAAAAAAGACAATAAATAAATAAATAAGATAAGACTACAGGTAAAAGACATTTAGACTGAAAACTCCTCATGAAGACATCGCATGGAAAAGATTATATGAGTTGTTCAGCCTTTTAGAATTCTTGGGAAATACAGATTCTGGCCAATATATATCATATTTGCGAAATGTCCCCTTGAGGAAAAAGACATCTGAGAAGACATCTGTTTCACAGATACATGTGAATATTTATGTTTCTGTTTGAGGGGGATCTTATTGTTTTTATTCTGACCTTCAGGCTGAAATTCCAAGTGAGAAATTTGTCACACTGAGTGTGATTATCTGATGAAAAATCTTCTCACCAACTGAAGTTCTTTCAGTTGGCTCATGTTTAAGTTGGCTTTGGTGATGCATGTTCAAAAATGTCTCCACAAGGAAAAGGTTTTTGGATATTGCCATCTTTGAAGGGACATTTTGCTCCCATAATGTATACCTTAACCACACACACATACACAAATGTGACCCTGAACCACAAAACCAATTTTAATCAGTATGGGCATATTTGTAGCAATAGCCAAAAATACATTGTATGGGTCAAAATAATTTATTTTTCTTTTATGCCAAAAATCATTAGGATATTAAGTAAAAATCATGTTCCATGAAGATATTTAGTAAATTTTATACCGTAAATTTATAAAAACTTAATTTTTGATTAGTAATATGCATTGCTAAGAACTTCATTTAGACAACTTTAAAGGCAATTTTCTCAATTTTTGTACCCTCAGGTTCCAGATTTTCAAATAACTGTATCTCGGCCAGATATTGTCCTACCTTACAAACATCAGTACATCAATGGAAAGCTTATTTATTCAGCTTTCAGATGATGCATAAATCTAAAAAAAACTTGTAACTGGTTTTGTGGTCCAAGGTCCATGTATATTTTTAGAATGAAAGTGAGACAGAAGGTGGAGATGCCTTATGAAATACTTACCATTCCATATTTCCATCTTTCCATCAGAACAGTATAGTGATATATAGTAGCCTATAGTATAATAGTGTTTATTCCATATCGCGTAGGTCATTGTTATATTAGCTATACCAGAATATCTGATTTGGCAATTTAGCATGCTAGTTTAGTTTACTTTAAATGTTTGGGGTGTAATATTATTACTTATTGCAGCTTGTTTCTTCCCCATAAATACTATATATGATTATGTTTTACAAACAAATAAAGAAATGTCCTATTTAAATCCTAAAAACGGGACTGTATGGATTGATTAGGCAATCATTGAGGTGGTCTTTAGTTAAAAACGGTAACGTTAGTGTTATTCGGAATAAAAGTCTACATTTTCTAAACTTCGCAGCCTTTTATACGTAGTGGGCATTTAATGTCGGTTTTAACTGCATTTCACCCTATCACTCCGAAAATTGAGTTTCCTAATCGGCAATTTCCGACAGCCTTCGCCACCTATCGTAAAGTATGTATTTGAATCGGTCGTGTTCGGGCATTTCCGGATTCACCGATAACGGTTGGAATGTTCAAATCTTCGATGCTAGTTTTGCTACTTCTGGCCTGGAGTGGATACTGAGCTAAGAAAGCGACTGAAGAAGGAGCAAAGAAACCAAAAAAAGGAGGTGAAGAGGAGCCTGGCTACGGAATGACGGTGTTGCAGGAACCTGTCCAGGTATTTGAGCTAAATGTTAAAGCGCTCCGTCGCAGAGCCATTTGCGGGAGAAGACTTTTATCCAGCGCCAGAGACCGGATGATTGAGCGCTGCTACACCGCGGCCTCAGTTAGCAGCTAATGCTAACGGCCTCTGTCCTTTACCTCACACAAAACCTGCCCTTAAACATACCACATATAGCTTTTATTTTAATTTACAATAGCTGTTTTTAAAAACCCAGCGCTTGTCAACTCGGGGCAGTTTGTTTGTTAGTAGTTTTCAAGGAAGCTAATGTGTTGTCTTGCAGGTTAGCCAGCTACCTGATTTATTATGTTTTTTTTAAATTGGGCTAGTGAGTTTTTGTTTTGACGCTTGTGTGAAAATATCAACAGGGTTGAGGATATTTATAAATCGTGGAATTTAATGTTTACAGAGATGACTGGTCTTCACAAACACGGAATATATGAAAAGTACAAACCAGTGCATTTGAAGAGATTTGATGCATTAGCAGTACTAGAGCTGCTTAATTGTCTTATATATAAGCATATATCAGATATGAAATCATAATATATATGCCTTTTAACGTTGGAGTCTCATATTTATAAGACATGCTGTTTTAATGGACCAACAAACGTCAAAGGTTGTGGGTTTAGTAAGTCTTTGTCAAATACCAGCTAGCCAACAGTTTATCGAGTACAGCTGTTATACCTGTGTATGTCTGTCAGTCAAAAACGTCAAATGTATTTACAATGTATACACCCTGGCTGTGTCTCAAAACAAGAACGAGCTGCCTAACTAGACAATATTTTGGGGCGTCCAATGCGCCTTTATGCATCTCATCTGTCAGTCAACATCAGCTGGTTTCCCTCCTTATCTTCAGCCTTTGAATATCGTTCACCATTTCCTAAAACTGTGATTAAGACTTGACTTAAGGATAGCAGATCATTTCATATACATCACATATGTTAAAATCTGCAGTCAGTATCATTGTTTATGTGTTTTATTTGTCATTTTGATGATCAGAAGTGTATACTTTCTGTCAGGTGGTAAATCATTAACCATAATTCCTCAACTGCTATGGTTTATTATTGTTGTGACGCATAACACTTTTTGTCAGCTGTATAAGGGATGAAGGTAACAGCAGCTCTGTTTTGCTCCATAGGCTGCTGTCTGGCATGCTCTGAACCACTACGCCTACCGAGATGCAGTATTCCTGGCAGAGAGACTCTACGCTGAGGGTAATTGCACAAATCGTCCTCCATACAGGCAGACAACATCCTCCATTTCCCCTCATCTTTCAGAGCTGGCATTTCAGGCGTTGCGTTAAAACAAGTTTGTGAGACTCAAAATGGAAGCTGACATTTTTATTGATTTCACCCGTCAAGATAAACTGTTTAAAGTAGCTTACACTGCATGCATTGTTGTTGTTTTTTTTAAAACTGAATTCGATTTTATACAGGGCTTCTGCAGGTCTTAAAAAGTCACCCTTTAAACAAATTCATTCACCCTTCCACAAATTAAGGTCGTAAAAGATCGGAGAATAAATTCTTGAATTCATAAGGTCATGACATTAAATGTTGCAAGCACTCTTCATCCATAGTTGTATTTTGTTTTCCAGTACAAATATCCAAGCATCCCTAAATCAAGATACATTTTTTTGAGATGCAAATTGAACATATGAAGTCTTCTTTTCTGAGAAACCAAACAAAATGAAGTCAGTTTATGATTAAAAAAAAGAACAAACATCTGTTTATTGGGGTATGAAAATGTTTGAGGTAAGTCGATTTATCTGAGGCCATTGGTAGACTTTTGTCTTGTTTAATAATAAACCTGCTACATTTTACACTACAAGACTAACTTATGTAATTTTTTGTTTCAACTAAATGTATCTTGAGTTAAAAATTTGTAGTTGGGAGCAGAGCAGAGCAGAGCCATAAGCTATTTTATTTTTTTATTCAAATTGGAAGTTATATATAACTATATAAACTAAGTTTAAACTAAACTTTCTTTTCTTTTCACCTATCAGTTCATTCAGAAGAAGCGCTCTTCCTGCTGGCTACATGCTACTACCGTTCAGGGAAGGCGTACAAGGCCTACCACCTCCTGAAAGGACACAGCTGCACCACACCACAATGCAAATATCTCCTCGCCAAGTGCTGTGTGGAACTGAGCAAGTATGGATGACTAATTATTCCCCAGCTAATCATAACTCATGACTAATGATGATCATGTCCCAGTGACTATATCTATGTTTATCTCTTCCAAAAGCCTGCGATGACGGTTGTTACTATTCTAAAATTGCAGTAGTTGATATTCAGTAGTGAAATTTCGCAATATTCAATACCTCACAATCATAGTAATCATAGTAGCAAGTATTTCTCAAGATCTTTCAATTAATTGACTCGTTTGTTTCGTTGTTTAATATTAACAATGTAATAGACAGCAGAAGGCCTCATGGTGCAGTTATACTCACAGAGTGACTGTGATTACATTTACCTCTTTAAAGCAAGCATTTGGCTGTTATGAAAAATGTAAGTGGCGTTTGAAAAGAGCCTCCTGTCTGTGAGAAATTGAGGCAGTTTTACGTACTACTGCACCAACATCATGATTTGGCTAGTTACCTGGATGTGTGACCATATTAGTGATACTCGGATGTAAACAACGGCATTGATTGCACAGTTAATGTACTACTGAATACGATGTTCTGTAATTTATGCAGTCTAAACCATAGACTAAACATGTGGAAGCTCCTATATTATATAGAGAAGGACTTGGAAAAAGGAAAAAACAAAACTAAAGTGGTAAAGAAAGATATGTACGAGCAGTATTAAGATATTAGCTTAATATTTCACCTACCACAAACGCCTTTTGTTCCTCTGACATTTTTTTGCATTTTCTCCTTCATCTGTTATAACTTTTGGCAGTCTGTAGTACTCCAAATGTTTTTCCCAGTCTGACCAATTAGTACAGCCCAAAACGTAACAATAATTGACCATTTTCAGCAGCAGTAATCAGGAAAATTTGTGTCTTTATTTTATTGTTAAATTACTTTCGACATCCCTACTTGAGAGAAATGTAATGTAATACAAGATGATGTTAATTATAAGAACAAGTAGGATTTAAAGCTATAGATCTTAGTACCTGTTTTTATTATGGCAAGCATAAGTTGCTTCACTTTCAGGATTTGCATCAAATCTAGAGAATTTTATTACACATTTCTTACAGTGTTGATTTATTTGTGTTTTTTTTCAATCAGGTTGGCAGAGGGAGAGCAGATACTGACTGGAGGAGTCCTGAACAAACAGAAGAGCCAAGACGACATCATTACTGAGTTTGGAGACTCGGCCTGTTTTACTCTGGCACTGCTGGGGCAAATCTACTGGTATACTGAGCTCGTTTGGCTACTTACATTCACCTGCTGAAATCAATGAACCTTAGTGAAGACACAAAAATATTCACTTCTCAATTGTTCCTGGGAAAGAGCTGCTAGTGAAAGGCTGTGTTTATTTTTTTGGATAAAGCAGACAGGGACCAAAGCTCTTTATCTGTAATAGATTTAAAGGCAGCGAGGGCTGTTTGGAGTATTTTGTTTTGCACTTGTGTAGAGCAGCACTCAGTGACTCTGAGAGATTGCTTTTAGAGTTCTGAATTTCTTCAGGTACGGTGGCAAGTAACAAAAGCTTTTGTTTTCTCACATGAGATATTCCTCTTTTTCTTTTGCACTCTTTGTTCATGTGCATATAATCAAGAGAACAATCACTTTTGAAGATGTGGATTTTACTACACAACTAAGATTAAATTTGTAATTTAGTATAGACCAGTTTCAGACCATCACAGTTACGTCACCTGCAGCTACGTGTGCATTGTGGTGGCAGAAAAACACATCTAACAAGTGGAGGGAAACTGGTAAAATCTATAGAATGGGAGAAAAAAAATATTGTTGAGCCTTTGGATATCAGAATGCAAATAATTTTTAGAGCATACTATCATCAAAGACGCCATTTGTAGCTAGATGCAGACAGTTAAACGGACAGACTATGGATGAAACCTTCTATGATTACTCTGCTTTTAAAGCATAAATTTGATTTAAACAATTTGTCTACATAATATTTACATATGCAGTTCATAGGGGTCATATTAAATTAGTTCCAGCATGAAATACTGTTTAAACTTATAACATTTTACATAACCTTTACCTTTTTAACCTCACAATTCTGACTTTTTTTCTCACAAAAATGCTAAAATGTTTATATGACATTATATTAGGGGAAAAAAGCCAAACTGTGGGATATAAACTCATGATTCAAGGAAAAGAGAGAATGGTGTTTTATTTTTTTTAAAGATTTGTTTTCTTATTAGTGAGAATAAAGTCAGAATTTTTAAATATAATCTCAAATTTTACCTTTTTTATTCTTCAATAGACCGCTACTTGCATAAAAACATTTATTTCAGTAAATAAATATAAGTACAAAACTCTTTATTTCGACATTTTGAACAATGGGGTCCTACAATCTTTTTCTTTTCTTGTTTTTTTTTTTTCAGAAATTCTTGTGTGTTTTAATTAAAATGAAACCCTTTTATTTTTTGGCAAACTATCAGGTTTATTGTTCAAATTAATACATGGAAGAAAAATTGTGTGAATATTCCTTTAAAAAAGTTGTAATAATAATTGCATAATTTTTTTTCTACAATTAAGTTGTTAATCTAGTTTAAATATTTCTATCATTTAATTGTTTTAAGTTTGCTAGAAATAGGAATATATAAAGACTTAAATTATGCTGTACAAAAGTAATACAAGAGCAATATATTTCTGTTACATGTTAGACCGTATTTTTATTTTGACAGGTTGCTGTGAAGTTTCTGTGTATACAGTATAATATGATTCTAGTTTTCTCAAATGAAACGGTAAAATTCTCATGAAGTGACTCTCACAGCAGCTCTGGAGATTAAGTTCACGTCATCATATAGTGAGACGCAGAGGCCGAAAATCACAGTGAGCACCAAGTGTGCTTCAGTATTTGTGTGGTAAACAAAATCGTGTCTCTGCCATTTGTACACACAGAGACATTTTGACATTTTTAGCCAATTATCTATTGCCATTTACATTAAATCCAATACAATCTGCTGTTTCCCTTGTCTAATATTTTGGCAGAAAGTAAAAAAGGCATTTTAATGATGGCATTTAAAATTTTGCTAATCATGCACATAACCAATGCTCCTTTCTTTGTCCATGCAGCAAAACAGATCGGATAGCAAAAGGAGCAGAATGTTACCAAAAAAGCATGAGCGAGAACCCTTTCTTATGGTCTCCATTTGAGTCTCTATGTCAAATCGGTGAGTTCTATTCTTGTTATTAATCAGGGCCGTCACAAGAATCTCATCCAAGCTGCGCAGTTACAAGACTCCCTGAGGAGAAGATGCCTGATAATGTGATTTTTTTAATCTGTTCTCTCTGTGCTACAGGGGAGCGACCAGATCCTGAGCAGATCTTTAGATTAACCTCCTTGCAGAATTTCAGTGGAGGTAGTGGAGGAGGTGCTCCTCCCATCAGCCCTGCACACACACCTAGTAACAACATGGGACACCGACAAGTTGACACCGTCCTAATGGAGACCCCACAGGACACTTTGGTATGTTCTTTCTCTAGGTTTTCATGCATTTTGTTGTGTTTTATCCACCTTTTTCCTCAATAAGGAAATAAGCCTATGGGTGAGACTTCTGAGTCATTATCTGCTATAGAATAATGTGCAGTAAAAGGTAAAAATGTTGGCTCTACAAGCCACTGTGCTCATAATTAAGATAATACATTAAAATAATATGGTAAGAGACACCAGTTCGCAATATCAAGCAGCAAAACAAGCTGTTTTGTACGGCTAAAAATAGCTGGACGCAGATAAGACCGAAGGCCACACCCATAAAATGTACAAATGGCTGCGCCCTCTCTTATGGTAAGAAAAAGGTGGACAGGGAGATATGTCATATACAGTGCTGCTTGAAAGTTTGTAAACTCTTTACAATTTTCTATATTTCTGCATAAATATGACCCAAAACATCACCAGGTTTTTAAGTCCTGAAAGTCGACAAAGAGAACCCAATCAAACAAGTAAGAGAAAAATATATTCTTTGTCATTTATTTGAGAAAAATGATCCAGTGTTACATATCTGTGCATTGCAAAAGTATGTGAATCTCTTGGATTAGCAGTTAATTTAAAGGTGAAATTAGAGTCTATCTGTGCAGATGTGTTTTCAGTAAGTGCAATGACTATCAAATGTCAGTACGTAACCCGTTTTATTCAAAGAACAGGGATCTATCAAAGTCTGATCATGTTTGTGGAAGTGAGTCATGTCAGGAACAAAGGAGATTACTGGGGACCTTGGAAAAAGAGTTGATCAGGCTAGAAAAGGTTATAAAACTATCTCTAAAGCATTTGGACTCCCCAAATCCACGGTTAGATAGAGTGTGTACAAATGGAGTAAATTCAAGACCAATGTTACCTTGCTGAGAAGTGGTCAACCAACAAAGATCACTCCAAAACAGAACTTGTAATGGTCTGCGAGGTTGCAAAAGTTCCCAGGGTAACTTCTAAGCAACTCAAAATCTTTCTCACATTGGCTAATGTTAATGTTCATGAGTCCACCATCAGGAGAACACTGAGCAATTAATGGTGTTCATGGTAGAGTTGCAGGAAGAAAGCCACTGTTCTCCAAAAAGAAAATTGCTTGCTAAAGATCATGTGTACAAGCCAGACGACTATTGGAGAAAGGTTTAATGGATAGATGAAACCAAAATTGAACTTATTGGTTTAATGAGAAGGTATTACTTTCCAGCTTAAGAATCCTTTCCCATCTGTGAAACGTGGTGGTAGTGCCATGGCTTGGGCCTGTTTTGCTGCATCTTGGCCAGGACAGCCTGCCATCATTGATGGAACAATGAATTCTAAATTATACCAGCAAATTCTAAAGGAAAATGTCAGGACACCTGTTTAAGAACAGAGTCTCAAGAGAATGTGGATCATGCAGCAAGAAAACAACCCCAAGCACACGTCATTCTACTGAAGAATGTTTAAAGAAGAACAAAGTTAATGTTTTGGAATGGTTTGAGTCATTTACATTACATTTACATTTAGGCATTTGGCAGACGCTTTTGTCCAAAGCGACATACAGTTGGGAGAACATAGAGCGATTCTTCATAAGGAGACAAACAGACACAGGCAGTGCTATAATACCAGATTTCAAGTGGTGCTTCAGACAAGTACAAGCTAGAAAGGGAAGGAATAAAGAGATTATTATTTTTTTTTTTTTTTTTTATGGTAACAGCAAATAGAGTTGAAAGAGATGAGTTTTAAGCTGTCGCTTGAAGCTTGTCAGGGAATCAGCATTCCGGATAGGGGTAGGAAGATCGTTCCACCAGCCAGGAACAGTAAAAGAGAATGTTCTGGATAGTGATTTAGCACCTCTCTGTGATGGTACCACAAGGCGTCGCTCACTAGCAGATCTCAGAGTTCTGGAGGGGGTGTAGATTTGCAATAGCGAGTGCAGATAAGCAGGTGCAGTAGCTGTGGTTGTCCTATATGCAAGCATCAGAGTCTTGAACTTGATACAAGCCGCAATTGGGAGCCAGTGCAAGGAGATAAAGAGAGGTGTAACATGGGCTCTTTTGGGCTCGTTGAAGACCAGTCGTGCTGCTGCATTCTGAATCATTTGTAGAGGTTTGATTGTGCATGATGGAAGACCAGTCAAAAGAGCATTGCAGTAGTCCAGTCTGGAGATGACAAGGGCCTGGACAAGAAGTTGTGTAGCCTGCACTGTTAGAAAGGGCCTGATCTTTCTGATGTTGTGCAAAGAAAACCTGCAAGATCGAGTAGTCTTTGCAATATGATCTTTGAAAGACAGCTGGTCATCAAAGATGACACACAGATTCCTGATTGAGTTTGAAGAAGTGATTGTGGAAGAGCCCAGCTGTATGGTGAACCCATGCTGTAAGTTTGGAGTGCAAGGAAAAACAAGAAGCTCAGTTTTTGCCAAGTTAAGCTGGAGGTGATGTTCTTTCATCCACGTTGAGATGTCCGCCAAGCAGCCTGAGATCCGTGCAGGTACTGTTGGATCATCTGGTTGAAATGAAAGATGGAGTTGTGTGTCGTCAGCATAGCAATGGTAGGAGAAGCCATGTGACTCTATGATGGGACCCAGTGATGTTGTGTATATGGAGAAGAGGAGAGGACCAAGAACTGATCCCTGAGGAACCCCAGTGATCAGTTGATGTGTTTTGGATACCTCTCCTCCCCAGGTTACCGTGAATGACCTACCGGTGAGATAGGATTCAAACCAGCGAAGCGGAGTTCCTGTGATGCCCAGCGATGAGAGGGTGGACAGGAGGATCTGATGGTTGACGGTGTCAAAAGCAGCGGATAAATCAAGCAGAATTAGAACTGATGATTTAGAATCAGCTTTTGCTGTCCGCAAGGCTTCAGTAACTGACAGTAGCGCAGTCTCAGTTGAGTGGCCCCTCTTGAAACCTGACTGGTTAGGATCCAGTAAGTTGTTCTGTGAAAAGAACAATGATACCTGGTTGAAAACAACTCGTTCGAGGGTTTTTGCAATGAATGGAAGCAGAGAGACCGGTCTGTAGCTGTCAAGAAGTGAGGTGTTCAGTGTTGGTTTCTTAAGCAGTGGGGTTACCCGAGCCTGCTTAAAAGAAGTTGGAAAAGTGCCTGTGAGGAGTGATGTATTTATGATGTGTGTGAGTGCTGGTAAGACAGTAGGAGAGATTGCTTGAAGAATGTGTGAGGGGATGGGATCAAGTGGGCATGTTGTAGGGTGGCTGGAGAGGAGAAGTTTTGATACTTCTGTCTCAGTAAGGGGACAGAAGGAGAAAGTGAGAGTGTTTGAAGTGGGTGTGGTGGGTTGTAAGTCATGTGTATGAGGGGCTAAGAATTGTTTGCTGATTGTTCGAGTTTTGTCTGTGAAGAATTGTGCGAAATCATTAGCTGTTAGTGTAGTGGTGGGTGGTGGTGGAGGGGGACAGAGGAGAGAGTTAAATGTTTTGAAGAGATTGCGCATGTCAGAAGCACTATTGATCTTGCTATGATAATATGAGGATTTGGCAGTGTGGAGTTGAGTAGAAAAAGCAGAAAGCAACGACTGGTACATACTCAGGTCAGACGGGTGTTTAGATTTGCGCCATTTTCTTTCTGCTTGCCTGAGTTTGGACCGATGTTCACGAAGAACATCAGTCAGCCAGGGGTTAGAGGGGGTAGCCCGTGCTGGCCTGGTGGAAAGAGGACAGATATCGTCGAGACAAGACTTTAAGGTGTTGCATAAGGTGTCAGTGGCTGCATCCACATCCAGAGATGAGAAATGGATAGGTGAGGGAAGAGAGGAGGAAAGTACAGAGGAAAAGTGTGAGGGTGAGAGGGAGCGTAGGTTTCGTCTGAAAGTAACCGGTAGAGGGGTTGGTGATGCATAGGTTGAAAGATGAATATTAAATGTAATAAGGAAATGGTCAGAGACGTGTAGGGGTTTGACCAGGATGTGTAGGGGTTTGACCAGGATGTTGTCAGCGATACAATTGCGAGTGTAAATTAAGTCAAGTTGGTTGCCAGATTTGTGAGTGCTCGTAGTGGTAAGGCGTTTGAGATCAAATGAGGCAAGAAGTGAATGGAAATCTGTAGCATAAGGCTTGTTAAGATGAATGTTAAAATCACCAAAGACCAAAAGTGGACTGCCATCTTCTGGAAAAGAGGATAGCAGTCCATCCAATTCTTCTAGAAAGGTGTTTAGAATTTGGCCTGGAGGGCGGTAAATGACCACAACCTGGAGTTTTACAGGAGCTGTGAGTGTTATTGCATGACATTCAAATGAGCTATGATTGCATATGGGTGAATGTGTTGTGTATTTCCACTTGTCAGAAATGAGCAGACCAGTTCCCCCACCCCGCCCAGCCTGACGTGGAGTGTGAGAAAAAGTAAAATTCTTAGAGAGAGCAGCGGGGGTTGCTGAGTCTTCTGGACGAATCCAGGTCTCAGTCAAGCCCAAGATGCTAAGATCAGATTGTATGGAATAAGCAGAAATGAAGTCTGCTTTGTTAACTGTGGACTGACAGTTCCAGAGGCCAACAGAAAAAGCAAGAGGTGGAGTAGAGGATGTAGCGATAGGACGTAGGTTAGCAAGATTGCGATGCCGTTTGCGTGAGGAGTTAGTGCGTGGTTGAGTGACAACCGGAATATATTGAAAACACATGATAGAATTGGCAGGCAAAAGAGAGGAGAGTGAAAATGAAAGAAGTACCTGTGTGCGTTGTCGGTTTCGTTGCTCGGTTGAAGTCGCGCAGGAAAAGTCGCAGGTCTTTACTTTCGTCGGTCTTCACGCGAGGGCTGAACGCGAGGGCTGAACGCTTCCGCTGACGCTTCCGCGAACGATAATTAGGGGGGAAAAGCCGTTACGCCTACTGCTTAATTCACCCGAAAGCAAGGCAAATGGCTCAAATAGAAACTAAACCGAGACACTTAAGTGCTTGCAGGAAGGCAGCAATAACAATAACAACAGCTTGGTTTCGCTGACGGCTTACTAGTCTAATTTTAATAAGTGCTATCAAAACTACAATTTCAAATTACACCACGATAGATAATAGTTACTAAAATGTACGAAACGAAAAAGAAAAGTTCTAGCAGCAACTTGCAAAGTACACAACTCTAAATGAAATAAAGTATTACGCAGACACTTACGCTTAGCGCGCTGTGCTTGTTTCCTTCTCGGTGAAAAAGTCGCTTCTCAATCAACCTTAATCCAGTGAAAATGATGTGGAAGAACCTAAGCAAGCAGTTCATAGGAGGAAACCCACCAACATTAACAGAGTTTAAGTGGTTCTGCACTAAGGAATGGGCAAAAACTCCTACATGTTATTGTGCAGGACTGAGCAGCATTTACAAGAAACTTGACTTTCAGTTACTGCAGCAAAAGAAGGTCACACCAGATACTGAAAACAAAGATTCACATACTGCTGTAATGCACAGGTATGTTACACTGGATCATTTTTCTCAATAAATAAATGACAAATCAAATATATTCTCTTTAGCCCTATTCGGACGGTAATTGTTTCTCATGGGGATGTAAGTGATTTTCACCATTTACAAGGGGGTAGTCTGTGATTTAATTGCCATCCGAATCCAGGATGACGATGTTTTTCTCTCACCACCCTCGTAAAAATTCCCGGCCAAATTACCTACTGTTTTTTTTTTTTTTTTTTGACAAACACAATTGCCATCTGAATCCACATCTGAGTTTACGAGAAGAAATCGATTCACAATTCAGTGTTTAATATCTTTTTGACTACTGCAGAACATTGTAGCCTACAGCTGGTTTGCTTCGCTGTAATTTGCATGTATTACTGAAATGCTAGAAAGAAAAAAAAAAACAATACTTCGTAACTGCTCCACCACAGGGAGTGGGAGCAGAAAGAGAAGAAAAGCACGTAAACATTCAAAATGGGTCTTTATGGCAGCAGCAGGTATGCAGTGAAATTGTAAAATGTGTATTATATAACTATATCCAGTGGTGTAGTGGTGCCTGGAGAAGTATACTCAACTTATTGAGTAATTTATTTAAGGTATTGTTTGCGTACCAATAAGTAATTATTATTTTACCACAGCACGCCTCCCCTGACATG
This sequence comes from Cirrhinus molitorella, assembly GCA_033026305.1. NCBI lineage: Eukaryota > Metazoa > Chordata > Actinopteri > Cypriniformes > Cyprinidae > Cirrhinus > Cirrhinus molitorella. Next base: position 25,137,477 of record CM065117.1, on the reverse strand, counting down.
CTCTCGCGCATGAACAGGCGGCATTTCTGTCACTGTCTGTCTGCATCCTCTCTGACTGGGGTGCGGGATGAAGTGGGCACGGGCACAATCATATTCTCCACTGTGAGTAAATCGCCATCCAAATCCATGTGTTTTATCACTGAGGTGATGTGTAAATTTATTTTTACAGACGTCCATATGAGAAAAGATTATCGTCCGAATAGGGCTTTTGTCTACTTTCAGGACTTATATGAAAATCTGGTGATGTTTATGCAGAAATATAGAACATTTTAAAGGGTTCACAAACTTCCAAGCGGCACTGTATGTGCATGAAGTGTTAGAGGAATTGATTCTACATTCTACATCATATCTTGGCATTATCTTTGTTCTTTCTCTAAAGGAGCTAAACCGGCTCAATTTAGAATCTTCTAACTCAAAGTACTCCCTGAATACGGACTCCTCTGTGTCCTACATCGACTCCTCCGTCATCTCGCCAGACTCAGTGCCACTGGGCACTGGTGGGTCACTATTATCCAAACAGGTGCAAAACAAACCCAAGAGTGGAAGATGTCTGCTAGGGGGCACGGCCACACTCAGCCCTCTCACACCAAGGTAATAACCATCAATCACTAAGACTGTCATACCTCACACTTAACCATGCATGAGACTTTCTTAATGTAGTTCTGAATATTTTTTTTTATTATGGATGTAATGCTTTGTGTGTCTATTTTCTATGTGTCTATTTTAACTTTTGTAGTTTTGGAATCTTGCCATTGGAGCCGAGCCCGGGAGACCCAACATACCTGCAGAATTACAGTCACAGTGGAAGTGGGATGGAACCACCTCCTCCGCCTGGCCCTCCGAAGAAGGTAAGCCTTTTTCATTTGTAGCAGCTTGCTATTGAAGTATTTCCATGGGACGTATATTTTTGAGCTGTGCTCTACATTTTTGTGTAATTGTTTTTTTTTTGTTTTTCACTTGTAACATTAGCCAAGATTTATTTCACCTGAAAAAAAAGTTTATTACACCCTTTTTGTACAACTGTTAATTTTAAGTTTCTGATACAAAAAGGTACTGATGTACTTTGTATGTAAATGTGATTTTGCAGCTCTTTCTTTAAAGGTATAGATCACAAATTAAGATGTTTTTTATTAAATCTGAGAGCATTTTGCATAAAATGTTATTTATTTAAGGTAATAAAGTGTTTTACTAGAAAAATAAGCTTTATATAATCAAACTGTAAATGATAATATATTTTAAAACAAGGACTTTCTAACTTTTTTTTTGCCATTTCAGGCTGTCAGTAGAATTAGCCAGGTGGGGACCAAATCAGTGTTTGCACAGAGTGGCAACAGCAGAGAGGTCATTCCAAACCCTTTCAACCAAACTCAGACCACTGCCCCACAGACCAGGTACATGTCACCACACATTTATACAGGCAACTCATGGCTATGACAATGGCTTCTGATAATGTCTCTTTCTGCTTTATAGTACTACACCACAAGTGCTGAGCCCAACCATTGCTGCTCCCCCAAACGTGCAGCCACGGCGGAGCTCAAGACTCTTCACCAGTGCCAGCTCCACTGCCAAGGTACTGTCTTTCATACATACAATTTAAGATTTGCAACAAAAAAATCACTGTCACTTTTTAGAGAAAATGTTATTAATACTCTTTATGATGGAATTGAACAGGAAAACAGTAAGAAGCTGAAAATGAAGTTCCCCACCAAGATTCCCAACCGAAAAACCAAAACGAAAACGGGTAAGGGAGGAATCACCCCATCTAACTTGAATGAGAGCATCGAGATCCTCAAGCTTGATTCTTCCATATCGGAGGGAAAAGGCAACATCAGCTCACCGCAGTTCCAGGCTTTTAATCTACAAAAGGCTGCTGCAGGTATTTAAGAGTTGTTGTCTTTTTAAGATGTAGAACGTCCATCTCTCTTAGTTTATCGCCTGTATATTCTGGTTTACATAAGTAACAAAAAATTGCAAATCATCCTCTCTGTAGAAATCTTCAGAGATGTTTGCGAAGACTGTTATGTACAGTGTGCATCTATCTCTGCTTGTAAACAAGGCACAGCACACCTGGGTTCTATGTCAGCAACACCACACACATGCATCTTGCGACTCAAAGACTGATATGGAAGTTGTTTTGGTTTTCTTTGCGCACAAAAAATATTCTTGTAGCTTTATAACATTACAGTTGAACCACTGATGTCACATGGGCTTTTTTTAACAATGTCCTTACTGCCTTTCTGGGTCTTCAACATGGTAGTTGCATTGCTGTCTATGCAGGGTCAGAAAGCTCTTGGATTTCATCAAAAATATCTTAATTTGTGTTCTGAAGATGAATGAAGGTTTCATGAGGGTGAATAATTAATGACAGAATTTTCATTTTAGGGTGAACTACCCCTTTAAGGAATGAAATCAAATCAAATGAAAACATTTTTTTTTCTTATGAAATATTATTTATAAATTATTCATACACATTATTTTTTTTATTTTATAATTTTAATTCATGTGCCCTCATAATCTTGTCACATTAGAAAAAAAAAGTCTATCACAACTTCTGTTTTATGCTGACTTGAAAGAACTGTAAACAAATCGTAACCATTGTTAAAAAGTAAATGAATCCTGTTATTAGGGTTATTAAATATGATGCCAGCAAAATCTGTGAATCAGGTCCTTGATTTTGTCTCCTGTTTAATTCAGATGGGCTGATGACATTGATGCGGGACATTGGGAGGGGCTATCTTGCTCTCTGCTCTTATAACTGCAGAGAGGCCATTAATATCTTGAGTCAGCTGCCTTCACACCACTACAACACAGGCTGGGTGCTGGGTCAGATTGGACGAGCTCACTTTGAATTGGCTGAATACATGCAGGTGAGTCAGGGCTGCTGAATCTAAAGGCATTCAAGAAATTATTAAAAATAATTCAAAGAGTGAGTTGCAGAAAAGATAATCAAGATTGAATTTTTTTTGTGACTGTTTAACTAGGCGGAGAGGATTTTCTCAGAAGTCCGGCGTATTGAGAGCTATCGAGTGGAAGGTATGGAGATCTATTCCACAACACTCTGGCATTTACAGAAGGATGTGGCGCTTTCCGCCCTATCAAAAGATCTCACTGACATGGACAAAAACTCACCAGAGGTAAGTCTTTCAGAGTAATATAGCAAATGACCAGGTTTTACAGATCTTGAATGCTTTTTCTCATGGTTTATTTCTTTCTCTCTATATGTACAGCCCTGGTGTGTAGCTGGTAACTGTTTCAGCTTACAGCGGGAACATGACATAGCCATTAAGTTCTTCACACGAGCCATCCAGGTGGACCCCAGCTTTGCATACGCATACACACTATTAGGGCATGAACTAGTTCTCACAGAAGAGCTGGAGAAAGCCCTGGGCTGCTTCCGCAATGCTATACGCCTCAATAAACGTCACTACAATGCCTGGTATGATTCAGACATTACATGCTTTGGAAATGAGATGCTATTTTCAGTGAAGCCAGAAAATTGCTAAATGAAACAGTTCATTTTATATTGTCAGTATTAGTTAGATATCTGTCATTTTAACAGTAAGAAAGGCTCAATGTTTCCATCTGTTACTCTAGGTACGGCTTGGGAATGATTTACTACAAGCAGGAGAAATTTAACCTAGCAGAAATTCATTTCAAGAAGGCTTTGAGCATCAATCCTCAGAGCTCTGTGCTGCTTTGTCATATTGGAGTGGTGAGTAAATCTAATGCAGAGAAAATCATGTTAATCTAACGTAAACAGCCCAAACATTAATTTCTTAGGTAAACAACAGGTCAAGATTATTACTTGATTTATTTTGAGTTTGATAAAGCCAGACTAGCATATGTACTAGTTTTTTTTATACATAAATAGGTGACACTTGAACTGTTGCATTGCTAAATCTTGATATCCTTTCTCATGTGCTCTGTATCAGGTTCAACATGCTTTGAAGAAATCAGACCATGCACTGGAGACCCTCAACAGAGCCATTAGCATCGACCCCAAGAATCCGCTATGCAAATTCCATAGGGCCTCTATTCTCTTTGCCAATGAAAAGTACAAGGTACTCCTCAACTCCTTATTGAGTCAAGATTCAATATTTTTTTCAGGGTTTCTGCAAATGGTCCACTGAAGTACTTTGAAACAATGATATTCGTTTATATCACAGCTTGGGCCAGAGCCATTGAGCTCTGTAAGGCTGCATTTGACAGCCACAATATCATCCATATTGCTATAAAATGTAGCATTCAGTGTAGAATTCATATGGGTCTGATACGTTTTGTGGTCTCCGTCGATTTACACATTCAATCCGTTCCGTGCTATCGTTTTTGTGGACTGGAGCAGACTGTGCACATTGTGGCGGTTCATGTAAAACAGCATGAAACTAGACTTCTTTCGCCCTCTTTTTGTCTGAATCGTTCCCTATCCCCTATATAGTGTACTACGTGCCATCCACGGTACAGAAAAAACTAATTCTGTAAACAAATGACCGATTGCAGCTGCAGCTTCAGCGTCTATTTATAGTGTAGGGGGTGGGATGCTTTGGATTCTAGAGAGCATTTGATTGGACAAAGTTTGATGAGAAGCTGAAGTGTAGGGTGATGTCATCAAAATTGTTGATCCAAATTGGCGGAAGTTAGAGACTGAGTTTTGAATGCTTGTATCTTGTAAATGCAAATTTTGCCATTGTTTTGGAGCACACTAGCTTTTAGTTACCTTAAGGCTAATCTATTCATACTAAAAGGTCTTAATTTGCAGCAGAAAGTCTTAAAGTCATGCTTTGACTGCATAAAAATGGAACCTCTTCATCCTCAGTATTTTTTTGTTTTTCAATATCTGAATACATTTAGATGCATTTGCTTGAGATGCAAATTAAAGATATGAAGTCTTTTTTTCTTTTTCTATTTTTTTCATGCTTAAAACAAGAACAAATATCTTGATTTAAATATGTTTACACATTTGTATTGGAAACCAATACAAAAATATAGAGGAAAACATTACTTTTTGCAGTATGATCAGAAGGTGAAGGTAATTTATTCAAATTGTTTTTTTTCACCCCAAACCTCAAAGCATTGCTAATGCAAAATATTTACATTTAGACACCATATGTGACCCTGGACCACAAAACCAGTCTTAAGTAGCACGGGTATATTTGTAGCAATAGATAACAATACATTGTATGTGTCAAAATGATCAATTTCTCTTTTATGGCAAAAACCATTAGGACATTTAAGTAAAGATCAAGTTCCATGAAGATATATAGTAATTTCCCTACTGTAAACATATGCAAAGTTAATTTTTTATTAGTAATATGCATTGCTAAGAACATAATTTGGATATTTTTAAAGGTGATTTTCTCAATATTTAGATTTTTCAGATTCCAGATTTTCAAATAGTTGTATCTCAGCCAAATATTGTCCTATCATAACAAACCATACACCAGTGAAAAGCTTATTTATCCAGTATGTATAAATCTCAATTTCAAAAATGTGACCCTTATGACAGGTTTTGTGGTCAGTTGTCACATTTTGATGTGGCACAATAAATAGTTTTCCTTGAATTTTCTTTACAAGTCTTAAATTTACCTTCATTAAACCTGCAGAAATCCTCTTTTTAAAAGTTAAATAACTAATCTATTTTTTACAGGCGGCTCTGCAGGAGCTTGAAGAGCTGAAACAAATAGTGCCCAAAGAGTCCCTTGTTTACTTCTTAATAGGAAAGGTACTCCTACAACTCAGTGTTTTTTATTTGCACTTTTTTTTTTTATCAAGTATTTTTTATTTTCATTTTTTACTAAAAAAAATTCATCATCTTTATAGGTCTATAAGAAGCTTGGCCAGACTCATCTGGCGCTAATGAACTTCTCTTGGGCCATGGACTTGGACCCTAAAGGGGCCAATAATCAGATCAAAGAGGCCATAGATAAGCGATACCTCCCAGATGATGACGAACCTGTCACTCCTGATGATTATCCTTACTACTCAAGTAAGTCTACTACCCAGTGAGCCATTTAAGTAGCACTGTGTGCACTATGTAATGATATTTGTTGCTCTCAGCAGCAGAGGTGGAGGAGTCACAGGAGAGCAGTATGACAGACGCTGATGACACGCAGCTCCACACCACGGAGAGCGATGAGGTTCTGTAGCCCTCGGCACCACTCTGGACTTTGAAATAATGCCAACTCGGGGGGCTACTTGAAGACTCCAGCTCTGAAAAAGGAGGAAGAAGAAAAAAAAAAGGAAAACAAACTGCTGCTAATAACAGTACCTCCTCATTTCTGTCGTTTTGTTTTTATCATTCGTTCTTGCCTTTTTCCACCCCCCTCGTCATCATGCCTTAGAGGTCTCTCATCGGTCTGATCTTCTGGTCCTGTCTCATCCCTCATCGTCACTGGCAGGCGTCCTTTATCGCAGGCAGAATTCAAGTTCTGTCCAAGCTCAAATTGCCCAGATTTGCCAATGACTCCACTGTTTTCTCAACACGTTAATTGTCAGTTTAAAACTCAAAAAAGAGCCACAGACATTCATGGATGTTCCTGTCTTAATGCTTAGGCCTTTTATGTTATTTTATCAGCATTTACTCTGAATAAAGACCTGTGTATAAGTTGGTAGTCCTTTGATTCCTCTCCCCTCCCTTTTTTGATCATGGAACGTAATTGCTGGGAGAAAAAAAGCACTTTCTACCCACATCAAAAAAAAAAGCATTTGGCATAAAAGATTCAATGTAAACTGCATATCTTCTATCAGATTACCATCTGTTTAGAAGAGCGATGTTTTTGAAAGTTAACTAGAAAGTACCAGTTCTGGATGATGCAGATCTTTCTTCACCAGGTTTTAAAACTTGTTTTGTGAGTGATGTTCAAGAAGCACTTATGTTGTCTTAATCGGAAGAATTTGCCACTCTCACGCTCATCTGTTTAGCTCTTATCTACCTTTAAAACATCTAAATACATGTTTTTTGCCCAGCTCCAAGACAATAATTAGAGAATTGTTGATTAAATTATGTGTATGGGTGGAGCGGTTTCCTTGACACACTTCAGTCTGTGTTTCAGAAACTACACCGGTGTCCAAATTAACAACACTATTATTATATGGCACAGTGACCAGTGGTCAGACTTCTTGAGACAATTTTTCTGAAATGTTGGTGCTGTTGAGGACAATACTGATGAACATAGAAAATGTGCACAAACTATCTTTCATGGATTTTATTTTACCAGAACATGTTTATTATAAAATGTTTTTGATCTCTGCTAAATGCTTCTTATTGTACATTTTAAGGAATTAAAAGGTAATAGAATAAACAACTTTGACTGAAAGTCCTGCTGTGGTCATTGTAAGAAAATACGAATCATAGTACATCTTAAACACTATCTTTCGTAGTTCATAGGTATGGAAAACGACATTGTTTACATGAAAATGTCATGATTGCTACAATTGTTGACACTAATGTGAAATATAACAAATTAAAATGTGATATTGCTTAAGTGGACGGTTAAACAAGGTTTCGGCACTGTTAACGTGATTATGAATGTTTAGTAATATTAATTTATCTCCATAGATAAGCGTTGACATTTATAAAATCGTTTGCGAGAATGACAACAGCTAACAAAGATACTGTGATATTAAGCTCTACGCTAGGCCTGATTTAAGTTTAAACGCGACAGTGTGTTTGGTACATATGTATTTAACAAACAATACCATCTAACAAATAAGCAAAAATCAACTTCTAAGCAAAGTTACAGTTTTTTTTTACTTTCACTCGTAAGCCCATCTCTTGCTAAAAACATATAAACCAGCCAATCAGCAGCCGCCTTTCCGCCCACTGGCCAATCACAGGTTGAAATGAGGCGGTACTTCCGGCTCAAGTCTGGTTGATCTGTGCAGGTAAGTGAACGTGAATTCTGTACTCTGTCATATAAAATATATTTATATTTGCTATTTTCGTATGGGCAAAATACGGTTTTCAACGTAAAATGTTGAATAAGATCTAGAGGAAAACAATGTTTCATTTTTCCTCTCATTCGGTGAGCGGTAGACATTATGACAAAGTAATTTCATCCCGGAGATTGCAGTCAACAGGCCAAAAATTGTTTGGGTACAAAAAAATCACTCAGTCTGTCAGAATTAACCTCTAGATAAAATTAGAACAACTATAAAATTGACATGTTCCTTGTCGTTATAAGTGAGAAAGCCTGCTAAAAATTTACCCGTTGAATTCGTCTTCAAGATGTGAGTGGGGATGAAAGAAAGGCTGTAATACAGCAGAGACTATCAGCTGATGATGTTAGCATGCTAAACCTACAGTCAACGGGCCTAGGAGTAAATGAAATTAATATTGGACTTTATTTAAACAACTTATGTAATTAATAACAAATGTAATATTCTTATTCGCAGTAACTATTATTTCTTTTCTGTACAAGTTTTTTATGACATTGGAATTGATTGTATGTGGTTGTGTTTCAAAACCTAGTGACCTGCCTATGTAGACAGCATTTCGAACGCGCGTATGGCGACAGAAATGTTGTCTAGGTAGGCAGTTTGCGTGATTTTGAAACACAATCCGTAACTCCATCATCTGCCGTCGGAAGCGCAGTTGCTAAAGCGCTGTTTGTTTTGGTTTTGACTTTCTGTTACTCGTTTTTTTTTTCTGAATTCATGTTTCATTGCTCTATTAAGCTTAATTTCGTTTAATATCCCTCCATCAGATAGGGACAGATTATGGACATGATACGTTTACAGTATCTTTTATATATATATATATATATATATATATATATAACTAATATTTAGGTTTGATATTTAAACTTTAAAATATAAAATGTAACATTTTCTGAGAGTGATTTAAAGTGTAAATCACATGGCCAAAGTTAATTTGTGTAATTCAGATTTAATATTTTACAAATTTACGTCTAACAATATATGTATCAATGTCTTTTTTATTTGTTTTACAGACTGCTGGTTGAACCATTGTCTTTTTCGTTTTGGAGTTTGCAAGTTACATTTGGATTAATAATGGAGGTTCCTGTAAAGCATCAGATTAGACTGAAACCAGTCATCTCTAAGGTCTGACACTCTTATAAGTCAAATATGTATTTCCATCTGTTTTGATACATTCACATGTAATATTTTAGGGGAATGTACTTGCAGCATGTATACTTGAAATCATTAGATTAAGCCGAAAAAGGTTCAGCTAAGTAAATGCCACAGAAAGATAGTTAAAAAGAGTAAACTTCTTTTAAACAGTAGATGGCGCTGTCTTTTTGTTTATGCGGGCTTCTAGAAACAGGAAGCTTAACTAGGTTTCGTAACTACTAACCTATTGAGATAAAAGCCACTTTGACCACAGAGTTTTAAGCTAGAGATATATGGTTACCTTTTAATTCCAAATTTAAAAAGCCCTTTTTGATTAAAAATCTTGCATTTAAGTTTAGATTGCATGCAGGGATCAAGGATAACTTTATTTTAATTAATAGCAATTCAGTGCAGTGCCATTTGATTGCTGTAGTGTTGTTTTTCAATCATGTTCCACTTCATTTAGTGTGATTTTCTTGAACACTTCCTGTCTCTTGATCACTTTAGAAACTCTTGAGGTCCCTCTACTGGCACAACATTTAAGGACTTCTTTCTAGAAACATGCATGTTATACTATGTTTTGTTAAGGCCTAAACATTTTAATTATGGTCAAATTAATTATTTTAACCGTTTTTGACTGATTGTATACTACTAGTCAAAAGTTTGTTGATCAAAGATTTTTTTTTTTATAAAGAAGTCACCAAACCTGCATTTAACCCAAAGTACAACGAAAGCAGTAATACTGTGAAATATTTATACTTTTTAAAATAACTGCTTTTTCTTTGAATACATTTTAAAATGTCATTTATTCCTGTGATCAAAGCTACATTTCATCATTGATGAATAGAAAGATCCAAAGATCAGCATTTATCTGAAATAAAAAGCTTTTGTAACATTATACACTATACCATTCAAAACCTTAGAGTCAGTGTAGTTTATTATTTTTTTGGGGGAAATAAATTATAGAAATTAATACTTTTATTTAGCAGGGATGCTTTAAATTGATCAAAAGTGATTATAAAGACACTTACAATGTTACAAAAGATTTCTATTTAAAAAAAAAAACTGCTCTTCTGAACTTTCTATTCAAAGAAACCTAAAAAATATTTTACAACATAATAATAATAATAATAATAATAATAATAAAAAGTGTTTTTTGAGCAGCAAATCAGCATATTAGAATGATTTCTGAAGGATCATGTGACACTGAAGACTGGAGTAATGATGGCAAAAATTCAGCTTTGACATCACAGGAATAAATTACGTTTTAAAATGTATTCAAATAGAAAACAGTGCTTTGGATCAAACAAATGCAGGCTTGTTGAGTGAAAGTGACTTAAAAATCTTACTGTTCAAAATCTTTTGACTGGTAATGTACGTCTATTTAAATATGCTTTTTGATGGTACAGTCAAACTATGGCGCCCCCTATAGTCATGACGCATTGTGACAGGAAGCCTTGCGCCTCTAGCGGCTCGTCCGAGCAGCGCGTCTTTCTCCCGCCAATGCGCCGCTCCGCTTCTTTCTGTTTGTCAGACTCGCAATCCGAGGGAGAGGAGCGAGCCGCCATTTTCCGAGCTCGTCGCTTCCCCCTCGAACGACAACAATAAAAAACGGACAAAAGCGGGGCTTTCTCAGCCGAAATCGAGCACGAAGGCCTTTCGGAGACGGAGAGAAGGGACTACGCTCAGCGAACGACCAGGAAAGGGATACGTTTCACCGCTTTTTCGCGGCTTTTGTCGGGGGCGACTGAAAAACAGCCGACTGGGCTCCTATAGCTCGACTGCCCCCGTTTCTTTCGCCCATTTCGTGATTCCTAAACGCAGCCCGGAGGAGTGGGAGGAGGAAAAGGAGGGGGTTACCGAACACCGGAGCGCGCAAGAGGCCGGGGATTTTTCCACCTGAACGTGCAACAGCGGAATCTGCATCTGGATAATTGCTTCTGCCTGTCAGTTATTACTACGAAATTTCTTAAGCGTGCGGATTTATTACATAAATTTCCATCGGAATCGGCTACTCATCACGTGGTAGGTTCCTCCTTTTCTCTTTGTTAGTTTAAAACTCGGTAGCGTGAGGCAACTTCACACATTTTTTAACGCGTTTATGCACTTAAATCGACGCGCGGTGAAACCGGGCGCGTTAACTCTACAAATGCGGCTCCGTTCAGACGCTTTTCGCTCTCCGTAGTTATTTTCCACGGTTTGTTCTGGTTAAACCCGTAGTAGGCGGCGTTCAAAGTCAGACCATCAAGGTTGCAAAATCGCCCCGACATAATTATACGTGTCAACTTTGCGAAAGCACGTCGTGAGACAAGTTCGGCTTTACGTTGAGTAGGTTAAACGCGAGTGAGTGTGTGTGCGAGTGTGTGAGAGAGAGAGCATGGGGTTGGGTGCGCAGTACATGTCTGCTGCATCTAGATCAGTAGGGTTTCGTTTGAGCTGGTGCGAATCGTATGCATTACTATCTCACTTATTGGATGTTGTCCCAGGCCTATGCATCACATGGATTTCCAGTAATACAGATTAATTATAATACAGCCGACGCGGGCTGGCCCTTTAAGACTCAACATTGGGACATAAAAAATGTGTTATTCTAAAATCTTCTAAAGTAAACGAGTCACAACATTGATTTCCGGTATCTGTTGAGTAATAAAAATACGCATGTATGTGCAAAATATGATGCAATCGGGTGGTAAACAGTTACAACTTTATGCATGAATCCCGGACACGGGAGTTTTCCATAACTAACGCTAGCTGCATTACATAATATTTGGTTGTTTTCCCCCTCTCCTTTTCTCCCTAGTTTTGTCCTCGCCCAGCCGAACCGGATTGGCGTCGCATGGTTTGTTAGAACCTCAACGCGTCGCGCAACCATCGGCTGCTATGTAACGTTAATAATGTACAAAAATTCTGTTTTAGTTGGCATCACGCCAGCGTTTTGAAACGCAGCCAGCGATTCTGCCCGGCCTTAAGCTCGTCCTAACCTCTATTTTCCGTATAATCTGGGGGTTTATTTATATTTAGCGCAGTATTTTGCCTGGTTGTGGACGGCAGAGGGCTTTATGTGTAATCGAACATTAACCTGCTCAACCTGTGGTTAGTGTAACGCGCTGTACTTTTCCATTATATAATGTGTTACGTTGCATATTTTTCGCAGCACTCACTTGATCTCAGGTCTCAAATATAACAGGTTCCGCATGTGTACGTGCTGTTTATGGTTTAAAGAGACGTCCGTGAGGTTTTGCTCCTAATTAGTGACGTGATTTTATCGCTGTGTGCCTTTAAAAGGGAAATTTGTCTTTTGCACCTTGAACTGTTTAGTCCTTTACAGGACGTTCAGATGCATTACATATTGTCTGCCCCACAAGACATCGGAGGCATATTTCCCAGGTGGGGTTAAACATTGGTTGAAACAAAGACTTGCTAGACCTAAACCTCCCCCTCCTCCTGATAGATAGATACTGTATTGATCACTAATGGGAAATGCCATGTCTCTCTCTCTCTCTCTCTCTCTCTCTCTCTCTCTCTCTCTCTCTTATGCTGTTTGTTTTCCGTTTGCTCTGTTATTTCCTGGTTTTGACGTCTTTTGTGTTTTGTACTAGAACATCAGTCTGTTTTAGATGTTTCTTTCTCCATATTGAACTGGCTATCACAGTACATGAATTGAATTGTTGAAGTCTGTCTGTGGGATATTTTAAGAGTCTCTAGAGGTCGGCATATGATTATGAGCTGTTGTGTACTTTCTTTTCGTTCCATCCTGATTTATCATTGTCCTACATCCCCTCCTCACAGGAAGAGCTGTTACATAACACATCAATACCATTGACTAAGTGCCTTCATTTTTTTTTCAAGGCGGTGCAGTCATTTGGAAATCACTTTTTTGGTCAGAATTTTTTACTGTGATTTTTTTAAAGGACAAGAAATTAGCTTTTACAATGTGAGCTTTGAGTCTGAGATCAAGTTTGGGATCAGTAAGTTTTTTTTTTTTATTTATTTATTTTTTTTTTTCCCCCTCTTATGTCTCTTATGCTCATCAAAGTTCCATTTGTTTGATTAGAAATACAGAAAAATGTTAATATTATTGCAATTTAAAATGTTTTCTTTTTTAATATACTTTCAAATTTATTTCTGTAGTACAAAGCTGCATTTTTATCAGCCATTGCTCCAATCTTCAGTGTCACATGCTCTTTCAGAAATCATTTTTATATGCTGATTTATTAATATTATTAATATTGCAATCTGTTATACTTTTTTTTTTTTTCAGGATTCTTTGATCAATAAAAGGTTAAAAAGAATAAATTTTATTCAAATTAGAAATCTTCTGTAACCATATAAGATCACTTTAGCAATTTTTGTCGATTAAAAACACATCCTTGCTGAATAAAAGTATTAATTTTAAAGAAAGAAAGAAAATGTACTGATCCCAAACTTTTGTACGACAGTGTATAGATGTATGATAATTTAATTTGTCTATTTGTCTTTTGATATGTGTTTTGTGTGGGCCAGCTGTTGAGCTGCATTAATATATTTTTTTTTTTGGCTCCCTCATTGTTGAAGGCAGTCAAAGTGAATTTAAATATTGCTTTGAGACATTTCCATCAGTCTTTCTGTAATCCTGTTGTGATCCATTTGAGAATTGATACCTTTAGTACTCTGTGTAATTTACAATCAATGTCAGTTTGAAGTATAAATCAATGTCACCTACTGTACCTGCTTTTAATCTGACTCCCAAACCCCAAGGCCTGGTTTAATTTTAAACTTAAAAGGCTTAGCTCCTAACTTGTATCTGTGAAGTGCAAAATTTGAACTCTGTTCTTCTTGGCAGGGTATTAGATTGGCAAGACTTCGCTCTCTCTGGGAGGTTAAAAATGAAAAGTGAAAGAAAGTGCAAGCTGCTGACAAACAGTGTCTGGAAACATCAAGGTTTTTCTCCTTTCTGGAAAGTTCAAGGCCAGGGCTGGAGACGTCCACCAGGCCATTTGGCATGGGAGCAGAGAGAGGAGTCAGTCAGATTGTGAGACAGGACCACCTGTTTAATGTGTTTGGGAAAAATAACCTGACACGATGGATGGCATCCAGGGACTTTTGTCTTTTAAGTCCAATTAACATGGATTCTCTGTTACAAGGGCGAGTGTGTCTGTTTTACAAACAGCAGGCCTTTCTTGTGGGCGAAAATTATTCGCTTTAAGTCTTTTTAAATGAAATGCTTTCTGATTTTAGTCTTAAAGGGCTTCTGTAAGTAAATTCACCCAGCTGGGAATACTTGAGCCATATGGAAGAAATCAAAGACTCCATGAGAATCTTGAGTTGCCCCTCTGCCTCTGAAGTTGAACATTTTCTTCTTTTGTCTTTTGTTTTGTAGATTGGTCTTCTGAAGAGAGTGATAACGCTGAATACTTGCACTTGAAAGAAGTGTCCACTACTGTTGTGTTGAACAAACCAGCTGTGTCAGTCTTGTTGAACGTTGTTAGCCAACGTTGGGCCAAACCGAGAGTTTAAAGTTCATTTACCTCCCACAAGGGTAGTTTTCTATTTTAATATACTTTAAAATATAACTTATTTCTGTAATACAAAGCTACATTTTTATCAGCCATTACTCCAGTCTTCAGTGTCACAAGCTCCTTCAGAAATCATTTTACTATGCTGATTTATGAATATTTTTGCAATCTGTGATAATTTTTTTTTTTTTGAAAGAAATGTCCACTACTGTTGTTTATCAAACCAGCTGTGTCAGTTTTGTTGAAAGTTGTTAGCCAAGGTTGGGCCAAACCTAGAGTTTAAAGTTCACTTACCTCCCACAAGGATAGTTGACATAACACTTTCAGGAAGTTGACACGTAGTGGTGTAATGTGTTGTTGTGGTTCATCTAAAACTGTTTTAATCAGCGTTTTGATTGTTAATTTGATTATTTGCGGCTTTTATGAAGTGAGATTAAATGGAACATTTACATTTTCCAATGCACTGCAAAGCCATTTTATATGTAATGGTGTATTCAGAGTATGCACCTTCTCTTATATATTCATATAAATTTTAACCTTTTTTATGTAGTTCATGGACATGTGGTGCGTCAACTTTTCACAAATAATGGTGTTTTAATAAAGGCGCTCTTATACACACCTACGTTTACACAGTCAAAAGACAAGCACTCATTCACACACTTCCTCTTCATCCACTTGAAACATTTTGTTTAACATTGATTGTGATTTAGATGAGTAGAGGATGAGTTTTAATCACAGTAGAATGTGAATGATCAATGCCTACATCATTTTGTGATTTAAATATCCTTGTTGTAGTTCAATAAAAAGAACACAATGATTACTTATTTAAGCCTTAAGCTGATATATTCACTTAATATCAGGGTCAGAAATTAAAGTTTTTATTAGGGGGTAATATTTGCCCCCTGGAATAGATTTTCAGGGACTTTTTTTTTTTTTTTTACATTCGTAAGTGCAACAATCACCACATTATTATAATCACCATACTATGTTGTTTTAATGTCAAATACTCAATCTGATTGGCCAATGCATTTCTGAGTTCAACCGAAACGCGTTTGATTGGTTATAAGGCTCAACACTGCACGAAACGGCTCATAAAAACAATCTGATGCAGTGTCAGTGAATTTAAATGTAATTCCATGAGTTGACACTTTTCATTAATTTTCACATTTAATTTTAATCGCAGCAGCCATAATACATTTAATTGTGCAGGGACATTTTTTTGCCCCTTGGTCTTGAATTTATGGGTTATTTTATTTCATTTTCTTTATTTATGTCTATGCAATAAAGAGAGTAAAGATATTTAGAAAGAACAAAATGATATATAGAGAGATAGACAGTATCTTTAGATGTCCTGCAAAAGTTGTTTTGAAAAACTGTTACAAGATTAAGTGTGTGTGGCGTAAGGTAGCATAAAAACTGTTAGGTAAGTGTAATTACACAACTGTATTGTGCCCAGGATAAAGAGGTGTCTCCTGGGGAAAATAAGAGTCACTAGTTGGTGATGACGTTCTCAACCTGTCTAAGAATAGTCTGTAAATGAGTGTCCAAATGCAAATTTTTGGGTTGTGTGAGAGATGGGCACCAGGGAACCTTTTCTTCCCCTCTACCACTCGGGAGTCATTGAAATACGTGTTTTTGACCTTCACACATTTCAGGGATTGTGAGAGAGGGAGGTTATCACAGTCCACAAAGCAGAAAACTTCCTCTGTGATGGGTTGCATTCAGGGTCAAGATTAGAGCCTCAAAGATTAAAATGGCATAAAAGGAATATTTTCACTGTGTTAATGAGAGGGTCTGAAATAGGAACGGCACCCTAACTCGCTTGTTTTAGGTTGCATTTTTCTATATTCTTACGATTTTGTTTTAAAATTATGTGTGCATCTGTTGTTGTTTTCTTTGACTTGGTGATATTGGCTAGGTCGATTTAGTCTGCTGATTCTAGTCCATTTTAAGACTACTGGCAGTGTGTTTGTTTACAGGCATAATTTGACACACATTATGCTTAAGTCGTCAACATTTAAGGTAGTGCAAAGCCTTAAACTGTTTATATCATAAACTGTTTATACAAAACCTGGTCAGTTATACAGATTTTTGCCTGTTACTTTGATTTTGCTCTGCACTGAAACATTTACTAGAGATCAAATGAATTTTTCCAATCTGTTGCACTTGTTTATTTACATTTTCGCTAAACTGGAGAAAAACCCAATTATTTTAAATCTCATGTATAAGCAGTTTGTCTAATGGGGGTTTTAGAATAAGCAGATTTTTGATGGTTTTAGTAGTATATTGTCGTGCATGTAAACGCACTGAATGTCCAGTTAACAGAAGTCATTCTGTTTAGTGTCCGTTCCAGAATTGACCGACCTTGTCAAGCCTTGCTCGGCCTTGTTAATTCGTAGTGCACACATCTTCCTTTTATAGTCAGCGAGTGTGTACATCCTATTGGCCATTAAATTGTTTATATCCACCAAATTGCTTCATAGATTCCATGATTTTTTAAATTTTATTTGTTTTATTTATTTATTTTTAGGATTTCATTTTTCTTCTAGGTGTGGTTCCAATGTTTTCATGGAACACTGCTCTGAAGAAAAAATGTAAATAAGGTCAGAGTTGTTCTGACTAGTAGTTCCTTAATAAAAATAATGTATAAAAGGGCTTTGTGACAAGGCTTCACCCCACCTAGGGAGTTTTGGATGCACACACAGAGGTCATAACGACAGTCTCGTGGTTTTCTGACACAATCTGATGTGTGGCTGAGAGTTTATTTATTTTTTTGGTTCCAAGTATATCCTGAAGATCTGTTATCTTGTACTGGTAAAGGTCCCACCACACTGATTGACATGTCAGTGGTGAAATGTGGTATTCAATACTAGACTGAAGAGTTCTGTTCCACACAACAGGAAGTTCTTTTGTGATTTGTAGTTGATCATAGTGTAAAATGAGAATGAAAAACATACATAGAAGTGAATCTGTTAGTTGCTCATAGCTCTGAGAGAAAAGCATTAAATGGGTATAATGGCAGGATACATGACTGCTGTCATTGCTAAATATTCATTTAATTTCTTTAATTTTTCCTATACGCTGAGTACACACACCTGACGTGCTGTGAATAATAGTAGTGGTATTAGTTGGGAAGACTTATTGTTAAAGCTGAATCAATAAAGCTAGATATTGCCTTTTCAATTGCTCAGTTCCCAACCCGAATCTGCTTCTCATCCATCTCTGTCCACACACTGGACATAAACAGGAAGTTTTTATTATCTGGTTTTCTCACTGTTTAGTGAGAGGAATGGAAAAGCAAAATTAAGTGTAGTGGAAACAAAAAGACTGTTCTCCTGTCATCTTCAGTATTATAAACACTGATTTTCTTTTTCCCTTCACAGGACTGTGATCCTTCCACAATAGCCATGTGCTTGTTTTTATACATGCACATTCCAAGTAAACATTCATTAAGTGTTACTCTACTGTAGACGTCAGCCAAACATTGGAACTAGCCTGTATTAAAGTAAAAACAGCTAAAAATGGAAAATGACATGGCACTCCCATTTACCCACACAGTTCCTGATGTAACATGTTTATAATTTTGTCCACCCAGTTTGCTAGTTCCTTAAAGGAATCATTCATCCAAAAATGATCTGTATATAATTGTTTATGATCAATGAATCGGTTGCTCGATTTCTCCAGTCTGGTTTGGTTAATTGCAACTGTGTGGAAAATAGTGACTGGTGTTTTGTCATTATCTGTATGTCTTTTTTTTGTTTTTGTTTTTTTTTTTTTTTTTTTGGATGAGCTGCTGTTTTCAGTTTGAGGGGAGGCTGTTTAACCACCTTTTCTTTTCTTTGTAACTTATTGTAATGGCTATCTCACAAGACAAGGTGACATTTCAGCTTTGAGCCCTGTTGCTTTAGTGTGAGTCACCCCGCTCTGTTTTTATGTGTCTTAGTAACCTAAGTCTCTTTGCGAATTAATTTTGTGTCTTTGCTCTCAGAATATTCACCAAATCCGTTAAGGCACGGCACATCAGCTTGTTACATTTAATAAGAGTGGGTTACACCTAAAGGGTTTTGACAGTGCAGAATGAATTGGTTTATGTTCCGGATTTAGTTATTGGTGCTGTCAACTACTACCTGCATTCATAGTCACTTCGAACGTCACGGTCTGTTGTCATTGTTTTGAGAATAATGAGAATAAACATTGCCTGACGTCACAGAGCAGTAAGTCTGAAGGCCTGGGTTTTGCAGTTGGTCCTTGTAGAAATGTGCTTGCACTGATCTTTATATGAGGGCCTTCATTTGAAACTTTCTCTGAAGCTTGCTTTTGGCTCTGTTTGTCTCTTTGTACATTGATAGTGTCAGCTGTTGTGCAGTGGTCCTCAACTGGTGGGTCATGCGGCAGATGGGTTGTACATCCATTTGGATGCATATAATGAAATGTAACAAATCATATAATCATTTATAGTTGGAGATGGTTATCTTTTATAGTTGGCAAAGTCCAGTCATGGATTTCAAAATTCATATGTTGCTTGGTAGAAACTAGTCAAAGTAGCTGAGATTCCAGCATTGGCAGGTAATGTGACCATAAAAAATACAACCTAGAAAACATTAAATATAGGTGCACTTTTATTGTCCTTTTTACTGTTCAGCCTGTTGATAAAGTAGTTTGTTGAATTAAAATTTTATATATATATATATATATATATATATATATATATATATATATATATATATATATATATATATATATATATATATATATATATATATATATATATATATATATATATATATATATATATATATTAATTTTTTTTTAATAATGTATAAGGAACTTTACAGTTTGTTGGTGTTCGACCAATACTGTTGTTTTTTTGTTTTTTTTTTGGCACCAATATCTTTGAGAGCCAGGTGGCCAATGGCTGTAATAAACTGTGTGTGTGTGTGTGTGTGTGTGTGTGTGTGTGTGTGTAATCATATTACAGTATTTTTCATATTACAATGCAATACTGTAACCAATAGGGTAACCTGGGAGGTTTGTGGGCATTAGGGATTATATTTTTTTCAAATAAAGCCAAAGTAGCACTCATTTTACATGCAGCACAGAGTGAAAACGATATGAATATGACTGTGGGCAAATTTCTGTAAAATTACTGGAATGACTTACCAGTAAATACAAAAATGTGCAGTTCACACAGGCACTGCTGATCTGTCTTTTTACCATTTACACATCTGTTTCAAAATACCAGTACATTCTGTGACATCATTAACCTCTAAATGGCTACACCTGTTTGTAAACATGGAGGGTGGTCAGTCTTTTTGTTAATAATTTAGTTTTTGTATCAAACGTTCACATTCATGCAGCTGTTTTTGGCCCATAGATGACTACAAACCGTACTACACAGCGTAAAGGCGTCGTTCGTCAGAATGTTATGCTATGGCCCACAGTAATAATTTAATATCAATATATGACAATATATAGTTTTTCCAGTAATGGTTAAATGATTTTTAAACACATTTCTGATATTTTGATATACATTACTAGTATTTCCCATACAATGATGTATTTGTGGCAGTTGAGTCTGCTGAATAACCAATGAGCACTGCATGTTTCAAAATCAAAATGCAGAATGGGTGTTATGAGAGTCTTTTTATTTATTTATTTTTTTTTTTTTTGAATTCTGTTTCATTGCAACATGCAGTTTGAATGGAGGATGACAGACAGCTGGAAAGAAGAGTTTATGTGAACTTGAATATAATGACCTAAATATTCATCTGTACCTCACATTGAACTATGGAACAGCTTCAGAACACTTGAGAAATAGTGCAGAAAAACTTTATGGTTTTTTGTAATGTATGAGATGTCTTTTTTGTCTTTTTTTTTTTTTTTTTTTGACACAAAGTCTGTAGTGCCTGCATATTTTCAGTAGTGACAGTGACAAAATGCTTTGGTAGCGGTCACATTACAGAATTTTAACTTGCATACTAAAGCACTAAAAATTTGCGTTCTGTACTAAAAAATTTTCCCCAATATGAGAATTGTGTTCCCTTTTGTCACGTTTTTGTCATGACTGTTTCAGTGATGACAAATTCATGGCATAACACCCAAAAAAAACAAAGATATCACTACCAAAACACTGATAATTTTAGATACTTTTGAACCTAGCTCAAAGATGCTAATCAGCACATGGTTAGCTAGCTCAGTTCTGAGCAGTGGTACACTTATAAAAACTAAATGTCATTGAATAACTCCCAAAAAAGTGTGCTTAATTACAGAAAAATTGTTCGGTAATGACATTCCTTAAAGTTACACACAGATTTTTCAGATTTTTCTTCGATGGGTTAAATGCAGAGCACAAATTCCAAGTATGGGTCACCATACTTGGCCACACATCACTTTCCTTTCCTTTCCTTTCCTTTCCTTTCCTTTCGACTATTAAAGCAAAGTATCTGTAATGACCCATAATGAATTTACTTCCAAAATCTTTTATTAATAAAACAAATGGAAGTGATTTGGCAAGTCAACAAGTTTACAACGAACCAACAGGAAATTAAACTTTTGCTTGTAGCTGCATACTTGCAGAAAATTAACAGACCTTAACCAACATCCTCTGTTGTGTGCATAATGAGCAATATTCAGACAAAAAAATATATTTTGTTGTACCAAAATTACAAGCAGCCTTCATACAAAAATATAGAATTCTGTACCAGCAACACTCGTGGAAAAAAATGCTTGTGGACTTCAGCATATTTTGAATAACTAGCTAGTAACAATGTGGTTTATGGCTCTTTCACACAGGACGCGGAATGCGCTTTAGAGTTCCACCTTTTGCCTTCCGTCAACATCACGTTATCAGTTAACACTCAGAAATAGTACATCGAATTTTGACATTTGTGAATCGATCGCGATGCATCTAAGAATCAAATTCCCCCCAGTAGGGGTGTTACGATACACAAATTACGTGGCTCGGTTCTCAGTTTTAGAGCCTTGGTTTGATTTGGTTTGGTTTGCTTTTCTAACCGTATGCTGAAAACGCCAGCTAAACCCTAAAAATTCCCAATATTTTTACAGTATTTCATTACAACGGTATGTGCCTTACAGTTTACTTGCAGTGCAAACTCATTACTGTTCTGCATTTGTTTTGAGCTGTGTGAACTGAAGATGACAAGAAGAATGAGGCACTTTGATAGTGGGTTTTAATCAGTGGGATTTAACTTGTCAGATTTAGCTCATATAAAATATGGTTCAACATTTATCTATTTATACTACCGTTTTGGTCGCAGTCTAGAGCCCTGTATATGACGCATTTGTTCTGGACATGTTGCCCTTGTTGGTTTGAATAATATTACACACATAATATTAAGCTTACTAATATTTACAATATTATTGTGTATTTCAGTAGATAATAGAAGGATCTTGGTAAACTTTTTAAGTGGTGGTGGTTGTGTTTTTTTGGGGTGTGGGACATCTCTGTCGGCTACCAGTGTAAGATACTACCTAAGTTACACTTGCTGTTTAATTTCATTTGTACGTTGAAAATACAAATAAATATATAACATGTCTAATTCTTTGGTGTTTCATATTGACTTAATTCATGCTTAACTGCTAAATTTGACTTGTCATGCTTCTTTGTCTCTTGTGTGTCATCAGGCTGCCCCCTGGCACAGTGGTAGGTGGGTGGTGTGGAGCTGGCCTCGGCACCGGGAGAGGCCCCCTCGCCCGCCCCCTCCCAGCGCTGCATGGCTGCAATGGCGCCCGCTCTGACCGACGCTCCGGCCGAAGCTCACCGCATACGCTTCAAACTGGCTCCGTCCTCCTCCACCCTCTCCCCGAGTGGCGTGGAGGGCAACGGCACCGGCAACCACATCCTCGTGTCCAGTAACGGCGCCGTTAAGCGCAAGGCCTCAGAGGAGCGCCCCTCTCGCGGGGCCGGCCCCTGCAAGCCCCTCGTTACCTCATATCACTGTTCAGATGTGTCTTCGGCAAAAGAGTCCCTGAAGCTGCAAGGTGTTCTACTGCAGACGCACAACATCCTCCCGAGCCTCATACCGCGCAAGCACCAGGCTTTAGAGCTCTCTGAGGAGCAGCCAAAGAGCATCATGAGTGCCGGTGGAGGACCATGTGGGCCACCCACCACACAAGGCTCTACAGTCAATGGCATAGCAAAGAAAGGGACTAAAACGACTGGCCGAGACAGCACAGTAACCTTAAATGGTGGGCAGCATACGGTCGAGCAGGATTTGTCAAATCAGACTGAAGTTGTCAATTCTATGAGGGGACTGACAAGCAATGGTCCTCTTCGAGAAGGTGCGGAGCAGCACCAGCCATCAACGGGTCCCAGTAATGGAGAACCTCCTGCAGCCTCTCCAACCTCCATCACACCTTTCACAGAAGACAAAATCTTGAACTGTCCACCGCTAGACACTGAAGATACGTTGGTGCTCTCGCTCGATACCCAGCAAGACCCTTTAGGTGGCCTTGGGGTGGAACTAAGTGACCGTACTCAGCACAGCCAGAGCAGACAAGGGGAGATTGAGGCGCGGCTGCGACGTTTACGCAAGCGCCTGCAGGTGGTGCAGGCCAAGCAGGTGGAAAGGCACGTGCAACAACAGTTGGGTGGACTACTTAAGGGCACGCTGGGAGCTCTGGATGCCAGGCGGTCGAGGGGCCGTTATGGAGATGAGTCTCTCACCCCTCAGGAGAGGGACGGACTAAGACGTTTCCTGAAGAGTGGATCCATGCCAGCTGAGTTAGAGCGACTGTCACTGAGCTGCACCACCAACCTGCGATCAGCCGAAAACGCGTTCGATTCCGACGCCACGGAAAGCAGCTCAGGAGGAGAAACTGATGTGGAGGAGGACGAACTGGCTCGGGTAGACATTGAGCAACGCCACATTCCTCTGTGAGTACCTACCTTGATTATTCCTCTGATAATGCGAATCCAGATGGAGTATGATGGTACAAAGGCTGGGTCAAATTGTTTCATGAAACCACGGATAGTTATCTGTGATGTGATGTGCAACCGTTATTGAACAATTATCAGTGAGTGGCTGTTCGTTTGAAAGAGTAGACTTGTTGTCTTGAGTTTGAGATCATCCCGGGTTGCTTTGTTACAAAGGAATCTTCTTAATAATGAAGGTATGTGCTCATCTCTTGAATATCATTACCATCCTGGTTAGGCAAGGACAAACGCCCGCACTCTCTCCAACACGCACCAAGTCAGTCGTTCCCTTCCCAAGGGCTGAGCCTTGTTTAATATGCTCAAATGTCAAAGGATTTTTCTTGAGAGGCAGTGAGTCACTTCCTTAAATCCATACGCACACTTTCTCAGTCAGTTATTGGGCCTGTTTTCACCCATCCCAACCTCTGGGTAAAAACACACTGGACAAGTGGAGGGCAGAGATAAGGCGTTGTTTTACTTCTACATCCTTTCGGTGTTTGTTTTATATTTATTCCAGTTCTGTATTTCTTCTTATTGTTCTCAAACCCAGCAAATATTCCAGACGCAAGGAGAGCTCTTCACAAGGCAGATCTGCATAATTGATAAAGGCATTGGCACGTGAAGATGTATAGATAGCTTTGATAAATTAATTTTGCTTTACTTGGTGTTAGGGATGTAACGATATTATCAATGTCGTGATATGGCGATAGCAAAACTGTCTTGATAATATCGTGATCACATGACTATATGAATCACTAGGTCTTCCAAGCAAAAAGTGTAGTTTTTAAAATATATTTAAACTTCTTATTCTAACATTAAATGTCTTTAAAGTTGCAGTGAACTCATCATTAATAACTGCTTTATTTTCACTGCAGATGATTACAGCTTTTCACTAGATTTGTAGTAAGGCACAATTTTGTAAGCCTGTTTTCACTGAAACTAGAGTTTTTCTTCAAAATAAAAGCTCTACTGTTGTTTCCATCAAAATAAAAGCTTACATTTAATTAATGAATTGCTGAAAATGAGCGGTTTAAATGCAGTATTGAAATATTAATTTTCATTTATTTTACAGTGCAGTTGTTTTACAATAAATGACTCTTACTGTTGTTGTCATTGTTGTTGTTATATTCTAATTTGTATGGCTACCTAAAACACCAGTGTAAATGTAATTTAGACTGAGACAGTACATCACAACTTAAAAAAAAAAAAAAAAAGTTTAGGTACAAGTAGGGCTGAGCGATATGGCTGAAAACTGTATCAGTGTTTCATATCGGTCGATATCGATAATTATTGATATTTTTTATGACCAATTTAAAGTAAGGACCAGGAGTAACGAACAGCGGCCAGCGGAAGACCGTTCATAGTCTATTTGTTCAGTGCCGCCTTAAATAATCACGACCTAAAATAAAATCTATAGATATAAAACAGTTCAAGTATAAAACAATGTTGATGTAAACGTCAAACCTAGATAAATCTTCACTATTAGGCGCATATCCAACCGTCTGTGCGGAGAGTGAATGTTAAAGCTGCTTTGAAGGAGGCGCCAGCGCCGTCACTTGAAATTTTTCAGACATGATAAATGCATATATAGTAGTGTTGCACGGTATACCGGTACTAGAAAGGTATCGCGATACCCTGCTTTTAAAATCGATACGGTTCCTGATTTTATTAGTACCGGTACTAAGACTGACAGCTGTAGTTTCGATGGTTCGACGATAGGGGGCAGTGTGTGGACTGCGTGCTGATTCTACGGCACTTTGAGTGTGTGGTGATCGGTGAAGAAGAGACATGGCAGCAAATACAGGTGCGCTTGTAGATCGCCCACAGCTTGTTGAAAAAGTAGACGCTCGAAGCGAAATATGGCATTATTTCGCTTACATCGCTGACAGTCAGGGCAAGCCCACAGACATCACAAAGCCCGTCTGTAAAAAATGTTTCAACCCAACGCAAGCAAAGGGAGCCAACACGTCCAACCTGGCAAAGCATCTTGCCGACAGACAAAGCTCAGCAGCTGCAACGATTTTATTTTTGTTAAAATGTCACAATTTTTGGACAAAATATATTTTATAATTTATTTATTTTTATTTAAGTTAAAATAGTTCTACATTGTTTCAGTTGAAAGCAAATACTGGGTGCTTACTTCTAAATAAAAACAAAGTTAAATTATTCAGTTTTTTTTCCTGTTGTTCTTTTCCCCCCAGAGTATCGTTTCAGTATTGGTATCGTGATATTTCATTTTGGTATCGTATCGAAGTCAAAATTTTGGTATCGTGCAACACTAATATATAGAAAGCTTTAGATTATTACTTAACGAAATAAAACGAACCGAAAAAAAAACTCTTTCATTATGTAATGCGTAACGATTTAGCATTTAAGGTGCGCCAAAGAGATTGCGAGTCGGGATCTTTGTGACACTGACTCAGAAGTTTATTCTTAATTCAAATATCTCCTTCTTATTTCACACCGACATATTCATCTTTTATTTTTGCCTGTGCTTTGTGGCAAGTTTCAGTCTATTTCTTGAACGTGAAACTGCACTGAAGGCACTGCTGCTGGCTGAGACACTAAACGCCGTCCGAACCGCTCTATCAAAGTGAAAGCGAAAGTAAAGTCTTACTAGCGCGGCATTTGTTTAATCACCACAATTGATGGTAGTCTAAAATATAAAAATAAGGAGAAGCCTAAAACAGGCCTGATGCCCGGCCGCGTCTGAACTATTACGTGAAAATCCCGGCCAAAAAAAACGGGTTGAAATGGCAACATAGCCTACATATCCAGCAGACCAGCACAAGACAACGATATGGCGCAACCAACTTGATACTGTTACATGATTGGCTGTTAGCTTGTCACTCCATACGTTGCTAGGTTACCAGAGAGCAAGTGCCTTTGTTAATGCAACTTCGCATCCTCTGTTTTCTTCCGACGAAGAATAAAAAATATCGAACGTTTTATTGAACACATTTTTTATTGATATCGATCACGTGTCTATCGCAATACATATCGTTATCGTTTTATCGCCCAGCCCTAGGTACAAGTCAATTCACTGACTTTTTTCTGACTTAAGTTTTCTTAGTTGACAAGGGTTGGAGATCTTAATTTTGAACTCACAAAGTGCATTGGATAGAATAATTTAAGTTCAAAATGTACAAAATTTTCTTTTTTTTAATCACAATATGTATTGTACCGTGGATGTCACATTTCAATATTATATTATACGTTTTTGATATTACATCTGTACTTGGTGTACATTTAAAAAAGATTTTCAGTCTGTCTCTTTTGCTGCATCATTGTAGTTGGATATTGTCTTAGTGCCCTAGTGAGTCAGAATTATTATTATTATTATTATTATTATTATTATTATTATTATTATTATTATTATTATTATTATTATTATTATTTTTTTTTTTTTTTTTTTTTAATCAAACAGTCTAAGGCCACTCCATGAGGGGATAACCTACATTCAGCGTCAGAGTCAGTCACATGACTATTGCGCAAGGACAAATAGGCTTACTCGCAGATTATGCGATGAGCATAGTGAAGCGTGTTGACACAGGGCTGTGTAGCTTATGCTATTTTTTTTTTTTATTATTATTTTTGAACTTTACCGTTTGCTTTCCACACATCCATCCACCACTTTTCATTGGTTTTTAGTCCTTTGATGGTTATTCAACCGATTCCTTTGTGGGACTGAGTACCACATGAGTGCATGTTGTAACTGCATGCAAGGCCTTTTTGTTAATAGGTAGTTGATTTTGTCTTGCTGCTTAATCAGCCATTAAAGCCAGTGTCTTGATGAGCCGAGAGCTCACTTGAGTGCAATATGCAGTACCCAATGTATTCATTTGTGCTAGTTTGGATCATAGGTGGTAAACACGGTTGATTTCCTGAGAAGTCACTGTGAAGAGGATGTATTGCTTTGTTGGATTCAGTTATTGTAAGTGTGTTGTTGTTTTTTTTTGTTTTTTTTTTTGTTTGTTTGTTGTTTCCCTACCACATACAGATTAAGAGTGTTCAGTCACTGTTAATTATTAACCCAGTTTGTGTACCATGCATCTGTGTCTGTCCTGGAACAAAACCCCACTAAATAACCAAGTTTCCATGAAGACCAGTCTCAAAATCCATTATAAACTTGTTTTCTCAGTCTTGCTAGTGTCCTTCTGGTACCATGGGCTAGCAATTAGCTTCCGTGTATTTGTACGCACCAGCTGGCGGAGTTCATTGTTTCTGTGCTGTAATCCTGTTAGCCAGAACCGGTTTGAATGAAAGGGAGTCATTGAACTGGTTGAACATCAGGCGTTTGTACCTGTCATGCAGCCTTCTGCTGTCAAGACTCCTCAAGCATTGTCTTTTACCCACCCCTTATGTCTTTACAAATGTCTGTGGACCACGAAAGGAGAAACTGTAGTCAAAAAAGGGATGTAGGATGCAGTAGTGGCCCAAACAAATTTACAGCATTATTTTGCAAGTCTTTTAAAGCCATGTGATCTCCCCATAAAAGGATCTGATATATTTCTTTCTAGTCAGCTTTTGACAGTTAGATTAAGTCAGTCAGTTGAACTTGAGAATCTGATTGGATAAATGAATCAATCAGACATATTTTGTTAACTGCATAAATTAGGGATGTAACAATATGAAAATCTCACAATGTGATAATGTCACGATAAGTCCACGATATGGTATTTATTGCCATATTAAAAAACAAACAAACAAACAAACAAACAAATGTAGACTTGGAGAAACAATTTAGTACATTTTAGAGTTAATTTCTTCTATATAATGTGCTTTTGTGAGTTCAAAAGTAGGAGCTCCAACCCATGTTCTTAACGAAGTCAGAAAAAAGTCTCAACCATCCTTTTAGTTGTGGTTTTTAGTCTGTTTTGAAGATATTCAAATATTCATCCTATCATTTTGGTGCTTGCTTTTTTTTCTTCTTCATTTGGTCTTTGACTTTCCAGTTACTTTAGTTCACATTAATTATATTGAAAAGAGCAGTCAGGATATTTAGGACTTTCTCTCTTGTGTTCCGCAGAAGGTTAGGAATGACATTTACAACAAATATTATTATTTGGGCTCTGTCTGAACTTTGCCACCTTTTGAAGTAAGTGTGTGTGTGTGTGTGTGTGTGTGTGTGTGTGTGTGTATATACCTAAATATTAGGGCTGTGCGATATTGAAGAAAAATGCAGTATGTGATAACTCAATAAATAATGCAATATTCGATATGCAGTGTGATAATGCTCAGATAAAACCATTTTACTCAGCTGTTACTGAGTCAGTTCTGCAAATGAAGCTCATTCTGATTCTAATATAACTAGTATATGTTTCACTTTTTGTGAGGGGGAAAAAAGCACCCCTATATTGCAAAAAAAAGCTTTTCTTTTCAATATCTAAAAATTCCTAAATCAAGAAGGATTTTCTAGACAATTAAAGTTGTCTTGTTTTCAGAAACAAAGTCAAAATTGAGTTTTTGCTTAAAAAAAGCTAAGTAATCTGCCAATTGGGGTAAGCAAAATCTTATTTCAAGCAGAAAACTAGATTATTTTGCTTGCCTCAATGGCAGATTATTTTGCTTGTTTTAAGCAAAAATTCACTTAATTTTGACTACTTTTTTTCTGAAAACAAGACAATAATTTTTACTTGTCTAGAAAATCCTTCTTGATTTAAGAATTTTGATATTTTGGCTGGAAACAAGACAAATAATTTAATTAAGAAAAGCATTGTTTGCAGTGTACAAGAACTTCTGAAAGTGAACAGTAGGGTTTTTTACTCTAGCATTACATAAAAATTTAATTAAAAAGAACTAGTCTAGCATCATACTGTATACACAAACTTCACGGCAACCTGGCAAAATAAAAGTACGGTTTAAAGTGTAACAAAAATATATTGCTCTTGTATTACTTTTGTACAGAATAATGTACATATTTATATACCCTGCCCCCCCCCAAGGCCATAAACCCAGGGGAAACACTGAGAGGAAAAATAAAACACTGCTTTGTCTTAACTCTAAGAATTCAACATGCACTGATTCTTATTTAAGCTACAAAAGTTATTTAGGCAAGATCAGTGAGAGATTTTCTCTTTTGTTCATGTCCCAAAATATTGCAAGCTGTTGTGGTATGTACATTTGCGATATTTCGATATATTGCACAGCCCTGCTAAATATAACAAACCAGAAAGACTCATCACTAGATTACATAACACTGTTTATTCATCTAATGTATTTTTTTATAAAGCACTTTTTCTTTTACTGTTATCAAGGTTTCCCCATCAACATGGTTTCTGGTTTTACCAGTCAACCTTCTAGGTCACACAGCCGGCTTGTCAAGTTTTGTTTATTTGTTTGTGGGGATTTCCCCCCCCCCCCCAATTTCTAATGGTTTTTCATTGTTTTCCATATTCACTTCCATGGTGCTTTTTTAATCCCCTCTTCTCATTTGGCTAGTCTTACTAATTCAAAATGCATGCAATTTAGATGTTTTTGTTCTGGTATTTTCTTTTTACTTTACAAGTTCTGTATAAAGTGCCTAAGAACAAGGCCATAATGAATAGAGTTGAGTCAGAGAGATGTCATTTTTTACAGATTAATACACTAAACCCACTGGCCACAGGTCCCGTGTGAACAGAGTAAAACTGTTTAACACTGATTTCATTCTTCACAGATGATGGTTTAATATCCTTGAGGAGAAAACCAAAGTCCTGTCATTGAGTGTAATTCAAAAAAATACTTTAAGTAAAACACCACTGGATTATTTGTCAGGATTATCAAAACCAGATCTGTGAAAGGGATAGTCTTCATTTACTCACCCTCATGTCTTTTCAAACCTGGATGAATTTCTATATTCTGTGAAGGACAAAATAACACTAGGGTCCAAAACAACATTGAACCTCAGTGACTTAGTAAAAACAAAACCCACAAACATCAGTCCATACAAATCTGATATTTTATCAGATATTTTCTGGTTTCCGCTTTAGTTTTCCCCCCATTTTTTTTTTATTTTTTCCCTCCAAGTTTAACTCATGTCAGTGAAAGCTTGGTTTACACACTTGAATTCCTATGGCTGTTGTAATGTCCAAATGACTATGTTGCGATGGCATTTTACTGTACACTCAACCCTCCCGGAGATCAGTATGTCCATTAAACAGACCTAACAGCTTGATGTGCTCATGAGAATCAATCAGTTATGAACAGGAACAAAATCGCGCATTCAGTAGGATTTGCTTTCGTAGCACTTTCTATGTGTATCTCGCTCGTTCTTTCCTTTTTCCCCAACATCCTCAGTGAAAGCTTTTGTGCTGCTTCTCCTGCATTCTGCTGCTCTTTCTTTTCTTTTTACCTTCTCTCCATCTGCTCCCTCTCCTTCACACACATTAAAATCCGACCGTTGCTGCTTGAAATACAAGCACTGCCAGGAAAATATCCCGTCTCTGCATCCCATCCACAGTCATGTGGCTGCACCTGTTCTGTGTCTGCATGTTAATGTGTGTGTGCATGCACAAATGTGTCAGTACTTCTGTTTGTACATGCATGGTTGATAGACCACCTGGTTTTCATCCTAATCATTTTGATTTATTAATCAATATATCTAGGCCAATAGCCATGAATATGATTTGCTTTCTGCTATTGCTAGCCAAAGGCAGATGGTACTGGAAGGTGACATTCTAATTTTTAAGAGCATTTTTATTGGAGACAAATGTGTTTGTGAGACAGAGTGCAAGGTGAATCATCAATATTTTCGCTCTGTTTTCCTTGAAGAAAATCAAATACTGATTTTGAGATTCTGTTCTATTGTACTGCGTTCTGTGGTTTTCACAAACTCATATCCAATTTTACCAAATCACAAAAGTGGCGTAGTACAGTTCAAGTTGTCACCAACCATTTTGAGTTTATGCAGAGCGCCCTACGTTAGTGAGTACAGGAAATGAGAGATCTTAAATTGTGGCAGTGTGGTTTCCGGTACACACATATACACAGAATGAGAGAACAACAAACTCTGATAGCAAGACACAGACAATGAGTCAGACAGTCATGTGTCATACACCCCTAACTACAGGTCATGCAGGTGTCGTTTGTCTACCTGCATTCACTGTAGCGTCCAACTGGTGTGATTCAAATGGTAAAAATCTCAACAGGTCTTTAGTGATTGTAAGGCTGTTTGTCTTTGTAGTAGCCTACAGCAGAGAAAGATTGACTTTTTTCTTTTTTTTTTTTTTCTAAAGGGCAGACCCAGCTGTGCGCTGTTGCCTTCTCTCAGGGCTGTCACTATGAGGCAGCTCTGTTCAGCTAATGTTGTGCTTTATCGACATGAGTAAAATGTAAACCAGCTTTATGAAATGCAGAGACTGTTTATACAGAGATTTGAATCTGTATGAGATGTTAATTTGGAATGTAGGCTTGGATGGCTCGAAATTGAGCATCCTTACAAAACCTGTATGAAATCTGTACAGGGACAAGTTTAAAAATGGACGCTAATGCACCATGAAATCATCATATTGTGAAAATAGTCCATGTCACTTACTGGGCCGTGTACTAGGCTATCTTCCGTGTCTTTTAAGGCTATGATGGCTTTGTGTTATGAACGGACCATAATATTTACAACTTTGTCGTTATACACTACATACCTTCTTTCCAGTGACTGTTAATTGCTGAGAACGAATCTTTAAGTCAGTGATTTAAACTCAAGATTGAGTGCTGGAGATATGCAAGATTGGCTGTTATTTTGAAGCTCCAAAAAGGGCATATATCCATCGTAAAACTAACCCATATGTCTCCAGGGGGGTAAGACGTGTCTTTTGAAGCGGATCCATGGGTTAGGGTTAGGTTAGTAATATTTCTATTTTTTTGTCAGTGGATTTCACTATAAGAGAAGAAGAGCTTAAGCTTGAGCTGAAATGGATTCAAAAACCCATGAATCCACTTCAGAAGACATGTGTTAACCCTTCGGAGGCGTATGGATTAGTTTTACGACGTATATATGCACCTTTTTGAAGCTTCAAAATAACTATCCACCACCATTATAAACCTTGGCAGAGCCGGGATAAAAAAATTAAAAAAAAAAACTCTGACTGTATTCGTCTGGAAGTCATATATACATCAAGGATGGCTTCAGGGTGAGTAAATCATGGGGAAATTTAAATTTTGGGGTGAACTATTCCTTTAAGGATGTAAAAGAATTGTAGCATTTGAGAAATTGATCTTTTTTTTTTTTTTTTTTTAAAGGCAACTCAAAAGATTTGATACTTGCTACTTCTCTCAAAGGGAAACCAGGGCAGATGTCAAGATGTTTCTCACGCCAAACTATTATATGGCTAGAAATCTGTGAATTATTTGTTAAAGGGGACATCGGATGCAAAATTCGCTTTTGCATGGTGCATAAATGTCTTATCACAACCACTTTACAATGATGAAAATCTATTCACTTTTTTTTATCCGAAAAAACCTAAATAGCCTCGATTATGAAGAAGTTTTGATTTTCTGAGCAGTATGTTGTCATAAACGACCACTGATGGGCTGTCCCATATTAGCATATTTACGCCCTCAGCCAGTTGTATGCTGTCCGCCATTTTCTCTGCGATGGAGCAGCTGTAGCGACAACAATGTCTTGTAAGCAATGCAGGTGTTTTGTATTTGGATGTAGAAGTGAACATAAGAGTCTTCATTATCTCATGACATCAGCGCCACTGAAGACTCAGTGGATTAGTTTTGTTTTGATGGTAATGCACCATTGAATACACACAAAACATGGGAGAGGGTGTGGAGTGAGCAGTAGCTCATTATCATTTAAAGAGACATGCACCAAAACAGGCCGCTGTGAACAGAGCTGTTTTTGACAAAGTGAAAAGGGTGTTGTTTTACATGACCACTGAGGAATTTTAACCAAAGTATGTGGCAGACATTTCACGAAGACCCTAAAAAAATCATACCAACGTTTGGAAAAATTGTCCCCTTTAAAAAGTAGGTGGAATATTCTATAAAAATTCTTTAGTGTTACATGGAGGGAAGGATGTGAGGGTTAGTAAACGGCTAAAATGCCTGTTCTACCTAGCTTTTGCTGCTTTTCTGTCTGTTTTACTCCATTGTATGTACATTCTGTGATCTATTCTAGCTTCCATCCCAAAGCTAATTGCAAATGATTTAATTTGCTCTTACCTACTGCTCAAGCACCGGTTTTATCTGCTCGAGTATGCATCTTAACCATTAGTGTAGAAACGGCAAATCGGCTCTCAGATGAATATTTAAGGGCATCCTTTTAAACATCAGCGCTGCTTTGAAACTGCCAGCAGCTTTTTCCATCCGCCCTGTTGCCCTTTGGACTGCGGGATACAGCAGCCCACCGTCTCTTGTGTCTTATTGGTGATGGCAGAGTATCTCCGTGGAAACCATGTACAGGTGTTTTTTTCTCCATTTTTCCACCGTCAGATGTGTACCGTGCTCTGGCTGTCTGGTGCCCATGTCCACGACCTTTCAGAGCTGCAGTTTTTATATTGCAGTTGGAAGTGTGGTAGTACTACCCTGCACTTATTATAAAAGACTACTGCACTGAAAAATTGATGTTTGGTAGTTTGTGAGTTGGAAGTGTGGTTAAATTGAGCCTGTGCTGCCTTTTGAACAGTTTAAAGCTACCTTACAAAATTTTAAACCCGCACTGACAGTATTTATTTATTTATTTATTTTTTTTAAACTTTAAGGGCATATTTATGAAAGCTAGTTTTTGCCACTGAATAAAGTTCCCCCTCAAAATTGGACTTTATAACTCTCAAATGCAAGTTTATATCTCTTTTATTGGGAAATACAAACTTGCTAGGGAAAAAGTCTATATATTTAAATAAGACTTTCTCAATATTGTGAGTTTATATAATGCAATTCTGAGGGGGGAAAAAAGTCAGAATTTGGAGGGGAAAACTCAGAATTAAGTAATACAAACTTGCATTTGCGAAGAAAAGAAGTCTATATATATATATATATATATATATATATATATATATATATATATATATATATATATATATATATATATATATATATATATATATATATATATATATATATATATATATATATAAAAAAACTTATTTCTCACTATTGTGAGTTTATATCACGCAATTTTGAGAGTTTATCTTTGAATTCTGACTTTACAACTCGCAATTGCGAGTTTATATCTCACAATTAGAATTTTGAGTTTGTCACTCAATGTCAGAAAAATGTCAGAATTGTGAGAAGTCACAATAACCTTTTTTTTTTTTTTATTCAATGGTGGAAACAGGCTTTCTTACATATTGAAGGGCTATTTTCTTTTTTTTTTTCTTCTTTTTTGTTTTACCAAAGTTATTTAAATTGTATTTATTATTGTTTTTTTAGTATTATTCTTGATTATTCTTTATGATAATAAACAAAAACAGCAGTTAGTAGTGAAAATGAAACTGCAATAAAAAGTTTTTTGTGGTTATGATTTTTGAGTTACTGCTTTCTAGTTGGTTAATGGGGTATTTTCAGTATTTCTTTGCCCAGAAATAACAGACTGCACTTTATTTGTCGTCTTTTAGAAGTACACTAACATAAGTCACGATACTGCCAGTTTGAATTTCTTGAGGTTTTTGTGCATTTTTATTTCTGATAAGGTAGAGATATACCTACAGCAGAGGTTTCTCTCCCTCTTTCTGTCTGTATGGCTCAATATCATCTGTACCTGGCAGCGCCTGCAGTGCCTGGCCCATAATGAAAAGACTCCTCTGTGAAGGGTGTGTGTGTGCGCCTCTGTGAATATATATGTGTGTGTGTGTGTGTGTGTGTGTGTGTGTGTGTGTGTGTGGCACAGTGACTGAATAAACCTGCTCGATGTGTATTTCTTAGGCCTGTTTTTGTCCTGTAATGAAATATGCGAGCCATCATATCTGCGACTCGGGTCACATACCCTTTCCCGAGGGTTTGCCTGTGTCTTTGTGCTGGTGTGGATCATGACTAATGAATGTGATGGTTCATTATGACTCATCACTATTGTGACATCATAGAACCACTTTTGTAGATTTTTCCCACTCTCCAAATCCGATGAAGTTTTGCTCACATTGTTTGGCAGTAAAGAGATTATTGCTAGTCATTGTGGCTTTATCACTTATTCCCGGGTGGTCAAAAACAGTGCCAGAACCTTCTAGAAGCAACAGCACAAATAATGGTACTCATTTACTGCTTGTAGGGCCAATATATGTATGGAGCCTCTCTTGCAAACAAGCAAGCAGTTTATAGATGTGGCAGTACATCAACAACCAGCTTTTTACAATTTGGCCTTTTTTTTCCCCAGTGTTGGAAGCATAAACAACTGGATCTTGTGTTAACGTGTCAGGCAGCTGTTGGACAGATACAGTCACTACTGGCAAAAAAACACTCTGGCTTTTAGATTTTTTGATTATTAAATTATTTATTAGAAGGATTAAAAAGAGAATTTTTCTTACTGGTCATGGCAGCTGGATGATTTATCTATTGTTTTCCCTTACTTTTTTGTGACATACAGTGAGGTTATTGTCACTCATAGCTAGGGCTGCCCCCTAATAGTTGACTAAGCGTTAGTTGACCAGAAAAGGCTTGGTCGACCAAAATTTTATTAGTCGTTTAATTGCAGAAATAAATAAATCTCACAGAGATCGTTAATGGCTGTAGTCTGTGTGGTACAAGATACATTGGGCTGTACATCCAACATTCGCCTATCATTCACCAACCACAAATATGGTTTATTACCTGAAACGTAAGTAGTAGCAACTTTACATGTAATGTTGTACAATGTAATGTTAAGTGCGTATCTGTATTTGCGTTTATCAGTATCCACTCACCGCTGAAAACGCCAGACTTTTTGTTCAGTCCTGAGTTCTGCAAGATATTTAATCCTCTCATTATAACAAAGCCTTTAGACCCGCCTGCAGAATGCACGTTCAGTACCGCCGAGAGTTTCAGGCGACAGTTAAAACGAAACCAAAAGCAAACCGCGTGCACGCATTCAAAAGCAATTTTAATATCCCACGTTAAGAGAGCGACTATCCCAATGCGCACAAATTATATATTAAAGTTTGAAAACCACTGACCCAAATGTGCGCTGTCTGTGTGGAAGCTGAAAAGACATGCGCTTACTGCAGGACAGATGGATGCGCCGTGCGGTAATTTGCTCTTAGAATAGCTTACTCCACCATTTTTGGGCATACAGGTAAAAGTAAAACATCTTTTTGAAAGACGCATATTCGTGTACACTCACAATAATAACGAAACATGCGCTTTTGTAAAATAATGAAAGCAAACAGGATGTGCTTTCTGTCGTTTCTTTTCTGTGAACTTGAGTGCGAAACTCAGTGTATATCTTTGGCTTTCAGACATTAAAATAGATCTCTAGAGAGTAAAATTTCTACTTTCTCAGATTATGTAATAGCCTACATATGACACATGCATTTAGGCGCATCACAACTGCGGAGATGACGAGTCGCAGACTTCATCTCTTAAGCCAAAAACAAAGAAAGCACTACTTTATCAATATATTATTAAAATGTTAATGCAGTCTTAGTTTTTCCCTGACACATTTATAAGCATTACATCTGTGGTGTGCTGTGGCAAGCTTTATGCGTGCTTGAGCGCTTATTAGGATATGTAGGCAAGGCTCATTATAATGATTTAAATGTTTTATTAATAAACGTACAATTAGTTGACTAATGCTTAAAATGAACGACTACTAGTTGACTAGAAAAATCCTTAGTTGAGGGCAGCCCTACTCATAGCATTGCATACAAAACAGGCCAGTTTCACAGTGACACATTAGCCGGGTTTCCATCCTAAGTTGGGAATTTAACTTGTGCGCAAAATTGGAATACCGCACAAAACACTTACAAATAAGCACCGTCTCCATTCAATGAGTCAAAGAGAACAAAATTGTCACTTCCTGATAAACTGCCACTATATATCACTTGGTGAGCATAAATTTTTTTTTTCATGCTTTTGAAAGAAGTCTCTTACCATCCCCAAACCTTTCAACGGTAGTGTATATATTTCATAAACCTTATGACTTGTTAAAATAAAAGAAGCTAAATTAAACAAATATTTCATGACTTATAAATAATAAAACTCTTTTAACACATAATTTATTCCTGTGATGGCAAAGAAATTATTTGAGTATGCAATTTGAGTTCAAGGAACTTTTTCTTCTTATTAGCAATGTTGAAAACAGATGTACTGTTTAATATTTTTGTGGAAACTGTGACCCATTTCTTTGGACTCCTTGAATATAAAATTCAAAAGAACATTTACTTGAAATTTTTTGTAAGTGTCTTTCCTATTCATTTTTTTATTAAATACATCCTCGCTGAATAAAAGTCTTAATTTCTGAAAAGCTTAGTGAGCATATTTAGTAGAGTATATTTGTACTTATTTTATTTTATTTCCTAAATCCTTATTCACTGTCATGAATAACTGGAAAAGTGATGTCAATTTATTCAAATTGGTCAAAATTCCAGATGTGTTTCCACATGGAGTTTTGAAACTTTAATAAACTGCTGATTGTTCCATTTAGGTAAAAGTTGATATGAATAGTGCAACAGACGACATCTTTAATTTAGTTTGACTTTCATTTGCTCGTCTTTCTGATATCTCCAAGGGTCATTGTTGTTTTTCGACTTGTTCCAAACCTGCAAGATTATAATTTTTTTTGCTTCTGCTGGACCTGAAAGAAGATATTTTGAAGAATGTCTTAGTTGTTGTTTTTATTGGACCCCGTTTGACTCTTCTTTTCTGGCTAAAAACAGATGGAAACATTGAGTGGTTCTGCTATGAGGTTTTTAACCTTTTGTTCTAAAGTCAAATTTTCTGACTCTGCTTGGTTTCTCGTTAGTTTATACTATCTTATGTCAGCAGGTTGTGCTCGTGTTAGACTCGAAGTTGACTTGTAATCCAAAACCTGTTTAAAGCGCTTAATCCTAAACCTGGGAAGTCCCATGAAGGGTTCTGCGTGTGCGTGTATGTGTGTGTTTGATCGGGAAGCAGCACTAATGCGCTGCAGATAATCTTATTGTTTTTGAACATTGTCTGGGGACCACAATACAAATTCCTGAGTTGCTGAACTGTGCTGGGGAGGAAACACTGAGTCTCTGCTCTTTTCCAGCATTGGCTTTTGATCGCTGCTCTGGCTCTGATTCAGCCCAGAGCTTACGGGCTGATTGGACCTGACTCCACCAGGAACTGTTTTCAAGAGGAGATCCTCTTGCTGTGTCTAAAACACTGGATGAACATCAGATTCCTTTGCTGAAATGTGTCCTTTTGCTATCTGGAAACGTCACTGTGTGTACCGATTTTGACAGTTCCTAAAGGGTGCAGGGAAATTTCAGTTTTGCTACACGTTGGCAAACATGCACATGGATCTCATAACTGCTAAACACGTATAGGCACTCCCCACACAGTTCACATGCAACAATTCTTTATCCCACCGCAAACACGAAAAGACCGGCTGGACGCTTTACACGCTCACATCGGCCAGCATTCCCTGAGCTGTTGGAAGCTCAAGCCACATGTGGTTGTGTTTTGCAGGCTGCTCGAGTAACTTGGAGTAATGAAGTTTGTTTTTCAGTCTAATGAAATGTCTAAACCAGTTCATAAGAGTTCACAGTGTCTTTAAATCAATTAAATGTTCAGCTTTCCTTTGTGAAATATGTATGTTGGCAGAAAATCTTTTTTAAGCTTTTGTGTAAAGGTATTGTTCATGTAGACAATGAGAACACAAACTCTGAAATTGTCATTTCTTAAAGGGACAGTTCACCCAAAAATGAAAAGTACCCCATGAATTACTCACCCTCACGCCATCCTAGGTGTATATGACTTTCTTCTTTCAGACGAATGCAATCAGAGTTAAATTAAACAATGTCCTGGCTCTCCCAAGCTTTATAATGAAAGTGAATGGCTGTTGTGATTTCAGTAGTCGAATAGAAGTCCAATAAAGTGCATCCATCATTATGAAAAGTACTCCACATGGCTCTGGTGGGTTAATAAAGACCCCCTGAAGCTCATCTATGCGTTTGTGTTAAAAAAAATATCCATATTTACACTTGCGCGCTCTCCTGGAGACTGGGCGCTCATGCACGCTCGAAGCACACACATAACGCCATGATTATTAACAGCAGGATTGCTTGTAATAAAGATTTAAATGCAAAAGAAAAGGCAGTAGAACTGACTGTTTCTGTCAATGGCAAGTTTTAAGTTTTAATTTTTAATGTTTGTGATAACGTAAGAAAAGTACTTTAAATGTTTTGCCACTTGCTTGAACAACTTTAATATATAAATTTAGAAGTACATGCAAAAGTAAAAAGCATTGAATGTGTTGCTTATAGTGGTTTAAACTCGTCTATGAAAGATTACTGCGCTCCATTACTGTACTGTGTAACAAAAAAAAAAAAATCCCAAGTGAATCACAATGTTATTAAAAACCTTTTTAATAACAATGTTTGGATTTGAAATCCAAATAATGGATAAATGTGTTTGCGGAAATCAGGCTTGTGCTTAGTGTAAGCTATTGTGCAATAATTGCACAATTCTAAAAACATTTAGGTGAAATAAAAAAAAAAAATATATATATATATATATATATATATATATAAGTCTAGAAAAACTGATTAAATGCCTAAAAATCATGAGTTTCACTATAAATAATTCTACATGATAAAAAGAAGGCAGATATTGCTACCTGTGATCGTGACCGGCCTCAAAAATCCTGATCAGAGCACCCCTAGATTTGCTCCAAAAGGCCTTTATTAACCCCCCGGAGCTGTGAAGTACTTTTTATGATAGATGGATGCACTTTATTAGACTGTCATTCACTGTCATTGTAAAGCTTGGAAGAGCAAGGACATTTTTTTTTTAAATATAAAAGAGTCATATACACACAGGATGACTCAATAAATCATGGGATAATTTTATTTGTGGGGGGGTGAACTATCCCTTTCAATTTCTAGTAAAAGTTGCTATATTTTGATGCATTTCGATGTTTTTGCAACATAGTTTGGTCAGTGGCTTAAATGTTTAAATGTAAAAAAAAAAAAATCTAGATTTGTCTGGTTGCTTTAGTCTTTTTGGATAAAAATTTGTATAATGTCTCCCAAATGCATAAATATGGATTATATTTAATACATTTTTTTAATTACTGAAGTTGTCATACATGTGCTTGTTGACGTGTGTAAACACATTTGTCTGGTTGTCCTGCTTGTGCGTCATTGACTGAAACATTAGCGTTGTGCTAGCTCTTCTCTAGTTGTTGTAGGTTTCTGTTTCTCGTAGGCCGTGAGTGATTGCTTTTCAGATCAGCGCGTGTTTGATGTCACACCAGCAGGTGTTTGGTGCATCACAGCCGTACACGTTTCTAAATAGAGTGTCTGATTCCTCCTTTAGGGGTTTGATCAAGCTGGTTCATATCTGATCACCAGAGTGTGTCTGGCCTAAACGCTCCCTTGATCAGCACACACATCT
The DNA here is from genome assembly GCA_033026305.1 of Cirrhinus molitorella. Taxonomy (NCBI): domain Eukaryota; kingdom Metazoa; phylum Chordata; class Actinopteri; order Cypriniformes; family Cyprinidae; genus Cirrhinus; species Cirrhinus molitorella. The sequence goes on along the minus strand of CM065117.1, from coordinate 25,096,503 downwards.
GTGGTGCGAAATGAAATCTTCCCTCTGCCCCTCAAGCAGATAGTAACATCATTTCTTTATTTTTACATCCAGGCTCATATGAAGACCCTCTAATGTGGTGGTATCCATTGAGAAATCTGATTGATTTTTAAACGACCTTGGTTTAATAGCTACATACATGGTGTCTGTTAATGTTAATTAACCATGGTGTGTTGCCAGGTAACAGCAGCACTTTATTGTAGTGTTTACTTAATGTTCATCATTACTAGGGATGTGCATAACTACAAACGTTCATAATTGACCAGTCAGTGTTCAGGAAGCTGTGTATACATGTCCACCAGACTTTGCTCTGCATTTAAGACTTCATAACTGTAGTGTTAGAAATATATTTTGGGAGTAAAACATCTAGTTTACAGCATCTTACAGTTTGTAGAGCCTTTTTTCCACTGTGACTATTTATTAAAGCACTCCTTTAACAGGAACATTACTCACAGCGGGCGATTTGACGTCTGACAGTGATTGTCTATTGTCTGAATTTGTACAAAAGTGCTGCTTTGATGGCTGTAGCAGTGCTGCTTAACCTCTCTCTAATGCTTAAGGTAACAGTAAGGTAAAGGTGCATGTTTCGTTTTTTTTTAAGAATTGATTCCTGGCAACTAGTTAACCCTTCTTACTTGTATTTTTTTTATCTTGTGTCTGCTAGTTTTTTCAACAAATTGTTGGGTTTTTTTTTTGAGTCAACAAGATCTACTACATGTACTTTCATTTATGCACTTACACATTACCAGTGTACTGATTAAACTGCACTTAGTACCTTGAGCTTGAGAACCTGATGTTCTTTTACCCAGTATGTGGAAATGGTGGTTGTTAAGTCGCTACAGCAGGGCACACAGGGCAGCAAATGATCATCTGTATTGCAGATTTCAAACAGAGTGATTATGGTCAGAATGGCAAAAATTATTATTATTATTATTTTTTTTTTAATGAAAAGGGAACACTTTGTATGTGTGGTATATTACACTGTACATTCAAGTCATTTTCTTACCTAAATGTTTTTCAGTATCTTGATTTTCACGTGACTTTTTTTTTTTTAACATAACATAAAATAACATGCCTACAGGTTTTAATGCGGAAAGTATAGCTAGAGTGTACAGGGGATTACAGCGCATGCTGTCAGTTTACTTGCACATAATGCGGTTAAGTGTGTTCTGTTTTGTGTTTAGAAATGCTAAGTATGATTGGCATGTTACGGAACACTTCTGTTTGGTTTGCTATAATGAAAACTTTTCATAGATGTTATGTTTTGATTTAATCAAAGAGGACAGCAAATACGAAATATTTACTGACTGTTTAACCTAAGTATTACCGTTGTTCTGTATATAATTAGGGCCCTATATTCCATTTCAAATTCCATTTGATTGATTTTATTTTTATTTTTATTTTTATTTTATTTTTTCAAATTATTTTTTTTCCGTTTCCCATTTTATGGAATTCAGGGTTTTTTTCTTAGTTGAATTTTTTTTTTTCTAGACTGTGTTTTAATGGTTAAATTAAATATTATTAATCAAAAAGCAAGTCTAATTATTTAAATCATAACTTACGGAATTTACTTTTTTTTTTTTTTTTTTTTTACAAATACAAATTCTGTTTTTCATTAGTTTTCTGGATTAAATTTTATTGATTTCATTAATCTGTAGTAATCAAAAGCATCTATAAAATGAATTTATTAAAAAAAAACATTTAGTAATACAATTGTCACCGTTTCTTTAACTGAACTTTTATTTTTACGGGTTGCTGTGAGGACCTTTTGAGTTTCTGTTTGTATATGATATAAAGAGCTTTTGTCACAAGAAACTGTAAAATGCTCATGGCGTGACTCAGTGCAGTTCTTGAAATGATGTTGATGTGTTCACATACTTTTAATGGCGGCAGAGGCTGAAAACACTGAACATCACGCATGCAAGTATGTGTAGTAAACAACCCCACTCGTCTGCACCTTTCATGAATTCACACAGAGACATGCAGATCATGCAGGATTCATATTCTGAAATGGTATTTTTGCAGCTTAAAATTTACAGACACTAGTCCATATCGTGTTTTGATTCACAATTTTTATACAGTTAATTCCATTTTATGACCAATTCAGCATGCATTTTCTGCATTGCAGAAACCATAGGGCCCTATATAATGCATATGTATATCCTTTGGTTTTTTTTTTTTTTTTTTTTTTTTGCTTCACATGTTGAATTATCATCTTCATTGGTTAATTTTGGTTGTTTGCTCTTAACAGACAATTGTCACAACTGTTCAGAGATCAAAGTAATTAGTCATGACCCCCTAAAGTTGTTTATAATCTGTCTAAATGTTTGGCTTCTCACTCGCCGTGCATTTAGTGCTCTGTATTGCAGCCGGTAACGCATTTTTTTTTTATTTTTTTTTATTTTTTTTTTTTTTATAAAAACATTTCATCCTGTTATGTGTCACTAATGAGTATTGTTTTGATAATTGGTGTAGACATGATTTTAAACTTCATGGATAATCAGATGCTCATATTTTGGTTTTAAAATACTGAAAAAAATAGTTTCAATTATTGTAATTTTGTTTGCTGATGTTCAGCATGTCTTTAATGGCATGCATATTATTTTAGGATGTTTTACTGAAGCATTGATACAAAACGACTTTTTTTTTTTCTCTCTTATATGATTTAAGCACATTTTAATATGCCCTAAGATTCAAGTTAGTCAAGTATGCCAAGAAAAGCAATCGTAAGTAGATTGTGTATACAGTTTGCAGAAAACACCTTTTCTTTAATTTCATCCTAAGAGCTGTGAACAGATGTGTTGCAGTATGTGCTTTGCATGTATCCCACAATATGCTAAATCTCGTCAGTTCATCTCTTGCATTGTCTTTCTCTTTGAGAAACAGTACAGATCTCTTACGCTGTTGTGATGTAAGGCCGTTTTTGCTGTGGTGTTGCAGTCATTCAGGAGTTCAAACATGCAGAGGAGCCGCGTCACTTTCCCACCCTGATCTCCAAACATCTGGAGCTGCTTAAGGCAGAACTGATGGCCCTGGAAATCTGCACCCACACCCATTGCATAATGCTTCACACTTCTTCAGTTCTCTCTCTCTCTCTCTCTCTCTCTCTCTCTCTCTCTCTCTCTCTCTCTCTCTCTCTCTCTCTCTCTCTCTCTCTCTCTCTCTCTCATCTCTCTCTCTCTCTCTCTCTCTCTCTCTCTCTCTCTCTCTCTCTCTCTCTCTCATATATATACTCATTTGTTCCTACATACTTGCTTTTTTAGTCAGTTTGTTTTCTTCTCTTTCTTTTCCTTTCCCTCCTCTTGCTCATTTATGTAAAGACTCCAGAATTCCACACAGGATTCACCTCTCTCTCAGTTTGCTGGCCTCACTGTGTGGCACAAGCCAAATGTGTTTCTAATGTGAGCACACAAGTTCGAGGAATGTGTAGAAATCAAATTGTTCAGTGATTTGGTGGACCTTTCTCTAGATTTCTGCAGACCAATGGCACATTCATCGATTTACACCAGTGGTTCTGTCTATGTTGGGGCATTTTCTATAAGGAGGCAAAGGGAGGCATTGCATGTATGAGAGAAAAATACAAAGCACATAAATAAAACCATGCCAATATTAAACTAAAACATCAAAAAGTGTATAAAATTTAATTGTTGAAACATTGTTCAACGATGACACCAGGAGGTAAAGTTACAGCGGGAATCCGTATCTCTTTTGTCTCCCCTGAGCCCATTGAGTTTTAACAGACTAACAGACCCCTAAAGCATGCCGTGACTTTGTTGGGGGGTAATTGAGAATGAATAGGGGATGTTAGAGGGTGGAAATGAGAGGGTGAAATGCTTCCACTGCGATGTGATTGGATATAACTGGTTATGATTGGTTCATGCGATAAATCCCCCCTCTTGTGTTTGTGCACATTTCGCATTCTACAATCAGACTGAATGAACAATATAATGGCGTTAATGAAAAGACTCATTTAAAAAATAAACAAACAATCTGTGTGAGTTTTTAGTAAGTAATCGGCTTGGTAAATTTAAAGTAGATCTCGGTGTCTGGGACCAATACTTTTGATGACTGAAGATCCGAAAAATGTTAAAAAATAGTAAAGTTAACTATTAAAAAGAACAGTGAGTAAGTTCACAAATAAAATATATTGTTTAAATTGTTACTGCATTGAGATATTATTTTGGCATAAATGTTAAATGCTTAAACACTAACTTGATGAGATTCATACTTGGCTTTAATAAACAGAATATTGATGACCTTGTTAATGTAAAAATATAAAATAGTTTTGTTTGTTTTTTTCTGCTCATGTAAGTAATGTTTATTTAACCAAGAAATGTGACTGGGGCATACATTTTATTTTTTTTTATTTTTTTTTATTTTTTTTTTAACCAAAAAAAAAAAAGAGAGAGAGAAATATTTAGAACTTTGCCTGATCATTTTCAGATTCACAAATGCCCGTGGAGTTAAGATTTTATTTACATTAATTTTCCAGGTCACACTTTAGAAGTTTGGCTTCCGTGTGTCGGTAAATAATTTTATATCATATTTAGGCCCCCTGGAGGTTTGATTTCAGGCATTTTCAGGTCAGTTGAGGTTCTACACTTATAACCAGAGTAATTCAGCTGTGGTACCGTGATGGCTTTTTAAACTGACACACTAAATGCCGTAGCAAACCAAATTCAGCATTTCACTGACCTCGTCACTATCTGCAAATAATTCTTGAACTGGTTATGGGCCACGTGTTTATTCAAGTAGCTGCAAGTTCAACGTCGACCTGTTTATGCAAAACAAATCTCTGCATGCATGAGTTTACATGCAAGCTGCATCAGTTACTGAAACACTCCAGATGGCTCGGCGTTTTTCTCTAAACTTCACTGGAAATATTTACATGTTTTGGATTATATGTTGCAGTAATCAGGTCTGTACTTGTGCAGCTGAGATCAGCTGATCATGACTCACTCTGACCTGTAGGTGTCCCGATGGAGATTATATTCTGGAAGAAACACCTGAGATTTAAAGCGAGTTTTGAATGTTCAGAACCTAGTCAGAGACTGTTTTGATGTTCCGTAGGTGCTGAAGTTAAGCATTAGCACAGCAAACCAACCTTCATTGCTTTTGTTAGCCTCAGGCGCCACTTTGACCCTTTTGTGGCGGAAGCGGCGGTTGTTGTGTGTTGTGGTCAACAAGGAAACATTTTTATTATCAGAGCCTCCAGACCCTCCTCTATCAGAACTGACGCCCCCCACACATGACTACGGGCGCGTTATTTACGAGTTCACAACGTTATCTAGCTAACCACGGCCTCCAGCACCCACTGAGAGCAGTGGGGGGTGATAAATGGGAGTGTGTTTGGGCGTATGGTCAGTGTTGTGGAAATCTGCTGACTTATAGTAATGCAGTGAGAGCTGGGAAAATGGGGGCACGAGCTTCCTGTGTGAGAGACCAGGCCCACCTTCCACACATGCAACACATTCTCCTGTGTAAAAGCTAATTACTGTTAGTTTACAGGCTGTGGCTTATTTAGATTATATTGGTTTTAATAATGAAATATGATGAAATGTTGTTGTTGTTGATGATGATGATGATGATGATGATGATGATGATGATGATGAAGAAGAATGTTAACAAGGTGCTGAGAGTGCTATACTGTTACTGGTAGCTAAAAGCATAATCAAATTTGAATAAATAATGAACAGTCTAACACAGGCCTAAGGTTTGTGTGATGTGGAAAACGCAGAATCAAGGAATTAATTTATGAAGATGGAATGTACTGTATAATTTGCCAAATTTGGGATGAATAAATCAAAAGTAGGTCAGTACACTTAAATCCAAACCTGATATGGACTAGTGTCTTTGAACATTAAGGTGCAAAAGTGCTATTTAAAAATGAATCCTGCATCCACATTAACACAATCTCTAGAACTGCTCTGAGAGTCACTTCATACGCTTTTTACCATTTGTGAAAAGCTATCATCATATCACATACAAGAAGAAAATTAAAGGTCTCACAGCAACCTGTCAAAGGTTTGTAAAAGTTTGGTTTAACTTGAAGAAACTGTGACAGAAATATGTTACTTAACATAATGATAGCACTACTGCTAGTAGTAAAACTGTTATTAGAACACAATTTATAATTTATAATAATAAAACTAAATTTGGGAAAAAATAAAATGGATTTCATAGTGCCCTTTTATTTGTATATTTTTCTTATTTTTTTCAATATTGTCGCTACGTTGCATCTTTACACTGTGGTGTTTAGTATTAGGGCTGCACGATATTGGGAAAAACTCACATTGTGATATTTTGTTTTTCCACGATAAATATTGATAAAAATTGGGGTGACTTTATAGGTGAGTAACCACCAAATGTCTACACCGGGCACGAGCAGCGTGACACGACAAAATACTGTAGAAGTCATTATAATGATGCTTCTGCATTGGATGCGGTGCGGCACGTCAAATACCTGACAGTAAACTGCCGCGTTCCATTTATGTGTACTCCCATAAAGTTCAAATGATATGCGACGGTCGCTTTTGTCACATCCAGTGTTTAGACAGACTTTCACTTTAGATGTTGCAGTGCAGGCAGCGTGACACGACAGCTGCCGCGTCCGGTGTAGACAAGGTGTCTGTGTGAGCAAAGAAAACGATCAGTATACTAACCATCTCACATCCTGCGATGTGACTATTGAAACGATATATCATGCAGCCCTATTTAGTATGTTAATTGATTTGTATTATTTAGCTGTTAGTTTTTATTTGCTGGTTCTGATTGATCATGTGATCTCCTAAATCAGGAATCCTTAAATCTGACTCATGAGATCCACTTTCTTGCAGAGTTTAGCTTCAACCCTGATCAAACTCACCTACCTGTGATTTTTCTAATGATCCTGAAGACACAGATTGGCATGCTCAGTTGTGTTTGATTAGGGTTGGAGCTAAATTCTGCAGGAAGTGGATCTCGCAAGCCAGATTTGAGGATCCCTGTCCTAAATCATGATGTGGTTTTTCTAAAATCAAGATGGCTCCTAATTACAGCATTTTTAGCTTGGCATTGAAAATGGTCTGACTGAAATGACTAAGACTTTTTTTTTTTTTTTCAGTAAATTGCTTATATTGCTTTTATCTCACTTGTGGTTTTTGGTAGAGTGTGCAGACTTTTTTTCAAGTGCCCTACTACACGCTTACTTGACATGAAGCTGGTAAGATTAATTTTAGCAGATTGGTTCAGTTGAGCTATTTGCTTCAATTCTTGAATTCATAATCACTCAAGGGTTTTCAGAAGTCTCCTTGTAAAATTTTACATCACTTTTTTTTTTTAGCTAAAGCTGCAGTCTGTATATCTTTTTGTGTTCAAAATGTATATAATGGCTCTGGTAGGAACCGCTGTGGAGTAGCGTCTGAGTGATTTGTCATAGACACATACTGAGAGAAGTAGCTGTTCATGCAGTTCTGTTTAATAACATAATTAAAATGCCAATTTTCATTGTTTAATTGTATATGGAGGACTGTGTATTGTTGTGATCATAAAGTTCAGTATTTTACACATGCTTTGTGAATCAGTTCAAATAAATAATTGTAAAAATAGTACATAAGGCTAGTTTGAAAAAATACAGAAATAGACACGATTAAGAATGGTGTGGGGAACGCTACTTTGTCTTAATACATTTTAGTCATTGGACGTAATGCTGTTAAATGAGTATATTTCAGCCCCATACAACTCCCAAACAATACAATAAAAGCTATTTCGAGCATGCTTAAACACTATATTCATGCTTTAAACTTGGCATGCCTTTTCTTTTTCCATTCTCTATTCTTTTCTCCTTTATTTTGCTCCATGTCTGCCTCCTACCAGTCATGTGACCTTGAAGGGGGCGGGACTCTCTCTTTCTCTCTCAGCACATCAAACTCTTTGTTCTCCAGACGACGCCCATATCATGTCTGCAGTAGAGCAGCTCCGTCCCCGGCCTTGAAGTCAGCTCTCATTCTGCCCTTCACACACATTCACACTTTCTCACAGTGATTACAAATGCAGGCTTCACTTTGACTGTGCCCAACAGTTTTACCGGTTCTTTCAACGTCTTTCTGAGCCACCTTAACTCTATTATGAATGATTGTGTTTGGATGCTCAAGGTCGTTGGTATTTGCATGCATGCAGGTGTGTGTATTCAGTCTTCTCGTCTCAGCTGTCTGCGTGTTACCCACGTAATGATCACTGCAGGCTTGATTTCCTGTGTTTTCATTTTGCTCCTCCGCCTTGTTCTGTCATTTCCTGAAAAAGCAGGGTGTGCGTGCACGCGTATGTGTGAGAGGCGAAGGAGTTCATCATGAAAGCAATGATGTATATCAGAGTCCAGCCTTAAAATGTACTTTATGATGCCAAAATTTCAGTAACAATAGGTTATTTAAATGTAATGCGTAATAAAGCAGTGTAATTAAAATAATACCTTTAGTAATATAATAGAGCAAAGAAACAAGCAGCATAACAAAAAAATATAGTGTGTATGTGTACATGTGCTATTTTTGATGAATAATAAAAATAACTGGTTTTGCGTTTGACATTTCCTAAGATGTGTAGTGGTAATTACAAGCTTTTCGCATATCAGTTGTCGCTTTGTGCTGCTTCAGTTGACAAAATCCCCAAGCACTGTGTGTGTTAAAGAGACTGTAGTGTTTTTTGACCTTGAGATTGGACGCTCCTGTCCTTCCACCCGTTCCCACTTGAGTTGGGCTGTGATTGTGTCTTGCTGTTGTGCTAATGTTAGACTTTATCATGGTTTGTTCTGTGCAGAGGTCACAGTCTGTGGGAATCATCAGAGAAAGATTAAGCAGCTTTGTGTTTGTCTCCCCATCTTTGCTGTTTATCATCAGCTTCATCTAGCTTCATGTATGGACATTTTTGAGTTTATTTGAGTGCTAAGCTGCATTGTCATTTTCCCATTGAGTTAAAGAGGAGGTTCTGTGTGTTTTGTTCTTTTTTATTTATTTTATTTTTTTATTTTTTTAAACAAGGATTAGTATTGCTTGAATACAATTTCTGTACTTTTTCTATTGGCACAGCCAATGCTTGTATTAAAGCATAGGCATTCGTATTATTTGTTGTTTTTTTACTTTTGTCAAGTTTTACAGTTTAAGCCTTCTTCCAACTCACATTTGTGTTGGGATGAAATATTTTGATAGCACCACAGCAGGGGAATTAACCTACAAATTTCTCCGCATATTTATCTGGAGTGGGGAAAGTATTCTTCTAACTTCCTGTAGCAATGTGATGATTATATACACTACCAGTCCAACCTTGTGCTGTATTTTGGATAAAATAAATGCAGGGTTGGTGAACAGAAGATACTACTTTTAAAAAAACAATAATCAAAAACAAAATTATGCAGTGCTTCATGAAATCTGAAATCCAGTTACTATTTTGTTACATTTTTTAATGAATATGATTTTGTTTTTTTTAAGTCCGGAAATTTTGATTTGGCAGATTTTTACATTTAAAAACAAAATCTAAAGTTCCATTTTGTATAAGAAATACATGTGTAATACACTGACTATCTTTGAAGTGAAATAGATAAATATTAAATGCATTAAACAGTGGTGTTTTACATTTCTAATTGGATCTGTTTGGACTTTTTTTGGCGCGTGTGTGTGCTGCTTTTTATATGTTGGATTAAAATACTGGCTCAGTTTTTTTGTGTTAAGTATTTGAAGTGTTTATTGTTCTGGCTTTGTGTCTGCTCCTGTGAACGTGGGCCTTTTCTTATGATGACCCACTTGGCATCAAGCTGAAGGTTTCTGGATTGTTTGGCCTGTAAATGTTTGGCTGTACATGGCATTTCAGCTTGTATGTGTGTGTGACTTTTGTCTCTATAGAGGGATAGTGATTTGTTAGATCCAAACAAAATCTCGAAACTGGCTGGTTTTTACAATGCTAATTGGCGGGGTTTTTTTTTTCACCGGGAGCTTATTTAATAGTTGCAAAATGCGGTAGGCCTGTGGGTTTATTGATTTGAATTGTGGGTTTATTTTTAATGTTTAATTCCCTTGACGAATACAGTTTTTTGCTGACGAGAGTAAACAGGAAGTTTGTCGGGACAAATTGAACGGCATTTATTTCATAGTTGTGCTGCTTTGTATCTAGGCTACATAAGCATGACACATCATAACAGGCATGTGTCTCACATTTAAAGGCTTGTAGGCCATCGAGATGCATCGTAGATCATATTAGCTTATGCAAATTTCCCTTACTCGCGCCCAGCCAAAGACTGCGTGTTGTGTTTACATGACCTGCCTTTGATCTGTACGCACAGTCTCTTGTCTTCATTTTGTGGCCACTTCCTGCTTGTTTCCTGTTTCCTCTGAGGACAGCGGGTTGGGAAGCATCTCATCTGTGCTCATTTTCCCCCTCTGCACCACAGTCGCTCACTCAGATCAGAGTTATTACTCGTTCATTCTCTCACATACATGCAGACTGTTTTAAAAGCTCTTGAAAAAATCGTCACATTCCTCCTTGCATGCAAACGTGCACCATATTGACTCATGTTCATGTGCTGCCTCTTGTGGCAGCTGTGTGTATTACATGATCGTTCAGTCCCTCCCCCACCCTGAACCCATGTGGAAACATTTTGAATGCCCAGAAATACAAAACACTCATCTGAACTGGCAAGAGGGGAAACATGGCATTCCAGTGAAGAGGAAGAAGGCTGGTCACAGTGTGTTTGTAAAGCTTGTTCCAGGGAATCATAGCATGTTTACAGAAGCCTCATTCCTGTCTTTGTCAGCCTCTTCAGATTGTGGTTATTGTTGAAATGCATGTGCTCGTTGTCTGCAAAATCGGTTGTCCGAGTCAGTTATCCTGTTTATGCCTGTACATAGTGTTCTGATGCCGTTTATATAATAATACAATGATAATAATTCATAATTTTAATTGTTTATTAATGTTTTAAAAATATATTGCTGTTGTTTTTCATTAGTCCACCCAAAAATCTAAATTGTCATAATTTACCCACTCTCATTCCTTTTTATTTAATTTTATTTATTCATTCATTTGTTTTTTGTAATGTATGCCGAAGCCACTAGTGGTGTTACTAATATATGTTTTATATATTGAGGTCTCTCTCTATTTCTCTGTGTGTGTTGCTGTAACCCTTAAAACCAGATTACCAGAGGGTTGCTGTAAATCAGGGTTCCTCAAATCTTGGCCTGGAAGGCCAATGTTCTTCAGAGTTTAGCTCCAACCCTAAACAAACCTACCTGTGATTTTTTTTTGAATGATCCTGAAGACACCGATTAGCATGTCCAGGTGTGTTTTATTGGTGTTAGAGCTAAACTCTGCAGGAATGTCTATATTGTGGGCCAGATTTGAGGATCCCTGCTGTAAATGCATGTGCCCGCTCGCTGTGCACAGTTTTTCTGGTGGCCATTGGACTGATGGCTTGGGCCTGTCATTGCTTCTTGCAGCTATATTTTTATTTTATTGCATTATATTTATTTTTTTGTCTAAACCAAAACAGATTGGTTGCCAACATCCTTGAAAATCTAAATATTTCATAATATTTTGGGATGGGCTATCCCTTGAATATTAGTGAAACTGCGTTTTTAAAGAATGAAACTGAAAGATCCATTGAAGTGAAGCAGAGCATGGTTTTCTGTATGTGTGCGTGCAGGCTGTAGCACAGATACATGCCAGATCTCCTCACAATCACAGATCGTGAGCTTGTATCTGGGCCAGTTATCGTCCCAGCATCTCAGTAAAATTACATTTAGGCATGTCAGGTGAACTGATACTTTAGGAACAAGTTTATTCTAAATAAAATAATGCAATGCAAAGTAATGCATTGTCTGTGGTGTTTGTAGTGATGACTCAAGTCAAACAAACCCTTTTCATATATGCTATTTGTAGCTAACTAGTGCAGTGTGATTATTTCACTCCATAAAAACTCAATGTCATTTGATTGGTTGTCAATAACATCACATATGATTGCTCAATGACATGCAGTGGCCACAAATAAATCATTTTGTCCTGCCCAGTGTGTCGCTTACATTTGTGCTCTGTGTTGTGCGTGAGCTTGGCGAGTGGTGATGCCTGCTGCCTTTCTCTCATTGAAAACCAACTGGGAGCTTGTGATTAGTGTAAAACGACCTTAAAAAGTTGGTTTTCGTGTACATCTGAGAGTGAAGCCCACAGGATACAAGCACAAAAACACGAAATCCTACATGTTGAAATATTTTTTTTGTGAGCCTATTGATCTGTATTCTCTCATGTGGAAACGAGAGTGAGGCTTCAGACGAGCTTTTGTTGTTGTCAAGCTCTTCTGAAGCAGATCTGAGTGTAATTCCAGCCTAAAAAGAGCGTTCTTATTGGACTGTTACAAGAAAGTAGTGATAAGTGTGTACGTTTGTGTTCTCAGTGCACTTTTTAGTTCTCTTCTCGTCATTCTCCTCTGTGGTTACAGTGATGCTTTTGCTTTTCCCTTCACTTTTATCTCTCAAGTCTCTGATTCAGGGAAATCTTGAGTCATGTTGTTGTTGTACTTTTAGATGAAAAAGGAGATGTTTATTTCTCCTCATGTTTTGCAATCTTTTTATTTTCAGTAATATGCACTGGTTTTGCTTGGTTTATGTTGCCTCACTGCAAGAGCTGAGAGACCAGAGGTTATGCAAGAATGTTCTAGGGCTAATGTAAAGAGGTCAGAGGTCAAATCAGTGCATTTTTGTCAGTGCTCTACACCCTGCAGTATTTCAGTATTCTTTTTTTTTTTTTGTGAAGTTCAGTGGGAGCAAGTTGAGTGGTTTTTGGGAAAAGTCTCATTGCGTGTCCTGTGTCAAGTGGCTTGCTAAATTCTCACCCGCCCAGCTAGAGGAAGTTTCGGATGGAACTGATGTTCTTGGCTAACTTCCTGTCAGATTTGGTTTCTCGGTTTTGTTTTCACACTTCCATGTCACTACATGCTGTGGACAGATGATAACCGTCAGACAAAAGTTACTTAATGTTTTGTCACTCTGTTATTATACCTTATAAAAAAAAATGACTCTTAACAGTCTATAAGTGACTCAAACCAAATTATAACTTAATTATAATTGTCCACATAAGCACAATGACATAACTTATTAGAGCACCTTACCTGGCTCAAACTTCAGTGTGAATGCTAATTATGAAGATGGGTATTTCCTAAAACGTGAATGAACATGAATGAACTCTTGCTGTGAATTGTAACCAGTTTATTTCTCTTTTTTCCAGATGTAGGAGAGCAGAAGGCCGTTATGCCGTTGACCGAGCTGCCATCATCAGTCACTGGAACTGGCTACAGGCCCAAGTCTCGGATCTGGAGTACCGTATACGCCAACAGACCGACATTTACAGACAGATCCGCTCCAGCAAGGTGTGCACATACACACAGCCGTGCATGTTCACTTTGTTCATTTTGTACTGTTTATGCTGGAATCACTGGTGTAGTTTAAGTTTTAACCCAGCAGAGGTGGCGTCTGCCTCTGGTAACTTGGCAACGCAGGTGCTCTCCCATGTTCCCGTGGCGAGGCAAAATCTTGTGGGATCATTGTTTCATGTTTCTTTTGCTCACTGTTTTTGTTTCAAAGTGCTGCTTTTATCGCTTGTTTTCCTTGTGTTTTATACACAAACAGATAATTAGGAGAGCATCGTAATTATTTGTCACCATTCATCTGACATGTGAAATGATAGCTGTATATTAAGATTGTTTCAACTATTCATGAAACTTCAGAAATGTATTGAAATTATGGACATGTATAGGTTGACCTTATAAACCAGTTTTCAGTAGGGATGCACCGAAAGTTTGGCAACTGAATTTATTTGTCCGAAAATGGCAAAAATAAGGAGAATAAGTGAAAAGACAGAATAAATTATACCAAACGCGACCAATAGGGGCGTGCACTAATGCATCAAACATGTCGGCAGTGTGGAAGCATTTAAAACTTTCAGAGAATGACGCAAAAATCATTACAAGGGCGACGGCAAGAGATAAGAAAAGAAAGGGGTGGTTGTTTTTGGTTGTTGTATGATGACAGGAATCGCAAAATGGCCTTAAACCATTAGTAAATAAACCACAGAATGTTATGTTTTCTAATACACGCGCAAATTGTATGTATTCTGACAGCGGTGCACAAGCTTGTTAGCCAGGGTTCAAAGTCCAAAGTGCGAGGAAAATCTACGCTGAAACGGTGTGATGAGAATCATTCATAAATCTGCTGTTGTCAACAAAATAGTACTGAGGTCTTCTTGTGGGTTTCCCCCAAAATAAATCAACATTCATCAGTTTTAGGGATGCTTTCAAAGTACTTTCAAAACATTACACAAAAACAAAAGATACATACAGGCGCCAACTTTTCTATACATTTGTGGGGGGGTTTTTATATGTGATATGTAACATTGCTGATCATAAGAGATTATTTGCTGATAAATGTAATATTGACAAACTGCTTCTACAATGATTTCTTGTGAGGTAAACACATGTAAAATGCACAGATGCTGATCTCAAAAATTGTTGCTTAAATGAAAGGATTACTTTGCTCCAGAATAAAAATTTTCTAATGCTTTGCTTGCCCCCATGTCATCCAAGAAGTTTATTTCTTTCTTTATTCAGTCGAAAAGGCACTAGGACACTTTTTGAGGAAGACATTCCAGGATTTTTCTTCATTTAGTGAACTTCAGTGGTTGAGCAACATGTTGAAGGTCCAAATTGCTGTTTCAGTGCAGCTTCAAAGGGCTCTACACAATGCCAGCCGAGGAATTAGGGTCTTATCTGGTAAAAAGATTGATCATGTTTCCAAATTTGTACACTTTATAACCACAAAATAATTTATAACCATGCAAAAAAGTAAAATGCCATTTCCAAAAAAGATAAAACAATGATGTGGGACAATTTTGAAGTTGGAGGGGAAAATTTGACCTTTTTGAACCGGCATACACAGTTGAATTACTAACCATGCATGACCTTTCTAATGTGATTAAGTAATGCATCAAGTTGTGGACACACATCGCAGAGCTAGTGCAATATGAGCGTTTGTGGTTCAAAAAGTTTTTGAAAATGACAGATCGTTTCACTAGACAAGACGCTTATTCGTCAGCTGCGATTGTGTAGAGCACTTTGCAGCTGCAATTACACTGTAGTTTGGACCTTCAGTCCTCTGGAGAAAAATCCTAACTTAAGAAAGATAGACATGAACATCTGACATGGGGGTGTGTAAACTATCAGGAAATTTGAATTCTGGAGTGAACTAATCCTTTAAGTGCATTCCGTCTTCTGTTGTTTGTTACTGCAGATAAATGTTTGTTCTGCTGTCTCTTTGCAAGGAACTTGTTTTAACAAATCTAAAAGTGAAAGTTTGAGGGGATTTCGACAGGGGAGGGAAGGCAACGTCCCCAGTTTTTTCGGTCTATAATTTGTGTGTGTTTGTTTCTTGATAGGGCTCTGTTGTGCTTGGGGAGAGCTCAGTGTGTGAGTCAGTACCAGAGGACAGCAGTGACTCAAGGACAGAGACCATTACCTGCCCTGTCCCACGGGTAAGACCGGGAGCACAGACCCATGACCACACTGAGTAACACTAAACAAACTACCAACAGTCAGTCTATCATTTAAGACCAATGCATGTGGTGTTTGCTGTTACACCAGATTATAAGTAATCAGTTATCTATAATAGAATCCCATTAGTGTTTAATTCCCACGCAAACGAATAAAACGCTCATGATACAGGCCCACGCATAACCTAATAGAATGCTGGGATTGTTGAGCAAGAGAATTGAGAAGAGGGACTACAAACACTCAGTCCTTTTGTCTGTCGTATGCAAAGCACTGCTGACCTTTTCATCCATTCACAGCAGTGAAGAAATGCAGCAAGAACCATTCAACTCATCCAGACCAACTCAGAGGGAAAATTAGTGGGATGTCCTTTCCAACATCACATTTGTGTTTTGTCTTTTTAGGAACACGATGCTGTTGGAGTGGAAACGTCTGTATCATCCAATGGTATCGTCACAGAAACAGGCTTGAGGAAAAACTGTGGGCCTGTGAGACAGGTCAATGGTGTTATCAACAGGTATGAAAGATGCAAATATATCACTTACACATGCATTTGTTCATGTACTGAAAAGCCAAAATGTCATTTGGAATGTCAAGTTCCTTCAAGATGATTTCTTCTTCTCATCCAGCTTACGGCCCAGTTCCCCTGTCACCTTCGACCCAGACGAGCAAAGCCGTTCTGAGTCTCAACAGAAGCCGGAGACGGGTCCTCAGGCTTCCCCTGCGCACGACAACACATGCGTGGCAGCCCGCACACGTCCACTGCTCTCTTGCAGGAAACGCAGAGTCCTCCGACCCGGCTCGCTCACCAGTCTCAATCGGAAGGTAAGGAGAATCGTGTTCCTTCTCAAGATGGAGAGGTTGGTGTAGTCAGGGCACAAAGAGCCCTTTACACTGAGTCTGAAAGGGATAGTTTGCCCAAAAATCTGTCATTAATTACTCACCCTTATGTCGTTAAGACCTTCATTCATATTCAAAACGCAAATTAAGATATTTTTGATGAAATCCAAAAGCTTTCTGACTCTGCATAGAGAGCAATGCAACAGAGACGTTTAAGGCCCAGAAAAGTAGTAAGGACATTGTTAAAATAGTCCATGTGACATCAGTGGTTTAACATTAATTTTATTAAGCTACGGGAATACTTTTCGTGCAAAAACAAATTTTTAATTCTTTGAAGAAATTAAACAATTTGTTAACTTGGATGTGTTCACGACAGTACCATGACTCGTGAAGAGAAGAAAATGAGAAACACCACATTTGCACCAAAACTGCAAATGCTAATTACAAAATTTGATCCTTTTTTTTTTTTTTTTTTAAACCCCCATTTTAGTCTCTGAATTAAAAAAAACATATTTTTTGCAATAAGACGTGTTGGTGAAGGTCACTAGGTGTAAATGGGTCCTAAGAAAGAGATGTGAGAGACAGCAAAGCAAGCTCTTTCAGTGTCACCTGTGGAAGTGTTTTACTGAAGATGCAGTGAGGTCCCAGCAGGCTTCTTACAAAGGTTACAGATTAAATAGAAGCAGTTTTACAAAGATCACAGTACTGCTCCAGAACTGTCACTGCTGTCATTTAAGGTGTTTTAAGTGCTGTGAATGACAGATGGTTGATTTAAAAGCAGTGGTTTTCAAGTTTCCAAATATGATAATTACCTTACAAGGGAACAAATTTCTCCTCTCTCTCTTTGCATGTATTTTCAAGAATAATTTGTCATATTTTTAGTGCAATGACATCAGGGTGTGTGTGTGTGTGTGTGTGTGTGTGTGTGTGTGTGTGTGTGTGTGTGTGTGTGAAGTTTTGTTGTCATTGTATTAAAGATATGACAAATTGTTCTTGAAAATACACTTCTGGTCAAAGGTTTTTGAACAGTACAGGGTTCCTACGGGTCATGGAATTTCTGGAAAATCATGGACTTTTAAAAGGCCAATTCCAGTTATTGAAAGTCAGGGAATTTAATTTAAAGTTTATTTTAGTTTGTTGCTTCAAATTTTAGTTTCCATTTATCAAAATGTAATTTTTCTGTACCATGTTTTTTTTCTCGCATTATTTTACACATTTTGCCTGTTTTTACGGTTGGGCTTTTTCAGTGCCATTTTATTCCCTTCCCGAACTTCCTTCACTTAAGTCAAATGCAGTTAACAGGCTGTACCTAATAACTAAGGCAAACATGCCAAGAAAATGTAAATTTCAAGAGCTTTGGCTACAAAATGACCACTTCAAAGACTGGGTGTAAAAAGTAGATGATGGAAAAGCAAAAACTGAATGTAAAGAAATAAAAATTAAAAAAAACCCTGAATGATGTTTAACCCCTGAAATCATAAAAAAAAATATTTCTGCAGAAATAGTACAGAAAAAGCCAGTTTCCGCCACTAAATAAAAAAAAAAAAACATACTCAGCCTCCAGATTCAAGCTTTTCCTTTTGGAGACTGATTTGCCATATAATATTTATTGTCTTTGAATTTGGCTGTTTTTGTTTATGTTTGATGTTTCATTTATACAATCAGGATTTTATTTCATTGTTGTTGTTTTTTTGTGAAACCAAGCGACTGTAAAAATGTAGTTTGGCTGGTTAGGACAGAAACACAAAAAGCCAACTTTTATCATTCATCGCCTCACGCCTGGTTAGGACATGGTGTAACAGTCCTCGTCTAACAGGCAGCTGTGCTCTGAATGATGGAACAGTGTCTGCCATATTCATAAGACAGCTACAAAATCTCAGCACTTTTACAGATCTATTTGCTCTCTGAACAGCCTTTAAAACTTGATTCCTCCTGTAACACAGGCCCGCTGTGAGCGAGAATGCGCAGGCATGTGCTAAAACAATAAGCACAACCCCAGTCAAGCTCAGCTCCATTACAAATAACAGCGCTTGGATGTCTTTCAGAGACAACGCTCTTGAAATGTGATGAGAAATGCCACCAATGTCATTGTACTGACAGCCACATTCACTCATGCTGCCAGTTAGAAACTACCTGCTAACTGATGTACTGTCCGTTCCTAAATTTATAACCAGCACTCCAGATGAACGCTGCCCCAGTTAGAGGCAGAGACTTGATGGCTTTTAAAATTTTCACCATTATGTCTAAACAAGGACAGATGGAAACATACTGGTAGCTGATTAGCAGAGCCTCTGTTTTCTCCTATTAGTTTTTTCCTATATAGTTTGTTTTAAATGTATTATTTAAGCAGTTTGCTCTTTTAAGTTTTATTATACGTGACATGGACCTTAAAACCAGTCACAATGGGCTTTTTTGAGATTTATACATCATCTGAAAGCTGAATAAATCTTTCCATTGGTGTATGGTTTGTTAGGATAGGGCAATATTTCTGAGATGCAACTACTTGAAGATCTTGAATCTGAGAGTGCAAAAAAATCTAAATATTGAGAAAATCACCTTCAAAGTTGTCCTAATGAAGTTCTTAGCAATGCATATTACTAATCAAAAATAGTTGATTTGGATATATTTATGGTAGGAAATTCACAAAATATCTTCATGGAACATGATCTTTACGTAATATCCTAATGATTTTTGTCATTAATTTTGACCCATACAGTGTATTTTTGGCTATTGCTACAAATATACCCATGCTACTTAAGACTGGTTTTATTATCACAGCCTTAATTGCATAAAAAATAACTTTTAGCTACTTTTTATATTTACAGATTGCGATCGAGTATAGTCTGTTTAAAAGTGCAGCTGTGCAGAACAATATGGCTTTTATCTGCAAGCTTAATAGTTTAAAGCTTTGTTAGATGTTTAGTTGACCTGTTTCGAAATGTACAAAATGGATTGCAAAAGACTTGGCAAATTTGCGTTTTGTTACAACTCAGAAACCAGATCGGTTCTGTAATTCCAGGTGTTTTCTGTGTGATTGTGGAGATGATAGTCCCTGTACAAACCGTCCTGCTCTAATGTGAAGCACTCTTGTTTGAATAGGCTCGGAAAAACTGGGCACAGTTGCCAATAGCAACCCGTTCTCTCTTTCTCTCCGGTGCTGCGCTCTGGGTTAATGACACGAGCACATGAGCGCTAGGGAACCTGCCACATGCAAAACTGGGTCAGCAGCTCAGGATCTGTGTGTGGTCATCTGCTGCAGAGATTTGGGTGAGAGCATCAGGTTGGAAGGGTTGACTTGAGCAAACATAGACAAAGGGAAAGGCTGATCACTGCCTGATCTAAATTTTGAATGCTGTGCTTTCAGAGATTTCGTTCACAAAAAGCAAGATCACAGTGGAAGGCACTTAAAAGACTGGAATGTTTTATTCAGTTTTTTTCAAAGATTAACAAAAGGCATATTTGATGTCCCCATACATGCTGTTATTTATTTATTTAGTTAATTATTTAATTCGTTTTCATTAATAAAATTTTGTTTCTTTATTTTTTGACCACAAAGAGAAATATTTAAGACATGTTTATACCTAGTGCAACACTTCTCTTCTTTTATATTTATTTATTTATTTATTTATATATATATATATATATATATATATATATATATATATATATATATATAATATATGCATGCAGACCTCCTTGTTTATTTTATGTTAAGCCTTCTACAAATCTCTTCATGACTCACATTTAATGCTACCGAGGTTAGGACTAAGATTTCTGTTGAACACAAAAGAACAATGTGCTGTGTGTTCATGAATCCTTAATATCTTAAATACACTATTTAGAACTTAAGGCTGCGTAACGTTTTGAAAGTAAAAAAAAAATTATGTAGTCAGGGTTGTCCAAAATGTGTTCCTAGCACATTATCATTTCTGAAAAGTCCACAGAAGTCAATTTACATGAATTGAAAAGTTTTAGAGTCAGAAAATCCTGTTTATGTTGATATCTAATGATATTTGTTAATAAATTGTTACATAAATTACTCTATAGCTCAAAAGTGACATTTTGCAGTAAGGTTCTGTTTGGTGATTTATATTTAATATGTTAACTAACATTAACTAACAGTGTTACATTTACAACAGCAATACATTTGTTACCGTATTTATCAGGGTTGGGTACAGTTCACATTTTATCGGTATCGGTACCTGAAATTCTGTTTCTTTTTTTTTGGTATTTTACTCTGTGTAATAACAAAAAAAAATTCCAGTTAAAAAATAAGTCCAAAACTCTCAATTTCAACATTTTGAATAATAGGGCCCTACAGTTTTTTTTTTTTGTTTGTTTGTTTGTTTTTTTTCTCTCTCTTCAGAAATGATTTGTGTTATAATTCTGATAATTAAATGAAGGCTTTAACATTTATTTATTTTTAATCAAATGAAAATTAAACCCTTTTTACTGTTAAACCAGTTTACCATTAAAATTAATGCATGGAAGAAAAATTGTGAGTATACCTTTTTTTTTTTGAGACATAAACCTGAATAAATAAGCTTTCCATTGATTTGTGGTGGTTTGTTATGATAGGACAATATTTGGTCGACTATTTAAAAAAAAAAAAAAAAAAAAAAAATCGAAATATTTAAAAATGTAAGAAAATCGCCTTTAAAGCTGTCCAAATTAAGTTCTTAGCAATGCATATTACTAATCAAAAATATACGTTTTCATTTATTTACAGTAGGAAATTTACAAAATATCTTCATGGAACATGATCTTTACTTAATGTCCTAATTATTTTTGGGATAAGAGAGAAATCGATAATTTTGTCCCATGCAGTGTATTGTTGGCTATTGCTACAAATATACCAGTGCAACCTATGACTGGTTTTGTGGTCTAGGATCTCACATTTTAACATTTTAATGTTTTATTTAAATTTGACCGAAAACAGAATTATTATTATTATTATTATTTTCACCCTCAGATTCCAGATTTTCAAATAGTTGTATCAAATATTGTCCTATTCTAACAAATATGCGTACTTCAATGGAAATCTTATTTATTCAGCTTTCAGATTAACCCTTATGACTGTTTTTGTGGTCCAGGGTCATATTTATTCTTTTGTGCAGTCATCTATCAATGCATGGCTGATATTTCAAAAAAAAAGAAAAAATTACCATTCATACGTTTACGTTAACTTCTCTCCTTGTCATTCTCTCTGTCAGGCTCAGAGGTCGCTGGCTCCTCGCTGTGGCTGCGAGCTGAATGCTCAGTGTGTGATGTGCAGTGGACGTGCTCTCCCTCCTGCAGACACCCAGCACCAGCTCCCCCTACTGGACAGACTGGCACAGTTCGACCCCTGCGTTCACCCTATCCTCTCCTTTACAGACGGTGAGGACACACCCCTGGTCTTATTTATGTTTCTCTAATTCATTCCAGTATGCGCACACGTGCATAGACACAAACTGTGACAGCATTAAGACTGTCTGATATACTTTACTTATCTTGTTCCGCTCTGTCAAAGTTTACTCAAACATGGATGAACGGGCACGGATGAGTTTGACACGTGCGCAGTACCACGTAGTAGACTCGGACTGTCTGCGCACTCACAAAAATTTGAATGTATGCGGATGTCTGTGGACTCTATACTATACTGTACTAGAAGTACTCTTTTGGGCTTCAGACATGCAGTTCTATCTATGCCCGCTGTTCATTTACTCCCAGATTGCCTCAAGGATGAGGAGTTTAAATAAGTTTTTTTTTTTTTTTTGGCTGCATAACAGCTAGGTGTTAATTTAAGTGTTAATTATTCTGAATCTGGTTATTGCACCTCTTAAAATAACCTGCAGGCTGCTCTGGGTTTAGAGCAGGTCATTAGTGCTGAGATCTCAGAACAGTTTTTGCTTTCAGAATTCAGTAACATTGGAATTGAGGCGCTGATCTTAGATCAGCAGTCCTTCCCTGTGCTGGTGAGATTAGCTGATCAAGCATTCGTCTGTCTGACCTTTGCAGCGATAACCATTTTAAAGAGCAGTGCAATCTGACTCTGACAAAGTGTGCCAGAAGCAGCTAGCTTTATCAGACTAGCTGAGAGACGTATTTCCCCTCATTAATATGAACCGCTGGTCCTCTCTAATCTGGTGTCTGTTGTACAAATGAATGATGGGTGTAGAAGAGGCAGGTGACACCATGGGTGAAACTCGAGTAGATGGAGGGAAAAAAGAAAGAGGAACCTTACTACAATGAATACTGGAGTTGAGCTCTGATTCCCTCTGCTGGAGAATTTACTCTTGACACTTTGTGTCACTGATTTGTGTTTGCAAAGCGTTAGGTTGGTCATTATTTACATTAGTACAGTAGCCAAAAGACGCAAAGTCTTTTTAAATGAGCATTATGTCAAATTTTTATATTTATTATTGGTAACACTTTTTTTAACAATGTCCTTTTTACACGTTACATATTCTTACTACTGTAATAACAGTAAATTATACAGAATAATATGCAATAACCCTAAACCAACCCTAACCTTATAGTAAAGACATTTTGTTCATTTCTATTATTCAGTACGTACAGTTGAAGTCAAAAGTTTACATACACCTTGCAGAATCTGCAAAATGTTGATTATTTTACCAAAATAAAAGGGATCATACAAAACACATTTTTTATTTAGTACTGACCTGCATAAGATGTTTCCCCTGAAAGTCGTTTACATATAGTCCACAAGAGAAAATAAGTTTCTTGATTCGCTTGATTCTTAACTGTTATTACCTGAATGATCCACAGCTATTTTTTTTTTTTTTTTTTTTAACGTGAATTGTTTTCCTTCTGAAGCATCAGTAATAGTTATAGCTTCTGTAATAGTTGCATATGAGTCCCTCAGTCATCCTCGGTGTGAAAACATTGATTTCAAAATTTCAGTCATTGTTGCGAAGGGTTCAAATACACAAAAATTCTGGAAAACCAAAGAATTTGTGGGACCTGAGGCATCTGAAGAACAGCAGGCAGTTTAACTGTTCAGGTCAAACAAGGGACTTATGAACAACTATCACTAAACCAAGAACAGAGTTGTGGATCATTCAGGTAACAACACAATATTAAGAATCAAGTGTATGTGAACTTTTGAATTGGGTAATTTTTTATAAATTCAACTTATTTTCACTTGTGGACTATATGTGAACATCTTTCAGGGGAAATACCTTATTCAGGTCAGTACTAAATAATCCCTCTTATTTTGGTAAAATAATTAACAATCAACAGGTGTATATAAACTTGAACTTGACTTGAACTGTAAATGTATAATTATTAGGGCTGTGAATCTTTGGGTAAACAGCTAATTGATTCGATTCATGATTCATAGGGTTTGGATGTGATTCAAGAATGATTTTTTTGCAAATTCAGAACGATTAGATTCAAGACGATTCACAGTTAAAATTTGACAATTCGATTAATGATCAATTCTGCATTCCTTAAGTGTATTCACATGATTATTTAAGTACTTCCACTAAATTCGTTATATGCTTAGTCAGGGGGAAAATTACACTGCAGCCTTTATGGAGCCAGAGAGTGAAGGCCAAAAAACAAACCAACACTTTTGTCCACTCTTAGATGTTAGTTTAATGATGCTATGGCATGACATATAGCAATGTACCCTAGTGAAAAGTAATATATTTAAAATACATTTACTTCAAGCTAAGTATAGTTGAAATCTATTAACATATTTACTGATTTATCCATCGAGACACATTGATCTAAAAATTATAATTAAACTTTATTTGGAGTACTACATGTGCACAATGCACATTTCTTAATATTAAGCCTAAATGTGTTTTAATGTCACTAATGCTGAGGATTGTATTATCTTTGAATAATAAAGGTCTTTAAATGAAAGATATTTAAAGTGTACATGAAATATACTGGCAACAGTTCCACTTTAGCACAATCAAATATACTTCAGTTCATCTTTAGTTGGACTTCAGCACTATACTTCCAATTTAGCACACTTTATGCCAGTTTAGTATAGGCTACTAAAAGTACAAACGTATTTGTAGTATACTTAGCATGAAAAATTTATTTCAAATACGTTTTAGTATATTAATTTATCTTTATTTTTTCATTAGCCTATGTAAGCAAAGATGAAAAGAAATATTTTAAAAGTAGGCTGTCCTGTTAACTTTTGTGTATCATACTGTGAATGTATAGAGTAACAGTTTGTCTCACCTATCTTATTTTATCTCATTTAAACTTCCCCTTTCTATCAGCGAATAGATGATGTAGTAACGAACGCAACTTTCACACATCTGATTGACATTCAGATAAACCTCACGCTCTTATTTTAAGGTTTCTGTGGTTATTTGAACTGTTTTCTTCGTACTTTTGGTTTAACGACATTAGGTTCAAAGTTATTTATCATTCAATGTAAATGTGCATATGCTTTTAGACATTGTTTTTGCTCTGTCCAAATGCACAGCTTTCAACTGTTCAGGTAATGTCAGTGGTATGACTGAGAGAAAAGTAAAACTACTTTAAACGTATAACTACTACTTCTAGCAGTACTGGCCACGAATACTAGAGAGAGATCACACGTTGGATGCTCAAAAAACGCGTCGGTGAGAGCGTGTGCGCAATCCTCTGACAGTAAATGAAGCATGTGAAGGAGAGATGTAAGGAAACAATGCTGTTCAAGGTCTCCATTAATTTGTGCTTGTAGTAATTTAATGTGTGTATATTTTAAAGCACTGAATTGCTATAGAAATCGTGATTCATTTGATTCTTAGTATTTTAAATCGATTACTGTCCAAAATCAACAATTCACGATTCAAAAATGCATGTTTCAAGATCGATGCATATGCATCGTCAGGTTTTATCGATGCATCAAGAAAACGAGTGAATGGTCCCCCCTAATAATTATGCTTCAAAAAGGAAACTATTATAGGAAATAAATTATAGCCTTATCAGTTAGTGGTTTCTTTCTTTCTTCTTCTTTTTTTTTTTTTTTTTTTTTTTTTTTTTTTAATGATTACCTTTACACAAAATTTACGCTTTGAATTGTGTATGAAATATGGTATAAAATATGATATAAAAAGTAACTTGTCTTGCCTAATGATATAATGTATTCCTTAAATGCATTTTAAATCAGTTTGGATGCCAGATAGTTCATTGTAAATGCTTGTGTCTGAATCCAAGCCTTTAACTTGTCCCGTTTCACCCTTTTTTTTCCCCCATAATCACTATTTATTGCTATTTTTGACCCATCAACAAAAAAATCCCCTAGAAATCTGAAAGTCAGCTTGAATCTGTTCACAACCAATTTTGCTTTCACTATCTGCTAACAGGAATTTAAAAATTCGAGGGTTTAATTTCAGTTTTTTAGAAGTGGAGAAAGCCATTTAATTTTAGTGAGAGATTAAGTAGAGGAGTAGATGATATGATTTAAGCCTGGGTTTCTGATAATGCAAGATGTTAATGTTTCAGATGATAAACTCTTGTTGTCTTCCCTCTCAGATGTGGTGATGAATCTCCATATGCAGCGTGTGCTGAAGGGACACTGGCAGAATCGTCCTCTGGAGAAGATCAAACCCATCAAGAAGATCTCGCTCAAGCACAAGTTGTGTTTGGGTAGTCGCCTCTCAGACCCAACATCCAAAGACAAACACAAGCTCGCCAACTCTGTCCTCTCCACAGTCCGTAAGTGTGAATACTACTGCTAAATGCACCAAAAGACCTCATTTATTAGCGCTAAAGTGTTTTATTAACATTGAACATAGAAAGGAAATAGGAAATTAGGAAAGCTGGAGTCGTGTGGCCTGCATGAGCACAGTGTCTCAGAATGACTGTATCATGCACGCTAACGTCTAGGCCACGGCTCCACAAAATTGTGAGTGAAAATCCCCTGCTTCCTTAGCATCTGAAATGTCAGAAGTTGAGTTTTCTCTAATGGAGGCAAAATCTCACACCTTTAGTAGAGTCTAAATTTGTTCTAAATGTGACTGCCCCTATGGGGAGTTAAAGTGACCTGTAAGCGTCTGCACGTCATTAGCTGCTCTCTGCCAGACGCTCGTTGCAGTGACTCAGCAGTTATTTCTGGCACCATATAAGTCCAGCCACAGTTGCTGACTCTATTTGTTTCTTTTATATTCCATGTGTAAATTATTGAACTCTGAAAGATGCCTAGATGTAGTGCCATGTTAAGTCACGTGTAATATAAATGAAATTTATTACTATTATTGGTATTGTTTACTACTTGTATAAGTTTTTGAGAGATGACAGTCATGTACACTACCAGTTACAAGGTTTTGAACAAAGATTATTAATGTTTTTTAAAGAATTCTCTTCTGCTCTAACCTGCATTTATTTGATCCAAAAAAACAGCAAATTGAAGAAATTCTAGAAAGTATTACTTTTATTTAGCAGGGATGCTTTAAATTGATCAAAAGTGATGATAAAGATATTTCTAATGTTACAGAAGATTTCTATTTCAGATAAATGCTGTTTTTCTGAACTTTCTATTCATCAAAGAAACCTAAAAAAAAATCTACTCAGCTGTTTTCAACATAATAGTAGTAATGTTTTTTTGAGCAGCAAATCAGAATATTAGAATGATTTTTACTGTTAAAATGGATTATAAATAAATGTGATGAAAAAACACAATTATGAGTGTAAATAATTGTACATAACCTAAAAAATTGTACATAAAAAACTAAATATGCAGAGATAAAGTAAAAAAAAAAGCTAATCAATTTCATATTTCTGTTTGCATTTTTCTCAGGTTTGTCGCATCACAAGGTGCGCTCAGATAAGGTCTCTCAGCAGCAGTTAGACATCCCATTCAGTGCCAGTAAACATGACTCTCGCCAGCATTTCCGCCAGAGCAGTTCTTTTGACAGGAGTCACGGCCGCAAAAGACCTCGTGAACCCTCGCTGGACCGTACAGAGAGTATGTTCATTCTTGTTTTGTTTTTTTTTGTTTTTTTTTTGCTTCAGTCACATTTGCTTCCATCTCCCTCTAAATCACCATTGAGTTCAGTCCTGTAACTCAGCACTGTCTCTGATTTCTCTTTAGATGCTCCAAAGTTGAATATAGACATGGGGAGTCCATGTCCGTCTCTGTCTGCTCTAAACACACCCACCCACAGCCCCCTGATGAGACAGCCATCAATCTCCGAGACCTCCACACCCCTCCACCTCAACAGCAGCGCTGCCGTAAGATGCTTTTCAAAGCCTTAAGTTTGTTTGTGTAAATTCTGGAGAACAAGTTACTTAAGTCCTGTATGTGACTCTTTCAGACCATTCGCAGACGGAGAGGAGAGAGCCCCTTTGACATCAATAACATCGTCATCCCCATGTCTGTGGCCGCCACAACCCGGGTGGAGAAATTACAGTACAAAGAGATCCTTACCCCAAGGTCAGAGACTTAAACTGTCTGTCCATACCTTATATGTGACCCTGGACCACAAAACCAGTCTTAAGTAGCACTGGTATATTTGTAGCAAAAGCCAAAAATGCATTGTATGGGTCAAAATGATTGATTTTTCTTTTATGCCAAAAAAGATTAGGATATTACGTAAAGATCATGTTACATAAAGATATTTTGTACATTTCCTACTGTGAATATATAAAAACTTGACTTTTGATTAGTAATATGCATTGCTAAGAACTTAATTTGGTCAACTTTAAAGGTGCACCCTCAGATTCCAGATTTTCAAATAGTTGTATCTTGGCCAAATATTTTCCTATCCTAACAAACCATACATCAATGGAAAGATCAGTTTCAAAAAATGTGCTCTTATGACTGGTTTTGTGGTCCAGGGTCACATATATTCAGAGATTTGTTCTTTACATACTCAGTGTTTCCCTTTTCTTTTTAATTGTAGTTGGCGAGAAGTGGACGTTTTTGCAAAACCAATATCTGAAGAGGATGATACAATGGAGGTACAGCCATGCAGTTGGTCACCCAACAGTTATTTTAGACTGTGTTTCAAGCCCGTAAGCTGTCCACCTAGACATTTAGGGCATTAACGGTTTGTTACACTAAGTATGTAAGACAGTGATACCTCAAAATGCTTTCTTGGTAGGCAGCTCAGTAGGTTTTGAACTAAAATGGCTTCCAGTATGCTCAAAATCTAGACTGATTCCTGAAATGAAGCATGACTCATAAG
Organism: Cirrhinus molitorella; assembly: GCA_033026305.1. NCBI lineage: Eukaryota > Metazoa > Chordata > Actinopteri > Cypriniformes > Cyprinidae > Cirrhinus > Cirrhinus molitorella. Next base: position 25,067,952 of record CM065117.1, on the reverse strand, counting down.
AAATGACTCGTATAATCGGATTCTTTTAAACGAGTCAAGGATTAACAAGAACAGACTTAAAACTGCTTGTGGAGTTAGCCTTTTGAATCAAACTCATGTTGTATTTCTGTTGTCAGATTCAAAATGTTTTGGTGTGATTTAAATAACTATAAAAAAACAACAACAACAACATCCAAATATTTGCCAAACTCTTGTTGGTGATTCTGTAGTAAATGTTTCATTTTAGGACTATCTTGTCATTTATTTATAGCCAAGTTTCTTTGAATTGTGGTATATATTTTTAATAAATTCTCTCCTTGCAGATTGAGGATCTCTCTGATGTCACATTCTCTCAGCTTCACCTTCCGTATGAGGAGCAGGAGCGCTCTCGCTGGAGTTGGACTGCCAGTAATGTTGCAAAGAGAAGGGGCAGCAGGTGAACAGTTTTCTCTGCCTTAAGAACAAGTGCAGCCTTTTCTGAATAAAAACTGCAAAATGTGTTGCTGACCATTGAGTTTTAACACCATTCAGTGGGCAAGTTTATGACCTAGTTCATAAATATTAAACCTTTTTAACATTATTAAAAGACTAGACTAAGTGACTAAAACCATCTTTGTCATGGAAACACTTGTTGGTTCGTATTGAATTCACAGTATTAATGTACATGAAATTTATTTTCATCTGTTGTTGCTTTAAGTATGCCTATAAATACCACACAATATGATATTCAAACTCACATTGCACATGTTTAACATTGAATAATGCACATAGTCAGTATCTGAGACTATAATTGTTATAGCTTGTATGTTGCTGAACGTTTTGAGTTCTGAAACTTACAGGATGTTTTTATAGCACAATGAAATCCTATATGTCAGAAGATTAAGGGAATTCGGTAGGGACGTAGCACGAGATCTCACGAGATCTGTCTGGTCTCGTGAGAATGTGATAGTACATGCAGTGTTTACATTAGAGATTACGATCTCTGTTCAAACGCCAACACAATCTTATTCCTGTCTTTCAATCACATAATGATCCTTATTTCTGTGTTACAGACATTTTAATAACAGAAGTACTAGAATAAAAGTTTATAGTTTAGGGATAAACAATGTCTATAATAGCAATCAAAACAAAAGTATCTTAACGCATGTATGTATTGTAATGTTTATCCTCTTCCACCAGGAGGTGGCAACAACTGCATGTTTAAAACGCATTTATCAATGAATCATTCATTCAGGAGATTCTACTAGTAAATTAAGTCTTTATTAATTAATTTGATCAAATATATTTAAAAAAAAAAAAAAAAAAGACTTGAGCAATGAATGTTGTGTCAGAATCACTAGTAGGCTAAATTGTTATTTTGTTTAGGTTTCTAATCGGAGGTGATCTCCAAAATTTTTTTTTTAATTTATCCAGAATCATGTAGCGTAAGTTTACATGTTTAGTACTGCATATAATTCATTAAAATAGAAGTAAAATTTCATAAATTACAAGTTCATATAAAAATGCACCTAGATTTTTTGTTTTTCAGTTAAAATACTATGTTTCCCTATATATTTCATTATTAAGGATTTCTTTAAAAAAGTTGAAAAATCTCATCTCGTCTTGTGGGATAAGTGTCTCGTCACACCCCTGGAATTCAGATTTCTCAGTTCATGACCCCTTGAAAAATCCACTCATTGTCTGTGTATACATACGGTGGATTTTTTACCAGCTGAGAACACACCAAGATTTTATGAAATGTGCAAGAGAGTCAAAAAAGTGCCAGGAATTCATCTGTTCCAAGCACAAAGGAAGATCTGCTTCAAGGGCTCATGGCAGTTCCGATGCCTGTTCCGATGCCTGTTCCGACTCGTAATTGGTTTTGGTTAGTTTAGATGTCATTGTTCCATGTTGCATTCATGTTTCTGTCATATTTCTTGTTTGGCGTGCCCCAGGGTTTGGATGCCAGCTTTTACATTTATTCACTGCACTAACAGATCAATCACACCAGAGTTTGATTTTAAATCAAAACCAAACATGGTCCAAGTCTGAACACGCATGATGATCGGTATGCATTTTATATTTCTCCACAGGTCTTACAAGTCTGTGGACGGACGGACAACCCCCTTGCTGTGTGGCACCAACCCCTCCACGCCGCAGCCCTCGTCTCCAGACACGGCGCATTTCCACGTGCTGCATGATTACAACTCGGTGGCGTCTCCATCCAGCCCTGTCAGCCCGGAGATGATAATGCTGTCCAGCCTACACATGCCTGGCTCCAGAGACTCCCAACGACTGCTGTCCAACGAGGACACGCGCTGCTCCACACCAGATACCTATGAGGAAATGGTAGGCTCCTGATATAAAAGTATAAAATCTAGAGTTTATTAGGGTTCGTACAAGGTGCTTGAAGTACTTGAATTGGAACCTGGAAAACCCTTAAATGGCAATATTCCTGAAGAGGAATTCACGCAATTCAAAAAACACATTTTTTCACTTAATATCAGTTAATGTCAGAAAACAGTCAAGCTAAGCAAGTAATAGTTCCGAGTGTCATGGCTGAAGATGCAAAAAGAGGAACAGATGAACCGAATCAGTCAGCTGCTCCGATTGATTCAAACTCCTTCAATCATTTATTTCAAGCAATTCACTAGCAAAAACCAGATCAAGTTAAAAGAGCCATTCGTTTTTGAATTTCGACATCCCTTGTAACGATTTAAATAGAATGTAGTGGTGGATGAAACTGAGCTTTTCAAAACTCCAAATCAGTTAAACCATTGCGCTGCAGAATGGTTCACTATTTCAAAGTGATCCAATCAGATCGCGTTTCGCAAATATTTGTTTTAGATGGGGACTTCAAATTGCGTATCGCAAATTTAAAAATTGTATATAGCAAGTCATTTGATTTATATTGGAACTTCAGAGCGGGTTTGTGATTGATAAACAGTGCATTGTTGGTCTGCTCCACCTAGCGTGCAGGCATAAATTAGCAGAAAGTGATCAATTGTTTTGTGCTCCTTGTGAAGGCACCATTCGTCTACAATTCACCTCACTTTTTCGCATCACACTCAGTGTGAATCGGCCTTTAGATTGGAATTTTGCATATTGTGAATCATTAGATTCAGGTTGTGACTTCTGAGCGCATATCGTGAATCATTTGATTTAGATCCGAGCGGTTTGCGAATCATTTAGCAAATTGAATGATTCAAATAAAATAATTCACAGTACACTCTGAGTGTGGATAGCGAATCATTTGATTGAAATCGGAACTTCAGAGCACAGATCATTTGATTTTAGTTCAGGATTTTTTTCTTAAACAGTAAAAAAACATCAAAGCATTAATGCAGTAGAAAAAGTATACACAAATCTCTTAAGAAAATTAACAGTGAGTTAACTATAGTAAAAGTGTAGTATACTTTGTAATTCTTTAGTAGTAATACTTTGCATGTGATTCACTTTATTTTTGCCATTTTGTATAAGTATTTCTCTTTTTTAAAAACTTAAAACGGAAGACATTGTTTGAAAAGTGAGACCTCTGATTGAAGTCCTTGAAAATTAAAAAAGTAGTGCTTTTCATTTTACAGTATCTGTACGAACCATGGTTTATGTTTGCTAGTGTTTCAGGTAAAGCTAGAGGGTTTATTGTGTTCTAGTTCACATGTGCCCAGTTGTCCCATCAGGGACTGTCCCATTGGTAAATTCCTGCTCTTTTGGTGCAGTTGTCCTGTTCTATGTGCAGATATTTACTTGGTGTGTCTCTGTTTGTCCCTACGGGCTCCCCAGCCGGTACAGCCATGGGAATGCCGGACCTTTCCGCTGGATGTGGATCCACAGCAGGAGAGCGAAATCCTTCACAGTCCGGCTGGCGAGAGGCACTGTAGGACCATTCGACGAATGTCCGGGTGCAGGTCGTCCAAGTCGGAGTCTGACGCTGGGCCTTCGTCACCTCTCGGCGACGACGGCGGCGCCAAACAAAAACCAACCAACCCACCCAAACCTACTCACCGATGAAGCCTAGACTCTGCCCGCCCACCGAACCCCCCACCCACCAGCTTTCAGGAACTCCTGAAACGGCAGCAACGCAGATGGAAAAAAGAAAAAAACAACAACGAAACGAATGAAAGTCCCTGTTGTTTGATATTCAAACATCAGTAAATTCTTTCACGGTTTTTAGTGAATTGTATGGAGATATATATTAAGACCTGTTTTAATTCAGTCTTGCTTTTGGGTCACAGGAGAATAAAAAATGTTTCAAAAAATTAAAAGGAAGAAATTAGCTTGAGGGCTAAAGCAAAATAAGAAGCTCCGAAACGTACCGTATATCGCAGAAGAGCATTTCCCCTTAGCATGCTGTCGTACTGAGGGGCTCAGCTTGCATTGTGTTTGATACCCTTCCAGATATTTCCAATATCCCACCTAAAAGTACTCGTTCAGGGTTGCAGTTTATACTGGAGTGATAAAACGCAAAAAATAAAGCCGATGATGATTACAAGAGACTTGCACGAAGATCGTTCTCTCTGTGTGAAAGCACTTCATTCTTAATGTATTTTTTTTCTCTACACATTCCCTACCAATTATTTTAAAAAGACAAACATCCTTGTATTTGATGCCTGGGAATTGCATAAATTCCAGTGTCTGGTTTCATTTCTGTCGTGTGTTCTCGTGAATACCGAATGTCTGTGCCCCACTTCTGTCAACATGATGGAGAGAGCAGGTGCCTTCATCGGAGCCAGTAAACGAAACTGCTGTGTTGCTCTCATGCGCTTTTCAAACGCCACCGTTCAATTAGAGCACTTAATTGGTCTCTTGCACGACACGATTGCCAGTAACCTTAAAATCAGCACATGCGCAGGACGCCAGCATTTGAGACGGGATTGCACTCGCCACATTGTGTAATAAGATGCATCTTTCTTGTGTGGATTTCAAAGCACTTGACGTTGCTATGCATGATCAGGTCAATCCAGAGAACGTGCCGTCACTCCAGTATAAACTGAAATTTGCTGCCACTTCATTCCAACCCCATATAAAAGAGCTCTTCCATTGATTGGTCAGGTCTAAACTCTGTCTTTGTTTAATAAAAATGCGATCTGCAATACCTACAGCCATCATCGAATCCCGTAACTTGACGTTCGAGTAATAATGTTAGCTGAAGTGCTTGATAGGAAAGGACTTGGCAAAGTTTCATTCGTCGGCTCCTCAGTTGCTGTCAGTCACAGCCCCGTTTTTTTTTCCATTGTGTAATGATGAGGAACGATTTCTGTTAGTTCCCCAGTCAGTGAGTCACTGCTTGCAACTCCTTCCTGTTATTTTAACTAATACGAATGTACAAGTCTAATAGCGGACACCAGTTACTTAAGATTTTTATAAGTAGCTTCTCTGTATGTCGTCACACGATTCTAGCTATCGTAGCCATTTGTTCTTGTTTAAGGGATGTCATGTAAACCAGAAATCCTTAATATATTCCTTTTTATCTCACTGGAGCGTAACCGCGTTCGTAGAGTCAGCGAAATCTCATCGTTTGAGGTTGTGTGGCAAATCGTAAAGGGGACCATCCACGACTGTCCCATTTCCTGCTGAGAAACCCGCCGCCCCTTTCATTCTTAATATCATTAATTATGGTTTTATGTCTCTCTGTGGGGGTCTGTGTACTTATCAGGCAAATGTACCATAAGGTTTGACTAGCTTTCAAAAGCCAATATTGTATCGTGTGAGTTATTTTCATACTTTGAATTTCCAATGTGGTGAATGAGGGTTGGGTGAGTCTGGTATATCCTTTAGCATGTAATAGTTTGTACAAAACGACAAAAAAAAAAGTTTATTTTGTACATACCTTGTTTGATTCTTTACTGTGTTTGATGTTCAGGCTGTAGCTGTCCTGATTGTCTAGGGAGAAGACACATGAGAATATTTAACACTTTCTTTATGGAGAGGCAACAAGAAAAAAAAATGTTTATGGATAATTGGCCGATCTGACAGACAGGCAACGTTTGTGCTTCTCACATTAAAAGTGAATTATATTGTACTCAAATGTCTTCTGTCTTTTTCTTGTTCCATAAAGCATGAATATATATATATATATATATATATATATATATAATGAAGCAAGTTTCTTTAACATATTTGTCCACCTTATTCACCTATGGGTGAGACTTCTGATTCATTAGGCAGTATAGATGAATGACAAGAAGAATAACAATGTGCAGTTAAATGGTAAAACTGTTTGGACTACAAACCAGTGTGTTCATAATTAAGATAATATATTCAAATAATATGGTAAGAAACACAACTTTGCAATATCAAGCAGCAAAATTAGCTGTTTTGTGCAGCTAAAATTAGCTGGATGCGGATGAGACCGGAAACCACACCCATAAAATTTACAAATGGCTACGCTCAGTCTTATGGGAAAAATTAGGTCAATGTATGGGTCATTCCTGGGATTTGATGCCTTTTATGTCCTCAGTAAAGATCATGATTTTATTGCCTTAAAATTTTCAACATCAATTTTAAAGTTTTCTTTGAGATAAATAACACCTTTTGACCATCACCACATCGTTTGGTAGGTCAGTCATAGTTTTCAATAACGTAAATATATTTTCCAAGTATTACATTTCTTTAAAAAAAATAAAATAAAGGTTTTTAGTTACTGTCCACCCTGTTATATTCGACTACTTGCCCTTTAAATGACAGTTTGGAAAAAGGAAATTGCGTCATTATCAAATGGCTTATATCATTTTGTTAGAGGGAAAACAACTGGGGAAGGTGAGAGTGAGCCTTTTTGCTGTCAGTTTTTACTTATTTTATCTTTTCAATTTGACGTGGTCCACTTAGAAATGTCCACCCTGTTAATATAATATTAAATATATATGGGAATAAGGATATTGGAATATTAAAAAAGTAAATAGAAATTCTTAAAAATGACATTACATTCTTTTTGACAGACCTGTGTTTGCATTTTTTGTAAGACGTAATGTAATGGCTGATTTTAGGTCAAAATGTCCACTAGTGTCCACCCTGTTAAGTCAGAAAACCTAACAGGGTGGACACATTTAGTAAATGGATCCTTAAATTTATATACCTAACACTGGCCCAAATTATTTTTCATGTTTTACATCTCCCCATCATAATTACACAAGAAATGGTTTAACTTTTTTTAATGTTATGATGTCCAAAAGGCACAGAATACTGGCAATGACCCATTCCCCTTAAGGGTGGACATGGAAAAATTGTGATATTTGATGGTGAAGATGTTATTCATGTCAAAGACAACTTTAAAACTGATGATGTTGAAAATTCTAAGGCAAGAACATCATGATCTTTACTGGGGGCAAAAAAGGCACCGAATCCCTGGAATGATCCATATAATGTTAAACCCTTACAAACCCATTGCAGTTGTTCACACTAATGTTCAAGGTCAGTGCAGAAAGGTTGTGGTTACTTATTTATATGCACTATAATTACCTGGATAAAGGTCCACTCAGGTAAAAACTTCCAGAAAAAACATGTAAAAAAGAAAGAAAGAAAGAAAAAAATAATATGATTTAAGCTAAAGCAGTAATATTTGGATGATTTGGATTTACATGACTAGAAATGCTTTCCCTTTGACTTTACCAGGATGGCTCTTGACAGTGTTGCAAACTCTCTCTCTCTCTCTCTCTCTCTCTCAATTCAATTCAATTCAATTCAATTCAATTCAATTAAATTGTTCAGCGAGCAGACGCAGTGTTTTTTTTTTGTTGTTGTTGTTGTTGTTGTTTTCTTAACTTTCAGGTAAAAACGAAGCTATTATGTTGCTTCTAACTCTATTTTACATTCAAGTATAGCCGAAATCAATATGTGTATATAGTCCTAATCGTATGTGTATTTGATTTCATTAGACAATGTTGTTATTATGAATCATAATTTTAGTGTAATTATCTTCGAGAGATGATTATGTAGTCAATGGGCCGCATTTCAGTCACTATTTTGTATTCATCCCGTTGTCTGTCAATATATCTGTATGAAATATATCAATGAAAACGGTTTTATTTAGTATTTGGCTGCATTCAAATGCAGTATTTTAACAGACAAGAAAGACAATACGACGCACTGACGTCACGAATATGTAATTAGTGTATGACGTAATCGAGCGATATTTAGCGACTTTTCAAGCGGCGTTTAGCTAAAAGTCCTTTATTCATTATCTTTAAAAAAAAAAAAAAAAAGAGGTTCAGGAGTACATCGAGAATATCTCAGCCTCCAAGAATCTTAAAGCTGTCAAGACCACAGAATTATTTCTTTTTTAATTTATTTATTTAATTAAAGATTTTGCGTCTTGTAATTTAATTTGATTTTTATTTTATTTTATTCATTTATTTATTTATTTATTTTCAGGTATTTATTTATTGATATACACATATGTATGCAATGTTTTGCTTGTATTTTCTTTTCTTTACACAATATGTTATGTTGGAACTCTATATACATGTGTTTTTGATACCTTGGTAATAAAAAAATAAATAAAAAAGCGGCGTTTAAGTTAAGTTGGCAACACTGTTGAGTGCATTTTGAAAGGTAGCTCAATTGGAAAGGCACAGCTGTTACAGCCTTTATACGGACGCCTAGCGTCCATGATACTGCATTACGCAAATACAGAAGTATTTGGTTACCAAATTCATTAAATAAAGTTCCTTTCGACGTTAACCGTTATTAATTTACTCCGTTCCCTAGTAACGCTATTCTTGTCATGTGATCTGAACATGAGGCGACCCGCTCCACGCAAATTAAATTGGTTTTCATTAGGCTCCTGATTTGTCTCCTGGTCTCATGTGAGTATCCATGATTTCAAACTGTTTTTTAATAGACTATTGACATTTTTTGCTCAAAAATTAAATTTCGTCCCTTTAAACATATCTAGTGTTTATAACGCATCGCCTCCATTCAATACTTAATCTGAGAGGAAAAGGAGACCAAAAGAGTAACCTTATAGAAAAACAAAGGACACAGAAATCAGTTTAATACGGACTTTATTTCCAAATTCACGTTTACAGCAAGGAGTATCAGTGTAAACCAATTAATAAAACACATTACGATAAAGACAATCACAACTGTCAAGCTAGAATGAAGAACCGCGATGAGAAGAGCAGAGGCGGGAAATGAAACGGAGGAGAGCGATAGAGAGACCTCGGAACCGGTAAACAGATTACAGAACCGTTTGAAACACAGCTAAAGGGTAGAATTACTTAGAAGGCCTTATCCAGTGCCATTTTTTAATCAGTTTATCTGATAAAAGTCTGTTCTTCAGCTTAACCCACACGTCTAAATGCTCAGGTTTATGTTAGCAGCATGCTGTACTAAGGGTTTAACGTTACAGCAATCCTTCTAAAGCTTCTCACAGAGCCATGTGAGAGATATATGTGGCACTAGGCAAGTCCTTTACTGAGATTGTGGATTCTGGATGCAAATGATCCCTCTATTTGACCTATTATTATATTTTTTTCCATTTTTAAATGCAAGATATACATCTAAATGAGTTATGTAGGCCTAGTTTGTGTAGAGGCAGCTCTTCTGTCGAATCAGTGCATTCACTTTCCAATGAGCAGTAAAGCTGCAATGCACTACGGATAGGAAATAAAAAGCTTTAGTGTCAGATCCAAATCAGATCATCTGAGCGCATTCGTACATCTTTTACATCGTCCACACAATACTATTAGAAAAAAGAGTGCAACATAAACCTGGATTTTAGCAGGTAGCTTTGTTCCTTCAATCTTCCTCCACCACATTTTTTTTCTCTTTCTTTTCATGTTTTACAGTGAGTTAAATGCTCTAGTAAAGGTAGTTTTCTAAACAGTTGGACGGGGAATGTGGTGACTGTGGTTACTATATTCAAGACCATGGGTGAAGTCCATTGCATGCTGGGAATGTGCAGCGTGTGAGCGTTGTGGTTTGAATTCATTACTGTATTGAAGGCTTTAGTACTGAGGGGAGTTTGGCTATGTGTTAAATGTCCTGCGTCCTATTTCACACCAAATGAATCAACTCTGTGCTGCTGTATGTGACTCAATCTATCCTAGACCAAAAACATAAGACCGTTTTTCTCAAATGCAGCTGATGGGACACCGGGAGGCACTTTTCTGCTGTCTGTTCTCAATATGAGATTTTGATGTTACAAATATTTTATTGAGTGCTTTCATGGTCCGTACACACGGTCTTTGGAGCAGCATTTCATACACAGAAGCTGAAATCCATCAATACAGAAGCATCGTTACCATACAGAGATTAAAGTTAAAGGAAACAATGAGAGGATGTACCGAGTGATATTAGTTTGATGGTGCTTTTGCAGATCAAAAAAACTTAAGAGCTCAACAATAAGGATGACAGGTCTTATATTTGGTCTCATTAACCTTTTGAATCATTGCAATAATTTTTGTTTTAAAAACTGAAAAAATTGCACTTAGCAGATTATCAGTGAGGTTTTCATTTTATGATACATTTTTAATTAATTGCATTAAATAACTGTAAAAAATATAATCTCAAAACGTTTTTTCCAGGCAAAATGTTGCTAAAAAATAAAACGGAATATTTAAAATTAAAAAAAGCTATATGTAAAAATTCCAATGTAAAAATTACATTTCTAATTATTTGCATTAAAAACATAATCTCAAATTAAAACGTATAGCTTTTTGAGACACAAAATATGTTGCTAAAAATAAAATTAATAAAAATAATAATAAGGTAGACAAAAATCCTTATTGTTGAGCCCTGTACAACAGTTTTATTTCAGAGCTTTGTGTGATTTTTGTGTATTGACATTTGCTTTCTTCTTTGTCAAAGGAGTCACTAGAGGCCGAGCAAGAAGATTTCATTCCGCGATGCAACTTCCTGTGCATTTGAGGACAGATAAGCCTGAAGAAATTGCTGTGCGATGAATGAGGCTGTGCAATTTGAAAGAATTCACAGACAAGGTCTGGTATGTAAATGTTAATTTTGTTTAATTAGAATGACAGCATCCTATACTGATCTGAATAATGATTTATCAAACTCTTTACTGTGGTTTTGAGGTGTTTTTTTGTGTGAATTTAACAGGTTTTATTAAGGATGAAATCATGTGACGCACTTGATTGAATTAATTATATAGCAGGTCACTGTTGTTGTTAAATACGTGTCCGCTACAGCCTGATTGCCTCATTTTTTACCTAAGAGCGTTTGAAATGTATCAAATTCATAGCCAGTATCATTAACTGCACCCTTCCAAACCATGTAGCATGTTTGCCTTTCCTACTGCTGCATGTCAAAACAGGAGTGCATAAGTTATGGTAAATAAAAACATTCACAATAAGGCAACGAAGCAAATACAGTTTTGAAAGCAAATGTCATTGTTGTTTTTTCTTTTAAAACGGGGTATTAAACAAACAAAATCGGGCTACTCAGTGCTGTAAATGACCATTTGGATCAATACACCACCAGCTCCTTTTAAATCGTAATTATTATTTTTTTTTCTTTTGATGATACTAAGCCAATAACATCAATACCTGTCTCTCCGTGCCAGGAGGCAAAAATTATTTCACAAGCAGACAAGCCGCTGGGACAACCTTTAGTTAGGAGAAATCCGACAAGCACCTCTTTTGAAAGGACTGAAGGAGATACATTTTTAACTTTTTTTCAAAACGCGTTTCGGCCGGCAGCTCACAGGCCTTGTTTAGCAAGGGAGGCCGAAACCTGATCAGCTAGCGTGGACAGTTGCGGGGAGTCGGTCATGTTGATGCTGCCGGAGGAAGACACGTTGCTGAGACGGCGGGGCGATCCATCCGTGGAAATGTCGGGGGAGCAGCACACGATCTCAGCGCCGTGGTCGGTGCGCGCTTTGGCTTGCTCTCGGAAATTTAGCTTGTGGCTCTCAATCTGATGGGAGGAAAGGTGGAATTTGTATTCAGTTGGATGGATGTAAACAAATAGGCTTTGTAAGATAATATATGCATAAAAAAAAATTACGATTTTTTTTTTTCAATTATCAAGTTTATCACCAAAGCTGCAATTATTTAATCAAATCCACACTAAAAACAAAAAAAAATATATTGTGAAATGTGTCCTTGCTTAATAAAAGTATTAATTTCGTTGAAAAAACAAAAAAAAAAACAGTAAAGCGGTTTTGAATGGTAGTGTGTATGTGTTATAATAATCTGCTATCCCACCTTCATTTGTAGGGCCCTATGAAATGTGTTTTGTTTTTTCCCTAATTCTGTTTTTTTATTCTGTTTTAATGTTTCTGGATTTTTTTTTCTATTTTAATTTTTCTAGACTAGATTTCTGTTTTAATGGTTAAAAAATATATATAATATCAAATCTAATATCAGATCATTGAAATCAGGAAATGTACACAATGTAACAGCAAATTATTAAAAATGTAATTCTCAAATTCAGTTTTATTTTTTATCAAATTCTGTGCTTTCTATTAATTTTCGGAATTCCATTTTAATGTTTTTATTCAATTCTAATACTTGAAAAAAAAACTCTAATTAATTAAATTAATTTATTTACATTTTTCTGGTAAATACATTCTAGTAAACAATTTATCTGGTTAACATTCCTTAAAAAATAATGTTTTTAATAATGTTAATAATTCAATAATAATGATTTAATCAAATCCACACTAAAAACAATATTAAAAAAAATATTGTAAAATGTGACCCTGAACCACAAAACTAATCATAAGAGTAAATTTTTTTAACTTGAGACCATCAAATTGGGATATGGAAAGCTGAATAAATAAGGTTTCCATTGATGTATGGTTTGTTAAGATAGCCAATAGGACAATAGCCTCTTTCACACATACAGTATTTACTGGTAAATTACCGTTAAGAGATCATGTGTGAATAGGACCTTTTCAAAAATACCGGTAAATTCGTTCCAGCAATTTACCAGTGAGGGTAGTTGTAAAATTACCAGCAAATTGGCAGAATGCTGCTGTGTGTGAACGTGGAATGAAGATTGCCGGTATGAGCGCGTAGAACGCGCTGACAAATAAAGTCTGCTTTGGTCCAAATTAGCCAATCATAGCTTTCTTATGGAGATGAGGTTATTACTCTGGCCTGTTTACAAAGCTCTGCAGCTTTTTAAAATTAATTTCTTGATGGATATCTTTGAACATTGTGCCTCCTCCCGCAGCAGTTTCAAGTGTTGCATTTGAGACCCAGCCTTCCTTCTCATTCATCAGTGCTGTGGCTATGCAGTTGGATACTATTATGTGCTTTTCGTGTTTATAAGAGCAAAAAAGCGTTCTTTTTGATCATCCCATTATCCCGGTCACTTATATTTTTGTTGTCAAATTAGACAGATAGTGAAACTGAAGCGTTTCTGCAGACATCACAGAATTTAACGGCATTTTGGTGCCGGTCTTACTGTTAAAAAGCCAGAACACCGTTGCCTGTGTGAACAGCATATTTCTGTAGTTACCGGTCATACTGGTAATTTTACGGCAATTTACCGGGATTGCTGTGTGAAAGTGGCTAATATTTGGCTGAGATGCAACTATTTGAAAATCTGGAATCTGAGAGTGCAAAAAAATCTAATTACTGAAAAAAAAACACTTTTAAAGCTGTGCAAATGCATATTACTAATCAAAAATTAAGTTTTATATTTATGGTAAGAAATGTACAAATTAGGTATTTTATACGCCGCTGTTCCGAAGTTCGCCTGTAGGCGGCAGTGCTTCCCAAATTACTGCGAAACGAGTAAACTTAACTACAGAACAACGCGATCTGAAACTCCATCAACGCGCTCAAAACTAGTAAATAAAGACTACAGTAGAAGTGAAATATGGCATTATTTTGCATACAAAACCGATGTTAAAGGTGAAGAGCTGACCTTACTGCACCTGTATGCAAGCTTTGCTATAATAAATCATTTGTTGCCACAGGAGGCACACATCAAATCTTGCCAAGCATTTTATACTTGCTCATCCTGATTTTCAATGCAAATTTAGGTTTGCATTTGCATTTCAAACAATCAAATGAAGCAAAAGTTTTGCTATGTTAATTTTAGTATTAATAATATGAGGGAATGTTTCTCCCGCACCGTCAACCGCTACTATGAAGCAGCCGAAAGCGAGACAGAGATTTATATTTAATGCTTTTTCTTTAGTCTGAATGTCTGAAATCTGAAAATAATAGGAGAGAGATGATTAATAACGTGATTTTGAAAACTTTGACTGTAAGAATAACACTTTACAGTAAAGCAACTTTTGTTGCAATTCTTTAGGTAAGCTGACCTAACAGTATTATAGCACTTATTAATCTAACTTAGGTCAATAATTAGTTATAAATGATAAATGAACTAATACATGTTTAGTATGTTAACATTACTTACTTAATTGTTTTCAATACACGTATCTTTTGAGACTGGTTATTTGTCACCTATGGTATCGATTTAGTATCGATATCGAGGTACTACCTTCTGGTATCGTACCGAAGCCAAAATTATGGTATCGAACCATCTCTACTTATGACACAAATATTATTACACTTTTTAATTTATTATATTATAAAATCATTTATTCCTGCAATGCAAAAGTGAATTTATAGCATCACTGCACCAGTCCTCAGTGTCACATGATCATTCAGAAATCATTCTAGTATGCTGCTTTACTTTCCTATAAACATTTCTTATCAGTGTTAAAAACAAGTGTGAACGTTTTGTAGCATAACAGATGTCTTTATTATCACTTGTGATCAATTTAATGTGTCCTTGCTTAATAAAAGTATTAATTTCGTAAAAATGGTTTTGAATGGTAGTGTGCATTTGTTATAATATGTTATAATAATCTGCTATCCCACCTTCAGTTGTAGGGCCCTATGAAATCTGTTTTATTTTTTTCCCAAATTCTGTTTTTTTTATTTAGTTTTAATGTTTCTGGATTTTTTTTTCTATTTGAATTTTTCTAGACTCTGTTTTAATGGTTAAAAAATAGTAATCAATTTAATCTAATTAATTGAAATCAAGAAATGTACACAATGTAACAGCAAATTATTACATTTTATTACATGAATTATTACATGCAAGTTTTAGTTTTTTTCTCAAATTCATTTTTTCATTTTTATCAAATTCTGTGCTTTCCATTTTCTGCATTCCATTTTTATGTTTTTATTCAATTGTATTAAAAGCACTTCTAATTAATTTAATTAATGTATTTAATTTTTTCTGGTAAATACATTCTAGTAAACAATTTCTCTGGTCTTTCTGGTAATTTTTTTTTTTATAATGTTAATAATTTTATTAGCAAGTAGTAGTACTACTATCATCACATTAAGTAATATATTTCTGTCACAGTTTCTTCAAATTAAACCAAACTTTTATTTTGACAGGTTGTTTTAAAGACCTTTATGAAGGTAGTTTTTTCTCAAAAGAAACTAAAATTCTTTTGAAGTGACTCATATATTGAGGTGGCATATTTAGTGTTTTTATGGCTTAATATTCACAGACAGTAGTCCATTTTGATTTAAGTGTACTAACCTACTTTTGATTTATTCATCCAAAATTTGACAAATTCAGTAACATTCCACATTATACAGTAGTTTTTTTTTTTTAATGAATTCAGCAATTCAGTCTGCGTTTTCCATAATCATTGAAAATCATAAGGCCCTACATTTGCAGAGACATCTGTTATACAGTCATACAGTAAGGCTGCCCTCTAGTGGACAATGGACTTGTTTATACCTTTTGCATCCATACCTATCATTTAATAGGAATAGTTATATTTGCTCTAAAATGTTTATTATAAAGATAATGCAGAATTGAATTGAAACAAGACTTATTACAGTGCCAGCAAAATTATTCCTAGCACAAAAGGACATAAAAACCATGTAATGATGACAAGTCAGTTAAAATGACACTTCATAATTCCAGTGATATACTTACTGAGGCCCTCTGACTTAACCAGACTGTTCCCTTCAGAGGAGGGAAGGTCAAAGGTCATGTCCACATCATTAGAGTGAACAGCGTCCCCATTAGAGGAAGCATTTGCGGCCTGCGGCTCTGCTTCCTTCCCCTTCTCACTCTACAGCATGGACGCCACATAGTTCACATGGTTATGAGTAAACAAAATTGCAAATGCAAATTATGAAATGAGGTTATGAAGGGATAAAAAAAACAAACACTCACACTAATGAATGCTGGGAGAAGGGGTGAAGCTGTCTCAATACTTATCAAATATTTCCAAGTAAGAGTGCCGATCTACTCTATCATCATCTTCCTTTGGATCAAATAATAATGTCCATCAATAAGTTAAGAGCAAAAACTGTTTGATCCGAAGTTCATTTATTTATGTGTTCTGAATGCTTAATTATGATGTATCTAGTGCTAGACTAAAAAATAAATACATTTAAATGTCACCCATCATAAAGCAATATTCCCAAATTATCGTTAAGTTGATTAACATTTACAACTGGACCAAATTAAAGAATGAATTTTGATTACTGATTCATTAAAAACTTTGATCTGATATTAATTTCTATGATTTTATATAAGCTTATTATCTTTAATGTGCTGCACATAGTTCTCAGATCAGCACTCCTACTGGGTTCCTAAATGTTTCTGAATTGTGAACGCATGAAAGCAGCAGTCAGTCAGCAGTTTTTGGTTATGCGTGATAAAAAAGGAACAGAGGAGCAGAAGATCACTGAATGGAAGAATAGCTCTAAGCAAGAGAGCAGTGGAAAATGCAGTGATCTTAAAAATGATTGAAAATGTGCTCGGTAGAGAGAGAAGACGAAGGACAGCAAGACACCCAGCTTCTATCATCCAGTAAATCTTATGCTGTACATTTTTCATTTTTTACATATGTACCGATTCAAAAGTTTGGACACACCCTCTCATGTAATGCGTTTTAAAGAAGCCTCTTAAGCTGATTTGATCAAAAATACAGAAACAAACAGTAATATTGCAAAATGTTATTACAATATAAAATAATGGTTTTTATTTTAATATACTTTACAATATAATTTATTCCTGTGATGCAAAGCTGAATTTTCATCAGCTGTTACTCCAGTCTTAAGTGTCACATGATCCTCCAGAAATCATTCTAATATGCTGATTTATTATTAGAATTATCAATGTTGGAAACAGTTGTGCTGCCAAATATGGTTTTGCAACCTGTGATTCTTTTTTCAGGATTCTTTGAATAACAAGTTAAAAAGAGCAGCATTTATTCAAAATATAAATCTTTTCTAACAATGTAAATCTATGCTATCACTTTTTATTAATTTAACACATCCTTGGTGAATACAAGTATTAATTTCTTTCAAAAAAAGAAAGAATAAAAAATTTCTGACCCCAAGCTTTTGAACAGTAGTGTATATTGTTAGAAAACCTTTATATTTTAAATAAACACTGTTCTTTTTTAACCTTTTATTGATCAAAAAATCCTGAAAAAAGTATCACAGGTTCCAAAAAAATATTAAGCAGCGCAACTGTTTCCAGCACTGATAATAAATCAGCATATTACAATCATTTTTGAAGGATCATTTGACACTGAAGACTGGAGTAATGATTCTGGAAATTCAACTTTAATTACAGATATAAAGTAAATTTTAATGTATATTAATATAGAAAAACATTGATCTATACCGTAATAATATTTCACAATATTATTTTTTTTTCTCTTTATTTTTGATCAAGTGAAAACAGCCTTGATTAGCATAAGAAACTTCTTTAAAAAACATTAAATGAGAGGGTGTGTCCAAACTTTTGTCTGGTAGTGTAAAATTATCCTAATTCATTCATTTAATACATAATTATATGCACTTCATTAGAACCAACAAATGCAATACACGTATAGACTTTAGCATGCGTTATTGTACTCTCTTTAGCGCATGTCAAAAACTGACACGAAAAAGAGGAAATCGTTGAATAAAGTCATTTTGTTTTTGTTTTTTTGCACACAAAAAGTATTCTCATAGCTTCATAAAATTAGGGTTAAATCATTGATATCACATGGACTATTTTAACAATGTCCTTACTACATTTCAGGGCCTTGAATGTGGTAGTTGTGTTGCTGTCTGCGCGGAGTCAGTAAGCTCTCGAATTTCATCAAAAATTGTCTCAATTTGTGTTCCAAAGATGAATGAAGGTCTTACGGGTTTGGAACAACATGACGGTGAGTAATAAATGAACAAAATAAAAATTTTTGGGTGAACTATACCTTTAAGATTTTGGATGAAATGAACTTATTTAAATATATAGTTAACCATTTAGTGTTCCAACATTCCTCCACTGAGTTAAATTTGACAGGAATGCTAAGGCATTAATGGACCATGGGATAATAACTAACATTTGCTCTATATATATTAGGTGTTTTTCCAACCTTGTATTGTGTATTTAAACAGTCTAGAAAAGCATCTTAAAGGCAACTCAAAGAAGTAAAAAATATGTGCAAAAGAAGTACATTGAAGTCTGCCAAGCAGGAGGAAGCATGCTGACCATAGCAAGATCTAACATGAAGAAAACTTTCAAGTGAGTATTGCAGATAAGAGTAGATAAAAACAGTCATGAAACACATTATCTGATGCATTTGTATTATTGTTGTGAATTAGTTTTACATCCAAATGACATTCAACATGGTATCAGAGGCTGTGTTTAATAAAGTCAAGGACATACCTTCCTCTGTCCACCACGAGGAACATGTCCAATGTTCTCCAGAGATCCAACCTTTGACTGGGCTTTGAAATCCAACTTCTCAGTTTTGATCTCCACATTTCCACCTCCTAAAATACAGGTACAAGTAGACAACTTCTGATTAAACCAAACCTTTTCCGTTTGTTTTTAGTGTGCTGGACGTGAACATAAAGGTTGGATGGAATTTCCAATCCAGTAAGGTAAATATTATTTATAAAACATTATAAAACTTGCATAAATATTAATAAGCAATGTTTGGTATAAAAATGCATAATGTCATTTTTTATACAATGTTTCTTCACAACTGACTGAAATCTCACCCGGTTTGTGGTGAATGTTGTCCTTGGAGCCACACTTTGATTGGACGTTGCTTAGGTCAATCTTTTTGTGCACTATTTGAATCTGAAGCATGAGAAACAAATAGAGTCAGTTATCAAACAGAGCAAATTTGGAAGGAAATTAACCACATGCGCAGGCACCTGAGGAGCTGATGATCTAAAGTATGAAAATTACCATTATTCACAACAACAGGGTTTATGGGACAGAGAAGTAACTTGCTTCCACTGAATAGGCCACCATGAAATAGATCCAATTTATGTAACCACACTTCATGCAATTGTAGTGACACGTTTGGAGGAGTAAAGGGTATGTATATAAACTAGGTTGACGTCACATATAGGATTGACTGGATCTGTCCGAATACATCCTAGAGGGTCTTTTCATGATCACATAAAATGTGTAAATACCCTTTCAGATTCAAGACATGGCAATTTTCCTCTCTGTCCCAAATGCTGAGCCAGAAAAGAGATTCACTCAATATATGCATCACTCAATATTTCAGTCAAAGGGATCCAAGGGCTTAAAGAGGGAAGAGATTGTAATGCAAAAATGCATGTTATATCTGATTTACTGTCTCAGGCGAAACTCAGATATAACTAGATTTACATCTGATGGCAATACCAGTGCTTGTAAGGCAACAAAACAACATCTTTAGTAACATGATTCAGATTAGAAGAGGGGAAAAAAAAGACAAAAATAGCACACCTAAGGATGAAATGATCTACTAAGCAATGTCTGAACTCGTTAAGTGGTTCAAAGTGAAAACAATAGCAAAAATGTAAGAAAGGAAGAAAATGTAGGCATTTGAACACAGATAAATGGATTTGAACTCGCCTTGCAAGCACTGCAATAATGCACATGCTCAGTTTCAAGCGCTCAAGTGAAGATCAGTATCCCTTTTGCAGTTTTTTTTTCGGCATATCTGACTACCTGAGACTCCATAACAATCTTCACCTGCTAAGAAATTTATGGTACATTCATGCAACTACACAGCATTACATCTGCAACACAGCAACATCAGTCAGCGATCCGGGTGCATCACCAAGAGGAACCAGGAGGAACACCAGGTAAGAGGAGATACCAACACTGGGGATTCAGGCAAATGAATTGAACCTAGATTTTGCAAAGGCATCTAGATGGATGTCTTGCCCAAACGCATTGCCAGTGCAGGCATGCTGCAGTCCCTGGACTAGCCAAACGTTCAAGACACTCTGGCGTCTTATAGCAGAGCTCACAGCTAAAGTCATCAGTCAGTTCTTATCTAAAAACGTAATGGGTAATATAAATAACTAAATGGGTTAAAATTAGTGTTTTAGGGGTAGGTTCAGGATTAGTACTTGCATACATACTAGTATGGACTGTAAAATAAAGTGCTGCCAAAAAGTTAATATGCTAAAATTCACAATTATACTATGTAAGTTCTATTCACATTTAATGTTAAATGAAAATAATGTGTATTTACTGTGTTAAGTAATAAATGTTAGCATTTTTAGTAAAAAAAACAAAAAAACATTTGTAGGTCTTGGATGTTCAGGCTCAATAGTAAGTTAAAAATTAATTAATTTAATCGGTTTAAAAACAATTATTTCACACTGTCCTTTGGCTGACTTGTTGATGGAGAGCTACTCAAAAGCTTTTGACTTAGTTACAAAAGATAATTATTCACATTGGGTGTGCAGAACTGGCTTTAAAAGCTTTACATATTTAAAACTGTCTGTTAGAATGCCACAGTCAAAGCGTCACTCATTTTTTTATAATTTTAAGTAGAATATCTTGTGTAACTTAACACAAGTCAGTTGTGTAACTGACATAAGTAGGGAAATATCTTAAAGAAACTCCAACTCACAAATCATATACATTATGTCTATTTAGAGCCCTTATTTAATCATAAATACAGCTGAATATAAGGCTATGTTTGTTTGTTCTTGTCTTTTTCTTCACTTTTACAGCAATATCTAATGTTAACTGCTTCTAACTACACTATTTTTCCAGAGCAAGGATTTCTAACCCTAGCAGTTACTCACATTACCACCTCCAGGAACATGCTTGATATTGTCTTTGGATCCACATCTAGACTGAACATTAGAAAAGTCGATCTTCTTATGAGCAATAGTCACCTGGAAAAGGACAAGGAGAGTCAAGAGTGTTAACCTGATGCTTTGAGTTGAGCTGCAGATCCCAGGTTCTGCAAAAAGGGTTCTTCAATCGTTAAAGATATAAAATTGCTTTTCTGTGTTGACGTACTTCCAGTATACAATCTGAAAATGCTTATATAACTGTCCCCAACATGAGTGAACTAATATGGGCCTTTTTTTAAACCTAAACATTGGGGTTCGGATATGAACGACTGTCCTACATCCATCAGATGGGGTCAGTGTTGTCTCCTAGAGATTTATTGTATCAAAAGTCATTCAACTTCACCACAAATGCATCCAAACCAACTGGTTTTGTTTTCAGACATTTAAAAACGAATGCATGACAGAATTACCTTCCCGCCTCCAGGTTGGTATTTGATGTTCTCAGTGGAGCCAATCTTGGACCTGACGTTCTTCAGGTCAGGCATGGGTGCAACAGGAGCGATCGGGGCACGAGATCTCAATGAACCAGGTGATTTTGGAGGGGTGCGCACCACCGCTACTTTCTTCACCTGTTGTCCAGGGGTGGAGGACCGACTGGCAGGGCTGCTGCAACCACTACGGTCTGGGGTTTTAGGTGAGTCAGCTGATGATGAAAAACAAGAAGACCAAAACATTCTCATCCTTTTTTGCTCTTCTGCATTTTTAGTGAAATATCCAAAAGTAAAGTTTTTCACCTTCCAGCCTTTCTATGTAGGAGCTTTCATGGAGTTTTGTGCACTTTTTATTACTTCAGCAGTGCAGATTTTTCGATTGCAAACATTTAATTGACTGCCACACAGAAGAGGCTTTTTTACCTCTTTCAATGGACCCTGGTCCTGCCTTTCGCTGCTCCATCCGTGAAGCAGCTGTATTTCACAAATCAAAGTGGTACAAATCAGTCATGTAAATTCTCTATAAATAGAGAATCATTCCCTTGGGGTTTCATAACCCATTTCAAGTAGGCAGATATTGTGTACTTTTTGAAAACTAGTTAAATGGTGCACAGTGAAATGATGGGAAGGTGTCACTTTTGCAGTTTGCCTTCCAGTTATTATACTGAACCACAAATGTTTCAAGGTGCACTTTCATTAGGCTTATGCCATAGGAGAATGCATTAAAAAAGGGAAATTTGTTGTAAACTGTGAGGACTCCATTGCCTGAAAGTGCTTAGTTCACATAATGACATTCAATTTCCTTTTCAAACTGTCAGGAGGAAATTAAAGGTTGAGTCACCAAGTATCCTTCCTTTTCATGGTACTAAACAAAGATTAATGTGAACCCTTGAAAAGATGCATCTAAAAATCATTTACCAGGGATTTTGGTTCCAACTCCTTGGGGTTTGGCACCTGCTGTCTTCGTCTTGGCATCTCCAGCCTAAATATGGACAATAAAAACTAAAATTAGCTAATACTAAGTCTTTTGCTTTTTTTGAGGGAGTTTTTACAAGTATATAACCATTTAAATTTAACAGTAAATCGATTCTTTAGCTTCTTTCTGCTCTGGTTGTAAGAAATGTTGATGTTGTGAATTCTCAGGTGCTGTATAAATTCAATCTCCTCGTAGACAGTTTCGAAAGAAATTCTCTTGGCCGATGGTTAGGGATGGGCGGCAGTACTCACCGTGGCCCTGGACTCTCTTCCTCCTGCACTGTTGGGCTTTTTTACAGAGTTCGCAGAGCCTGGACTGCTAAAGCGACATGGTGAAGATGAGGAAGAGATTGAGGGCTTTATGCTGGGGATACCTGAGACTGAAGACCCTCTTTGGGGGGCAGAAGTGGGTCTAGTTTTTGCATGCAGGGTTGTGGTGGGTATCTTTTGTGTTTGAGAAGGTGATAAAGACAAAAATGTAAAACAATGGCAAAAAACAATAAGAAAATTAACGTAAAAATGAAAGAGATGCAATGAAACCAAAAATACCAAATAAACTTCAGACTAAAAATAAACATGATTAGGGATAATTAACCCCATGATTTACTCACCCTCAAGCCATCCTAGATGTATATGACTTTCTTCTTTCAGATGAATACAATCTGAGTTATACTGAAAAATGTCCTGGTTCTTCCAAGCTTTATAATCTTTGTTTAGACAAAAGAAAACCAGTCTCCTCTTGGCTTATATCGAAATCCTCTGCAATTTTTGTGCTTCCACGTTCATCACTACATTTGCCTACGCCCTACATCATCCACTGGAATACCACTTTTCCGTTGATGTGTGTAAGACAGTTAGCGGAAGCTAGAGATTGCATTTTAAATATGGATATTTTTCTTACAAAAACGCACTGATTCGCTTCATAAGGCCTTTATAAACCCCCCTGGAGCCATGTGGAGTACTTTTTATGATGGATGGACAGTTTTTTTGGCCTTCAAAATCTTAAACCCCATTCAGTGCCATTATAAAGCTTGGAAGAGCCAGGACATTTTTAATATAACTCTGATTGTATTCTTCTGAAATAAGATAGTCATATACATTTAGAATGGCTTGAGGGTGAGTAAATCACAGGGTAATTTGCATTTTTGGGTGAAATATCCCTTAAAAAAACAAACTAATGACCCCTCTCAGTTGTTTATTATAACTAATCTGGCTACAGCATAAACCATAATATGACCCATGATAATGACTGTACCTTTTTTTCAGGAGTTGCCCCTGCTCCAGCCTTGGCTGTAAGAGAGTAAGAAACAGTAAATACAAGCTCATATATTGACTTTTTTGTGGCCTGAATCAAGACTTAAGACCTAGCAAGGTGTCAATCTACTTGATTCAAAGAAAAGTTGATGTGTTTTTACATCAGTGCTCAATGTGACTTATCATTTGTGATTTTTCAGCCTTTCATTTTTGTATGTTTGTTTATGACAGACATTCAGAAACAAACACTTATAACAAAATGAAAAATCTGTCATCATTTATTCACCCTCATGTTGTTTGAATTTTTTATACCAAACCTGTATGAGTTTCTTTCTTCCGCATTCTTTAGCTTTATCTAAGAAACAGACCGAAATCACTGAAAATCTGTCCTAGCTCTTCTAGGTGGATTAATTATGAAAGTTTGTGAAGGAAATCTCTTAGGAGTGATTTCTTAATTCATTTTAAATGAACTGATAAATTCAGCTCACATAACAAATTTGAATGACTCATCAAAGTGAACTGGTCTGGTTCTCAATTTCAGTTAATGACATAATGATCCGGCTGCCATGGTAAACAGTCCAATGGAGATGTGAGGATATTCCTTCAATCCACAATCCAGTCATTTGAGTTTAGTGTAACAAGAAGGTTAGTAAATGATGACAAAATGTAAATTTTGGGTAAACTTGGACCTTTTTTAGCATTATTCGATTTGTGCAGGACCTTGTTTTATTATTATACAATGCAAAGAATTAATGTTTTAACCTTGTACAGGAAAAAAACCAGCAGATTTTCTTTTCCTGAGGTAAACAACAGTGCTTGCAAGGCAGCAAAAAATTACGTTAAATTTAAGCTAGCTAGCTTTTTTAGGTAGCTTAGGTTTTAAAGAAATAAAATGCACCATCAGAGCTGCCACTGTCGCTGTCATAAAACTGAAGATGCATCTTATTATAAATTGGCTTTGCACAACAAGACAAGAACCAACACATAATTTGACACCATCTTTACAGTTACTCTAGATGATATAGGTAAGAGAAAACCAATTGAAATGCAGTACTAAAATTTACACAAGACAGAAGACCAGTTGCAATTCAGTATGCAAATTTATACAGGACAAAATACTGAATACAGATGAAACCAAAAGCAAAATCACTTATGTACATTTAATTTTAATTATTTGGTTGTTGGTATATATCTAAGCTTACAAAAAAAGCTTTAAAAAAAGGCGAATGGCTAAAAAAATTGTAAAGAAGATTGTGGAGAAAGATCACCAGAATTATTCTGGAAGTTGCCTTGCCTTGCAAGCACCAAACTTAGCTTGCTGAGCGCCAAAAGATTGCCTTAAGACTCATTGCAAAAATGAATGTTTCACATTATTGAGTGAGCTTGTCTGATCTTTTTGTAGAAGACGTCTGCACAGCCGTGGGATACATTCAGAGGACTTTTGTCTTGAACCAAGCAGCTATTGCTGACCTTCTCTTTTCAGTATGTGTTATAGTCAACCCCATCAGCATGGGCCTTTGGGTCCACTTTGTTGTGTTTAATAAAACAGACATCTGGGAAAGGGGTGGACCCATAAAGGTAAAGCACAGTTCTGTGAGTGATACATTCAACATACATGCACAGGTGACATGCAATAGAGAGGGGCAGGTGAAAACTGTGCCAGCAGTAACGGTCAATCAATACACAGAGTTAGTCACAGACACAAGCGAAGTAACACTGACCACACACAGAGAGGGAAGGAGAAGAGATAGACACACAGGGCACAAAGGATCAAGAGAGAGAGAGATTTTGTGGCTACAAGCAGCCCGTTTCTTCAACTGAACACACTCGTAGTGTGCGCTTTTCAGAAAGGGTGCTGCGTGGTTCTACTGATCTAGTTTAAAAAGAAGAAAGGGGAAGGTGAAATAAAGAAGATCTGTGAGGGGTTTGAAAGAACAGAACGGAAAAAACAGACCTTTGGATGGGACACTTGCTTTTCTGGCCGGAGCAGCATCTTTAGAGGGAGTTTTCTGAAGTTTAGGAGCAGATTTGGGGGAAGGAGTGGCAGCAACTGTTGCGACGGGTTTCTTTGTTTTTTTAGCTGGAGATTCTTTGACGGGAGCTGCTTTGCTTGGCGCTTTTGTTGGCATCACTTGGGCACTGGGTTTAACGGCATCCTTTGCTTCGGGTTGGGTTTTGGCAACAGGTTCGGGTGTGGCAACAGGCTGGACCTTCTCTGTATCAATGCGATCATCGTCGCTCGTCTCCAGATATTTCTCCTGCTTGATCTCTTTTGCTTCTTCTTCAGGTTCTCTATGTTCCTCTGCCTTAGGCTCCATCTTGGGTGCAGGAGCTTCTTGGAAAGATGGAGGAACGGTGGTCACCTCTTCTTCTTGTTCTGGTTCTGGTAGTTCTACTTCCTCTTCTTCCTCCCGAACATCCGTTTGGAAATCTGTTATAGATGACTCCTCTTGGGTAGGTTCGGCAGCAGCACTGGGAGAAAGAGGTGATCCCGGATCAGCCCTGCAGGAGTCTGGGCTTTTGCTTTCCGGTGGTGTCTTGTCAGAGCTGCATTCCCAGCCCACAGGACCACCCTGTTGACCGAGATCCTGAGGTTCAGTGTAGTCAAATGATAGACCACGTTTTTTAGCTTCCTCTGGGGTCATGGGAAGATGAGAAGGGGTTTCGTGTTTGTCTTCAATCTGGGTTGTCAAGTCTGGGGTGACAGAACTGGGCACCAAGGAAACTTCAGTTTCTTCCTCTTCTTCGTCACTAACTACTTCTTTGTCCTCTTCCTCATCCTCATTTACACTGATACCACCTCTAGGAGCTTCTTCCACATCAGGGGAACCTGAAAATCTTCTCTCAGACTTCTCCGTTTCATTTTCTTCTTTCTCCTCCTCCTCAGATCCACTGGGGCTGTGATGGTCCGTCATCTTTTCTGAGGGACTCCTCTTCACCTGGCTGTCGAAACCTGGGATTCCTGAACCCAAATCATCAGGGAGAGTTGTCGGTAGTGGATGTGGAGACATTGGAGACTCTCTTGGGCTGATAGAGCTCTCCTTTTCCCCATTCTCTCGCTCTCCTTCCCCATCCTCTGATGCCGCACTGCTCCGGCCACTCTCAGGCGGACTTCCGGGTGTTAACTCTTCTGATGACGTGGAAGGCAGAATGATAGGAACAGCCACAGACAACACTGCAGAATTAGCAACACTCAACCACCCTCTCTCCACAGTCAACATTAGAAGCAGAGAAAGAAAAGGAATCAAGGAATGAAAAGAACTAAAAGCACAGAACCAGGGGCCCGAACACAACACAAAAGTTTCTGTTTTCATGTCAAGTTAAACAATCTGTTTTTACACAATATACTTTGAGTTAAAGGCACTTTTACATAACTGATCCTTGGTAATCTAAATCAGCAAGCAGTAGATTAAGAAATTGGTAACTGCAGTGGAAAAAATGAGGGGGTCAGTACAGTAGGGTCAAGGGGTTGTGGGATCAAAGCTTATAAAAGTGCCTCTTCACTCATTCAGTCACAACAAAAACAATCAAAACCATAAATAACAATATCAACTGGCCAATCATACCACAATATCCACATGACCCACAACATCTCTGTGAGCTTCAGTGTGTAAAGCATTGATGACTGGTAGCAAGATGACCAGTGAGGCAATGAACTGGTGCATTGTCCATAAGCAAATATCTTTTAATGCACAGATAGAACCTTCTGGATCTGATCTGAGCAGTAAAGCGTATGTGTTGCATTGTGCTATGAATGCATTCTTTAATGCATTCAGTTATAGTTTTAATCTCAGACTTTTAATTTCTTAGATACAATAATGCGAGATCCAATATAAATAGACTTAATTAAAAAGAATGTAGAAGTGGTTCCCAGTGAGATCTCTTTTTGCATGTATGCGCAAGCAATGAAGTAATGAAACTGCGGTGATGTATGAGCTCAATGTATATTTTTTTAGATGTAAATCCTCTGAATTTTTACATTGCAGGGGGATAAGGGGGTGGTGAGCCCACCATACCTTCTCCAGCTCCTGCCGTCCCTCCAGATGGTTCAAAGTTGTGTGATCACAAGGAAGCAAGTCAAAAGAACAGATGAGATACGGAGAACATTAACAGCAGCATTGGGATTTTTCAGCCAGTTCGGTGGGTGAACTTATCTCAAGTAATTTTGCTCATAAATTGTCTTGTAAAGATGCTGAATTTATGCCCTACTTGGGTGTCAGACAAGCACACTGCTTATTAACCTATAAATCACACACAAGGAAACAAAGCACATTCAGTTAACCCTTCCTCTATGTCTTTAAAGTAAAATGGCTTTATCATATGAAATTAATGGAGAGAGTCTACATTATAAATGACTTTATAGACATTTGATCTCTCTGGCAGTTCAAAACAAGCAAGGAGCACGTATGTAAAGTGAACTTAGTAGCCATTAAAGTTGCAGACCCATTTCGGCTGTACTGCAAACATCAGCAACATGTTCTCTAACATGAAATATTCAGCTGATGGCTAATGGTAGTCTAATACATTTACATCACTCCCAGCTTCATAGAACCGCAGCATGCAACATGCGTAACGCCATCTTAATGGCTTTGTCTCAACTAGACTGCTAATTCTCTGACAAGATCAATGGGTCTGTGGTTCTGGGAAGTGAATGATAAATGAAGCTTGTCTTAAAGTCCATTCACTCAGACCTTGAACTTTTGTAAGATAATTATATCCTATGTAAGGCTCTGTGATTTGCGTGATGTAGGAAAACGCGGACGTAATCACAGAATTCAGTCATAAAAATGGAATTTATAGTATAACATGAAATGCAATGGAATTTGCCTAATTTGGGATGAATACATGAAAAGTAGGTCAGTACACATATCAAAACGCAACATGAACTAGTGTCTGTGAATATTAAGCCACAAAATACAATTTGAATGTGAATCCTGCATGTTCTACATGTCTCTGTATGAATGAATAGGTTTTGTTGACTATACTGAAGGTCACGCTTGCTGTGTTTTCAGCTTCTGCTGCCTCAATATGTAAGTACATAAACACATAAACATAATCTTTAGAACTGCTCACTTCATGAGCATGTTTCTTGTGAGAAAAATCTAAACTACTGTCATATCATTTACAAACAGAAACTTGAAGGTCTTCACAGCAAACCTTCAAAATAAAAGTTCAGTTTAACTTGAAGAAACTGTGACAGAAATATGTTACTTAATGTAATCATATTACTGCTAATACTAATAAAATAATTATTAAAATAATAAATAAAATAATAATACATTATATTTTTTAATAAAAATAATTATATAGAGATGCTTTTGATTATTCAGATTTAAAGTGGGGAGAGACGGATTTTATACAGCCTTAAAATTTTCATTTCTGTTCAACTTTTAATAAATTGCTTTTAAATTGTGTAAGTTTTGTGATTTCAATTAATTAGACATGCTTTTTGATTTAATAATATTTAATTTAAAATGAAAAATGCTTTTGGGAACAAACAAATTTCATTGGATTTCATTGGGCTTTTAATAAATTCTCTACCTATGTAATGGCAGAAGGCTTATTGTCTTTGTTTATGTGTGTGTGCGTGGTTATTTATATAAGTTATTATATTTTGTGTATATAAAATTATTTGTAGCACTACTTTAACGTCAAATACTGCAATTAAAATTAATTTAGCAACTATAGAATTCTAAGAAACATGCATTTTTATGTCTCTTTTTTTGTGAGAAGTACTGTTATGTGAACACTCAAAATAAACAGAAGAGTGTGAAGAACGTGTGAATGCTTCTGTAGTGTGAATTACAGCACTTTTTTCACTTTTTTTTATATTCATGTAACTGTAAATATTTTTGGCTGTTACGTGTTTTAGCATTTGGTAATGAATTGTTTTGTACAGAGATATATTAGAACTGTAAAATATTATAACAATAATAATTAGAGATATTGTTATTAACCATTTTGATTTAATAATAATAATACTTATTATTATTATTATTATTATTATTATTATTATTATTATTATTACAGCCTATATGCCCGGGTCACGGCACCAAACAGATCCATCTAAGCCATTAGTAATTCTAGTCCTTATGTCATTCACTCACTTCCTGGTTGACTATATAAAATACCAAATGGATGTTCTGGGTACTACTATTTAGTCTAGTACTCATCCTGCCCAGAACTTCTTATTCTCTTATGCAAAGGAAGGGTAGAGTAGACCTGACTAATTGCTCTATGACAAATATTCTGGGCTTTTATTGGCCTTGCATCCTTTAAAGAGATAGCTGTGATGCTCAAGAACACTACTTCCTTTCGTAATTGCATTTTACAACCTTGAAGGCATGCAATTAGCTCTCAGTGAGTTTTTTTTAGCATCTCACAACATCAGCTCAACAACAGCTCAACTAAGTTTCCAAAAAGCTTCTAAGAACATGGCAAGGTCACTCCTAAGAGGTTCCAGGCTTATTGCTGGTCCAAAAAAATGCAATGGAATTATCACTGCTGACAATGTAATAAACATTGCTTTTTGGAAACTTGTTATAAGCAAAAGCCAAAGCATAAATTCTTATGTTCGTGTTAAGGTTCCCACTGTTCATCTGTGACTTTTTCTGTTGTTCATTATGTTTTTAATTTTAATTTACATAGCATAATCAAGGACATTTACTGTCACTATATATTAGTTATATGATTTCTATGACATTTAAAGTTGCATTACACTTCCAAGCTTAGAAATAACTTTCAAATTTCCTTAATATTTCAGGTTTTCCATGACCGTGGGAACCCTACCCTTTGGGAGAATTACAAAAAAAAAAAATGTTTGTGTTAATAGGCATTAAAAATAAAACTGCATAACCGCCTGGAAGGGCCCTCCATTGGAAATTCAAGCATAGTAACGGGAGAAAAGCAGCAGGTGTGGATGATAAATGGCTGAATTTGTATCTAGCACTCTCATTTGTCCATGAGAAATATGAGAGGCTGGCTTTCAACACAAAAAAACATTCAAGTGCCAGTTGTTTAATTAATCATTTCACTAATAATTATGCAGAAAATCAAATCTGATTTGTACTATTTTGTATTGCATCCTTGGGGAATGAATCCAAGCTGTGACCAAAACTGAAAGTCAAATCAGTAGCATAATAGGGAAAAATAGGTTCAAGGGAACTGGCCCTATGAAGCTGAGCAACAGGCAGAGCAGCGAAGTGCAGCAGCACAGTTGTAGTTTAGCATGGAGGATCATACCCAATGGCACATCTTTATCAAAGGAGGGCTTGGGTTCGGAGTCTTCTAAAACAGGCTTTTGGGTGGTCACTTCAGGCGTCGGTTCATGTGTGTCCTCTATGAGAGAACGGTGGTTTAGATGGAAGACAAAGCAAAAGTGATGTTTCTATTTCCTTGCAGTCTTTTAGCTGTTTTCTAAATGAAGGCAGAAGTACAATAGGACCTTGACGTAATCTTTTAGCATGTGTTTGAAACAAGAGCTATAATTGCATTTCACATAGCATTTCTTAATGGGCAAACTCTAAAAACCAGCGTAATGCTGTTTTTCGAACTTTATTTGACTGAATTTGTCATTTTAGAGACATTCTGCTCCGATGACTTTTGCCAGCACAATTGAGCTGGAATTTCACGTTGCTGGTAGATAAGAAGGTTTCGTCTGTGCTCTGTGAGGGAGCCTGGGGCTTGCTGAAAGCTTGTCAGTTGTGCCAGAACAATCCAAAGCGGGTAAGACAGATTTCCCTTTTTTTTTTGTAAACTACGACCTATTTTCTAACATCTGAGCCTCATCCAAGCCTACATCATAAGAAGCCAAAAAACAAATCTACATTCAATGCTATATAACCAAATTTAAATTTAAAAAGGTTTTGTGAACACACAATGCAGGCAGGTCAAAATATCTTATAGAAGCTATTCTTAACTGAACTTTATTTTCCAACAGTTGAAGACGTGTTTATTTTATTTTATTTTATTTGTTAAGTTATTGCTAATATATTTACAGAGCAAATTCTTGCATAGCTAGAAAAATATATTTTCTACATAGATATTTCCACAATTTTTCCTTGCATTTTATTTTTTCTCTGAACTTCCTAGACCTGGAAGTCCCCCAGGTTTTCCATTGACTGGTCGGGATGCCTTAAAATTGAAGGGTTCTTGCATCACAAGACAACCGTCTCTCTGAAGATGAATATTGTTATTGTTCTTCAACAAATGAAAAATAAGGTCCAACAAATAAGTTCTACAAGATATTTTGCAGTTGACCTCAATGGATGAATATCTTCACAGACATTTGAAACCAACACATGGCTGAGTGTCACTGTCAGCATATGTGTCAGGTTTCTCAATATGAGACGAGACATAAGCGAGAAACACACTGCCATGAGTATCACTCAGCTCTTCTGCGCTTTGTGGGGAAACAGGGATTTTCATCCTTTCGGTTTTTCCTCTTTATTACAGTAACTACAATATTTTTCCCTTTTTATACAGACCTTTCACTGGCCCATCATGTGCTGCTGTCCCATTCTTCATGTCTTGTTTATGGCCATCATTGATGCTCATGTTGGCTACACCAGATGCTATGTTGTTCCCAGGAGAGTGCTGAGAGTCACCCACCTGTCCAGAATTCATGTGGTCCTGATGGTCCATTTTGAGATGAGTTCAGTCTGTAGAGTTCAAACAGAAAACAATTTAATGTGGCGATGTGACAAATATGTGCTGCATTGTGTTTTAGCCACAATATGTCTTCTCCCTATGTAGTTGTTTGTTTGTTTAGTTAGTTAGTTGATTTATTTAAAGGGTTAGTTCACACAAAAATGAAAATTCTATCATTAGTCACCCTCATGTCGTTCCTAACCCATAAGACCTTTGTTCATCTTCAGAACACAAATTAAGATATTTTTGATGAAATTTGAGAGCTTTCTGACCCTGCATAGACAGCAATGAAAAGTTCCCAGGTCCAGAAAGGTAGTAAAGACTAATGTTGGGTGTAACGCATTACAAGTAACGCAAGCTACGTATAATATTACTTTTTCCAAGTAACTAGTAAAGTAAAACATTACTATTTAACTGACAAGAAAATATCTGAGTTACTTTTTTCCCCCCATTTATTTATTAAAACCTGGTTTTACCTTAATTTTATGAGGCTACGAGAATAATTTTTGTGTGCAAAGAAAAAAATGACTTGAGGGTAAGTAATTAATGACAGAATTTTTATTTTTGGTTGAACTATCCATTTAACTATGATAAATATAAAATGTTAGATGTTAGTTATTTTGTTAGCAGATATTAAAAAAGCTGATCTACCTCAGGCAGGAGCAACGATCACAACTTGATCCAGTGTATGATACCAAGATTTACAAAGAATTATGAGTTAGCAGGTTGGTTTGTTCGTTGGTTAGTAAGCTTTATTCACCTACAATAAAACTATGATGCTAGTTAGATTAAAACTGTGGGACCTGACTCAGGCAAGAGCAAATAAAACAACAAGAAAAGTAAATTTTAAGAGATTCTTATATAAATAAAAAATAAAAATAAACTTTAAAAAAAGAATTATTGCATCTAAAGACAAAGCAAGACATAAATGGCATTCAAATACCATATAGACAATTTGCAAAATAGCTACACTCATAATTTCATCCCATAGAAGCAGTTTAGTCAGATTTATCTTTTCCTGAAAACTGTCTCTTGTTGCGAGGGTGTTCAAACTTCTAAAAAGAAGAGCAGCCAAATTCACTTCAGAATCTTTTTTCTGATGGATTCATGCACTTATTGGACTACAAAAAATAAATAAACAGACATTCACTGCTATTATAAAGCTTGGAAGAGCCAGGACCTTTGAACTCTGACTATTGTATACATAGTCTGAAGAAAGAAAGTCATATACACATAGGACAACTTGAGGGTGAGTAAATAATGGGGTCATTTTCACTATGCCTTTAAGTTCCCAGGTTAATTTCAGACTCTATATGATCAATGTTCAAACAATCCTGTGGTACAAAGTGAATATCTGCCATGGTAAATGAAACAGTGCACTTTTTTAGATTACAGGAAACAGCAAGACAGCAGGAAGTGGTAAGAGGCCTTTCTTCCTCAAAAATAGCTTCTGGTATTCAGCTTCTTAACATTCTTAATTGCCAATTTTCTCCATTATAGGTAAAACCAATAACTGGCTGACAGAAGGCCCATCTGAGTCTCTCTGTCATACATAGAAGGTACCAGAACCTTTCCATCCAGTGAAGAGAGCAGGACAAGATATTATATGAAGGTATTAAATGATGGATTGATGGCACTGGGGTTTCCTTTTCTCTTAATGCACGGCCAGAGAAAGTCATATCCTGTTCTTTTACTTATGGTCACTGATGTGCGATCAGTGTCTGAGAGTGTGCTTACTGTTACAACAAAGAATGTGGTTTTCCTTTTAGCAGTTCTGCTTTATACTTTGTGCAAAGATTAAACCAAACGTATGTAGTCCCACCAGAGCTATTTGTAGACAAATGTGAACGCTCTCATCCATCTCCTTCACACAGGATGCCTATAAACATGAATTACATTAGTGCTGAAATGGATTAGATGGCTCAAATGCAACACTGTCACATCCCATAATTCCTTTTGTCAATGATCCACGTGTACGTAACCGGACACCCAAATGTTTCGCCTGCACTCCGAGACCCACACAGCAAGGTCATCTGGATGTGAGGGTCATAATGAAAACCAAGTTGTTTTAGGCAAGAAGTGCTGTGGAGCTGAAAATAGTGCCAAAGCTGCGGGGCTGGGTTTACATTTGCCAATTACATCATCTTCAATGTCAGCAGTGACCAGCAGGGCAGAACAATACCAGAAGCCAAAAAGGCCTTTAAATGGGTAGTTCATCCAAAAATGAAAACTCTGTCTTCATTTCTAACCTCTATGACTTGGACCAAATCATGGTTCTTTGTAGCTTGGAAGCTTCAGTCGACATTTATTTTAATTGCAAAGAATATGGAAAACAGTCATTAAATTTTCACCTTTCATGTTCCACAAAGTCATATGGGTTTAAAACGATATTCATATTTTCAACTATTCCCTTATGCTTTGTATTTGAAGGTGTTTTTACCATGATTGCACTAGTGCGCTGAGGATTGGGAAACATCGTTCTCCAAATTCCCCAGGGAGCATCTGCAACCTTCTTAATAAACTCTCACAAGCTGGGTTTCCCTGAGGCAGCAGTGGTGCAAATTCACGCCTGACTCCCGCAGGATCCTTATGCATTATTCAGAGTAAGCTGTGATATCAGTAAACAGAGCTTAAAAACCATCTGCAACCAAAGTCAATCCAGAACTAGATAAGCACTGGAAACCACTGCTACATCATTAGGGACTGATTTACCAAAAATGTTTGTTGAAAAACACAAAATGCTAAAAAACTGAAAAAATAAATAAATAAATAAATAAATAAAGGATAGCCTTGCAGCTGGTCCTCAGCAGGTGCATTTAGGATGTTGGTCCTCAGCATGGTATGCTGGTGTCCCTATCAGGCCATAAGCCATCCCTTTTAACAACCTGTCAATCACATGATTGCAGTAATTAGCAAAAGACAACGATCCAATCAATTCGCAATGGATAAAATCAGACTATATTTTCTTTTCATTCAAGAAGCTGTTTCACTCGGATATGTCGCAGTAGGGGAAAAAAGATGATTGCAACTTTTGTTTCAAGCTGACTTTCTAATTTCAGTGGTAATCTCCAAATGCTATTTTCTCTCACATGGTTCTACATCATTTTCTATAAATAAACTTTTTTTCTGTTCCTCACACAAAGCTGAAATACAATGTTTTGCGAAAGTATTCATACCCATTCATTTTTTTTACATTTTGCTATGTTGCTGCCTTATGTTAAACTGTTTTAAATTACTTTTTTTCCACATCAATCTACACTCTATGCACCATAATGACAAAGCAAAAACAGAATTGTCACCACTTAATACATTTCTTAAAAATAAAAAAAACCTGAAATAAGTACATACAAGTATTTATACCCTTAACTCAGTACTCAGTACTTAGCTGAAGCACCTTTACAGCCTCATCAGAATCAGAATTAGCTTTATTTGCCAGGTGTGCGCAAACACACAAGGAATTTGTTGTGTTTTTTTTAAGGTACTCCTGGTATATACATACATATATACATAACTGACATGAGAACAGAAAAAAATTTAAGTGAGAACAGTCTTGAAGAGTCATGTCTTTTTGGATATGATGCAACAAGATTTGCACATCAACATTTGGCAGTTATCTGCCATTTGTTTGCCTCACCTCTTCACCTCTTAAGCTTTGTCAGCTTGGATGGGGTCTGGCAGACATTTTCAGGTTTCTCCTGAAATGTTTGATTGGGTTCAAGCCCAGGCTCTGGCTGGGCCACTCAAGGACATTCACAGAGTTTTCTAAAAGCCACTCTTGCTGTGTGTTTAAGGTCATTGCCCTGTTGGAAGTTGAACCTTCTGCACAGTCTGAGGTTCTGAATGCTCTGGGCTGGGTTTTCATTAATGATATCTCAGTATTTTGGTGCATTGAGCTGCATGAGGCTGCTCAGTGCATTTTACATTTGGGATGGTACTCTTGCAGGTGATAAGCAGTGCCTAGTTTCCTCCAAACATAATGTTTGGAATTGAGGATCATCAGACCACAGAATCTTGTTTCTGACAGTCTGAGGGTCATTTAGATGATTTTTTTTGCAAATTCCAAGTGTGTTTTCATGTGTCTTCACTGAGATGTGATGTTTGTCCCTCTGTAAGCTCAATTAGAGTGACCATCAGCTTCTTGGTCACCAGTCTAACGAAGACCCTTCTCCATCGAAGAGTTGTGGTTATTTCAAACTTCTTCCATTAAGGGTAACAGAGACTACATGGTTTTGTAAACCTTCAATGCAGCAGAATATTTTCTGAAAACTTCCCCAGATGTGTGGCTTAATTCAATCCTGTCTATGAGCTCTACAGGCAAATTTGTGTTTACCTCAGGGCTTGGTTTTTGCTCTGATATGCATTTTCAGCTGTTAGACCTTTTATTAAGCTGCCTTTCCATATCATACTTATGCAATTGAATTTGCCACAAGTTAACTTTACTCAAAGTGTAGTAACATCTACAAGCAATATGAATGCTCCTGAGCTAATTTTCAACTGTCCCAGATAAGGGTGTGAATACTTATGCAATGCAATTTTTAATATGTGTAGATTAATGTAGAAAAAAAGTAATCAAGTCATTAATTAGTCACCCTCATGCCATTCCAAAACTGTTAAGACCTTTGTTCTTCTTTGGAACACAAATTAAGATATTTTTGATGAAATTCAAGAGCTTTCTGACCCTGCATAGAAAGCAATGCGTGTTCAAGGCCGCGAAAGGCAGTGAGGACATTGTTAAAATAGTCCATGTGACATCAGAGATTCAACCTTTATGAAGCTACATGAATACATTTTGTGCACAGAGAAAACTAAAATAATGACCTTATTCATGTCTTCTCTTCTGTGTCTATCTTCAAGAAATAGTTGAAAAGGCGTTATTGATGAACATAGGTCTTACAGGTTTGGATTGACATGAGGATATTTTACGACAGAATTTTCAGAACAATTCCAGACTCAGGTTACTGTTTACTTTTGTTGTATGAGAAAAGGCAGTGTGAACATTCTTTAATTATTGCTTAGTTTAACTAGCATTAACTAGCATAAACTAGCCTGACGAAGCACACGCTGATCTAGACAGAAGAGAAATTTTGTTTATTTGGACTGTGATTCAAATGTTTGCTAAAAGGCTATGAATGCATGGTCATGAAAAGCAGATCAATTTCCATCAATTCAACACTTGATCTTGTCCATAGGGAATCGACTGAATTGTGGAAAGCGGGCACCAGATGGGGCTCAAGAATAAGAGGGATTAATGACATCAACCGGTTTGGAGGCAGAGCAAGG
This sequence comes from Cirrhinus molitorella, assembly GCA_033026305.1. Lineage (NCBI taxonomy): Eukaryota > Metazoa > Chordata > Actinopteri > Cypriniformes > Cyprinidae > Cirrhinus > Cirrhinus molitorella. The sequence continues at coordinate 25,030,346 of CM065117.1, read as the reverse complement.
TATGCACACATGCAGAATGCAAAATTAATAGCCAACAACGTATCTCACGGCCAATTCGTACGCATTTTACAAGATGGCTAATTCGTCCAACCTTACTCGATTTTCTTCGATTTGTGTGTGGGGTAGGTATAGGGGCAGGTTTTGTGTTCATGCAGTTTGGTCTCCTCTGGCTGGAAGTCAGATTTAAAACAATTGTTGTTCATGGTGCACAGCATGCTGGTGCACTTGACCTGAATGATTATGATCCCTACTGGGCAGTGCAGTGAAAATGTCAGTGCCCCTTTAAGAAGCCTACGCCTTTCTGCCTGACGATGGATGCCTCTCACTCTCTGTCTCTCTCTTCTTTTTCGTGGTTAAGGGCTTGGCACAGAGCATAAAGGGCAATGCTGGATTTATGAAGGGCAGTCTTGGGAATGCGGAGGGCTCTTGAAACACAACGCAGGGTGACATGTGGCCGATATGGCTAAGGGGTGGCCCTGGCTGAAGTGGGCAGGGGTGAGATGGAGAATTGTAATGTGAGTTGGCCAGCAGCCAGGGACGGGCAACTCTTACCTCATCAATATTCAGGACACATTACTGCAGAAAGCACGAGAGAATGAGAGAGCAAAAAAGAGGGTGAAAGGGAATTGGAGACTGAGAGAAAGAGGAAGGAGGGGGGCAGAAAAGGAAAGAGGTGTGTAGTACACTAATGCAACAGAACAGCTCAACAATAAGGATGGCACGCTGGTCTGAGGCCAATGTCTGGGAGTTTTGGGCACTTTGACAGAAATGTCACTTGCTTTATTTGAACTGTACTGCATTGTGCTGTCACTGTGACTTTTGAACATTATTTCCAAATATAAACATAAATATTTGGTTTACAGTGATGTATTGAGCATCACCAAGAATCAAGTTGAATTGTTAAAAAAAAAAAAAATCTGTAATATTCATTAACCTTTATTTTGTTAGTACAAAAAATGCTAAATGAAAATATAAATGAATGTATAAATGAAAATGTAGTTTTATTTTCTGACACATTTTACACACATTGCTTAATATATATATATATATGCATAATTAGTGGCACTAGTGAAAATTTAGGCAGTGGAATTACTGAATTACTGGCCCAGACCAGCCAGTAAATAACCAGCTGAAAATAAGCCTCATTGCTGAGCTCTGCTCTATCTTTACAACAATACAGTAAACAGTGAGCAAATGAGAACGAGTGATGAGGAAGACAGAACAGAGAGAGACAGAAAGGGAATGTGTGAGGGTTTCTGAGCTGAAAGGACAAGAGCGAGTAGGCGGAAAGGAGAAGGAAACAACAAAGACAAAACACGCAGGAGGAAAGAATTCAGCGAGCAAGAAAAAGAGGGAGGAGGACAGAAAAAGAGAGCACTTTGGGCATAAAAGGATAAAGGAACTTCAGGCAAGAGAAAAGAAAGAGTGACAGACACACAGACAGACAGAGCCTGCAACTGTATGATACAGCAGATTTCTAGAGGGACATTCACTGATTTTGCTGCAACAGTGTAATAGGCTGCCATCACATCTAAAGGACTGGGGCATCGTGGGTATTTTCACTGCACTCAGCCTTGTCCTCTCTCATCAAATCACATGTTATTTTGCCTGAGCACGCTAAGCTAAATGATCCTGCAGCACGGCAGATCTGAAAGGTTTCTTGAGGTTGTGCATGGCCCATCGACGCATATCCATGCAGTCACTCACTAGTCTGAGGCGGCACATTTGCTGACTGTTTGATGACCTTCTCAATTTGGTATACCCTAATCCACCCCTAAAGAAATATGGTGATGTAAAAAAAATTTGATGGTAGCAAAAATAATATTTCAGTGTGTTCTCTCAAAGTTCTTCAGGGGAACGCAACAGTTTTGGGAGAGAACCCAAAGCTCTTCAGAGGAACGCAACAATTTTGGGAAAGAACCCAAATCTCTTGGGTGAAAACAACAGTTTTGGGAGAGAACCCAAAGTTTCTTGGGGATACGTAATACTTGTGCAAGCGAATGCAAATGTTTTGTTAGAGAACCCAATGTTCTTGGGTGAATGGTAACAGTTTTGTGAGAGAACCCAAAGTTCTTCAGGGGAATGCAACAGTTTTGGGAGAGAACCCAAAGCTTTTGGGTCAATGCAACAGCTTTGGGAGAGAACCCAAAATTTCTTGGGGATACATAATACTTGTGCAAGCGAATGCAAATGTTTTGTTAGAGAACCAAATGTTCTTCAGGGGAACACAACAGTTTTGTGAGAGAACCCAAAATCTATTGGGGAAACGTAATACTTGTGCAAGCAAATGCAAATGTTTTGTTAGAAAACCAAATTTTCTTGGGTGAATGCAACAGTTTTGTGAGAGAACCCAAAGTTCTTCAGGGGAATGCAACAGTTTTGGGAGAGAACCCAAAGCTTTTGGGTCAATGCAACAGCTTTGGGAGAGAACCCAAAATTTCTTGGGGATACATAATACTTGTGCAAGCGAATGCAAATGTTTTGTTAGAGAACCAAATGTTCTTCAGGGGAACACAACAGTTTTGTGAGAGAACCCAAAATCTATTGGGGAAACGTAATACTTGTGCAAGCAAATGCAAATGTTTTGTTAGAAAACCAAATTTTCTTGGGTGAATGCAACAGTTTTGTGAGAGAACCCAAAGTTCTTCAGGGGAATGCAACAGTTTTGGGAGAGAACTCAAATCTCTTGGGTGAAAGCAACAGTTTTGCAAACCCAAAGTTTCTTGGGGATACATAATACTTGTGCAAGCGAATGCAAATGTTTTGTTAGAGAACCCAAAGTTCTTCAGGGGAACACAACAGTTTTGGGAGAGAACCCAAAGCTCTTGGGTGAATGCAACAGTTTTGGGAGAAAACCCAAAACTCTTGGGTAAAAGCAACAGTTTTGGGAGAAAACCCAAAGTTCTTCGGGGGAACGCAACAGTTTTGCAAGAGAACACAAAGTTTTTTGGGGATACATAATACTTGTGCAAGCAAATGCAAATGTTTTGCTAGAGAACCCAAAGTTCTTCAGGGGAATGCAACAGTTTTGGGAGAGAACCCAAAGCACCTGGGTGAATGCAACAGCTCTGGGAGAGAACCCAAATCTCTTGGGTGAAAGCAACCGTTTTGCCAGAGAACCCAAAGTTTTTTCGGGGGGACACAACAGTTTTGCGAGAGAACACATAGTTTCTAGGGGATACATAATACTTGTGCAAGCGAACGCAAATGTTTTGTTAGAGAAGCCAAAGTACTTCAGGGAAATGCAAATGCAATTTTGGGAGACAACCCGAAGCTATTGGGTGAATGCAACAGTTTTGAGAGAGAAGTCAAAGTTTGTTGGGGATACACAATAGTTGTGCAAGCGAACCCAAAGTTTTTTGGGGATACGCAATAGTTTTGCAAGCGCACTTAAATGTTTTGTTAGAGAACCCCTTGTTCTTCGAAGAACACAACAGTTTTGAGAGAGAACCCAAAGTTTCTTGGGTATATGCAATAGTTTTGCAAGCAAACGTAAATGTTTTGAGAAAGTACCCAAAATTTCTTGAGGGAATGCAATAATTCTGTGAGTAAACAAATGTTTCACAAGAGAATGCATTTAAGTATATTGTTTCTTCCCATCTCATAATTCCATCACCATGTCACCTTAGCACCTTCATAGAATGGTTGACTTCATGCATCAAAGGGCATAAATAATGTCAAGTTAGAAGGCACCAAGCTGATACAATAGGCACTTTTGAGGATGAAATAATCAATTGGATTTACCAAAATTGTATTGCCATAAAATCTATTTCTGCTTTTTTTTAGCAAAAAAAAAATATTTTCCATGTTGGTGGTACAATCAATAATCAAATAATATGACAACATAATATATATTGTGCAGAATTTACAGTATCGTTTATATCCTATTTGGCACATGAAGGCAAAATTGTGTTTAGTCGCTTTACAAGGGTGTCACTCAGTGAGCGGTTCTTAACCAAAATATGCTGCGACGTGAATGAAACCTTTCGCAGAACCTTTTGTTTACATTCTTTCAAATCAATCAAACATTTGTTTCTTTTAAAGCTGTACATAGTTGGTCAAGTTTAGCAGTGTCCACTTAGGATCAAATGCAAATACAGGTAAACTTGGCCAATCTTGTCATATATTGAAGAACCACTGGCCAGTTTTCAATATGGAATGACACTGATTCAGTGATGCATGTTAAATGTGACACTATGTAACCTGTCAGTGGTCCTAGTGTGGTGAAGATCAACCATTTTTCTGCTAAATTGACCTGACTTTTGCTCATTCAATTGGAAAAATGACCATCTGTCAAACCCTGCACAACAGAAACCAGGAGGTAGGGGGTGTATGTGTGCCACGACATGATGACATGGCGATCCATAACCTCACTTTACCTCATATATGTCTCTTTCTGCAATTAGGGCTTGTCAGTAAATGTATAGCCCTTAGCAAGGGCAGAAAATGAGACAAACGCTGCTGGGAAAGAGGAATGTGTGAGAGAAAAAAAGGTGCCGACGTCGACAGAACCCAGCTGAAACGATAAGAGGAGAAATCGATAGAGCAGTCATCTTCAATAAATATGAGCCGAACAACAGGGAAAAACCTGGTGAGTAAAATTTGTATACTCATAATGCACTCAAAGACATTTCTTGCTTTCACGGTAACCAGCCCAGCAAGTCAATATGGTGAATTCCCACACAAACACCCTCCTTTCACATGAAATTCACCATCTTTTCACTTGGTTGGTGCCTTCATAATGCATAGCTTTTCCAGCACTAAGAATCTTGATCTTTGCAGCATATTAAAGGTTAATGTCTTAATGAAAGAGTAAATGAGAACAGTACACATGACATAAGTGTCCTGAACTCTGGATAATTATGTTAGGCCCTTGTGGCTTTAAAATTCATTATATGTAATCCATCTGTTTGCACTCTTCCATTTCCTGTCTATGTTTTGTGGCTTGTCTGCTTTCCAAGCCTCTAATACATTGAGGTTTTCATTAAGGTCATCATGGAATAACATTTTGCCCTCTCTTATTTCTTTCTTAATAAACATTCCTGGTTTTATTGTGAATGATCAATCTGTTCATGTTATTTTAAAAAAAACCTTTGTAGTCTTTCAAAATGTAATAACTTGCTCCCCTTCAAGACTTTATGTTGTCCCAAAAACTCTTATTTTTGGCTTTCATGTCCACCTTCCAAGAAACGGTCATACAGAAATTACTCATCACCATCCAATTAATACAATTTTTGTTTTTGCCCTACATTTTTTTTTTCTAGTCATGCATAATATACTATTTTATTGTTATTTTATTACATAAATGAAAATAATTAAAATATGCTGTGCATTATAGAAGTAAATTCGGTTGCAAACAGCATTCTGAAAAACAGGCTGACTTTTAATTACCCTGGGTATGCTAAACGCTTAGTAATGTGTTTGTCAGAATACAGTATCTTGAGGAATCTATCTGCTCTAAATCAAAATATCTGCTATGTCCAAGTGAACAGGCTGGAAGCAGATGAACTATAACTGTCTAGAAGATTGTCTAGACATAGTAGCTATTCCTTAGATAGGGCATGTTTAAGCTTAAAGGGACAGTTCACTCAAAAACAAAAATTACCACATTATAAACTCACCCTCAAGCCATCCTAGCTGTATATAACTTTCTTCTTTCAGACAAATACAGTCAGAATTATATAAAAAAAATATTATTTTTGGCTCTTTATAATTGCAGTGAATAAGGTTTATAACTTTGAAGCCCAAAAAACTGCATCCATACATCATAAAAATTGCTCCACACGGCTCCAGGGGAGTTAATAAACAGACCCTCCAGTTTTTTGTGATTCCGCGATCACTGAATCGAACACAAAATCAGCAATATGTCGCATTTTTTTGTGATCCTGCATAATTTGCCATTTCACCTCAAAATAATTCATTCATTCATTAATTCATTCAAAGTGAAAAAAAAAACTGATGAAGTTTTCTAACGCTGCTTTCACAGCGGATATTCTCTCAGAGATGTGCTGATAACGGTGTATAATTGTCTGATAGTCTTAATAATTTTCATTTCAGGCCTATAATCCCAACTGGTCCACAATAATATTTTCAAACCGTAACCGGTCTGTTGTCTAAGAAAAGGTTGGAGACCCCTGAAGTAAGCTTACTGTAGTTTCTTAAAATTCAAGAAAATTCAAATTTAAAAAAAGTTGCAGCAGCAAAAATAATATTTTTTATTTACCTTTATATTGTACTTATTTGTCCTGTTGTTATTTATTTCTTAGCAAAATAAACAAACGCCACACATTTAGTTTGTTCTTTGTGTCATGTAAGAATCAATGTGATATTATATAATATATAATATTTTATTCAAAAAAACATAAAAAATGTTGTGCCAATGTTGGGAAATTACCACCACAAAATCAGGCATTTGGATCACAAAATTCATGAAAAAAAAAAAAACGAAATCCTGGAGGGACTGAATAAGGCCTTCTAGACGAACTGATGCATTTCTGTAAGAAAAATATCTATATTTAAAACTTTATAAACTGTAATCGCTAGCTTCTGCTAACTGTCATACATGCGTTCACGAAAGAGTGGTGTTCCAGCAGATGATGTAGGTGAACGCAGTGACGAATGCGGAAGCACAAAGGAGAAACGAAACAAAACACCAGTCCCGAATTAGAAGTACAAACAGTTAGTATTGCAGTTTATAAAGTTTTAAATATGGACATTTTTCTTCCACAATTGCATTAATGAGCTTCAGAAGGCCTTTATTAAGCCCCCGGAACCGTGTGGAGTACTTTTTATGATTTGTGAATGTAGTTTTTTGGTCTTCAAAATCTTAAATCCCATGCAATTATTAATTCTGAATTAGCCAGGACATTTTTTGTATTTGTCTGAAAGAAGAAAGTCATATACACCTGATGGTTTGAGAGTAAGTAAATCATGGGGTAATTTAAATTTTTGGGTGAACTATCCCTTTAAATCCACCTATTATGCTGGCTTACTCTTAAAGTAGTTCCATATCTGGGTGGTCATTGCCCTATAACTAAAATATTACCTTATTTATCATCCTTCCCATTTAACAGCCCAGAGAGACACTCTACCTTAACTGCCCTGAGGATTAAATTAACCAGACTGTCCTCTCCAGCTCAGCGTTTCTGTTCACTAAATTTATGGGTCTCTCTCAGAGTTTTTCAGACAGACCAATTACATAAGTGCCCTATGCGATGTGTAATTGAAGTGTCCGGGAGATGGTTCTGGAATGCCTCTGCAACAATGCAGCAGAAAAAACAAACACCCAAGTCAAGTCCACTCAGGTGAAACTACTTCCTAGTGGCAGCTCAGCGTGAAATGGTTGAGTTTTTATTGAACAATTTGTAGAAAGGTAATAATTGTGTGTGCGCTTTGGATGTTGTCGAGGGTGGGCAACTCTGCTAGCTTCCCTGTCTGTGCACAGTTGGGTGCCTCTCTGCCTCTGACCTAGTTTTGTCCATCCCAGCTAGCAGCGCAGATTGCCGCATCACTTCAGAAGTGTGCAGCCATCTCTCCATCTCATGTCTCCACCCTTTAGTCCATCTCTTTCTCATTCTCTGTCTCTGGCTGTTCCTGCAGAGCTCCAGTACTGGGCTGCAGGATCAGTGAGGGCGATGGCTGCAAGCCTCCATGTGCCAAATGCATTGCAGGTGTGGCTTGATCAAGAAAATGTTCAGTATTTTCTCAAGCATTGCAGCATGCTTGCACCAGCCAGCAAGATTAACTGGTAAGCCCTAAATCCAGTGGTTAGGAGCTTATCCTTTTACGGCCCTCCCCAAAATCATCCTATGGTGTTTAAAGAGATGGTTCAAACTATACATTCTGTCATTACATGTCATTTTAAACCTGTTTGAGTTAGTTTCTTAAGTGAAACTTAACAGGTGAACATTTGTGACCCTGGACCACAAAACCAGTCGTAAGTTGCATGGGTATATATTTGTAGCAGTAGCCAATAATACATAGTATTGGTCAAAATTATAGATTTTTCTTTTATGCCAAAAATCATTAGGATGTTAAGTAAAGATCATGTTCCATGAAGATATTTTGTAAACTTCCTATGGTAAATATATCAAAACTTAATTTTTGATTAGTGATATGCATTGCTAAGGACTTAATTTGGACAACTTCAAAGGCAATTTTCTCAATATTTAGATTTTTTTACACCCAGATTTTCAAATAGTTGTATCTCGGTCAAATATTGTCCTATCTTAACAAACCATGCATCAATGGAAAGCCTATATATTCAGATTTTCAGATGTATAAATACACTGGTTTTGTGGTCCAGGGTCACAGTTTAAAAATATTCTGGCCACTCAAGAAAATGGGGACCATTGCGGTCAAACTCCAAAATTCCCCCCAAAAGCATCAAAAACGTATCATAAATGTGGCTTACACAACTCTTGCACTATATTCCATGTCATCTGAAGCCAAATGATAGCTTTGTTTGAAGGAGAGACTGAATTTAAGTGGTTGTTCACTATTAATCTTTCCTCCATTGATTTGATATCCAGTGGGACTGGATCATTGAGTTGGTGATAACTAGAATGGTCTGATTCTTGAGCAAATCAATTGATTTAATGACTTTAAAACAATAACTTGTTCACAAATTGGACATTGTTGTCTTGTAACAACATAAAGGTGACAAGTAAGTAACATTAAAAATGATGTAGGAATTACTTTGAAACAAGTTTGCTAGTAAATTTCACAAATAATTACAAAATCATGAAATTTTGAAGAAAAACTGAAAACATATGGACAATTTTATCGATGTCCTTACTACATTTCTAAGCCTTGAACATGTCAGTTGCTTTGCTGTCTATGCAGGGTTTAGAAAGCTCTCGTATTTCATCAAAAGTATCTTAATTTGTGTTCTGAAGATGAACAGGTTTGGAACGACATTAGGGTGAGAAAATGACAGAATTTTTATTTTTGGGTGAACTATCCCTTTAAGAGCGTATTGAAAAAAAGGTTTATTAGCGCTAATTATGTCAGAAACATTCTAAACGAGAATGTAAATAATATGCATTACTACAAGGATGACTTAAAAGCCTCATTTATGCATAAATAGTGCCGTGGTGATTTGCCCGTGTCACACCTGCTCCAACAGCAGAGATGTCCTTGATCTAACCGAGAGACGTAACCTTCCCATCTGCCATGTGGTCTCCAGACCCACAGCCCTATAGTCTTGCCCAGACTCCACAAGAGTTCAGATCACACCTCACTGAACTGAATCTGCACGTTAAATTAACCAACTGGCGGAGGGCTCAATGTGTTTGTGTGCATGGACTCTGGCTGACATGAAATAATGGTCATGCTGCCAGACAAAGTCTCTGCTGATAACAGCATGATCCACTTAGCATATGAAAATATTCAATCCCTAAAACGGACGGTTGGCATTTACGTGAACATGTGTTGTACAGATGCTGGCATGAAGAGGTAAATGTCACTCTGGTGATATACATCCAGCACTAAATGTGTGCGGATGCAGATAGCTGTGAGGCACAGACATCATGAACTATTCAACTGGCTTCAGTGTAGAGAATATAAGATGGATAAACACCATGAAATCAGCTTGTGCGTGTGTGTGCAAGACACATTTTTGTGATCTCCAGCCGCTGCACACAGGAAGTTAGTCATCTGTTGCCATGGTGCATCAGGGAGTTCAAGACTGCAGTGCACACTGCATGGGATCTGGCCTACCAGGCTAGAGAGACACTGTCTCGCTGTCTTCAAGACTTGTTGAATCTGGTTTGTCGTATCCCCGGACGTTCCTAAGATCTGATTGGGCGATAATGGTTCTTCTAATGAAATTAAAGTGAACTAATGCTCCTTGTGGAGACCCTCTGACAACGTATAGCCTGAAACATATGACTCTGTTACTACATACTGTAATGTAATTCATTGAGAATATTGATTAAATGACTTATCATTACGACTTTTTAATGAACTAAGCTAAATTATGACATAGTCATTATAAGAAGCAATGTTCAGAAATGACTTAGAGTGTGTTCACACTTGTAGTTCGGTTCGTTTGGTTCATTTGGCTCAGACCAAACAGGGAAATTATACATTTGGTCCTGGTCCGCTTACCGTTCAAACTGGCATTTTCGACTCATTTTCCTCAGTCCGGTTGTTTGGTGCGCACCAGGGTTCGGATGGCAGCGTTCACGCTTATTCAAATGACCCACACTAACAAAGCAATCGCACCACAGTTCGTTTTAATCAAGCCAAACATGACAAGTGTGAACACCCTAACAATGTGATACCGTCTGCCAGGAGTAACACACTTCATTGCATGCTCTGTAAACAAAATCAGATTTACCTAATGTTCCATGTTAATTGCCGTGGTTAACTGGATTATGCTAGACATAACTGGACAGAAAGCACTCTGGTTCTGTCTTACGGTGCGATCTACTGTCAGAAAAATACTTCTTAATAAGTCTTAATCAGGGGAAACTCTTTCAGTAGTTTTCCGCATGAGTATTTTTATGCATGCATGCAAAAGTAACCCCCCTCGGCAAGACTTTTAATGAACTTTTTTGTTTTTTATTTTACAGATAGCAGCCTGCAGATGGCATCTACAGTATGACTTGAGGACTATTAACTTTGTCAGTTCTGCAAATAAGTGGGTGGACCCAGAATTTTAAATGATGTTTGTCAGTTTTACTGAATCTGTTCAAAGCTAGTAAGGAGGACTAGTTAATAATCCCCTCAGTTCTTTTTGTACATCCCTTGCTGTCCTTCTTTGTTCTGATATTTGATATCTGTGCTCTGTGACATCCCTTCTTTATGAGAATTCACCTTTTTCTAAAAATCTAATAACATTGCCTCAGAATAACGTGTAGTAAACTAGGTTTAGATGCGTATTTATGATATTCACAGACAGGCACATTGCAGAATACCAACCGACCGTTACATATCGACGAACTTCTCCTTCAGGAAGAGCCACTCCGCTATAAAGTCATGCTGAAATACCAACCGCAGATGTCATTTCGAGATCTTTAAATATTATACAAATAAGAGACTAGTGTTACATACATAATCGATACGAAAGCGACAGTGCCTTTGGGCTAAAGGCAGGCGGCATGTTGAGCAGAGATGGGCGTGGGGGAGGAAGTGAGAAAAGATGCAGTCGTGCAATTCGACCGTTACGTTTCAAACGTTACACTCAAGATTTTCGAATTTTAAATGTTTGTTTTCAAAAAATAAATTGTACTTACGAAGCGAACAATGGGCGAGGATGATGAGAGTGTGGCCGAGCAACAGCCGTGATGTGAGGGTGAGAGAGAGAGAGAGACAGAGAGAGACGGGGAGGGCGGGGGAGCAAGGTGTGTCCGCTGGCTTGAAAATGCAGAATTAAGCCTATACATCCTTGTATTCTCACACAAATCATAAAATAGAGAGAAAAAAAAACAGCCGGGTTTTGTCTAGTTTAACGGTCAGGTTACATATAAACTGAGGCAATACAAATCATGGAAATTGATTAAATCTTACGATTCAGGCTTGTTGCTTCTATTTCTCATTGGGCTAGTGAAAGTCTTTTTGTGTAATATCACATTATAAAATGTTTTTCGTTCAACAGACTGTTTTATTTGCAGAGTCGCCCAGACAAAAGCCCCATGTGGTGTTACAAAGGTCAGCATCTTCAATAAGCGGTCTTCGCTCAGGAGAAAAAGAAAGAAAGAAAAGAGGGTTCTTTCAAAAAAGACGTGCGCTTTAAACTCTCTATAAATCTGCAGATAGCCTTTAATATTCCATAGCGATTTGTGTAACCATGGCAAGATATCCACATGCAACATCAGCACCATTTTCAACCGAGGGCAAACTGCGAAAATCCCTTTACGCCTGAGGATCAGCGACGCGTCGAGTCCGTTTATCGCATTCAGACGGATCAGGTCCACGCTCAAAATCCGCAAAAAAAAACGATTATCGATTTGCCATTCGTTATGACCACAACGGACCTGTATAAAAATACTGGCAGCTTTTATCCAGCCTGACTTAACATACCGGTGTGAGCTACGTATGCTTCATCAGTGCTTTAATACTTCTAGGTTTTTCCACACCGGCAAACCGCGTGCACGTGAAGCATCGCATGCGTCTGTCGCCACACTGCTTCGCGATTTCATTAAATACCTGTATGCCGTGCACAAAGACAAATATAATGGAATGTAATACTCTTTAAATGAAAATCAATGATTATTGTCTATATTGTGCATCCATGAAAATAACTACCGGTAGATGCGAACGCATAAGGAAAGCAATCCGATTTATGTGCAGTTCTTCTTGTCGTTGCAATCTCAGTGGAATTACACATATTTTCTTTCTTTTCTCCATCAAACTATAAAGAAAATCAGGCCCATTATGTCTCAGGCACACACCCAGCAGTCGGATTCACTCACATCCCAAGACTGTTCGCAGGTGTGAAAGCTGTGGTAACGCTTAGGAGCATAGCTTATTGCTTGATTAAAGATGAATCGCTGTTAAATACAAGTCTTTGAGTTTGTAAACCGGTTTGACTTACCTCTGTGGCACGCTGAGTTATTGTCTGTCCAACTGCAGCAGTCAGCCAGTGAACAAACCCTGCCAATTCCTTCAGCGTCCTGCAAAGGGAGGATGGCGCTAGAGAGCAAAATCAAGAATGATGTCAGGATGAGCTCTGTGCACTATAAAACTGACATTTCAATGATGTTAACACACAGCTAACCGAATGCTACAATTCTGTCATATTATATCATATATTTGAGAATGTCTGCAATGTGATGAGGACTTACTAACAACGAAGTAGGGGTTTACAAACCGTTTTGATACCTTAAGCATAAAGGTTTAAATGTATTTTCATACAGGCCTATAAAGAGCTGCTTATAGGCTATACTGTTTGGGGAAAACACGTGGACCCCCTTTAGAACCCCCCTGAAAGTTCCGAGACCTCATTTTGAAAATCTTTTTTGTGTGAAACTTAGGTAACACTTTAGAATAGGTAACACTTATTCACTAACTATGACCTTTCCCTCAGTAGATTCCTAATTTGCTGATTATTGATAGTAAGGTAGATGTTAAGTTTAGGTATTGGGTAGGATTAGGGATGTAGAACAAGGTCATGCAGAATAAGGCATTAATATGTGCTTAACTAGTACTAATAAATGGCTAAAATTCTAGCAATATGCATGTTAATAAGCAACTTAGTAGTAATAAGTGTTACCTATTCTAAAGTGTTACCAAATTTTAAAGTAAACATTAACAAGTAAAATAAAATATATATAATTTTTTTTATTATTATTATTTCAGCTAGTTGCCATACCATGGAAGTCCATTTCCACCATGTAAGAAAAAAAAAAATCATGCCTTAAGAAGTCAAAATTATGACATAGTTAAGTAATCATTACGAAAGAAAAAGTCGAAATTATGACTTATAAAGTCGAAATTATGACATACTTAAGTCATAATGACAAGATAATTAAAAATAAATGATGACTTTAAAAATAGTCTAAATTATTAGATAAAAAGTAGTGCTGTCAAATGATTAATCACGATTAATCACATCCAAAATAAAAGTCTATGTTTACATACTATATATTTGTGTACTGTGTATTTATTATGTATGTATAAATACACACACATGCATGTATATATTAAGGACAATATTTTAGATTTATATCTAAAATATTTACATTTATTTATAATCTAAATTGTATACAGGTATAAATATATATACATATAAATATTTAGTTTTAATATATACATGTATGTGTGTGTATTTATATGTACATAATAAATCTACAAAGTAAACACACATATAGTATATAAACATAAACTTTTATTTTGGATGTGATTAATCGCGATTAATCATTTGACAGCCCTAATAAAAAGTCAAAATTATGACTTCCCAAGTCGAAATTGACTTAAAGCATTTCTCAGTGCTAAAATAACAAACAAACAAGCTAATAAACAAAAACTAATACATAATTAAAAACTATGTAGACATTTATAAAAAAAAATAATAATAACAAAACACACAAAAATACTAAAAAAAATAAATAAATACAATTAAAGTGAAAACATAAAATTAAAAAAAGAATTTAATTCAAAATACAAACAAAACCTATGAAGTATCTTAATGATACTAAAATAACACAAGTGAACTTTAATGCAAGGATGTCCAAACCTGTTCTGGGACGGCCACTGTCCTGCAGAGTTTAGCTACCACCCTTATTAAACACACCTGGACCACCTAATCGAGGTCTTCTGACTTACTAGAAACTTCTAGGCAAGTGTGTTGGAGCTAAAATCTGCAGTACGATGGCCCTCTAGGAGCAGGACTGGACATCCCTGCTTTAATATGTTTATAAAGGTCAGATGAGGCCATTCCAAAGCTATCATATTTGAAGACGTGCCAAGTAATCAATATTTCTCTATTTATGTTCTAGGCAGATGCTTTCTTTCCATATTCCAAACAGCACACAAGATGGCTTAAATGATACAAGGCTTTTACGTTGACATGGAAATATGACATCTATTCTTCAATAGTTTTTAGGTATTTGATTCACTTTGACTGTATAGGTCAGATTTTTGCTGATTCATTGTACAACGCAGCAAGCTATAATATTTCACCACCATTACTGTTTAAAAAACAGTGTGCCTTGAACAAGCCCTATATATTTTCACAGTCTAATCTTAACATTCATGACACACAAGCTCTCTCTCACACACATACTGTACACGCACATTGCACCATCTGCCCCCCCAAATTCAGCCATATTCCCCTGAGTTACATACCAAGCCAAGTCCTTCACCTGGACACCTTCACATTAACAGTAAGAGTCCTTGTGCTCCTCTGTTTCACCGCTGCACAACCTGCTGCTGTTTTATCCCAAAAGACAGAGAAATGGCAAGATCAAATGTAAATTCTTCTCCTTCCTATTGCTAAGCAAGTTATCTTGATCTCTCACATGCAAAAACAATACTATAAATGTAGAATACTGTGTGAAAAAGAGCAACGCTGTTGATGCTGTCAGTGGTCCTTGTGTTCTTCAGATGTGGGAGATGCTCTTCTGAAAGCCAATAGAGCGTTTGGTTGAGGCTGGGCTTGGGTGGTGGGAGTTGCTCAGCAACTAGCCCACATGTGAATGAGTAGGCATTTTTTAGATTTAGTCTATGAGAGAGACATCTAATGTCCTGAAAATATTTGTTGCACTGAGCTGACTTCCTGTGTTGGATTTTGAACCTCTTTTTATTTCAATACATTTTCATATGTCAGCCTTTAATGTTTCAAATGATGATAAGATGCTATTTCCGACAGGAGATGAAGATAAAGACTGTTACAAACACGTTTGGCCATTAGATGGCGTCTCAACCCAGTCAAAATGACTGGCTGTCTGATCTTCCTTAGAGCTGAGGTAATCGATTTGTTCTTCAGTAGAAATCAGATTTTTTTATATATATATTAACGAAAGCACATTGGTTTAATAAATAATAAAAATAAATGATGACGTTTTATAAATTACATTTGTTACATATTGCCACTATTAAATTCACTTAGCTCAAAACATTCTTAAATTAGACTACAAATGAACATTTACGGTGTCATTCGCTTCCAGCTATTTTTAGCTAATAAACAGCTCGTTTTGCTGCTTGATATTGCAGATTAGTGTGTCTTACCATATTATTTTAATGTATTATCCTAATTATGAACACACTGGATTTTATTGCAAAGAGTTTTACTGTTTACTGCACCTTGTTATTCTTCTAGCTAGCTATTTTCTATAGCGGCCAATGAACCGAATTCAGAGAAAACGGCTTACGCGTTGAAAAATAACGTGGATAACAAAACACGAACAAGATATTATATATTGGTAAGAAAATAATTACTAATTTATGCTGTCTAAACCACAGAAAAAAAACGTCTGGAAGCTGCTAAATCAAAGAAGGACTTAAGGAATTCAAGGGCACAATATAAATTTATTTTTTTCAGCCTAATATTTCACATGCCTGGCCGTAAATTATAAGAATAAACACGAATGTTGTCAAGATTCTTGCCGTGGAAATCCAGTTTGGCCAACCACAAACGCCTTTTGTTCATCAGGTCTGACCGATTAGTACAGCCCAAAACATGACAATAATTGACCATTTTAGCAGCAAACTATGCTAGTTTCGTTCGGTTCAGTGGCATTGTTTACGTTTAGTGCTGCCAATATGGCCAATTGATGATGTGTCGTGAAAACGTTCTATACAGGCCCCAGTCAAACAAATGATTTGAACATTGCTATTCCAACTGTGATCATAAAGGTATCCTGGCAACAAGACAGGAAGTAGCAGTTTATTTCTAGCTGTATATATATTTAGCCTGAAAAACTCCACAGTAATCCAGCTGCTCTGGCTGAGAAGAATCCCGTTTTGTAGTCTACGGCTGCTGATTATGTGTATCTTTGTGCGTCTTAACCGCTCCATGTGTCAGTAACACAATAACATGCTCTGCCTGAGTGTTTCTTAGTCCTCCAGGACACAGCTGAAGCTGATAGGCTATTTATGAGTCATTGTGTTGAAAAATCAAAGGCGATGCTTTCATCCCACAGCCTAACAATAAGGGAGACAAGTGGCAGCATCTCCGTTGCCATGAGCCACAAGGACACACAGGGAAAATACAATAGCCTTTGAATAGAGAGCTGTTCTGGTCTGTAAATGAACACTTGCCAGCTGTGGACCTTCACATGTCTATCACTAATCCATGAGAATGAGCTGTCTGTAACATAACCATGTGTATGTATAGGCAAATTGTGGATAATTTTATTCACGTGGCCTCTCAGGAATAGGCTGCTCTGATTCTGATTGGACAGTCATGGCGTAGTGATCAGATATTTCCTAAGCCACACTGTTTATCAGACTAAAACTGACTCTTAATTCATGTCTCTATTATCACACCGGTGACTGATTGTTTTACAAAAAGAACTGGCACAGTCATTGACTGCAGTGATAATAACTTGTCCCTTGCAGTAAAAAGGTCAGTTATTTTATTCATTGTAATGGACAACTCTTTTTCTTAGTGGTTTTAGAATAATATATGGGTAAAATTATAAAATAGTTTGAGCTCTAAACAATATTTAAATTTTTTATTCTGTACTAACATGGAATGAAGCAGGAAAATCTGTTGTATTTTTTCTGTTGTAGTTATGGCAGAATCAAAATTGAAACTACATCCATAATCACACATAGGTCATAGTGCATATGTAATATTTTGGCTTAGGCCTACTCCATATACAGTAGTCAACATTTGAGGTGGATCAAAAATGTGGATTTTTTTTTTGTTTTTTTGGTTTCTCTTTCTAGCAGTTCCTGTAATCCAGTAAATGTTTTCTGTATGCGTTTGGGTCATTCTGACTCAAATCACCTAAATTTCAGAAACCTCCCCAGCTCAATTTTTTGATGTTGTTAATGTTTTTTTTTCTGAATAAAGATAAACATGTACTGTGTAGTAATGAAAGCCAAAATATTAAATATCATAGATGAATATTTACTGAGTAATACACTATTTTGTAAAAATGGCAATTTTCACCACAATTCAGAGCTACAGGGGTGTAACAAATATTTCAGAAAGATGGCAGCATCATAATGATATTTTCACACAGAGATTGATAGGTCAGTTAATAAAATATATTAACTTTAGCAATCTTTGTTGCATTATGTGCCAATGGCGACCATTCAAAAATAAATTATCTTTGTTTATCAAACTCTGGAAAAAGAATGCGTATGGCACTCAGACAGGTATGCTCAATTCAGTTGTTTTGACAGAAGGAAACAACATTTGTAGTTTCAACATTATTTATTCTTCAGACATTCCTCTTTAAAAGAAAAGAAGTATCATATTTATACAAAGTGACCCACATTTGGAGCCATATTGAAATTCCAGTATCTCCGGAATTGAACCATACTGGGCCTTAATAATCAAGATGGCAAAAGAAACGTTTGTTAAGACCCAATATCTAAAAGGGCATTAAGATATCTTTAACACTTCTTCAGTTACACGCATGCAAACTTCAGAGAAAAAAAATGAAAAGTGCTGTTTCCCCATTTTTGAATAGTCGCCATTGGCACATAATTGCAACAAAGTCAACAGATTTCACTAAAAGACCTACCAATCTCTCTGTAAAAGTAACATTATGATGCTGCCATTTTTTTAAAGGCATGTTTACAACCCTGTAATTGGGCTCTGAATCTTGGTTGGACCCCTCCATAAAACAGTGCATTACTCAGTAAATACAAATCTGTGACTGTTAATATTTTGTCTTTCGTCGATATGTATGTTTGTCTTTATACAGAACAAAATATTAGCAAAATCAAAAATTTGAGCAAGGGATCTCTGGTTGAATTGAAATGGAATGACCTAGCTGTGTTTCCCCTACGTTCTCTCGAAGCTGCGTCGGAACGCTATGGGAACGCCCCTGGCGAGACACCGTACTGAAGTGCGTGTAGAACTAGTCCAATGAGACAGCGCTACATCATGAGCGAGATGACGTACGCAACCAGGAAGCATAAGAGGGCACCGGCAAAACGCTCATTTAGCTTTTGTTCTTCAGCGAGCGCGTGTGTTGTGTGTGAAAGAAATCTATATTTAGAGAACTCTGTTATTTAGATCTCAATATGTCTAAAGCCAAACAGAAATCTCGTGGGGCGAGCGAACGGCGCTTTAGACGGTGTCCTCCCCCTGCCCACGTTATTTGGCAGCGGGGGATACACACGATCTTTGCGTCATTTGTTTGGGAGCGGAGCACGCTAAGTTAGCCCTCGAGGGGGCTGACTGCCATGATTGTGGGCTTCTGCCCATTCGTGTGCTCCGCTCCCTCCTGGCTTTGTTTGATGAGTCCGGCCAGGTTCGCGATCCCGCCAGCAGCGGTCCCGCTGTGGCTGAGGCCCAGCGTAGACTACTGTCGTGGGGGTCGCAGATGGATCTAACGGAGGGTTCTGAGATGAGCGCTGCTCTTTCTCAGTCCTCTACTGCTAGATCCACAGCTCTCTCTCAGGGTTCGGAAGCATGCGGTGCGGTTTCTTCCACCCCGAGAGAGGGCTCGACGCTTCATCTGTCTTCCTCTGAGGAGGTTGACGTGATGAGCGTCGACGCTGAGGAGACTGTGGACTCGCCCCCACAGTCCCTCGCCTACGAGGAGCTCGTGGAGGTTGTGACTCGGGCAGTGGCCAGACTAAAGCTTGACTGGCCAGATGAAAAGCAGAAAGCGCATCCTAAAAGCAAGCTGGATGAGCGCTTTCTGCGTTCCCGGTCCCAGCCTTCACGACGGGGTCTTCCGTTTTTCCCCGATCTCCACACCGAGGTGTCGAGATCGTGGGAGAAACCTTATTCCTCCCGCATTTTCAGCCCCTCCGTTTCCACTTATTCCAACGTGGTGGGGCTGGATGCGAGGGGGTATGGGGCGGTGCCAGCGGTGGAGCAGACGCTTGCGGGCTATCTCTCCCCATCTTCGGTAGCGTCCCTGAAGACCCCGAAGCTTCCCACCAAGGCTCTCAAAGCTACATCCGCCTTGGTGGGTAAAGCGTATACGGCAGCAGGTCAGGCTGGTGCATGCCTCCACACGATGGCGGTGTTGCAGGCCTACCAGGCCGACCTGCTGGGGGACCTGGATAGGGAGGCTGAGGAGGAATCCGACGCAGTCGCCGAGCTGCGCCGGGCCACAGATCTGTCGCTCCGGGCTACTAAAGAAATGGCTAGAGCCATTGGCCGTTCAATGGCGGCTCTGGTGGCCACGGAGCGGCACCTGTGGTTAAACCTGTCCGAAATGGAGGATAAGGACAGGTTTTTCCTCCTCGACGCCCCGCTCTCGCCTTCTGGCCTTTTCGGCGACGCTGTAAATACGGTCGTCGAGAGGTTTCAGGAGGCGAGGAAACAGGCAGCAGCGTTTCAACGCTTCCTACCCTGGCGCCAGGTCCCCGGGACTGCTGAGCGAGAGCAGTCCCAACCGTCTGGCTCCTCGTATAGGCAACAGCAGAGGCAGAGCGTAGCCACTCGCAGCCCCCCCTCCAAGAAAGACCGGGGGGCGAGGGGGCGGCGCTCTCGGCCTGGGTCCTCTAGCCAGAAGACTGATCTGCGGACTGTCCTTTTGACTAAGAGGGCCCAGGCCAAGAAGCCCTGACGCGGTGAGCGTCGGGGCCTTGGGGGTTGCCCCCACTGTGGAGGAGGGGTGTTCGCCTCAGCACACGGTGCCCCTTCCTCCTCAGTGCCCCCAAGGAGTTTTGCTGAGACCCCAGCCACCCCCGTGGCCTCAGGGCTCAGCAAACTCCAGAGAACGAGCCACCCAGCTCTCGCCCGGAAGCGGTTCGACACTAGGGGGCTCGTTCCCTCTAGGAGGAGTCAGCCCCGAGGGGCTGGCTCCTCTAAGCCAGCAAGACACCCTGGCTTCACCAGAGGCCCCCGAGAGGCTGGTTCCCTTAGTAGACTTCATGGCAGCGTGGAAGCTTCTGCCAAAAGTTTCACAATGGGTCCTGCAGACTGTAGAAAAAGGCTACAGAATCCAGTTCGGTTCTCGTCCGCCTCATTTTTTAGGGGTTTTACCCACACTAGTGGGCCCTCAGCAGGCTCTGGTGATGGAACAAGAAGTAGACACTCTTCTGAGGAAGGAGGCCATCGAGGTGGTCCCTCCCCTCGAACGAGAGTCCGGGTTCTACAGCCGCTACTTTATTGTTCCAAAGAAGGACGGAGGGCTGCGTCCCATTATAGATCTGCGTCTTTTGAACCGCGCCATCAAACGGTTTCGGTT
This sequence comes from Cirrhinus molitorella, assembly GCA_033026305.1. Lineage (NCBI taxonomy): Eukaryota > Metazoa > Chordata > Actinopteri > Cypriniformes > Cyprinidae > Cirrhinus > Cirrhinus molitorella. Next base: position 25,009,569 of record CM065117.1, on the reverse strand, counting down.
CAAGATGCTAACTATAGTCCAGATTGTCACACAAATCAGGTCCGAGGACTGGTTTGTTACCATAGATCTGAGGGACGCATACTTCCATATCTCTATCCTTCCACAACACAGGAAGTTCCTGAGGTTTGCTTTCGGGGGCGAAGCTTACCAATACCGGGTTCTTCCGTTCGGCCTCTCGCTCTCACCCCGCACTTTCACGAAAGTTGTGGATGCATTTCTGGCTCCTTTGCGACTCCAGGGCATCCGTATACTCAATTATATAGACGGTCACAACAAGAGGCGGTTCGGCAGCGAGATGCCGTCCTCGCCCATATGAAAGAGCTGGGGTTAAGACTCAACACCAAGAAAAGTGTGCTCACTCCATCTCAGAGAACCACTTATCTCTGTGTTGTGTGGGATTCGACTACGATGCAGGCACATCTGTCTCCTGCTCGTATAGATTCGATTCTCGCATCAGTCAGAAGAGTGAGAGAAGGCCACTCACTCACTGTCAAACAGTTTCAGAGACTGTTGGGTCTGATGGCAGCAGCTTCCAACGTGATACCCTTGGGACTGCTATACACGAGACCCCTGCAGTGGTGGCTCAGAACCAAAGGGTTCTCCCCGAGAGGAAACCCGTTGCGCATGACCAAGGTCACGCGGCGATGCTTACGTGCCTTAGACATCTGGAAGAAACCATGGTTCCTGTCTCAAGGCCCAGTGCTGGGGGCTCCTTCCTTGTCGTCGTGTAACACTAACGACGGATGCCTCCCTCACAGGCTGGGGAGCGGTCATGAGTGGTCGCTCTGCCCAAGGTCTTTGGGAAGGCCACCATCTCTTTTGGCACATCAATTGCCTGGAGATGCTGGCCGTGTTTCGAGCATTGAAATGTTTTCTCCCAGACCTCAGGGGCCATCATGTGCTGGTTCGCACGGACAACACATCGGTGGTCTCCTATATCAACCGGCAGGGGGGTCTGCGGTCACGCCCCCTTTACAGGCTGGCACACCAGATCCTCCTCTGGGCCCAAGGGAAACTCCTCTCACTGAGAGCAGTGTACATCCCTGGGCATCTCAATCAGGGAGCAGACGCCCTGTCGAGGCAGGGGCTGAGGCCCGGGGAATGGAGACTCCACCCCCAGCGCCATTGTGCACCCCCACCCGGAGCGATGGAAGCTGTGGGCATGGCCTCTGAGGGGGCGCAGCTCATAGCTTCTAGTCTTTCAACCAAGGTTGTTGAGACCATTCTCCAATCCAGAGCTCCCTCCACGAGGAAGCTGTACGCCTTGAAGTGGAAACTTTTCACTTCTTGGTGCAGACAGCGACTGCAGGACCCAGTCAACTGCCCAATTGGTACAGTTCTGGAGTTTTTGCAGGATCGCTTTTCCGCTGGGTTAACCCCCTCCACTCTGAAGGTGTACGTGGCGGCCTTGGGCGCTTACCACGCCCTTCTGGATGGTCAGTCCATTGGGAAGAACCCGCTGGTTACACGCTTTCTTCGTGGTACACTGAGGTTGAGGCCTGTACAGCACAACAGGGTACCCACCTGGGACCTGGCGGTGGTGCTCGAGGGCCTCTGCGGGGGTCCTTTCGAGCCATTGGAGGAGGTGCTGCCTAAGTACTTAACGCTTAAGGCGGTCTTTCTCCTCGCCATCTCCTCCCTCAAGAGGGTTGGAGACCTCCAGGCACTTGCCGTCTCATGCCTGGAGTTTGCTCCAGGCATGGTTAGGGCCTTTCTGTACCCTAAACCTGGGTATGTTCCTAAGGTGCCCACCTCCACGCCAGGCCCTGTTGTGCTCCAGGCCTTCTGTCCTCCTCCCTTCCGGGAAGCGGACCAGGAGAGACTGAATCTGTTGTGTCCAGTGCGAGCGCTGGACACCTATGTCCACAGATCTTCTCAGTGGCGTAGCTCAGATCAGCTCTTCGCCTGCTTTGGCGCGCCCAAAAAGGGGTCTGCTGCCTCCAAGCAGACAATAAGCAGGTGGGTGGTCGAGGCCATCTCACTTGCCTATCGGTCCACGGGTCGGCCCTCGGGCTCAGGGCTCATTCGACCCGGAGTATGGCGGCATCCAAGGCTTTTTCCTTGGGGCTCTCACTCCAGGATATTTGTGCTGCGGCGGGCTGGTCCTCTCCACACACATTTGTCCGGTTTTATAATCTGGACCTCCCTTCTACCCCGGGGTTCAGAGTCCTCCAGTCTTAGGTGACACACTTCACCAGGCAGGGGGGGCTCACTCGTATGGCGCAGTTGGTATTCTCGTTCCCATAGCGTTCCGACGCAGCTTCGAGAGAACGTAGGGGAACGTCTCAGGTTACGTATGTAACCATGGTTCCCCAAGGGAACGAGAAGCTGCGTCTCGTCGCCATACTCCTGGCACCCTGCACGCACGCGCTCGCTTCTTTACAAGCTAAATGAGCGTTTTGCCGGTGCCCTCTTATGCTTCCTGGTTGCGTACGTCATCTCGCTCATGACGTAGCGCTGTCTCATTGGACTAGTTCTACACGCACTTCAGTACGGTGTCTCGGCAGGGGCGTTCCCATAGCGTTCCGACGCAGCTTCTCGTTCCCTTGGGGAACCATGGTTACATACGTAACCTGAGACGTTTGGAAAGAAAGTGCAGATTTAACTGAGGCAGTTGAGGTGTTTGAACCTCAGTTGTCCTCAGTGTGAAAAGATGGATCTCAAAATCATAGTCATTGTCGGAAAGGGTTCAAATACACAAAAATGCTGAAAAAACAAAGAATTTGTGGAACCTAAAGGATTTTTCTGAAGAACAGCAATCTGTTTAACTGTTCAGTTCAAACAATGGACTCATGAACAGCTATCACTAAACAAAAAAAACACAGCTGTGGATCATTCAGGCAACAACACAGTATTAAGAAGTGTATGTGAACTTTTGAACGGGGTCATTTTCATAAATTCAACTATTGTTTTCTCTTGTGGAGTATGCAAACGTCTTTTATATGAAATATCAGTAACACTTTATGTTAAGGTGTCCATAATACAGAGTAATTACCTAGTTAATTACTTAGTAGTAGCCGTTGTACTTACATGAAACAAAATGTACTTACCATTTAACCAAGTTATGGAACAGCCTGTACTTACATTTTGTAATTATGTACATGTAATAGGCAACTACTGTTACACATATGTAACAGGCCGAGTCTTTACACTTTACACTTTAAAAAATAAAGTGTTACTGAAATATTTTATTCAGGTCAGTACTAAATAAAAAACAACATTTTGTATGATTTTGGTAAAATAATTAACATTTTGCAGATTCTGCAAGGTGTAGAACCCATAAAACGTTTTCTAATATTGATTAAAGAGCTGCTTATTAAAAAAAATAAGACCAAAACTGTCCTTTAAATGTGATGTTGTGTGTTGAAACTAAACCAAATGTTAAGAAATAAGCTTTGTGTTCTTTAAAATAATCCATTAAATGCCTTTCAGGTTTAATTTTACCTCCTGATGACCTTCCTGAGGAAGAAGTTACTTCAGGTTTATTCTGTGATGGTCTAATACATAGCAATACGGGGAAAACACATACCTTAATGCTTTTTGGGTCAAACGTAGGCTCCTTGGGTTTCTCTGGTTCAGGAGCAGGAGGAGGAGGAGGAGGAGGTGCTGGTTTTGCTGCCACCTTCTTTGCTTCAGCTTTTTTAGGAGCCATTCTTCCACCAAGAAGACAAGCAGAAGTGTGTGAGATGGGGAATCAGAATGACCTTTGAGAGGTTTTATTCCCCCCTCAACGCTCCCCAACTGCATCGGCAGGCTTGGTCCATCCCATAATCACCCTCCAAACAAGGACAGAAAGCTTATGAGTTCACAAGCCAAAAACCCCTGAGATAGCCGCATGACGCTTTTAGCATGCTAACATTGATGAGGACCAGTAATGACTGCTACGCTTATAGTCAATAATCAGTTTATAGTTTGTAATTATTCTTTTAAAATTTTGAACCAACTAGTTATTGTTTTTTTGCAAAGTAAGTGGCTCCCTTTTTTAGGAAGCTCTTGGGATTTTCATTAAGCTGTTGGTTTACCATTGAGGAGATGATGAAGCTCCAAATTTTTGACAGATGGGAAAAGCAGGATGGGAACCCATGTGGACTGAGAGAGCGATCTGTCCCAGGATAGCAGGACACAGAAAGAAAAGATCCAGCATTTCTGAGGGAACTCTTTCCAATGGATAAACAGGTTTCTCAAACATTCCCCTTTCTACCAGTGGTCCGACAAAAAGATACTCCCCTAAACTCAGAATTGAAAATATTGCACACTTCGCTTTTAGTTTATATCCAACTAGAATGATCAAGTAATAATTCTGTATCCATTATGCCCCAGGTTAGTTGTTTGTTGTGAGTTTTATCAGACAGACCTCATTCTGTCTTTGTGAGTTTCAAGAGATCAGAATTATTAGGGATAAACACCTTATGCCTTGTTTTGCTATGAACACCTTATGGCACCTTATGGCTGTTCCTGCTTTTTTTAACCCATGAGGTTTGTCTGTTCCTGCTTTTTTTTAACCCATGAGGTCTGTCATTCAGACGCCTGGAGCACCAGTACCAAGTTAAAAGAAAGGAGAAGCGTCCACCTGTTCATTCAGAAGAAATAAAACAATACAATTATGTCTGCATATATAAATGGCCATTAAAATGTATAGGTTCGGTAAGATTTTTTAAAATGTTTTTTGTAAGGTGTGTTTAATGCTCTCCAATAAGTTTGTTTGATGAAAAATTCAGTTAATACAGTAATATTGTAAAATATTATTATTATAACTCAAAATAACTATATGTTCTTATATAATATATAATAAAATATATTCTAACATATTTTAAAATGTAGATTATTTCTGTGATGCAAAGCTGAATTTTCAGCCATTATTATTTTAGCTTTCAGTGTCACATGATCCTTCAAGTTTTTTCAGGATTCTTTGATGAAAAGTTCAAAGCAAATGTTTATTTGAAATATTTGAATATTTTTTTTAACAATGTAAAAGTCTTTACGGTCAGTTTTGATCAATGTAATGCATCCTTGCTAGTAGAAGTATTATTAAAAAAAAAACAAAAAAAAAAACAGTCATTGTTTACTGATTCCCATGTCGTATCCCATATTCATATTATCATATTCCAAACCTGTATGACTTGCTTCTGGTGACACAAAAGTCATATGGGTTTGGAACAGAATGGTGGTGATTAAATGATGACAAAATGTAGAACTGTAATGCTTTATTAAAGCTTTAAAAATAACCATAAATATATATTTTTGACAATTGTATTAGTTTGCACCTGCATGCATATAATGCCACAGAAAATCCAGTAACCCCTTTCTGACCTCACCTTTCAGATTTTCAGTCTATAATATATTTCCATTCGATTCTGCATCTGTCACTTCAGAGCTGGTGCGAATCCCAGAAGCCTTTAGTGAATCACATAAGACACCAGGGGTGATCCAGTATCTGTGGATCTTACTCCATGGCTGTGACATGGGATCTCCTCTTTCTAGGTCTCCCTCTGTGGGATGTCCATCTCCAGACACAAAGAGGCAGGGCTGTTGGGAGTGTCAGGTTTTATGTTGTCAAGCCTACATGAACTCTCACTGACAGCGTGGGAGGAGAGATGTGTTTCCAGGATGTAAGTATGTGCATAGTTTTCAGGGTCCGTTACTTACAGTATATAACTCAGGCTGCCTGATTTTGCATTGATTTATTTATCATGCCGTGATGAGTAACTCAAAAAACTATTGTCTGATATTTTGTGAGGAGTGATTTAACTTGCAGTGGCAACAGTTGTATTATATATTCACCCAAAATAAAAGTTTGCTGAAACTCACAGGTCATCCAAGCTGTAGATGAGTTCTTTCATAACAGATTTGAAGAAAATTTGCATTACATCACATGCTCACCAATGGATTCTCTGCAGTGAATGGGTGCCGTCAAAATGAGAGTCCAAACAGCTGATAAAAACATCACAATAATCCACAAGAGGACAACTGGAGGAAGTGTTAAGATGCACTACAGTCTGGTATTTTTAGGCAAGAAGCAATGGTTATTAAAATGCCTTAACGATGGATTTGTATCTTACAAACACATAGCTTTTCACCTTACAAGCGATTAATTGATGGACTGGAGTTATGTGGATTAATGTGATGCTCTTATTAGCTGTTTTTCCAAATCTGTTCTGATTAACAAACAAACTTATCTACATCTTAGATGGCCTGAAGGTGAGTACATTTTCAGCAAACTTTCACTTTTAGGTGAACTATTACATTAAACAAGGCTACTCCAATAATGAACAGAATAGAACAGCAATCTACTGTAAAAAACTAAATAAACTGCTGTTTTTATTTGTAGTCTTTCAGTTTGTGCTCCACACGAGGGCAGCATTAACTAATTGTAGAAGCTGCTGATACTAAACATGGAGAAATGTGACCCTGGACCGCAAAACTAGTCACAAGGGTCAATTTGAGTATTATACATCATCCGAAACTGAATAAATGAGCTTACCATTGATGTATGGTTTGTTCGGATAGGACAATATTTGCTGAGTGTGTGGAAAAATTTAACTTAAATTATTTTTAAGTTCTTAGCAATGCATATTATTAATCAAAAGTGAAGGTTTGTTATATTTACGGCAGGAAATTCACAAAATATCTTCATCAACATGATCTTTACTTAATATTGTAATGATTTTTTGCATAAAAGTAATTTTTTCTAAAAAAAATTTGACCCATACAATGTATTTTTGGCTATTGTTGCAAATATATCCGTGCTACTTAAGACTGGTTTTCTGCTCCAGGGTAACAAATGTTATTTGAGAACTGAATGCTGCAATTTACATACATTTATCAAAAATATTAAACATAGAATGATTAATGTATTAACAAGACGAATACAAATATAGGCTATAGGCCTCATATAAAATAACAAATAACTTACACAAAGTTTAAATATAAAACACTGGAGATCAGCAAACGGTGGAAGCTTCCAAAATAATCTTGGATAAACAGCAAAAGTCTCAAATATTTTTAAAGTAGGCGCTTTTGTACTTTGTTTTGAAACTAAATATTTCGCCAACTAGTACTTGTTTTTCTCACTTCACTGGTCAGCTCAACTCACTCTCCTCATGTGATAAATGAAATCCGACCCCTGCCGCTGATCTGAGATGCATACTTTATGATCTTATTTTACAATAAATAAAAAATGTGTAAAAAGAAAAGTTATCTGGCGTTTCTTTCTTTTTGCTGTATCGAAAACGTACCGAACCGTGACACCATTGTGTCGTATCGAACCAAACCGTGAATTTTGTTAACTGTTATACCCCTAAAAAATATATATATATATATATATATATATATAAGAAGAGTTCAGATGCAAAACCCCCTAAAAGCCATCTTGGTCAAAAATGAGATAATGAGTGAATGCTATCGACACATATTATACATTCATCAAATACTTTTACTTCAAACAAAATCCCAGCCTCAGTCCAATCAGAATTACCGTTACTTAGGTAGAAACCTATACATCGGAGCCTGATAAAAATGCATTTTTTTTTAAGAAAGACATCAGATGGATTTAGAGGCTTTTGCATCTGAACTCTTCATAATTAAGCTACATTTTGCCATTTATGATTTGTTTGAAGTAGAACATATATTTAATTTCATTGTTCTGCATTGTTAGGAGTCCCTCAATCATGGGTATTTTCATTGCCAATCGTCAGTTCCTGGGAGAAATTGGAGTTTTGGACGAAGGAATGACAATTTATGGGGGTGAAAATGTTGAACTTGCAATACGTGTAAGTCATAACTGCACATTGTGGTGCCAGAAGTATGTATATACTGTATTGATCCAAATATAAGACAAGGTTTTTTTTCTTGGAAATACATCGGAAAAAACATATTTGTCTTATATTCAGGGTCTAGACATTGACATGTAAATAATACAACCACAACGCCAAACCAGTATCTCACAGAAGTGAGAACACCCCTCCCATTTTGTAAATCTTTTCATGTGACAACACTGAAGAAATCATACATTGCTACAATGAAAAGTATCCATTAATTTCTAAACTGCTGGCCACAAAAGTGAGTACACCCCTAAGTGAAAATGTCCAAATTGGGCCCAAAGTGTCAATATTTTGTGTGGCCACCATTATTTTCCAGCACTGCCTAAACCCTTTTGGGCATGGAGTTCACCAGAGCGTGCCACTGGAGTCCTCTTCCACTTCTCCATGACGATATCACGAAGCTGGTGGATGTTCGAGACCTTGCGCTCCTCCACCTTCCGTTTTACGATGCCTCACATATGCTTAATAGGGTTTAGGTCTGGAGATATGCTTGGCCAGTCTTTAGCAAGGACGTGTTTGTCTTTGAGGTGTGTTTGGGGTTGTTATCCTGTTGGAATACTGCCTTGCAGACCAGTCTCCAAAGGGCAGGGGATCATGCTCTGCTTCAGTATGTCACAGTACATGTTGGCATTCATGGTTCCCTCAATGAACTGTAGCTCCCCAGTGCTGGCAGCACTCATGCAGCCCCAGACCATGACACTCCCACCACCATGCTTGACTATAGGCAAGACACACTTGTCTTTGTACTCCTCACCTGGTTGCCGCCACACACGCTTGACCCCATCTGAACCGAATAAGTTTATCTTGATCTCATCAGACCAAAGGTCTGTTTGTCTTCAGCAAATTGTTTGTGGCCTTTCTTGTGCGTCATCTTTAGAAGAGGCTTCCTTCTGAGACGACAGCCATGCAGACCAATTTGATGCAGTGTGGCGTATGGTCTGAGCACTGACAGACTGACCCCCCACCCCTTCAACCTCTGCAGCAATGCTGGCAGCACTCATACGTCTATTTCCCAAACACAATCTCTGGATATGACACTGAGCACATGCGCTCAACTTCTTTGGTCGACCATGGTGAGGCCTGTTCTGAGTGGAACTTGTCCTGTTAAACCGCTGTATGGTCTTGGCCACCGTGCTGCAGCTCAGTTTCAGGGTCTTAGCAATCTTCTTAATGACTGTGTGTTATATTATGGTATATCAAAAAGTGTATATTTGTTTAATGTGATTGTTAGTGCATTTTACCAATATTTACCATACATTCAAAAAAAAAAAAAAAAAGGAAAAATATGCAATATGAAAATTATTTAAAACAACAACAACAACAACAATAAAATCTTAATAAAACAAGGTTTACATCTTGAAAGGTACATCTTGAAAAAGGGGGGTCGTCTTGTAAAGCTTATATTCGGTCAATATGGTAGTATCTAAAGTGTTTGAATTTGATCAGTATTTGACATATGTATTTTGAACAGGTCTGGCTCTGCGGTGGTAGTATTGAAGTGGTGCCATGTTCAAGGATCGCACACATTAAAAGAGCACATAAGCCATATTCACCAGATCTAACCAGCCCCATGCTTCGAAACGCTCTGAGGGTGGCTGAAATCTGGCTGGATGAATATAAATCAAATGTGAATATTGCTTGGAATCTCCCTCTAAAGGTTAGAGGAAGAGGAAGCTGAAACTGAATATTACTAGTCTTGTTTATAGGGATTCATTTAATTGATTCTCATATCAGCCTGGACCTGATTGATAAAATTAGTTTTTTTCTTAAGGATCATGGGATTGATATAGGTGATGTGACTGAAAGAAAACAGTTACAAAAGAATCTCAAATGTAAGCCCTTCAAAGGGTATCTGGAAAATGTATATCCTCTCCTAGACAGCTGGAAAGACATAACTAGTTATGGTGCGGTAAGCAACAAAATATAGTCATAGTTACTCAAAGTTTTCTGATACAATTGCTCTCCAAAGTAGCGATAAATAAAGCTTATAGTTGTGAATAGTAAACTGCCGCTGTTCTTTTCTAATGACAGCTGAAGAATGACATTCAGAGAAGATACTGCATTGATCAAGGACCTGTTCCTGGAAGTGTACCTATTCTGTATGAATGTCATTACTATGGACCTCAGGTACTGTATGTAAGTGTAATCTTTTGCTCCCTATAGCTATGTCCAAAAATCACTTTTCATTTGACTGTCTCTTACAGCATTGTTATTACAACCGTAATGGAGAGATCTACATTGGAGGCATCAAATCTCACACGTATAACTCTAACTGTTGTCTAATGGATCCTGGTAGTGGAAATACACCGGCGTTACATGACTGTAAAAATGCAGAGGAGAAAGGATTGAGTATATACTGGGACTTTTCCATATTTCCATATTTCCCAAAACATTGCTAAATGTGTGTGTATTCTGTATTTTCATATACAATTGTATTTTTAGTATTTTTATAATAAGGTGAAAATTTATTTTCTTTTTTTTTTTTTTAGGGAAATGCAATAAGAAACAGAAAAACAAATAGATGTCTTGAGATTGGCCAAGGAGAGGATTCTTACTGTCATCTTATTTTGCAAACTTGCACAGGACAAAAATGGACAATACAACATGCCATCAAAGACTTTTAAAAGGAAATTTCACAGAAGTGAAAACATTGTAAAGGAAATCAATGTAGAAAAAACTTTGTGTAATGTATAAATAAGACTTTACCTGTATTTTCACAACACTATGTTCTAAATTGATTATCATTGGATAAATAATTTATCATTGGATAAATAATTTCATATTTCCAAAGTAATATTAATAAAATTAATGAAATACGTTATTAAAGGTATAGTTCACCCATCCAAAAATGACAATCATTTACTCACCCTCATGGTACAAAAGAGCATATGTAATTCATTTTATAAACTAAATATTTACTTTTTTGTAATGTCTGTTTGACGTTTTACACAACAATGACTTTAAATTATCTTTTGGGAGTAATTTTTCAGTCAAATTTGATGTGCGATTAATTAATCGCCACATCATGTAATTAATTAGAGTAAAAATTTTAATCGCTTAACAGCCCTAATATATATATATATATATATATGTGACGGTGTTGGTGATGGTGGAAAAGACGAACACAGCGAGTCGGGTGGGTGGTCACTCAAGGCTTCTTTTTATTGTCCTGCACAGACAACACTGGGACAACAGGACCATAGGTTGGTTAAATTTGCAGCTGAATGATGATGCATTGACAGTCAGCAGCGAGACTTCACGAGACTGCTGCTCAAATTACATTTTCTCGGAGTGATCGTACAGTGAACATAAATTTAAATAAAACATACATACTAAAATAAATCTGTATCTTGTCAATTCACATTAAATGCAGTAAAACTGTACACTCAAGTGACCAATATTTTACATATTTTTGTATAAAAGAAAGACTGAACAGGAAAACGTGACTGGAATGACGCAACACATAATCCAGCACGTGTAAGTGTGCAGCAGCACGTGTATTAATGCTAGCGGCTAACAATTTACATATGAAATACGACAAAAACAAATGAAAAGCATACCTGGGACAACAGGACCATAGGTTGGTTAAATTTGCAGCTGAATGATGATGCATTGACAGTCTTAAAATGAAATAAACAGAAGTTCAGCGTTTACAAGCAAGCTAATACATACACTCTTCGTTATATCGTCACAAATGGCACATTAACAGCACTAGGAGCTTACAGACAAAAGAATAGCATTTCGTGTAGCATAAAAGTGCAGATTTGTGCTCGAAAACAAATCTAAACTCAGTTAATAAGACAGAGCGATCATCAAAGCAGCTTACCAGCAGCGAGACTTCACGAGACTGCTGCCGATTACATACAGCACCGCCCCCTATCGTAATGAACGCGAGTGCGTCAACCAATGGCAAGTTTCCCAATTTATGCATGAATTTAACTAACATTAGTTTAACTCCGTTACATATATATATATATATATATATATATATATATATATATATATAATTTTTTTTATTTTTTTATTTTAACGCGTTAAAAATATTTAAGGCAATTAACGCATGGGCGGGGCTAGGCACTCACAAATTCTACAGAATTGCGTTTATTTAGATGTGCAGAGCGTCTTTACCAGCACATCAAACAGGAGACTTTTCAGAGGCACTCCAACTTAGCCTAAATGACATTTATTGTAATGTGTTTATATGAAGATTGTTTCAAGTTCACTTAACTTAGAAGGTTTTTTTTTTCTAATAAATCTAATAAAGTCTAATAAATGTTAAAGTGATAGCTCTCAATGATAATGTAATGCTGTATGGTTGTATTCAATGGTTAAATATTAAGGGGGAAAACAGAGACATCAGTTGGAATCAGTGATACTTGCCTTCAGTCATAAAACATTAAACAAGGCATTAAACAAATATTATAAATATATACGTTCTTTATGTTGTATCTACATTAATTTGAATCATGACTGTGAAATTATTGCAATATAAAAGTATAATTAAAAACATTAATGTCAGGATTAATCGCGATTAATTTCAGGGAAAATGTGCGATTCATTTTTTTAATTTAATTTTATTTATTTTTTTGTTTTGTTTTGTTTTGTTTTTATATATATATATATATATATATATATATATATATGAACAGGATCGATCTTTTTAGTCTTTGAATGTTCTGATGCTCAAATTAGTGTATTACTATAAATGACCAGTAGGTTGAGCCATTGTGCTGCCAGAAGGAGATGAAGTGACAGGTGTTGAGACAGGTGGATTGACAGCTTCTGTCTGGAAAAGGAGTTCAAGCTCAAGTCTGCTCTTAAGTCATATTTCAATATACACATTTAAAGAACTTTTCCAATTTCATTAAATGCATTATCAGTCAAACCATTCAAAGCATTAATTCTGAAGTCCAGTAGTCTAGTCACCCTTATTTATACAGTATTTTTAACAATAGCTTAAATTGGAAACAAGTCTTAAATAGGAAAAGAGTGTCAATAATGCAAAGAATTGAACTTGATGATGTCATCATTCAATGTCAAGCTCAATTAAGTTCAAATAGTATCTGTGCAATCAAGTCGATGATATCACTGGAAATGAAGTGTCCTCCACTAAGCAAGCCAGAGGCGACATACTAAATTTGCTATTGCAGCATTCAGAGTAAAATAAAGCTGACCTGTGTTTGACTTGCCAGATGGCAATACATCATGTCACAGACTACTCAGTGTCTCTAATACATTACTGAGTTTTCATTGTGAATTACAATTGTGAATGCACTATTGCAGTGTATGATGTATAGCTTATTCTCCACTTCTATTTACTGAAAGACAAATCCTATAAAGTCTGTATATACGCTCAATAATAACCCACATATTTTATTAACATATTAGGTTCTCTTCGTATCAGTTAATGGTCAGCATTCATGAAATTAAAATGAAAATTAAGCAAAATATTTTGTGTGAGGATTTTGATTCATCTCAGTTTGATCAAAATTATTAGTTCACGGATTCCTTTTGTAAATCTTTCACTTTACAGTACATTGTTACAGTAAATAGCGACAAGTGAGTGACTTTTTTGTGGTGTGCCGATTTGTACATTTTATGAATGCACTATTGTAGTGAATGATGTATAGCTTATTCTCCACAAAGCCTGTTTGTATCTGCAAAATCCTACACCAGATTTATCCTTTTCCAAAAATTCAAATGAAGAGCGAGAACAGTGGATCTGGTCATATGCATGAATACAGTCTATTCAGTCTATTTCCTGTTTTCATCCTCAGAAATGCAGAAAACATGACTTAATACAGTTTGCATAGAACATTATGAACATTAAAATGTGCTCTCTAAGACCCACCTGGCACAAGTGAACAGAACACTTCTGTTCACTGAAAAACAAATCCTATAAAGTCTGTATATATATGCCCAATAATAACCAACATTTTAGGTTCTCTTTAGGTTCGCTTATCTTTGCCATAAGAGTTGGCGTGCCACTTTGTACATTTTATGGGTCTGCTTCCAGTCTCATCTGCGTCCAGCTATTTTTTAGATGTACAAGACAGCTTGTACGGCTGTATGATATGAGAAATGTGTGTGTCTTATCATATTATTTTAATGTATTATATTAATTATGAACACACTGATTTGTAGTGCAGACAGTTTTACCTTTTACAGCACGCTAATTCTTCTTGTTATTTCCCTGTAGCTAATGAACCGGAAGTCTCCCATATGCTTACTTCCGCATTGATGAATAAGGTGGATAGGCTATGAGTAATTCACTGAATCATTCTCTCAACCAATTAAACACCAAGAATTGGTGAAAAAATTTCACGATGAAAAAATTTCACGATGACCAAATGAACGGACGAATGTGCTTGTTTATTAAGCCGCAGGTGTCTTCAGTTTTACTAAGAAATTCCAGAAAGAGTGCCTCAATTCATTCAATTCGTTTATGAACAAGATTGCTGATTCAGTTCCCAGATAGCATACACATGTCTCGAAGATGTCTGTTAAAATTGTCTGTTTTTGATCTGGAAAGCAGAACAACGATTCCTTTATAAACAAAACACCACTACTAGACATGATAGTGGAGTACTGAATATTGTGGCACTTAATGGAGGTCATAAATAAACGCGTTCTCTTGGTTGAGGACAAATTTAAATACCGGCCGACTCTTCATGCATTTCTCTCCTCCACCATCACATCCTCTCCAAAATGTATATATATTATCTGCTTAGTGTAAGGAATGTGGGTTTATATACTAGCCCGTATGTGTGTATGTGTATATAAGGAGAACAACTATCTGTACAAATATACATGTATTCTATAAATAGGTAATGTCAGGTGATGTTGCAATCATTTGACATGGTACACATGGCCTGTGGAGTAATAAACAAATTCAAAAATTAAGTATAGCTCTTTTAATACATACATGAGACAGGTGTTTTGTTTGTTCTAAAATTCCCTAAAAGATGACGTTGAACATCCACCTACAGTATACGCTGTGACGCAACCGCAAGAACTGCCTTTCAAATTACAAACGTCTTCACTCCTGCCAGCATGTTAAGGTATAGTGAACGTAAATGCGTTATCCATGAACATTACCACCACATTTGAAATGTACCACTAAGTTTTCATAATCCGAATTTTCTCCCCCAGGAGTGTGAGAGTTGTGGGAAGTTGGCAGAGTGTCACAAATTTAAGGCGAAGTGATGATCCTACCTGAGGCGTTTCTCAGGTTTCATGCAAGACACCCGTGCGTAAGCGACAGCTGCCCGGAGCCTGGACTTTCTCCCAGACCAGCAAAAGTTTTGGCGTGGATTTGAGCGAACACTAACTTTCAGACCTAGGATACAAGCACATATGTTAATATTTTTAAACCTTCATTGCTTGAAGTAAACAACTCAAGTTGTGTGATTTACTTTAAGTATGTAAATTATTTTATGGAAAATAATTTCCAGAGAAAAACAGATTTTTATTGACAGAGGCACGGATTGCATTGGAGAGGTCACAGTACCCACTAACAGTCTCTCTGATCACTGCATGCAAGTTTCAGCTGTACCTATAACCATGCTTCCCCTTTCAGTCGTTTCACTACGACGTTACTATGGGAGCACTGCGACCAATCCTCTCTGAGCTACAGAGAAAAGGCCAATGAATATTGGCGAGTGGTTAGCGCCAGCCGCCACTCCCCCGTACATACGGGTATTTAAGATGGCGGCGCGCATACACTCATTCAGACTTCTGCTTCAGAGCCTCGCTGCTGAGCTGGGAGAAAGCCAACGCTGCTTTTGCTGTTTGGACGAATTGCTGTCGTGGATTGCTGTGCCGCTGTGGGGACCATCGACTTCCTGTGTTCTGCCGCTGGCCGCCGCTCCTGTGTGCTGCAAGAAGCTGTGCATTTCAGCGAGTCCGGGTGCTACGAGCCCCGGCTCTCCCTGAGCACTCCAGGAGTGCAAATTCACAAAAAGAGCAATTTTCTAGCAGTTGAAAAAGATGTCCTCCGCGGACTCTTTTCGACCGTGCGCTTCCGGATGTGGTAGTTTCCTGACATCCATCGACGGTCACGATCGCTGCCTCTCGTGTTTGGGCTTAGATCACGCTGAGGCAGCCTTCGTGGATGGTTCATGCCCTCATTGTGAGAGTATGACCATGGCCACGCTGCGGGTCCGCCGTTCTTTCCTAAGGCAGCTGCCCGCGTCCTCTACCTCTTCCAGCGTGAGGGGCCGTAAAGGTCCTTCCGTTGGATTAGTTAGAGCCGCGGGTGACCTGCGGGTGACAATCCAGAATGCTCCGCCGGGCAAAACCCCACGGACTTCTGGACCACCCCGTGGTCCCATAGAGATGCCTCAGGCAGATGCATGCTCATCCAAACGCGGGTCATGCATCTCCTTTGGCGCTCCTGACGATGATCAGATGTCTATCACGGCATATGAGGGAGGGTCAGCCCCTGAAGCGGAAGACTCGGCAGAGCGGCGCCCCACAGCGGGTGCTGCCCTGTCAGAGTCTGACGCCGAAGTGACGGCCCTGCTCCTCCGGGCAGCCAAGAACATCGGGTTGGAGGTGCCGAGAGCGCCTCCACCCGAGCGTTCGAGGCTAGATGATTGGTACGTGGGTGCGGGCTCCGCGGCACCCCAACCCGTGCCTTTCATTCCGGAGGTGCATGAGGAGTTAACCAGGACCTGGCGGGCACCTAACACCACCCGCTTGCGTTCGGGCTCCTCATACCTCACCACCCTTGATGGCGGGGTAGCCAGGGGGTATGTGGGGGTTCCCCAGTTTGAGCGTGCGGTTGCGGCGCATCTCTGCCCGCAAAGCGCCGCCGCCTGGCGTGGACCCCCGCGTCTCCCGTCCAAGCCTTGTAGGTTCTCGTCGGCTCTTGCTGCGAGGACCTATAATGCTGCGGGCCAGGCTGCCTCTGCGCTGCACACCATGGCTATCCTGCAGGTCCACCAAGCCAAGGCGTTGAAGCAGCTCCATGAGGGTGGGCTTGACCAAGCGGTGATGCAGGAACTGCGTACGGCGACTGACTTCGCCGAAGGTCACGGCGCGGTCCATTGGTCAAGCGATGTCCACGTTAGTGGTCCAGGAGCGCCACCTCTGGCTCAACATGGCGCAGATGGCCGACGCCGACAAAGCACGCTTTCTCGACGCGTCCATCTCCCATGTTGGCCTGTTCGGCAACACCGTTGAGGACTTTGCCCAACAGTTCTCGGCGGTCCAGAAGCAGACGGAGGCGATTAAACACATCTTGCCTCGCCGTGAGTCCTCTCAGGCTCCGCCGAGTGCCTCAACATCAGCTCCGCCCGCTGCCCAGGAGGCAGCCCCTTCAAGACCGAATCCATGGCGTAGAGCTCTCCGCAGGGGCGCAGCGCCCCCCGCTACTCAGGGACCCAAAAAGCCCCGCAAGTCAAATCGGCGTCCCTGACATGGGTCACCCGGAGATGCTGGAGGTTGCTCTTTGGGGGACGACAACACCAGTCCCCCCACCCCTGGAGGAGGGCCGGGGGCCTTTGTGCGTAAATATTATGCCACCCACTCACAAAGAGAGCAATTTCTTCCATCTCTGGGTCTAGTACCCCAAACTCTGCTTCTGAGCGACGCTATGCCTCCTCGGACTCGGACTTTGGGGAAGACTTCGCCAGCGCGGGATCCTGGGATGGAGGTAGGGGCTGCCATGTGCAGCCAAACTCAAATTCAGAACGTTTATCCTTCTGTTCTAACCTCCCTTTCCCTTCCCCCCCCAGGCTGCCCCACCGGGGTCACGACGGTCAATCCCACTTGCACGTTGTCTGGAGGCTTGGTGTCAGCTTCCCAGCCCGTCTCGTTGGTTGATCCGGATGATACGTCTCGGCTATGCGATTCAGTTCGCCCGGCGCCCGCCCAAGTTCAGGGGCATCCGTTTCACCTCCGTTCACTCGGAGGCGGAGGCCGCTGTCTTGCGTGCGGAGGTCGCTGTCCTCCTGGCGAAGGACGCGATCGAGCCAGTCCCTCCAGCCGAGATGAAGTCAGGGTTTTACAGCCCTTACTTCATCGTGCCCAAGAAGAGCGGTGGGTTGAGACCAATCCTGGATCTCCGCGTCTTCAACCGGTACCTTCTCAAGCTACCGTTCAAGATGCTGACGGCGCGACGCATCATATCATGCGTCTGCCACCAGGATTGGTTCGCAGCCATCGACCTGAAGGACGCGTACTTTCATGTCTCGATTCTGCCTCGACACAGGCCGTTTCTACGGTTTGCGTTCAAGGGTCGGGCATATCAGTACAAGGTCCTCCCCTTTGGCCTGTCCCTGTCTCCCCGCGTCTTTACCAAAGTCGCGGAGGGTGCCCTGAGTCCCTTGTGGCAGAAGGGCATCCGTATACTCAACTATCTCGACGACTGGCTGATAATAGCTCACTCGAGGGATCAGTTGTGCGAGCACAGGGACCTGGTGCTTCGGCACCTCAGCCAATTGGGGCTTCGGGTCAACCGAGAGAAGAGCAAGCTCTCCCCAGTGCAGAGTATCTCTTTTCTCGGGATGGAGTTAGACTCGGTCAACATGATAGCACGTCTCTCTCAGGAGCGTGCTCAGTCAATGCTCAACTGTCTGAAGTTGTTCAGGCACAAGACAGCGGTTCCTCTCAAAATTTTTCAGAGGCTCCTGGGGCATATGGCAGCAGCGGCCGCGGTAGTTCCGCTTGGCCTTCTCCATATGAGACCGCTTCAGCATTGGCTCGTCGACCGAGTCCCGAGATGGGCATGGCGTAGCGGCACGCTTCGGATTGGCGTTTCCCCGGAGTGTCGCCGCCTCTTCAGCCCGTGGTCGGACCCAGCCTTCCTTCGGGAAGGTGTGCTCTTAGGCCAGGTGTCCAGGCATGTTGTGGTCAACACGGATGCCTCCACGACAGGCTGGGGCGCTGTGTGCAACGGGCAGGCTGCCTCAGGGACCTGGACAGGCCCCCGGCTGCTTTGGCACATCAATTGCCTTGAGTTGCTAGCAGTGTTTCTCGCCCTTCGCCGGTTTCTTCCGGTGCTCCGCGACAAACACGTGCTAGTCCGCACGGACAACACTGCGACCGTAGCGTACATCAACCGTCAGGGGCACAATCTGGCACCCGCGTCCCGACTTCTGGAACCTGCATGTATGGGTTTCTGGACGCGACGCGGTAGACCTCGCCGGCCTTCCCCAGGCCGTGATAGATACTATCACTCAGGCTAGAGCTCCCTCTACTAGGCAAGCCTACGCCCTGAGGTGGGGTCTGTTTGCTGACTGGTGTTCCACCCGTGGTGAGGACCCTCAGAGATGTTCGGTCGGAGTGGTGCTCTCCTTTCTGCAGGAGAAGTTGGAGTGCAGGCTGTCCCCTTCAACTTTGAAAGTGTATGTTGCAGCCATTTCTGCACATCACGATGCAGTAGCGGGTTCGTCCCTAGGGAGCCATCCTCTGGTCGTTAGGTTCCTAAGAGGTGCGAGAAGGGTTAATCCCCCTAGGCCGCACCTCTTTCCCTCTTGGGATCTTTCCGTGGTCCTACGTGGACTACGGGGTGCTCCCTTCGAGCCGCTCGTGTTGGTCGAATTGAAATTTCTGTCTCTTAAGACAGCGCTCCTGACCGCGCTCGCTTCTATCAAGAAGGTTGGGGACCTGCAGGCATTCTCTGTCAGCGATACGTGCCTTGAGTTCAGGCCGGCTGAGTCTCATGTAGTACTGAGACCCCGGCCTGGCTATGTGCCCAAGGTTCCCACCACTCCCTTTCGGGATCAGGTGGTGAACTTGCAAGCTCTGCCCCAGGAGGAGGCAGACCCGGCCTTAGCGTTGCTGTGTCCTGTCCACGCCTTGCGTGTGTACGTGGACCGCACCCGGAGCTTCAGACGCTCCGAGCAGCTCTTTGTTTGCTTCGGTGGACGGCAGAAGGGGAATGCCCATTGGGTGGTAGATGCCATCACCTTGGCGTATGAGGCCCAAGGTGAGCCGTGCCCCCTAGGAGTTCGAGCCCACTCCACTAGGAGTGTGGCCTCCTCCTATGCGCTGGCGCACGGCACCTCTCTAGCAGACATCTGTAAAGCTGCAGGCTGGGCGACACCTAATACCTTTGCGCGGTTCTACAACCCCCCGTTGAGCCTGTGTCCTCCCGTGTGCTAACTTAGCGAAATCAGGTTTCTGGCGGGACGGACCGGCCTGGTGTCGGCTTGCTGCACCATTCCCCCGGGATCCGTGTGCTTTATTCCAGTAGTTCCAAGTGGTACTCTGGTCCTCCTTGCCCCGCAGTCGGGACTAGGACGGAGTAGTTCGCGGCTGTGCTCCGGTGGGAGCTCCTTCGCCCACTGGTTGTGGCAACATGTCTCAGTACTTGTTTATACTCACGATTACGGTCGTTTTTCCCTTACATATCTATAGCTAGAATAGATAGTGTTTTTGTCTTTCTCCACATGACCATACAGTTTGTCATTGTCTCCGCCCCCCAACGACTGCTCCTAGCAACTCCGCGGGTCCCTCCCTTACGGGCTCCCGGGGCGTCGGGCAGGTTACGTCTCGGTGTCCATTTCCACTGGCACGCTTGCCTGTCAGCAAATCGGACCCCACGTAACGCAGCTTGGGTCTGCGGCGTTTTCCATGGGTGTTCCCATAGTAACGTCGTAGTGAAACGACTGAAAGGGGAACGTCTAGGTTACGAAGGTAACCCACGTTCCCTGAAGGAGGGAACAGAGACGTTACTCCCCTTGCCGCAGTCCCAGGCTACCCCCTGGGGGGCTGAGCCAAGCTCGGCTCTTCAGCAGAAACCTGAATGAGTGTATGCGCGCCGCTATCTTAAATACCCGTATGTACGGGGGAGTGGCGGCTGGCGCTAACCACTCGCCAATATTCATTGGCCTTTTCTCTGTAGCTCAGAGAGGATTGGTCGCAGTGCTCCCATAGTAACGTCAGGGAACGTGGGTTACCTTCGTAACCTAGACGTTTGCATGTACCTACTGTACAGTGAAAAACAGGTGGTTGTATTCTTAAAGATGCTATTTTTTTTCTCTCAATGTACCATAGAGTAACTTTCTGGGCCCCTATATCACAGGGCCCCAAGCGCCATTCCTTGTTGTCTCCGCAGATGACAGCTCTTCTTGTGGGGTGCCTTGCCACTTTTACATTTACCGATGGTTCACTTTTTGTTGTTTGTGGTTGTTCTGTAGGTTAGCATGAATGATTCTATGAAGTACTGAGCGCAGTCAGTTGAGATGAGAGGAAATAGTGGCTTTGGCAGATGTGTTGGCTGATGTTCCATAGACTCTTTGGTTTGTATCAGGAAAGTTAGAAGAGAGCATACCGGGACTAATCAAAGACTGATTAGTATCACACAGGGTTTTTATGTCAGAATGAAATAATCATGTGTTCATTTGTGCAATGACAGTTTAGGGTATAAATCTGTGCTGGCCTGAATCTTGATAATATAAGGATTCCAAAGAGACAGGAGTGTAAGATTAAAGGAGATTTTACGATATATATATATATATATATATATTGTTTGTTTTTTTTTTTTTAAGAAATTTCTGAAGGATCATGCAACACTTAAGACTGGAGTAATGATGCTGAAAAATCAGTTTTGCCTTCACAGGAATACATTTTATTTTAAAGTATATTAAAACAGGAAATCGTATTTTATTAAATGTAAAGTTTGTGTTTAACTATTTAGCTATTACTATATTTACATTTTAAATGAAGTTTTGAATAGAAATTGAATAGTTAGATTTCAGTAAGTGTAAGAAATCTCTTCTGCTCACCAAGCCAAAGTACAGCAAAAATAGTACAATTTAGATTATTTTTTTTAAATAACTGTGAATATATTTTAAAATGTCATTTATTCCTGTGATTTCAAAGCTGTTTTTTAGCAGCATTACTCCAGTAACATGGTCCTTCAGAAATCATTCTAATATTCTGATTTGCTGCCCAATCAAACATTTATTATTATTATTATTATTATGTTGAAAATAGCTGAGTAGAATTTTTTCAAGTTTCTTTGATGAGTAGAAAGTTCAGAAGAATCCCATGTATCTGAAATAGAAATCTTTTGTAACATTATAAATGTCTTTATTATCAGTTTTGATCAATTTAAAGTATCCCTGCTAAATAAAAGTATTCATTTCTATAACCCCTAGCTTTTGAATGGTATAGTGTAAAATGTTACAAAAACTTTTTATTTCAGATAAATGCCGCTGTTTGGATCTTTCTATTCATCGTAATCCTGATAAAAATGTACCTAACTGTTAAAATATATTACATATGTATAAAAAATAAAAATAATAATAATAATAAAAATGTTGCTTCAACAGCAAATCAGCATTTTAGAATGAATTCTGAAAGATCATAGTAATGATGCTGAAAATTTAGCGTTGGTCACAGGAATAAATTACATTTTAAATATATTCAAATAGAAAACAGGTATTTTAAATAATAAAAAATATTTCACAATTTTACTGTTTTTTGCTGTACTTTGGATCAAATAAATGCAGGCTTGGTGAGCAGAACAGACTTAAAAAACACATTAAAAATCTTATGACTGGTAGTGTATATTTACTGAATACAGCTGTATTTTATTATTATTATTATTATTATTATTTTATTTATTGTTAAAAACATAAAATATTTCCAATATAAAAAAGTTAGAAATAGAAATAAAATAGGTAGGTAAAATTAAATCCTCCAGGTAATGTAAATTTAATAAACGTATTATTTGTGGATCTGTGGATATAAAATGGCTTTATTGTATTTTCAGCTGACAAATTCATAAAACCTGTAAAGCAGCAAGCTACTAGGCGCCATATGTTACAGTGATTTAACCCCAGTCCAGAGATGATGTTGGCGCAACTAAGCAGAGTGTCGGCTGTTTACCATTGCTAGGCAACTTGGAGCATGAATATAGAATTCATCTTTTATAGCCAAGCTTTATTTGTAGAAACACTTTCATACATTTTATGCATTATTTGAACAAGTGCTGTAGTTGGTGTGTTGCATCCGTTTACTGTTAAATAATATAGGCAGGTTTTGAGAAACATTTCTGACGTCCAAGCTGAGGTGCTGTGGTGATGTGGTGATGTGGACTGGTAATTCGAAGCTTGTAGGTTAAAATTTAGTAATTGCTCTATATAGTATGTTCTTGGAGAGTACTTGTGCAAGTCAAAATCATTGAATTCCATTGGCTACTGAAATAATGCAATTAAAATTTAAAGAGGTCTCTTCTGCTCACCAAACCTGCATTTATTTGATTCAAAATACAGCAAAAGCAGTAATATTGTGAAAGATTTTTTTCTATTTGAATATATTTAAAAAAAATTTAGCATCGTAACTCCAGTCTTCAGTGTCACATGATCCTTCAGAAATCATTGTAATATGCTGATTTGTCTTTATTTAGCTTTTGTAACAGTATACACTATACCATTCAAAGCTTGGAGTCCATATTTGTTGTCTTTTTATAAATGATGATAAAGACATTTATAACAAGAAAAAAGATTTATATTTCTGAACTTTCTATTCATCAAAGAAACCTGAAAAAAGTCTAAAAAAAATGGTTTTTGGAGCAGTAAATCGAAATATTAGAATGATTTCTAAAGGATTGTGTGACTGGAGTAATGATGCTAAAAATTTAGCTTTGATCACAGGAATAAATTACATTTTATAATATATTCAAACAGAAAACAGTTATTTTAAATAGTAAAAATATTTCAAAATTGTACTGTTTTTGCTGTACTTTAAATCAAATAAATGCAGGCTTGGTGAGCAGAAGAGACTAATTTAAAAACTCTCACTGTTCAAAAACTTTCGACTAGCAGTGTATGCAAGCATCTGCTAAATGATCACCCGTTATCCTGCAAGTGAGATGGAGGGCTGTCTTTAGGGAGCCGATGGCTTCATCTGCTGCTTTTTGGAAGTGTGAGGATCAAATGCATGCTCTTGAAACTCTCAGATCAACTACTTGTCTTTGCCAGACCATACCAAAGCTTGCGACATCCTTGCCAGGCTTGTGCCGTAAGTAAGAGAGCAAGACATCTCGGGGGGCCAGGTCGCCCCTGTCCCGCGGGCCTTCATTAGACACACAGATCAGGTTGGAGTCTCTGTCTCGTATTAGTACCTGTCAGCAGCCCAAACTCCTTTTAAGTCCTGACTCTGGCTCCTAAAAGAGACGTCTGCGCTACTGCTTGAGTCAGGCTTGGTTGTGCATGGGAACAGAAGGTCTGACAACAGATTCATTGTTTAGAGATGTTTCTCTGTGACATTTAAAAGATGTCCAGATTTTTCGTTTTCTCAGTACTAGAGCCCTAAAAGTGTTCTCTGGGACAGTAGGTCATGAGAAGACGCTGATACATGGGCATCTTGAGACTGGGGCTCTGGGGCGATGAGGTTTTTCATCTTTGGATTTAATTAGGTTCCCCGTTCAATTCAGACACATGCCTAGCTCAAGGAAAGATCATCACTTGCTACGCTGGCCTTCAGCACTTGAAATGTATACCGTGATTACTTAATAGAGATGCATTAATGGTATACATTTCCCACTTGGAACCCTCAGATCTTATGCATGCAGATTGTTTGCATGTGCTGACATTGAAGATGCATTCATCTAATTTGGCTGTCTCTGCAGGGAGATGATTTCATAAAGGCACAGTGGGTTAACACATTTCATATATGTATATGTATATACATATATACATACACACTACAATTCAAAAGTTTGCAAAGATTTTAAATAAGAAGTATCTTATGTTCATCAGAATTCCATTTATTTGATCAAAAATACAGAAAAAAGTAATATTATGAAATATTAAGAAAGAAAGAAAGAAAGAAAGAAAGAAAAAATGTACTGACCCAAACTTTGAATGGCAGTGTATATTGTTAGAAAATATTTCTGATTTGAATAAATTCTGTTCTTTTTAACATTTTATTCATCAAAGAATCTTGAAATAAGTATCACGGGTTACAAAAAAATAATATATCAGCATATTAGAAAGATTTCTGTAGGATCGTGTGACACTGTAGATGGGAGTAAAGATGCAACAAATTCCGTTTTTTCATCACAGGAATAAATTCTATTTTAAAGTATATTAAAATAGAAAACTGTTATTTTAAAGTGCAATAATATTTCACAATATTACAGTTTTTTTGTATTTTAAATCAAATAAGCACAGTCTTGATGAGCAGAAAATATGTTTTTACAAAAAAAAAAACATTCAAAAGTTTGGGATCAGGGATTTTTTTTTATAAATTACTAATTTTATTCAGCAGGGATACATTAAACTGAACAAAAGTGACATTGAAGGCATTACTAAACATTTCTATACATTAATAAATAAATAAATAAAAATCCTTGAAAATGTTTCACAGTTTCCACAAAAATATAACTGTTTTCAACATTGATAATATAAAATATGATCTAAAAATTGTTGTTTATAGATATTATTATTTCTTCATTGTTCACATTTAAATTTATTTTTTTATATATATAAATTATTATTTATAGAAATTATTATCCTATTAACCTTAAGTAGCAAATCTGAATATTAGAATGATTACTGAAGGGTCATGTGACACTGAAGACTGGAGTAATGAAGCTAAAAATTCAGCGTTGCATTATAAGATTAAAATGCATTTTGAAATATATTCAAATTGAAATGTTATTTTAAATTTTAAAAACAATTTTCACAATTTTACAGCTTTTTAATGAATTTTTAATCAAATAAATGTAGCCATGCTGAGCATTAGAGACCATTTTCAAAAACTATTGTGTGTGTATGTGTGTGTGTACCTGCATGCCATCATCTGTGACTGCGTGCTGACCATATGATTGAGATGTTTTATCCTTTTCGTCATTGGAAAATAAAGCTGGGGCTTGTGACACCAGTAGAGTTTAGACTTAGAGTTTAGTTTGTTCTTGGCCGCTGGGTTAAGGTCTTGATTCTCATGCTTGCTTGGCCACTAGCACTGAAATTGGAGAAATACAGTCCCGACGGCTCTATCAGAATGATAAGCCATTGAAACATTTAAGGGCCCAACCCTGATATCATGTCTGAAGAGACAAGGTGACATTTTGTGAGAAGTCATGTATGTGTGGGTAAGTCATGAGATGAAGACTATATTCTAGATTGAATTGTATTTATTTATTTGTGTATTAAATGGAAAATCTTGAAAAATAGACATTTTAAGACCTGATAAAAATACAGATTTTAAGACTATTTATTTAGAGCTATTTAATGCTATAGTGTAAAAAACAAATTTTCCAAAGTTGTAAATAAAACAAAGATTATTGGAGTATGTTTATAAGAAAATGCCATTACAGCCATTTCTTTGTGGAAATTGTTTCAAACTAAATTTTTTTCAGTCCGTAAAAACAATAAGCAAAGATGTATATTTTATATGAATGTATGTTTTGATGTGTGATTGATGCTTAATCAGTATTGCATTTCCACAGAGAATGATAGGAAATGTATTGCTGCATACTGCAGGTCTGTCACATCATAAAGCGGCTAAACGAGTATCGACATAATCAGAAGGAGCAGAATAGCTGTTGTTAAGAGTGGTTAGTAATGTCAGAGGTCACAGGAGGGAAGAGCGGGGACACTGCCATGGCTATAACATTGCTGGAGTCCTTTCTTAGTATCAGTGCAGTGTTAGCAGAAATCGCCTGACGCTGTTGATCTTTAAATGGTTTTGCTTTCCTCACTAAAAGTTTAAGAATAGGATTAGAGACCATGCAGCAGCTATAGATCAGAATACGTACACGGACATACGTTCAATCCAGCGCATTGCAATCACACAGGGTGCGGATGCTAGACAAGTGGCGATCGGTAAGCGTCATGGTGTTGAAGTGTGCCGGAGTACAAGTGAGATATGACTCCACGAGAGAGGGAAAAACAGAACCGAGAACACAGCGTGTGCATGCGAACGAGAACAAGAAGATAGAGAGAGACTTTAGTAAAAGCCGTCTGTGTCCAAGGCTCTTTAAAAACAGTTTATGGCGTCCTTTTATCAGAGCTACGAGTGGTTTTATGACAGGCCGCTGATGGATGAACGGTACTGTATTTCATATCTGAGAGAGCGGCGGCGGGGTGATGGACTAGTATAGTGCCCACTTGTAGCTGTGACAAAGTGTTGTCATGAACACTGTTGTAATGCTTGCTCAAAAAAGCTGCAGTCGTCATAACTTGAACAAGCAGACACATTATTCATTGTTAGACATCTCTGAATACTGAATGGATTCCCTGAACTCTTTTAGTATCTTCACTGTTGTTTTCTACTTGTTAACCAGTGAAGACTCTAAAATTACAATTATGTGGCTTTTGATCTGACACACACAATCTTCTAACAATTCCTTGTTAATGGCAATAGTATAGCACCAAAAAATGTCAATTCTGTCGTTAATTACTCTACCCTAATGTTGTTCCAAACCCGTAATACCTTTGTTCATCTTCAGAACACAAATTAAGATATTTTTGATGAAATCTGACAGCTTTCTGACCTTGCATAGACAGCAAAGCAACTGACACCTTCAAAGCCCAAAAGGTAGTAAGGACATTGAGGAAGAAATTGTTGCATGAAGTCATTATTTTTGTTTTCTTTGCACACAAAAAGTATTCTCGTAGCTTCATGAAAGTACGGTTGAACCACCAACGTTACATGGACTATTTTAATAATGTCTTTACTACCTCTCTGGGCCTTGAATGTGCTAGCTGTGTTGCTTTATTAATATATTTTAATTTATTTTAATGTCTTTTTTTAAATGTAATTTATTCCTGTGATGCAAAGCTGAATTTTCAGCATCATTACTGCAGTCTTCAGTGTCACATGATCCTGCAGAAATCAGTCTAATATTTGGTGCTCAAGTAAAATTTCTTATTATTATCAATGTTTTTTTTCAAAGGAGAAGTTCACTTCCAGAGCAAAAATTGACAGATAATTCACCCCCTTGTCATCTAAGATGTTCATGTCTTTCTTTCTTCAGTCGTAAAGAACGTCTTGGTTACGTATGGTAACCCTCGTTCCCTGATGGAGGGAACGGAGACGTTGTGTCGAAGTGACGACTAGGGGTCGCTCTTGAGAGCCCGAATACCTCTGACAGCTTTGAGAAAAGGCCAATGAGAATTGGTATGCAGTATTTCCATAGCCCGCTCCGCCCCGGAGATCCGGGCATAAGAGGGGGGGGGCTAGGCAACACTCATTGTTCTGATCTGAGGAGCCGAAGCACCCGGCTACACTCAGAGGCGGTCCGAGGTTGTGGCAAGGGGGACACAACGTCTCCGTTCCCTCCATCAGGGAACGAGGGTTACCATACGTAACCAAGACGTTCCCCGTCTGTCGTTCACGTTCGACATTGTGTCGAAGTGACGACTAGGGGTCCCAGTTGAAAACGCCACAACCAGCGGACCGCGTCACGAGTGCATGGAGTGCAAATATTAACAGGTCTTGCGTGTTAGATAAATGTCACTCACCTCTACGTGACCTTCCAATGCCCAAGAACTTCAGCCAGCCTTTCCTCACCTTTGGTTGAACATCTTGGAAAACATTGGGCCAGTGTCTGTCCTCCCCGGGGGGGGGGATTGGCACTACGGAGACCACACCCTGCCCGGAGGGAGGTATTCGTGTGGAGAATACACTTGAGGGCTCGCATTAGGGGAGCACAACAAGGGGACGATCCTGAGGCAGGCTCCGCATGAGGAGAGACTGCTGAGCTCAGGGTCGAAGACAAGTTTTGTCTTAAGGGAAACACTGCATCTCTGGGAGTATAGGTGGAGATACACACATGGGGCCGCATTAGGAGCCACTACATGTGGGGCACCAACCTAATATGAGAGTTCACAAGAGGCAACCTAACCTCATATTAGATTCTGATAGCTAGTTCCTCCGCTGAACATAGCTACGTTGCGGGTGCAACATGATGGAAATTGTCGTTCAGGGTTCACGCCAGGAAACTTACTGAACTGGGGAAGCGTCATCACCCGTGGGGAATGACGCTTCAGCAAGCTTCTACACCGTGTCAGCTTCAGGAGTTACTGGGCTTGCGTTCAGGACTCCCGAAGAGACTGGTTCTACACGCAGATTGTAGAACCTGGCAAACGTGTTAGGTGTAGCCCAACCTGCAGCTCTGCAAATGTCTGTTAAAGAGATCCCGTTCGCCATCGCAACCGATGCTGCGACGCCCCTGGTGGAGTGGGCGTGCACCCCCAGCGGGCAGGGCACCCCTGTGGCCTGGTAGGCCAAACGAATCGCATCCACAATCCAGTGGGAAATTCTTTGTTTGGAGACAGCTTTCCCCTTCTGCTGTCCTCCAAAACAGACAAAGAGCTGACTCGACCGTCTGAAGCTTTCAGTACGTTCCAAGTAAATGCTCAGGGCACGGACTGGGCATAACAAGGAGAGGTTGGGGTCGCCTTCCTGAGAAGGGATAGCTTGCAGAGTGACCACCTGGTCCCTGAAGGGAGTGGTGGGCACTTTGGGCACATAACCGGGCCGGGGTCTCAGGATAACGTGAGAGTTAGCCGGCCCGAATTCGAGGCACGAGTCACTGACGGAGAGGGCTTGGAGGTCTCCCACTCTTTTGATCGATGTGAGCGCAGTCAGGAGAGCCGTCTTTTGGGAGAGAGCACTGAGTTCGACTGACTGGAGCGGCTCAAAGGGATCTGACTGTAGGCCCCGGAGGACCACAGACAGATCCCAAGAGGGGACAAGGCGCAGTCTGACGGGGTTCAGCCTGCGTGCACCTTTAAGGAATCGTATAACCAAATTGTGCTTCCCAACCGATCTACCTTCCACCAGGTCGTGGTTAGCGGCAATAGCGGTTACCTGGACCTTAGGTGTTGAAGCAGAAAGGTGTCTATCCAGTCCTCCTTGGAGGAAGGAAAGCACCGTTCGGATGCCACATCTCCGTGGGTTCTCCCCCCGGGAGGAACACCAGTTTGTGAATTTGCGCCATCTGAGGTCGTACAGCCGCCTCGTGGAGGGAGCTCTCGACTGCAACAGAGTGTTTACCACTGCCAGTGGGAGATCTCTGAAATCCTCCTGGTCACGTCCAGGGACCATACGAGGAGGTTCCAGAGATCTGGGCGCGGGTGCCATATCGTGCCCTTCCCCTGTGAAAGGAGGTCCTTCCTCAGGGGAATGCGCCAGGGAGGAACGGGGGAGAGGAGCACCAGCTCTGAGAACCAAACCCTGTTGGGCCAGTAGGGGGCCACCAGCAGGATCTGTCCTCCCTGACTTTGCACATGGTCTGTGCAATTAGGCTCACTGGTGGAAACGCATACTTGAGGAGGCCCTGAGGCCAGCTGTGTGCCAGTGCATCTGTGCCGAGGGGCGCCTCGGACAGACCGTACCACAACTGGCAGTGAGTGTTCTCTATCGAGGCAAACAGGTCGACCTGGGCCTGACCGAAAAGACTCCAGATCAGCTGAACCGTCTGAGGGTGAAGTCTCCACTTGCCCCGAAGCGAAGTCTGTCGGGAGAGCGCGTCCGCTACCCAATTGAGTTCGCCTGGTATGTGGGTGGCTCGTAGAGACTTGACATTGTTTCGACACTGGAGATGGCGGGCTAGCTGTGACATGCGAAAGGAGCGTACACCGCCCTGGTGATTGATGTAGGCTACAGTCGCAGTGCTGTCTGTGCGGACCAGCACGTGTTTGCCCTGAACCAAAGGTCGGAACCTCTTCAGGGCCAAAAACACTGTCAGCAGCTCGAGGCAATTGATATGCCAATGCAGCCGAGGGCCTGACCAGAGCCCTGCAGCTGCTTGCCCATTGCATACGGCGCCCCAGCCTGTGTTGGATGCATCTGTCGTAACCAAAATGCGCCTGGACACTTGTCCTAAGGGCACCCCGGCCCGTAGGAACGAAATGTCTTTCCAAGGACCGAGGGTTTTTAGACATACAGGTGTGACGTGCACCCAGTATGAACCCTGGCGCCATGGCCATCTCGGGACTCGGGAACGCAGCCAGTATTGTAACGGTCTCATGTGCATCAGGCCCAGCGGCGTGACGGCGGCTGAGGATGCCATGTGACCCAGGAGCCTCTAAAATTTTTTGGGGGGGACCGTCGGGCAGCGTGATAGCTGCTGGATGCAGCTCAGCACTGACTGTGCACGCTCCGGGGAGAGCCGTGCATTCATGGCAACCGAGTCTAGTTGTATACCGAGAAAAGAGATGCTCCGTACCGGGGCGAGCTTGCTCTTTTCCCAGTTGACCCGAAACCCCAGATGGGCCAGATGGTTGAGAACCACATCCCTGTGTTTGCATACCAACTCCTGAGAGTGTGCTATGACCAGCCAGTCGTCGAGGTAATTGAGAATGCGGATGCCCCTCTCCCGGAGAGGGGCAAGGGCTGCCTCTGCGACTTTCGTAAAGACGCGGGGAGACAGGGAAGGACTTTGTACTGAAATGCTCGACCTTCGAAGGCAAACCGCAGGAAGGGCCTGTGTCTTGGAAGAATCGAGACATGAAAGTACGCGTCTTTCAGGTCTATCGCCACAAACCAATCCTGGAATCTGATACACGTGAGAATGCGTTTGAGCGTTAGCATTCTGAAGGGGAGCTTGTGAAGGGCCCGATTCAGAATCTTCAGATCCAGGATTGGTCTTAAACCGCCACCTTTCTTGGGTACAATGAAGTAGGGGCTGTAGAACCCTTTCTTCATGTCGGCCGAGGGGACCGGCTCTATCGCGTCCTTCGCCAGAAGGGTCGCGATCTCCGCCCGAAGAACCGCAGCATTCTCGTCCCGAACCGCGGTAGAGAAGATGCCGCTGAACTTGGGCAGGTTGCGTGCGAATTGGATAGCATAGCCGAGTCGGATGGTTCTGAGAAGCCAGCGAGAGAGGTTGGGTATCTCGAGCCAAGCTGTAAAACTCTCTGCTAACGGTCTCAGGGGGACCACCGACGTACCTTGGGTGGGTACAGTGTGACTGAGTTGTGGTGAAAGCCCTTTGTTCGGGGGCGTGCTGTCCCGGAGGACACAAGGTGCTTTGATCGTCATAACCAACATACAAGGATCCGTGAGAAGATCGCCTGAGCTCAGGGGATCGACTGACGGATGCACTTGTTTCTCTGTCAAAGTATGTAGAAGCGCAGGTTTTGCGGTTGAGCATGCTTTGATGTGTTTTGGTGGCTGGGTACCCCGGAGGGACCCAGCCATGGAAGGATCGACCATCGGAACCGACAGACAAGGATCCATCAGAAGATCGCCTGAGCTCAGGGGATCGACTGATGGATGCGCTTGATTCGTCAAAGCATGTCGAAGCGCAGGCCCTGCGGTTGAGCATGCTTTGATGTGTTCTGGTGGCTGGGTACCCCGGAGGGACCCAGCCATGGGAGCGTTGACCATCGAAACCGACAGACAAGGATCCATCTGAAGATTGCCTGAACTCAGGGGATCGACTGATGGATGCGCTTGATTCGTCAAAGCATGCAGAAGCGCAGGGCTTGCGGTTGAGCATGCTTTGACATGTTTTAGTGGCTGGGTACCCCGGAGGGACGCAGTCACATAGATATTTTCGCCCAGAGAAGAAAATTGCTCTTTTATTGACCATGTGGTGGCCGTCTGCCGTGAGGCAGACAGCCGGGGTGGAGCCGAAACCCACACTCGTCCCCTCGCCGAGTGTGGATCCAGACAGGTCAGCAGATCTCTCTCCTCCGGGCTGCTCGTTTCAGGAACGCTTCGAAGCCTGACGAGGGTTCTTAGCGGCCTGAGACTGAGCTAACGGCGCCACCTTCTTGCGAGAACTCGACCGCAAGGCTGGTTTAGGTGCAGGACCAGCCTGTGGCGGGCCCTGAGCCGGTCTGGAAGGCGGTCGTCCTCGGCGTGAAACAGGCAGAGACTGCTGCTTCGGGGGTGCGGGCCCGGGGGCCGGCGCCCGACGAGGCAAGATGTGTTTGATAGCCTCCGTCTGTTTCTTCACTGCGGAGAACTGCTGTGCAAATTCCTCGACAGTGTCGCCAAAGAGACCAGCCTGAGAAATGGGGGCGTCAAGAAAGCGAACCTTCTCAGCGTCCTTCATTTCCGCCAGATTCAGCCAAAGGTGGCGCTCCTGGACCACCATGGTGGACATCGCCCTCCCCAGAGCCTGCGCCGTGACCTTCGTAGCTCGTAGAGCATAGTCAGTCGCCGAGCGCAGATCCTGCAAAAGCTCTGGTTTGGGAACACCCTCGTGCAACTCGCTAAGAACCTTGGCCTGATAGACCTGCAGGACGGCCATAGCGTGAAGGGCGGACGCAGCTTGTCCAGAAGCAGCATAAGCCTTCCCCACGAGAGCGGAAGAAGCCTTACATGCCCTGGACGGGAGTTTTGGGCGGTCCCGCCAGGTGGCGGCGGTCTGCGGGCAAAGATGCACCGCGATCGCACGCTCCACGGCGGGAACCTCCGTATACCCCTTCGCTGGACCTCCATCGAGGGTGGTGAGAGAGGAAGAACCGCTAAGACGCGTTCTGGCTGAAAAAGGAGCCTTCCACGACTTAGTCAGTTCCTCATGCACTTCCGGGAAGAAAGGAACTGGGGTAGAACGTGGCCGAGAACCACGGTCGTTACCCAGATACCAATCATCCAGCCGTGAGTGCTCAGGACAGGGCGGAGACTTCCACTCAATCCCGATTGCTTTGGCTGCCCGTTCGAGCATGGCCGCCATTTCCGCGTCTGCTACTGACTGAGAACCCTCCCCCGCAGCGGGTGCCTCAGACAGCGCGTCTGCTTTAGATGGCTGCCCACTCTCCGATGCTGCAGACACTTCTTCCTCCCCCGCAGGAGCCCCGAATAACCAATCCAACCCGTACTGAGACGAGTTTTCAAAGTAATCCGAAAGCTCGACCAGCAGACACACAGAGCGCGAGGGACGCGGGGAATTACCCGGCGAAACGCTCGCGCTCTCTCGCTCTTCATCAACACGCGCCGCGGCAGCCTCGTACCCGGAAGTAGAAGGACGAGCCGCGGGAGCGGTTGATGCGAGCCGCGGTCTTTTAGTAAAGAACGCGACTCGCGAACGAAGTGTGCTGAGGGGCATGTCCTCGCAAGCAGGACATCCGCCCTCGCCGAACGCTGCTTCAGCATGGTCACGACCCAAACACTGAAGACAGAGCTCGTGCCGATCGTTTTGGGAGAGAAAGAAGCCGCAACCAAAAGGACACGGAAGGAAAGGCATAGTAAACACACAAACCCACCGTGTCTGCACTCTTTTAGAGAAATTTGCTCTTTTAGATTTATTAAGAGGAAATCTGCTCTTCAAGATTCGCCGTCGAAGCACCCAGGGGACTCTCACTGCTACTGCGTTCGAGAAGGAAGAGACCGCTGCCCGTGCCGTAGATCCAACGACGAGAGAGGTGAGTAACGCTGCTTCTCAATGAAGAGACGCTGCATTCGGCTCCGAAGAAACAGAACAATGAGTGTTGCCTAGCCCCCCCCTCTTATGCCCGGATCTCCGGGGCAGAGCGGGCTATGCAAATACTGCATACCAATTCTCATTGGCCTTTTCTCAAAGCTGTCAGAGGTATTCGGGCTCTCAAGAGCGACCCCTAGTCGTCACTTCGACACAACGTCGAACGTGAACGACAGACGGGGAACTTATGTTTTTTGAGGAAAACATTTCAGGATTTTTCTCCATATAGTGGACTTCAATGAGTTTGAACTTCAAAAATGCGATCCCAAATGTGACTGTAAATGATCCCAGTCTTACCTAGCAAAACAATCAGTTATTTAAAAAAAATACAATTTATATACTTTTTAACCTCGAACGCTCATCTTGCTTACTCTGCCTGAACTCTGTTTTTTTCCGGTTCAAGACAGGGTATGTCGAAAACTCGACTTCAAAATCGTCTTACATCTCTGTTTTACCTTTTTTGTAAAGGATGTTTTATCTTCTTTGCATGTTCGCTTTGCAAACACTGGGTTAGTACTTCTGCAGCGATGTTGTTGAAATGATGTTTGAGAAAATGAGATGGGAGTTTTGCGACCTACCCTAACTGTTTTGAACTAGAGATGCACAGACTACTCATGCACTTTGCAGAGAGAGACAAGACAAGAATTTGATGTTAAAAAATATATAAATCGTATTAAAAAATGGGATCATTTAGAGCATTTTGGAGGTTCAAACATTATCTGTAATTTTTTATTCTGGAAGTGACTTCTCCTTTAAAGATTTTTTGATAAACAGAAAGTTTAAAAGCATGTTGTTGTTGAAATAAGATTTTTTTTACATTATAAGTATCTTTTACTGTCATTTTGTCCAATATTGGTCCTTGCTGAATAAAAGTACTTACATTTTTTTTTACTGATTCCAGACTTTTAAACTGTATTGTATGTCCTGGCTAAACCTTCATTTCAATATGAAATGCATTGACACATGTCAGAAAACTGTGCTTGTCATGCCATTGCATTTTTCCTAATGTTTTTTGTTTGTCATTGCAGCTCATTTAGAGAAATGAGGACAGGCTAATTTTGTATCTGTAATGGTGAACTTCATTGTATCACATTTTTTAGCCTTGAGGTATGGCATTTCTTGTTTCTAATGTGCTTTGGACAAAAGCATCTGCAAAATGTATTTATGTATAGCGCTGGGCGGTTTGACCCAAAATCTGCATCATGGTTTGTTTTATGATGTTGACGTTTTCACTGTTTATCACCCAGCAGTTTGAAAACACCCACAAATCAGAAATGTCCACTTTTGCTCTGCAGAGACCTCAGTCTTGTTTTCTTGGTTACTTCTGTAAACAAAATAGCTCTGCATTTTTAAATATTCATATGCATTATATGGAGGTAAGATGAAAAGAAAATCTTATTTAGGATTTTGCTCTGCCTATAGTATTTTCTCCTCTTTGCATTCATCTTCAGCGTATCTGGCTCCTGTTAACATCCATTTACAGTTGGTTTATTTGTCCACTTAAAGAATTAGTTGTGTGTTATTAATAGTTCTATTAGTCAGAAGTGAATGCAGTTAACAGGGATCCCGTCTTTAATAACAACATTGTCTGTACCGAAAAGCCTGTTTTTTTTATTTTTTTTTTTATTTATACCATATGCATAATTCAAACCAGTTTACCGTTTGAACCAGTACAGCATATCGCCCAGCACTATATAAGTAAATGTAGATTTTATTTTACAGCTTACACTATTATTCACTGCTGTTGCTTTTGCTGTTTTGTTAAAAGCCTAGAGTAAAATACATACCTATAGAATCAATTGTCTCTTAATATTTCACTGTGCTAACAGAGATTTGTAATATTTCTAGTAGACTTCCACTCTGCTTTATGTAACATCTCTTATTTGTGAGACACATAAACATGGCCTGCCATTAGTCCTCCACATGATACGGTACATCGGCACCTCTCCACAAACATCCTGTTTCTAAATCTCCCCTGTTGCCCCAGCCTCCACCTCCCTTTGAAATGACACATGCCTGTGGTTTCTTTCAGTGTCTCTGGCACTGGAGCCAACGGCCTAAAGCCACGCAACTTTGTTTCCGGATCAGAATAGCCTGATTCTACAGTGACACTTGAGATGGTCTTGTGTTGCTCACCTCATGCTGTAGACCTCCACTCCGCTGGCCTGATCTGCCCTCTGTTATGGGGCATGTCCTCAGTCCACAAATTCTGAGTATGGGTCACCATACTTGGCCACACGTCACGTCCTTTGTCCTTTGTATTAATTACTCACCCTCATGTCATTCTAAACATGTGAGACCTTCATTCATCTGAACACAAATTAAGATATTTTTATGAACAGTGATGCAACTGACACATTCAAGACCCAGAAAGGTAGTAAGGACATTGTTAAAATAATTCACCCCAAAAATTCAAATAGACTATCTCTTTAATTTATCTATATGTTTTGCTTAAATATTCTGTATGTTCTTAGAAGTTCAGTTGTGATGCATACATCAGGCACGTGCAGAAGGGAGGGCTTTGGGGGCTTGAGCCCCTGCCCTTTTCCCAAAAGTAATTAAAAGTGCCCCCCTCGCAATATTTATCAACAAAAATATTGTGGTCGATAAAATACATTTGACTCATAAATAATATGAGAACGTGTATAAAATAGTAAAGAATATAACTCAAAACGAAGTTTCAATGCCGTTAGGACAGTCTGACAAGCCGTTACCATAACAATGTGACATAAGGGGGCATGTGTTGGTAAATTAGTAACCTACTTGATCAAGTTGTTAGTTGCATTTCCAGACGCGAGTTTGCAAGCAAGCTTTATGTTATAAAAGCCAAGGGAGTAAAGTCAAGATGCCAAAGAAAGAGGGACTACAGAAAATTAAAGAAAATTTGAAGAAGGGAGGCAGCAAAAGGGACAGTTTCTCTGTCAGCATGAATAAAAATGGAGAGCTAATCTGAGACTGAGAGTTTGCAAAAAGGTAGTCATGTAACCTTCAATTTTGCTTTAATCTCAGTTAAAAATATAACACACATATAATATGTATGTGGCCGAATAAAGCCTTAACAAAACAACAACTAAGCTAATACTTAATAACTGAAAGTGAATTTGATGCATTCATTAAAATATCAATGTTTATCTATTTAAAATTAAATTCAACAGACAAAAAAAAAAAAAAAAACAGACAGAGCTGCATGTTGAGGAGGGGTAGAGAGAAGAGGGTGAAGTCAGAAATCAGATGCCCTTTTTTCATTTGAGCCCCTGCCACCGAGAAACTCTCTGCACGTCCCTGCATACAGATGTAGACATATGGGTATTTTTGCAACTTTGATGTCTAACAGGTTTATTAAAAGTAAAAGATTTCATCCGTTTTCCCCTCCAGGCCATTTATTTTTGTTATTTTTCCAAATGCAAATAAATATTTTACTAAAATATGAGGTATTATACAAAATGCATGTTATTTTTTATTTAGTACTGACTTGAATAAGATATTTCACGTTAAAGACATTTACCAATAGTCCATCAGAGAAAATAATAGCTGTTCAAAAGTTTACAAGGGGACAGGACAACTGCACCACATCAAAGGGATGATGGACAGCGTGAGATCCTCCTTCCCTCATTGAAAATGGGTATTCCACCATGACAATGACTCAAAGCACACAGCCAAGGCAACAAAGGAGTGGCACAAGAGGAAGCACATTAAGGTCCTGGAGTGGCCTAGCCAGTCTACAGACCTTAATCCCATAGAAAATCTGTGGATGGAGCTGAAGGTACAGTTGCTAAACATCAGCCTCGAAACATTAATGACTTGGAGAGGATCTGCAAAGATGAGTGGGACAAAATCCCTCCTGAGAAGCGTGCAACCTGGTGACCAACTACAAGAAACGCCTGACTTCACTAACTGCCAACAAGGGTTTTGCCACCAAGTACTAAGTCATGTTTTGTGAAGAGGTCAAATACTTATTTCACTCATTAAAATGCAAAGAAATGTATAATTTTTCTGGATTTTTTGTTGTTAATTTGTCTCTCAACTGATCATTTATTTGTCAGTGGGCAAACAAAATCAATTTTTCCTCGATGTATATATTTTGTACGGAAAAAGTCTGATGTCCCAGTATACATTTAATCCATGTTCTCTGTTTTATGCATTTTTGTTTGTCTATTTTGTTTGTTATTTTTTTCTCCCCCATTACATTGTGTCCACTTTATCCAATTTCCCTGTTTTATGTATGTATGTATGTATTTATTTTTCACTATACACAGGTTACATTCCCTCCATTAATATAAAGATTATTTGTCTTTGGAAAAGTGGATGGCATTTCGAGCCTTTGTAGTATCACAACTAAAATGTTGTATTGAGTCCAGTATGATCCTAAACAGCTTTTTGGAATGGAAAATCCATGTTTCACAGCACATTAGCTGCTACAGACCCAGTTTAGTCCTTCTGCTTCTGTGAATGGTTTCATTGTCAGCACAGTTAGGACTCTACAACTAGTGTAAATCCTCATTGACCCTACATTGGCCCTACATAACTGATGCCTTGTTCTGTCGGGTGAAAACACTTGTTGAACATGTTGCCATCTGGAACTTCACTCCTGTCTGTTTATTGTCAGGTTGGATGTATCAGATTTTCTGTCTTTTATGGCCTGTTTGGATTGCGTCTGTGTCATGGAGACGCTAGTTCTCAGGTCTCACCTCGGGCCCCCTACTTCACCGTATATGGTGCATAGCGATTCTGCACAAGCAGAAACCATGTCTCTGATCTGCTGACTGTGATCTCTGGTGGCCCGGTTGGCTGTCACCAAGTCTGACACAATCCATTAAAAACCATTGATGGATTGATGGGTCATTCTGTATATGCGGTTCCCTTGAGAGTTAAAAGAGAAAAAAAATTTGACTACCACCCAATGTAAGGTTTGTGCCACAACAGGAATGACCACCGCTTTCTTGTTGCCCCATTCACTCTCGGTCTCTCTGAGAGTGAGAGATGAAGAAAGGGAGAATAAAGCACAAACACAAATGTGCGTGATCAGAAGGAGTCCAGATTGGTGCAGTGAAGTCCAATAGTTGTGGAAAAATATCAGCTGTCATTCATCTCTGGCAGGCGAGATGAAAAATAACCTGACAGGCGTGTTTGGAGGAGGGAGCAGTTGAGGTGGCTTGCAGTCCAGTACATGTAACCCAATCTAACAGGTTTACAGTCCTCTCGAAGGCCCTGTCCCAAATGGAGCACTTGATGTGCATTTGCAGTCTTGCAAGTATGAGTCCACAGGGTGTCCCATTTGACATTTTATGCTCCAGAAGGGCATTATGTGTCCTTGATGTGGCTATTTACCAACCCCATACTGATGTGGGCAAAGTGTGGACACACAGAAGAAGCAATAGGACTCAGGACTGTGTAGTTCTTTCTGGTTCTTGAATCTGATTGGCTAAGAGGACTGCGATATTCTAGTGATATCAGAACTCCAACTGTTTCACCGTTTGTATCACTCGGCTTGTGATATTTCTCAATAATCCACTACAGTTTTCAAAATAATACTGTTTTTGTGTCACAGAATTTAGTTTTAAGAGTTTTTAGGTGAGAATATACTTGTTTACATGTTAAATATGTGCTTTGTTAATAAAGATAACATCTGTTTGAATGTTTGCTTTGATGTTTTTGGATATGTGAGCTCCAGGGTGTCAGCAGCCGTTCAATAGGGCTGCAACAAATGATTATTTTGATAATCAATTAATCTAATGATTATTATAACGATAAATTGACTAACCGTTGTTTATTTCACTGATTAATCACTGCACACTGAATCTATTATTTGCATAATCTCTACATTTTGTTTGTTATAATGAATGGCAAAAACTACAGTCTGCTTTCTAGATCTGTGCTGAGAGGGGCAGGATGCTCAGTGATAGAGAAGCATTTCTATTGGCT
Source organism: Cirrhinus molitorella (assembly GCA_033026305.1). Lineage (NCBI taxonomy): Eukaryota > Metazoa > Chordata > Actinopteri > Cypriniformes > Cyprinidae > Cirrhinus > Cirrhinus molitorella. Next base: position 24,969,483 of record CM065117.1, on the reverse strand, counting down.
GCAGTCTATTATGGCATTGCGCAGCGAACCATAGACACAAGTATCCCACTGCATTTTTAGTTTATATTGCACTGTTTATATGCAGAACTGGGATCGATTTCATAGTCTTCTGAATGGGGTAAATATAGAAATCAAAAAGCCTAACCAGTTGGAAGTAAAACACTGCGTTTGCTCTGAAGCACTGTGTGTCTTTTTCTCTTTAATTGCATCCAGGAGTGCTAAATTACAGTATTGCGCTACAGAGCCACGCTGGTCAAACCGCATTATTGCAGGCTCTTTACATTACGTCATATGAGATCAAACAACTACTCGACAACAAAAATATTTGTCAACAATCTTTTATTTGTCAACTAATCATTTCAGCCCTACCGTTCAGTGCTCATGAACCAATCGAAAGCAGCTTTACCTCAGCCAGATCTTCTGGAATTTGTAGCTGGCTCTGATGTCTCTATAGTGGTTAAACATGAGATATAATTTGTTTTGGTTAAATCTAACAGGCATTTTAGTTAATTTTAGTTATTCTGATTCTGGATACTGATTGTCTGGCGGGTGTGCAGTAAAACCCTTTAATGCACAGGTAGTTCCAAGTCAGAACTGTTGTATAAACGCAAAATCACACTCGTAGCTGTAGATAGACAGAAAATTGTTTATGTTGGTAACAACCCTGTGTGTTCACATGTAAAAGACAAAATTTAGAGGACCTTGAATAAAAAGCCAGAATGACCCCGCAGAAAGATCGAGTGGTGGGCGGGGAGGAATTTAGCGGGAGGCGGGGCTTGTTTATCAGCACAATGTAAGCGAGCAAACACACGGCAGGAATGAGTGGAGTCACCAGTAACCCGATGCCGTACGGGGTGATGGCCTACAGCAGCTGCTGAGGTACTGCATGAGTCCTCGACTTCGGTCCCTCCCAACTTCAGACCGAAGCTCTAAATCATAACAAATTCATTAAATTCACCATAGCACAATCTGAAGAGCCCAAACACCTGTTTGCCAGAGGGTGACAGATATATAAATCACCGGCAGGGGTTTCGAGCATAATAGGGCTCATTAGAGCCTGTAGGTCATATCACATTCCTGTCAGAACAGGTGAGTCTGTGTTATGTAACAGCAGAATGACCCAAGTTCGCCTTTGGCTTCTGACCAGCACTTTAAGGAGCGGCATAAACACGGGTCTCAACACCCGGCACGTGGATCAGTGGGCAGATTCCAAAGTGTGTCAAAGAAGATCCATATGTTTTCTAAGTACTTTGGATAGATTTTTGGGGTTACTTAGTAAAAAATGTCTACACAGATGTTCTCCAGGTCAAATAGTAGACATTAAGGAAATAAACTTTTGTCAATAGACTATAAAATCAGCTTATTACATGGGAATAGTCACCTTTATTGGCTAATACAAAACATTTTGACCCTCACAGCCTCCTGTAGAGGCTGCAGATCAGGTTGACCTTTGATTCGATTTTAGAAATTCATTGAACTTACAAATTGTTTTTCAAAAATAGTAAATGGGAAGATGTAAGGAAGACTGTGATAGTGACCAGCTCCCTGCTGGGTGGATTTGGCACCAAAACACAACTTCTGGGAAGTCACCAGTGCTCTTCTCTCTATGTATGTTCATGTGCAGTGAGTCACCACTTCACATAGCCGCTCTGTGGAGTCTACAGAAAGACTTGAATGAGGACTTTGTAAAAGCAGTGATACTGTTTGGTGGATTTTTTCACATTAAAAACCCATGCTGTCTTTGTACGGGTGCAGAAATGTAAGCTGTAACATAACAATGTTGATTTTATAAAAAAATCGTGCACCGAAAGATTACAAGATTAAAGTTGTAATATTTTGAGAATAAAATTGAAATATTATGAGAATAAAGTTGAAATATTACAAGAATAAAAATGTAAATATTTTGAGAGTAGTGTAAAAATTATAAGAACAAAGTAAAAATGTTTCAAGAATAAGGTCAAAATGTTTTGAGAATAAAGTCAAAGATATAAGAATTCATTTATAGCAATTACGAGATTAAAAATATAATATTTTGAAAGTATATTAGCCTACTGTGCATGCAAATGACCTGGATTGGGAGCACCGGGAGATATTCTAAAGTCTCAGCTTTCAAAATCTGTCAGTTTTATAGCGAAATTAGTTTAGTTAGTTTAAGCGGCATTCGAATCAGTCATCTTTCCAATTACAGTGAGACATTTGTTTCATTAAATTAGGCTATAATGTTTTTTTTTTTTTTTCATTCCTTCAAGTTCCTTCATGTTTATATTGTGCTATATACAGGTGCAGCTCATAAAATAAGAATATCGTGAAAAAGTAAATTTTTTGTTTGTAACTTGTTTCAAAAACTGAAACTTTCATATATTCTAGATTCATTACATGTAAAGTAAAACATTTCAAAAGTTTTTTTTTTGTTGTTGTTTAATTTTGATGATTAGAGCTGACAACTCATGAAAGTCAAAAATCCAGTATCTCAAAATATTAGAATATTTCCTAAGATCAATTAAAAAACGGATTTGCAAAACATAAAAGTTCAAGTTCTTTAAAGTATGTTCATTTATGCACTCAATACTTGGTCAGCAGCACATATTACAGCAAATGACTTGCTCCTAGCACAAATGACAGCATCAGTGAAGTGTGGCATGGAAGTGATCAGCCTATGGCACTATCAAGCCTTCAGATCATCTGTATATTGTTGGATCGACTGTTTCTCATCTTTATCTTGAAAATGTCCCATAGATTCTCAATGTGGTTCAGGTCAGACATGTTGGCTGGCCAATAAAGCGCAGTAATATCATGGTCAGCAAACCACTTGGAAGTGTTTTTTTCACTGTGGGCAGGTGCTAAAGTCCTGCTGGAAAAGGAAATCAGCATCTCCATAAAGCTCATCAGCAGATGGAAGCATAAAGTGCTCCAAAATCTCCTGGTAGATGGCATTGACTTTGCACTTGATAAAATACAATGGACCAACACCAGCAGACTTCACGGCACCCCAAATCATTACTGACTTCAGAAACTTCACACTGGATTTCAAGCAGCTTCTGTGCTTCTTCAGTCTTCTCTGGGACCATCATTTCAACGTGAAATGAAAGATTGACTTTTATCTGATAAGAGGACTTTGGGCCACTGAGCAGTCCAGTCCAAGAACTGTCCATTTATTTTTCTCCTTAGCCCAGGTAAGATACTTCTGACATTGTTTCTGTTTCAGAAGTGGTTTGGTAGTCCTTTTCCTGAAGACGTCTGAGTGTGGTGACTCTCCGGCTTCATTCTACTCCTTGTGAAGCTCTCCCAAGTGTTTGAATCAGCTTTACTTGACAGTATTCTCAAACTTGCGGTCGTCCCTGTTGCTTGTGCACCTTTGCCTACCCAATTTCTTCCTTCCAATCAACTTTGCATTTAATATGCTTTGATACATCACTCTGTAAACAGCGACCCCATTCATTAATGACCTTCTGTGACTTACTCTCTTTGTGGAGGGTGTCAATGATTGTCTCCTGGATCATTGCCAAGTCAGTAGTCTTCCCCATTAGTGTAGCTTCAAAGAACAAGAGATACCCATAATTTATACTGCAGGGATGGTCATTTAATGAAACCCAAAAGTAAATATTCTAATATTTTGAGATACTGGATTTTTGACTTTCATGAGCTGTACGCTCTAATCATCAAAATTAAAACAAAACCTTTGAAACATTTTACTTTACATGTAATAAATCTAGAATATATGAAAGTTTCATTTTTTAAAATAAGTTACAAACAAAACAGGAACTTTTTCACAATATTCTAATTTTTTGAGCGACACCTGTATATTTTGAAAGTGGAGATTTTGTTTTATATTAAAAGTACCAAAAGCCCAAAGCTCATTGCTATTATTGGGTGGCTGACGCCCAACAAATAGATACATGGTATGATTTCTGTTAATAATCGCACATATATTCAAATAAATTCTGGTGGCCTGGCAACTTCTCCCAGTGCTCCCAGTCCGGTCCATTTGCATGCGCAGGCTATACTCTCATAATATTATGACTTTTAATTGCTACGATTGATTTTTCATAATTTCGACTTTATTCTCATATTTCGACTTCATTATTGTAATTTTTCCTCTATTATTGTAATTTTGACTTTATTTTCAAAACATTTCAACTTCATTCTCGTAATTTCGACTTTATTCTCAAAATATTACGAGTTTATTCTTGTAATTTCGACTTTATTCTCGAAATATTACGAGTTTATTCTTGTAATTTCGACTTTATTCTTGTAATTTCGACTTTATTCTCGAAATATTTCCACTTTATTCTCAAAATATTAGTTTAATCTTATAATTTAACAATTTGATATTTTTTAACATGGCACTAAAATGCCGTCATAGTTTTGTAATTGAAATGTGGTGTAATGTTAAAATTAGATCTTTGTTCTTGCATAATTAGATACATAAATTACTGATAAACAGTGTTGGGGGGAGTTGCTTTTGTAAGTAATGCATTACAATATTGCGTTACTCCCTAAAAAAGTAACTAATTACGTTACTTAGTTAATTTTTATGGAAAGTAATGCATTACATTACTTTTGTGTTACCTTTTAAATCTGGGCGGTGTTTGCTGGTTTGTTTTTACTATTAAAAAAAGTTTGATTCTTAGCAAATGTAAAAGCCCTTTCACGCCAAAATGAAATTAAGTGAATAAGCTTAAGGCTGAAGGAAAAGTAAATCATGTCTGTACAGTAGAACTGTAGGAAAAGAAAGTTCAACACTCTTCAGCAATTAGAAAAATTAAGCACCAATGTTAGGTAATCTAAAGTAAGTTTTGCTTATTAGTACAATGAAAAAATACTTTCCTTACATAGATTTGTTATCTTGTTCCAGCCAAAATATCTAAAAATTCTTAAATCAAGGAGGATTTTATAGACAAGTAAAAATTATTGTTAATTATTGTTTTTTTTTCTTGAGATTTTTTTGCTTACCCCATTGGCAGATTATTCTCACTTAATTTTGTCGTTTTTTTTTTTTTTTTTCTGAAAACAAGAAAATAATTTTTACTTCCTGCTAAAATCCTGCTTGATGTAAGAATTTTTTGATATTTTGTCTGGAAACAAGATAAAAAATCTAAGTATTTTTGTAGTGTGTGGTTGAACTGCATCAACAAAGATCAGCAGCAAAGTCATTAAAGTAAAATTGGATTAAATTTAACTGCCGTTACTTTTTTGAAAAAGTAACTAAGATATTTTCTTGGAAATTAAAAAGTAATGTGTTACTAGTAGTTACTTAAAAAAGTAATATTATTACGTAACGTCTCGGTTACGTATGTAACCCTCGTTCCCTGAAGGAGGGAACGGAGACGTCACGTCGGAGACCGACGGATTGGGATCTCGCTTAGAGAGACCGATCTACTTCGTGTGTGCTAAACACGCCAATGCAAATTGGCATGCGCTGATTGTGTCCAGCTGCAGCTCATCACAGCGTGAGTATATAGCGGCGGCTGGTGCAGCGCATAGTCAGGTTTTCGCTGAGGAGCCGAGTCAGGGCTCGGCAGTACAGCGGCGGTACAGCAGCCATGGCAGCGGGACGTGACGTCTCCGTTCCCTCCTTCAGGGAACGAGGGTTACATACGTAACCGAGACGTTCCCTTATCAGTCGGTCTCTCCGAGTCACGTCGGAGACCAACGGATTGGGATCCCTATGGAAAACGGTTTATGGTTTAAGCGGGGGCTTGCAACAAGAATACCAGTCACTGTATACCTTAGCACTACCCTCTTGCAGTGAGGCTGGAGCACTGGGACATGCGGAGCCTCATCCTCCCATAGGGTTAGAAGCGTTTACACATACGTCTCATTTTTCAGGAACATATGGAATATTGAGGTGATTTGCATCCTCTAGAGGCAATTTCTTGCCGGGGAACGCGGGCTCGAAGGCTATACCATGGAAAATACACATATGGGATCCATTTAAGGTCTTTCATATGGGCCCTTAGCCCTGACCGGTTCTCAAGGATTCATCGAGTGAGGGCCTGGCGCCGAACGCTCCGCCACGTTGGCACCGAGGGGACGGAGGAGCTCAACAGGGTCTACTATTTGGACGCTCTGGAGCGGTTTTAACAAGCCGACCCGAGCCAGGTCCACTCAGTGCTTCTACCCGTTTGAGGTGAGAACACAGGAGGATACTGGCTCTACATGAAGGCTATAGAATCTAGCGAACGTGTTGGGGGTCGCCCAGCCCGCAGCTCTACAAATATCTGCCAGCGAGGCGCCACGTGCTAACGCCCAGGACGATGCCACACTTCTGGTTGAGTGAGCTCGTACCTTAAGCGGGCAGGGCACACCCTGTGCCTGATAAGCCAAGGGTGATGGCATCCACTATCCAGTGGGCCATCCTCTGCTTGGAGACGGCATTCCCCTTCTGCCGACCTCCGTGACAGACAAAGAGCTGGTCTGAGGTCCTGAAGCTTTGTGTCCGGTCAACGTAGCATCTTAAGGCTCTTACAGGACAAAGCAAAGCTAGGGCTGGGTCTGCCTCCTCCGGGGGCAGCGCTTGCAGGCTCACCACCTGGTCCCTGAAGGGAGTAGTGGGAACCTTGGGCACATAGCCAGGCCGGGGCCTCAGGATTACCTGGGAATCTGCCGGCCCAAACTCTAGGCACGACTCGTCGACCGAAATGCTTGCAGGTCCCCTACCCTCTTGATGGAGGCCAATGCTAGCAGGAGCAGGGCTTTCATTGAAAGGAACTTCAGCTCGACTGCCTGCAAAGGCTCGAATGGGGCCTGTCGTAGTGCTGTAAGCACCAGGGACAGGTCCCAAGAGGGTATGGAGGGGGGCCTGGGAGGATTTAACCTTCTCGCCCCCCTGAGGAACCTGATGACCAGGTCATGCTTCCCCACCGACTTCCCATTTATGGGGTCATGGTGCGCAGCGATAGCAGCCACGTAGACTTTGAGGGTGGAGGGAGACAGCCTTCGCTCCAACCCTTGCTGCAAGAAGGATAGCACGACTCCGATCAGGCATCTCCGGGGGTCCTCTTCGTGAGAGGAACACCAAACGACGAACAGGTTCCACTTCAAGGCGTAAACATGTCTCGTGGATTCAGCTCTCGCCGAAGTGATGGTGTTTACCACTACTTGTAGACCACCTAGAACCTCCGCGTCCCGTCCAGGGGCCAGACATGCAGTTTCCAGAGGTCTGGTCGCGGGTGCCATAGGGTGCCCCATCTCTGAGTCAGTAGATCCTTCCTCAGAGGAATACGCCAGGGAGGGGCTGTCATGAGGAGCATAAGTTCTGGGAACCAGGTCTGGTTGGGCCAGTATGGTGCTACTAGCAGGACCTGCTCCTCGTCCTCCCTGATCTTGCACAGTGTCTGTGCTAGAAGGCTCACTGGGGGTCCCCGCAGCCAGCTGAGTGCCAGTGCGTCCGAGCCGAGTGTTCCTTCGGTCAGGGAGTAGAACAACTAGCAATGGGACGTCTCGGGAGAAGCAAACAGGTCTACCTGAGCCTCCCCGAAATGTCTCCAAATCAGCTGAACCGTCTGGGGATGGAGTCGCCATTCTCCGGGAAGAGCAGCTCGTGACAGCTCGTCGGCTGTGCGGTTGAGCAGGCCCGGAATGTGAACAGCACGAAGCGACCTCAGATGCTTCTGACTCCAGAGGAGGAGGAGACGGGAGAGTTGCGACATGCGGCCGGAGCGCAGACCACCTTGACGCAGCGGTCGCAGTGTTGTCCGTGCGGACTAGCACGTGCTTGCCTCGCAAGCGCCCTTTGAGACGAAGCAAGGCGTACTGCAAGCAACTCTAAGCAGTTGATGTGCCAGTGTAGTTGAGGGCCCGTCCAAACCCCTGACACATTCTGCCCGTCGTACGTGGCCCCCCATCCGGTGGTGGAGGCATCCGTGTGAACCACAGCATGCCTGGAGACCTGCTCTAGGGGCACTCCGGCCCGAAGAAAGGCAAGGTCTGACCACGGGTTGAAGGTTTGGCGGCAGGCCAGTGTTACCTTGACCCGGTGAGTGCCGCGCTGCCACGCCCTCCTCGGGACCCGGTCGAGGAGCCAATGTTGAAGCGGTCTCATATGGAGCAGCCCTAGCGGGGTGACCGCTGCTGCTGCCGCCATATGCCCCAGGAGCCTCTGAAAATGTTTCAGTGGGACCGCTGTCCTGCTCTTAAACGTATTCAAGCAGTTCAACACTGACTGGGCACGTTCCTGCGTGAGGCGTGCCGTTTGTTCGACCGAGACCAGTTCCATCCCAAGAAAAGAGATCCTCTGCCTTGGCAAGAGTTTGCTCTTTTCCCAGTTGACCCGAAGTCCCAACTGGCTGAGGTGCTAACACCATGTCCCTGTGCTCGCACAACTGGTCTCGAGACTGTGCCAGTATAAGCCAGTCGTTGAGATGGTTGAGGATGCGAACGCCCCGCTCTCTGAGGGGAAGCAGGGCTGCCTCCGTGACTTTCGTGAAGACATGGGGGGACAGGGACAGCCCGAAGGGAAGGACTTTGTACTGACATGCTCGTCCCTCGAACGCGAACCGCAGAATGGTCTGTGGCGCGGAAGGATTGAAACATGAAAGTACGCATCCTTCAGGTCGATCGCTGCAAACCAATCTTGGGGACGGACACATCCGAAGATGCGTTTCTGCGTTGGCATCCTGAACGGGAGCCTGTGAAGTGCTCAGTTCAGGACGCGCAGATCCAAGATCGGCCGTAACCCACCTCCTTTCTTGGGTACTATGAAGTAGGGGCTGTAGAACCCCGACTTCATATCGGCTGGAGGGACCGGCTTTATCGCATCCTTCGCCAGCAAGGTAGCGATCTCTGCCCGCAGAACAGGAGCATCCGCAGCCCTCACTGAGGTGAAGCGGATGCCGCTGAACTTGGGAGGGCGCCGGGCGAACTGAATCGCATAGCCGAGTCTGATGGTCCAAAGGGGTCAGCACGATGAACTGGGAAGACCTGACCAGGCTTCCAGGTAACATACGAGCGGCACCAATGAAACCACCGACATACCCATGGTGGTGCAGCGAGATGGAACGCAGGGACCCCGCTCGGGCGTCTCTGTGCCGGTCCGAAGCGGGGTCTGAGTGTCTGTGTGCTGTGTGCAAGAGACTCTTACCTGCGTTCTGGCAGACGGGATGGGGTAGCACATTCACAGCGCTCTGACCATCCACTGCTGCTCACTGGCGAGAGGGGAGGGTGAGTGAAGTCCGGAGATAGTCCGTCCAACACTTCCCGACCCAGAGATGGAGGAAGCCGCTCTATTGTCGAGATTTCTTTCTTTTTTTTTTTTTTTTCTCCTCTATTTAAGGATTCTCCACCCGGCCCTCCCCCGGGGGAGGGAGAGGCACATTCACCATCTCCTGAAGAGCAGCTCCATCCATTTCTGGGTTGCCTGTCCCAGGGCCTCTTGCTGTTCCGCTTGCCGCCAGGTTTGACGGGGGCCAGGACAGGTGGGGCGGCCTACCTGCGCCCAGTTCCACTGCGCCACACGAGTGATGGCTGCTGCGGGTGTGGCGGGGAACGAGGGTGGATGCAGGGGGCGCCCTCGACGACAAGCAGGCTGAGGCGCTGCCATCGGCGGCTGGGTGAAGGCAGCAGCTGCACGCCGGGGCAGGATGTTTTGTTTGATGTCCTCAGTGCTTTTGTGCGGCAGAGAACTGCTGGGCAAAGTTCTCCACTGCGTCGCCGAAGAGGCCAGCCTGGGACACAAGGGAGTTTGTAAACCGCATTTGTCGGTACCCCTCATGTCAACCAGACACAGCCAAAGTTCCTGGACCACCATAGTGGACATCGCACAACCCAGAGACCACGCGGTCACCTTCGTCGCACGTGGCGCGAGGCCCGAGGTGGTGCAGAGTTCTCGGAGAACTTCCGGATTGTGACCACCCTCGTACAGGTCCTTCAGTGCCTTGGCCTGATGGAGCTGTAACAACACCATAGCGTGTAAGACGGAGCCAGCTTCCCACTGGCCACATAGGCACTGCCGGTCAGAGCCGACGAGTGCCCATAGGCCGAGGAAGGGGGCAACGGATTGCCCCGCCAGGTGGAAGCGGCGCACACGCTCCACCGACGGGACAGCCGTGTCCGTCTTCAAGGGTGGTGAGGGAGGATGCACCACTGGAGCGGTTTCTGGCAGTAAAAGGTGCCATCCATGCCCCAGCGAGCTCATCATGCACTTCTGGGAAGAAAGGCACTGGGGTGGGGCCCTGAGAACCAGAGCAAGCCACCCCAAAATACCAATCATCCAACCAACAGGATATGGGACGTGATGGAAGTTTCCATTCAAGCCCTACCCTCTCGGCGGACCAGGCAAGCATAGCCATCATCTCTGAGTCCGCATCCGGCACTACTGTCTGCCCGGTGGGCGACAGTGTGCTCGGGTCATCCTCCCCAGAGAGGTCTGGCTCACCCTCCGATGCAGCAATCGAAATGCATCCATACCTGACCCCACGTCGTCATCCTGACAACGTAACGTCACATTGGTACAGATGCAACGTCGCCTTTAAAAAGGCAAACCACGCCCGAGAATGCTCTTTTAGAAACTGCTCTTTTAGGTGCTGAGGCGCACAGGGAAGATGGCCGAAGCAACACAAAAGGGGGTAGTGCAGCCTAATGTGTGCTAAATCCACTCGACAAGGAGACCACCGCCGCTGAAGCGCCGTGCCGCCAACACACGCGAGCTGTCCGTAGAGCGTGACTCATTTAGAGTTTGTATTTTGCTTGCAGACTCGAACTGATCGGCTCCGAAGCGAAGAGCTGACTATGCGCTGCACCAGCCGCCGCTATATACTCACGCTGTGATGAGCTGCAGCTGGACACAATCAGCGCATGCCAATTTGCATTGGCGTGTTTAGCACACACAAAGTAGATCGGTCTCTCTAAGCGAGATCCCAATCCGTCGGTCTCTGACGTGACTCGGAGAGACCGACTGATAAGGGAACTTGTGTTACTTGTAATGCTTTACCCCCAACACTGGTGATAAATGACACTTCTCATCACTGCATAGTGTTTCTTCTAACTGTTGTGATCACATTTGACAGCGAGGGTTGTCTGGAGCAAATCTCTTAAAGTGGAAACTTGCTCAATTGTAGACCTTCCATTGAACTCACCCTCAATCGAATCTTTGTTTGCTGACTTTGAGGGGCAGGGTCTCATCCTGGTTCAGCTTTCCCCGAAAATAAAAAAGCAACGCACAAACTTCAGCACACAGTCGGAGTAACATTCTTTGAGAGCTTTTGACTTTATGTAGAATTTGGGGACACAGCAGCCATGCCTAAGCGAACGATGAACCTGTTGGAGGTTTGGAGCAGGAATCGTGCTGCTCACCCAAACAGAGCTAAGAACCTAAAACTATGGCCTCATCAAGTGTAAGTTTGAAAAATATTAAAACAGGTTACTTGTTTGTTCTGTGTATGGTATGCAACTTGATAGCGAGAGATGTTCGTTTATTATGTGCATTTATGTACACAATTGCACTTTAACGGTGATGTACAGTTTAGTTAAACTGGAATATTAAGTTTTGATTCATGTTTAAAGTAATGTTTAGGTTGTCATCTCATTTTGCTGTAATTATTTGTTCAGTTAAAAAAAACAGTAATATTGTTATTACAATTTAAGTAAGCTTTTAATGTAAAATGCAATTTATTTCTCTGAATTTGAAAAAAAATATATTTTTGAAAACTCTTGTGCAGCTTAGTACTTTGGTGGCAACATTTCTTTTTCAGAATACGTTTATGAATAGAAAATTTAAAGGACAGCAGTTATTAGAATGTTAGTTAAGAGAATGTTTTGTAATATTTTGCATTGTGGTAAAAAAGTATTCACTTCTTTTCTAAAAAAAAATGTATACATCTATCTCAGAATAACCTTGTTTTATTTTTAACTCATAGAAAAACTATATGTGTGCAGAATTTAAAGGATTAGTTCACTTCCAGATTACAAATTTCCTGATAATTTAGTGACCCCCATGTCATTCAAGATGTTTATGACTTTCTTTCTTCAGTCGAAAAGAACTTAAGGTTTTTGAGGAAAACATTTCAGGATTTTTCTCCATATAGTGGACTTCAGCAGGTTGAAGGTCCAAATTGCAGTTTTAATGCAGCTTCAATGGGATCTACATGATCCCAGCTGAGGTAAAAGGGTCTAAAAGTGAAACGATTGGTAATTTTCTAAAAAAACAAAACAAAAAAAAAACATTTACTTTTCACTTTTTCCACCCCAAAATGAAAATTTTGTCATTAATCACTTGCCCCCATGTCGTTTCATGTTGTTTTATTTACTTGGCAGTCAATGGGACAGTCAAAAAGCTACCAGATTTCATCCAAAATATCTTAAGTTGTGTTCCGAAGACAATCGAACCTTTTACGGGGGGTAAGTGATTAATGACAAAATTTTCATTTTGGGGTGAACTATCCCTTTAAAGCGGCATTAAAATTGTAATTTGGACCTTTAGCCCCCTCATTGAAGTCCACAATATGGAGAAAAATGGAATGTTTTCCTCAAAAAAGGTTTATTTTTTTCGACTGAAGAATGAAAGACATGAACATCTTGGATATGGACATGGGAGTGAGTAAATTATGAGGAAATTTTTATTTTGAAAGTGAACTTGAAACTGTGATGGTAAATGCTATTTATAATATAAAATATAGATCATTTTTTCCTCTATTCTCTGTAGGGCACAATTGAGAGACCCCAAAGTGGTGGCAGCCCTCCTTCAGCAGAATGTCAAGATGGCGAGCCTACTCCCTCCCACAGGCACCGGTGTCTTCCGCCCTTTTACTTTGGAGTCGCTCGCCGAGATCGAGCGGCGGATGGCAGAAGAAGCCGCCGAGCAGGAGCAGATGAAGGCCCAGAATGTGGAGGTGGATGAGGAAGATCTACCCAAACCCAGCAGTGATTTGGAAGCAGGAAAGGTCCTACCGTTCATCTACGGTGACCCTCCACCAAATCTCCTCAACGTTCCTCTGGAAGAGTTGGATCCATTCTACAAAGCACAAAAAGTCAGTGGCAAAAGCGAAATACCAAAGCCCAGGTGTCAATAAATATTTACAGATCTGACTTATCAAAACAAGATTTATTCCACAACAGATTTCGTGTCCCTTTTTTTTTTTTTTGCAGACGTTCATCGTGGTCACCAAAGGGAATACAATATTCAGATTCAATGCTGAACCTGCATGCTACGTTCTGAGTCCATTCAACCCTATTCGACGAGTTGCCATAAGAATACTTATACATTCATATCCTTCATATAACCCATGAAATAATAATTACATATAATATGTGACCTTGGACCACAAAACTAGTCGTAAGTAGCACAAGTATATTTGTTGCAGTAGCCTACAATACACTGCAAAAAATGCTTTTCTTACTTAGATTTTGTGTCGTTTCTAGCCAAAATATCAAGAAGGATTTTCTAGACAAGTAAAATTTGTTTTCAGAAGAAAGAAGTCAAAACCAAGTGAGTTTTTGCTTAGAACAAACAAAATAATCTGCCAATGGGGTAAGCAAAGTAATCTAGTTTTCTGCTTGAAATACCATTATTTTGCTTAAACCATTGGCAGATTATTTTGCTTGTTCTAAGCAAAAACTCACTTAATTATGACTTCTCTTTTCTGGCAACAAGACAACAATTTTTGCTTGTCTAGAAAATCCTTCTTGATTTAAGAATCCTTAGATATTTAGTTTGGAAACAAGACAAAACATAAGTAAGACAAGCATTTTTTGCAGTGTACATTGTATGAGTCAAAATTATCGATTTTTCTTGTATGCCAAAAATATTTAGGATATTAGGATCATGTTCCCATAAATATATCAAAACGTAATTTTTGATTGGTAATATGCATTGCTAAGAACTTTAATGGCGATTTTTCTCAATATTTGTATTTTTTGCACCCTCAGATTACAGATTTTCAAATAGTTGTATCTCGGCTAAATATTGTCCTATCCTAAAAAACAAACAAAAAAAAAAGCTCATTTTTATGAAGGTTTTGTGGTCCAAGGTCACATATAATTGTATGTATGCATATCACCATATATAACAATGTTGTCCATCTGTTCTTGATTTCAATATATGATTTAAGTTGACATCTTAACTTTTTGTAATGCTTTGACTTCTTGTTTAATTTAGAGCTACAAATCATTACTTTCAAGTTTTCCTTTACTTCACAACAAATTATTTAGCATGTTCATCATGGTAACCATCTTGTCAAACTGCGTGTTCATGACGATGGGTGACCCTCCAGCATGGAGCAAAATAGTAGAGTAAGATATCCATATCTCTTGCACCATACCTCCAAAATCTATCTAGTAACAAAGTAACCAAAGTAAAATTCCTGGTTAACCTGCTCAGTTCCCAAAGTAACCTGCTCAGTTGTTTATTGTGTACTTTTGTCCCTTTTAGGTACGTTTTCACTGGCATCTACACCTTTGAGGCGCTTGTAAAGGTGACGTCCAGAGGCTTCTGCGTTGGTGATTTCACATTCCTGCGAGATCCATGGAATTGGCTGGATTTTATGGTCATCACAATGGCGTAAGTATAACCTGAATGTAAAATCAGAGGTTAAACAAGCCAGTGCAAACATTTGTTATGTTAAATACAAAATGTTACATTGTAAGTACAATTAGCGTTGTGGTTAAATGCAAATGAATTGTTCAGGAGAGGACTGGAATAGTTTACAGTTTTATTTTTAACAGCAGTTTCCGTAATCAGATCCGAATAGTCAGCGTAGTGTGACTCATCAGTTTTTGCTCAGTCAGGGTATGTGGCGCATGAGATAGGTGGGGTCTGGCAACCGCATTAGACACGGAAGCATTGTGAAAATACCCTCTCAGATGTGAGAGGTCAAAGGTCAGTTTGTTTACAGCATCAGCAAAACTGCGCACAGGTCCCGGTCCTCTGAAGACAGTCCATCTCAGCTTCTCCATACGTGTTCTGGAGTTACTACTGTGGTTCGGGTTGAATTAATCACTGTGGCACGTCTGGTCAAAACGCAACGAAGATGCTTCTTGATTCATAGAAGGTTTATTTGCATTAGCATATGCAAACATGTGGGTGTCTGTGTGTGGTTCTACAAACAAGTAGAAACAATAGTATATATCAGTATTCAACATTATAATAACATAACAATACAACAAATAATAGCAAAGATTAACAAACCAATAGTCAAAAAGACATTAGAACATATACAGAAGTATTATGCTTTCTCTTTAGATACTTTATCTATAAGTTATTCAACTTTGGTCAGACCGGGACTTGAACCCGCGGCCGTTTGTACGAATGACGTCTTTCAGAATAGCTCGTGCATAGCAGAATGACTAAGCATTTCTTAGCGTATTCAACACTGTCGCTGAATCATCCAAATACGGTTTAAATACACTTAATGAAAGACAAATATACTTCCGCTTCATGTAAACAATAATAAAGAACCATATAAGCAGTTATACTCTTCCAAATAGATCGCATATACACTCGGGCCTATGGCCGCACCAATTAAATACTCAACGAAACACAATCATGGTGATAACCCATAAACAACATGCTAGACATGATCAATAAACATATAAACGTACTTTTAGATGCACGCACACAATTAAATCACACCACTCTTATGCATTGAGGGAAACTCTCGTGCACTCCACACTCTACCGGTTCGCAACTGACTCTTCTTCTGACGCACTTTCGGCACATCCGTATTTCCTCATGGGGGCAGTAACAGTCCATAGTCATTGAATAGTCCAACACTCAACAAGAAAACTGTATTAGTATAACTCTGTTACCCAATAGTGTTGAAGTACAGACCACTTTACAACAATACGTGTGTCCCCGAGGTCCACCCTGAACCTCCCTTTACAATCACAGCCTGGCTGAATGAAAATGTTTATCCACTTGTAAAGCGAGATCACTTACCAGGCCTATTTTTAGCAGTAAATCTCGGCTTTGCACTTCGGCCCTCCTCAAAACACTAAAAGGCTGCAGTTTGATTGTAGTTCTGACAGTGTACGAGGACTTTTGAGGTCTTAAGTTGTTATTATTGCTACTGCATTCCCTCTGCTGCCATCCATAGCATTCCTTGATATCAATACCTAAAAGTGTCTTTGAACTATATTTGTTGTGTGCTATCAGACAAATTAAATCAGTGTTATTTCTAGTGTATTTCCCTTTGATGTCTAGTTAAGTGAATCCCCCATATATAAAGTTTGAGTGCAGGGTGGTGGATATTTTAGCTTCCTAACTTCATTAATTACTCAATATTATCTTATAGTATTTTAATCAACATCTCCTATACTGCTTTTACATAAATTCAGTTGCCTGAAATTCACAGATGATTATTTGCCATGATCCAGTTGCCCAACAGGCATCTCACTTGCTATTGGTCCATAGTATACACATAATGATGCCATTTGGCTTCTATGATCGACTGTTGCACTCAAGCTAAATTTAGTCTACACTGAACATATCTCTTACCCCAGCAATTTCTACACTCCTCAGAAGACCATACTTGTGGAGGAAAAACAAAGTGACACTAATAACACGCTGTGACTCTGCTTGAGCTCTTACAAAAATATGGTTTAACTTCAATAAAAGAGATTGCAACATGTTGGGACCTCTTGCAGTTACTTAACATTAACTATTGTATATCCATTCAATTATACAGTCTGTAATAACAACAAAAGGTAAAAGGTTTTCAGGCCATTTGAAGTTTGATTTTGACTTGACAGACTGGTCCTATATAAATAAATGTGTGAGATGTTTACTTACAATTTTTGTTAGTCTTCCTATTAACGCCATTATATTGTTAATTCAGACTGATTTGTGAATGCTGAATGTGCACAAACACATAGGGTGGGATTAATTGCATAAACCAATTACAGCCAAACATAACCAGCCATATCCAATCATATCACGATGGAGGCATTGCCTCCTCTCATGTGACTTTCCCCTATGCACCCCCCAACAAACTCACGCCATGCTTTAGGGGATCTGTTTAACTCAGTGTGCTCAGGGGAGCCGAGAGAGACGCAGACCCAGGTGTAACTTTACCTGCTGGTGTTACTGTTGGACAGTTTTACTTTATAAAAACAAGTGATTATCATATTTCATATTATTTGCAGTGTTTTCGTATTAAGCAAGTGATAAGCTTTTTCATTTCATCCACAGGTACCTCACAGAGTTTGTGGACTTGGGGAATATATCCGCTCTGAGGACTTTCCGTGTTCTTCGGGCCCTAAAAACAATTACTGTAATTCCAGGTTAATACAGTCTGTCATTTCACATGGCTACAGGAAATATAAATGATACTCACTTGAAGTCAAACTGTCACATTAATATTAATTTGTATAATTTGGAAATACTTAAGCTGAGATTTTGTTTAACTGCAAATTCCAGGTCTCAAAACCATTGTTGGCGCCTTGATTCAGTCAGTGAAGAAATTGGCAGATGTCATGATCCTCACTGTCTTCTGTCTCAGCGTGTTTGCTCTCATTGGCCTGCAACTGTTCATGGGAAATTTGCGGCAAAAGTGTGTCCGGTCTTTTGGCTGGAACAATCACACAGACATCAATGGCACAGAAACTGGCAACAGTACATTCGACTTTTTTGAATATATTTCAAATCCAGGTGATTCCAGGTTACATCAGCAATGTGACATGAAATGTAGCTCACAATTGTTGCCTGGTCTCATGACGAATACATACCTCTGGAACGGCATGTTTGCGATTGCATTTTTACGCCAAATTCACTTTTTGTTCATACTATCGGGTAGGTTTAGGTGTAGTGTAGATGGTACTTTATTTTAAAACGTCACAAAGCATTAAAGTTATAGCGCGACTCAACAAACATTTCAAGCCATAACTGTGGTGACACGAACAAAACCAACGTTCACCAGAAAAATGAACACTCTTTTAACGTCAGCGAGTAGACTTCAATTTCACTTCAAATATGTCACGAAATGTACATGGAGGTATAAAATCCTGTCTTGCAAAAAAGTTCCCAGAGGTACGTTTTCGTCAAGAGATCAGGTTGGAAAACAGCTTTAACAATTTAAATGATCAGATTCTCCTGCAGTGCTATTGATTAGTGATTTTCATTCCTTTGCCATAGAAAACTACTACTATGTGCCTGGCCATATGGATCCATTAGTTTGTGGGAACAGCTCTGACGCAGGGTATGTTATTCAAATATGATATTTTCCTACTATGCTCTAAATCAACTTTGAATTGACATTGTGCATTATCAGCAAGTATAAAATTCAATACTAAAAGTATTACAAAGAACTGAATACATATGCATTGTTAATTAAATTGCGGTTCACAGGAAGTGCCCTGAGGGGTACATATGCATGAAAGCTGGCCGAAACCCAAATTATGGCTACACTAGTTATGACAACTTTGGGTGGGCTTTCTTAGCTCTTTTCCGGCTAATGACTCAAGACTTCTGGGAGAACTTGTTCCAGTTGGTGGGTATATTCATCTTGTAAATGCATCATTGTTCTTTGCTTTCTTTCATGTGACACAAATTGCTCCATAACAAAGCCTAAAGTTTTTCCATGTCCAAAACTTTTAATTAATGTCAAAAAACAGAGCTTAAAGGGGTCATGACATGAGAAATCAAATTTGCCTTGATCCTTTGGCATATAAGAGGTCCTAGTACCATTAAAACATCCTGCAGGATTCATAGCTTAAAACGTCCTCCTCGTTATAAACAAAGCATTTATTTAATCAAGCTCCAAAAACAACTTGTTTGGATCTGAGGTGCAAGATGACACCACCTGGGCACAGTCATTTGCATAAACACTGCCTCCAGAGCAACACATTGACACGAATAGTCACACGCTGAATGTGAACGAGTGTCGCGTCATGTGAAAAGCAAATAAAAAATTCAATCACTGCCGCTATCTTGTCTACACTGGATACAGTTACAGATGTGCGTTCGCTTTCTGACTGTCCATGCACTTGAGTCTGTCGTCAATAAGACAAATGAAGTGAAGGGATGTTCGCTTTGATGCGTTTGCTTTAAACAGCTCGTTTGCGTCTTTGTACAGATATCAGACAGATCTCAGCGTAAGGAATAAGTGGATAGTTCATTTTTAGTGGCATCCCGGATCGTGTAAGAGGAATGTCCGGAGCGTTTTCTTTTGTGAACAAGGCACAGTGTCATGGAGAGTTCACAAAGAAACATTTGTTGAAAGATGATGCAGTACTAGATCTGACTGCAGCTGCATCACAAACGGTAAGTAAATGGTTTTATAGTGCTTTGTCCGGAAATGGCCATTTTAATTTAATTGTGTTGTCAGCACACTCACATGCAATAGTGAGGGGGATACTGTTTGCTATGCAATGACGTTAGCCAATTATAACAGTGGTTAATTACTGAGAAGTCTTAAAGGACCACACCCCTTAAAAACCTTTATTAACATTATGAATAAAATAATAAAAAAAAATCCATGTCATGACCCTTTTAACATAAAGAGAATGCTTGTTTTAGGCGTGCTATTGTTTAAACGTTTAGGGCCAGTGTTTTTTTTTCAAAGAATTCAGAAAGAAGACAGTAAATAAAGAAGGAAATAAATGCTGTTCTTTTGAACTTTCTATGTAGGAAAGAATCTTGGGAAAAACTGTTTCCAGTGAAAGTGAAAGCAGCACAATTGATTTCTATGCTTTTGAGACTTGAACAAGAACATAAATGAAGCATAAAAAGTATCTTAAATGTTTCAGACGCTCCGTGCAGCAGGGAAGACGTACATGATCTTCTTTGTAGTCATCATCTTCTTGGGTTCGTTCTACCTCATCAGTCTGATTCGGGCTGTGGTGGCCATGGCATATGCGGAACAGAATGAAGCCACCATTGCAGAAGCTAAAGAAAAGGAGGAAGAGTATGCAAAAATCCTGGAACAGCTCAAGAAACAAGCTGAGGTTTGTCATACTTTGTCATAGATCTATTTGGTTTGAATAACACTTATTGCGGGTTCTGATTTCATCTGCCGTCAAGAAGCAGAAAAACAACATGGTGAATGGCAGCAAAACGTCATTATCCAGCAAAAAGAAAGGTGATGATGACCAAATGCAGAACGACTATGACGGGATTGCGTTGAAGCCCCTCTCAAAGTCAAATGGATCCAAAGGTAGCATGAATTACTTGGAAGTCCCTGACTCGCAGATGAGAAAACCGAGTGCGGTGAGCGCTACAGACAATGCCTTAGATGGTAAGTTCACATTTCGCCTTAGTGTAAATGGTGAGTTCCACCACAGTTGAAGAAATCAAATCATTCTTGTGTGTTTTGTGTGTTAAAATACTTTCATCAATAGACCTGGAGGATATTCAAAGGCCATGTCCTCCTTGCTGGTACAAGTTTGCTGACATATTCCTGAAATGGAATTGCTGCGTGCCATATATGAAATTCAAGAAGATTATCTACCTAATTGTAATGGACCCTTTTGTGGATCTGGGCATTACCATCTGCATTGTGCTCAACACTGTGTTCATGGCTATGGAGCATTATCCTATGACTCCACAATTTGAATACATGTTGGCAGTGGGAAACCTGGTACTTACATCTACCTATCAATGTTAACTTTAACCATTAAAATGCATATTAAAAACATACAATTTATTATACTATATAGCTGCCAGCATACAAAAGCTCTTCCTTTCTCCTGCAGGTTTTCACAGGTATCTTCACAGCAGAGATGGTGCTAAAACTTATTGCGCTGGACCCATATTATTACTTCCAAGTTGGCTGGAACATTTTTGACAGCATCATTGTGACCATGAGTCTGTTGGAGTTGGGCTTAGCCAATGTTCAGGGCTTGTCTGTGCTGAGGTCCTTCCGTTTGGTAGGTGAAATTTTACTGTCTGACTGACTCTTAAAGGGATATTTCACCAAAAAATGAAAATTTTGGTATCACTTACTCAAACACATAACACTTTCTTATGCAGAAGACAAAAGAAGTCAGAGATACTGGAGGTGAACGGGGATCAATTGCTGTAAAGACATAACAAAACAAGCTGATGTTAAATAATTTTTCACTGAAAATCTCATTTGACAGGAGTGGTCACCATTCATGTTAATTTTCCAGAAATCATTCCCTTTTCATTAGAAGAAAGAATGCAGGTTTAAAAATAAATTATAATGATAGAAATTAATAAATTTATTTAGCAAGGATTCTTTAAATTAATCAAAAATGTTGCTAAAGACATTTATAATGTTACAAAAGATTCTGTTTGAGATAAATGCTGTTCTTCTGAACTTTCTATTAATCAAAGAAACCTGAAAAAAAATCTACTCAGCTGTTTTCAACATAATAATAATAATATTCATATTTTTTTTAGCAGCAAATCAGAATATTAGAATGATTTCTGAAGGATCACGTGACTGGAGTAATGATGCTAAAAAATCATCTTTGAAATCACAGGAATGCATTACATTTTAAAATAAATTCAAATAGAAAAAGGTTATTTTAAATAGTAAAAATATTTACAAATATTACTGCTTTTGCTGTACTTTGGATCAAATAAATCCAGGCTCAGTGAGCAGAAGATGAATTTAAAAAAATTCATTTATTTAAAAATTACAATGTTTTTAAAATAATAACTTTATATTTTCATTTACAGTATATAAAAATGTAATTTATTCCTGTGATGCAAAACTAAATGTTCCTCAACATAACTCCAGTCTTAGCTGTCACATAATCTTTCAAAAATCATTATAATGTGGTGTTTAAGAAACATTTCCAAAAATTAAACAGTTTGTAACAATGTTAAGCATATTTCTGTTGAAACCATGTCACTTTTTTTCAGGGTTCTTTGACAAATAAAAAGTTCAAAAGACCTGTATTTATATGAAATGGAAATCTTCTGTAACCTTATAAATGTCTTTACTTACACTTTTGATCAATTTAATATATCATTGTTGAATAAAAGCACTAATTTAAAAAAAAAACTGTAATGAGTGAAAATTTAGCTTTTGCATTGTTATAAAGAAGTACATTTTATATACAAAAAATGTTGAAATTGCAATGTTCAAACATTCACGACTAAACAGTTTATCAAATCATGACTCTTTTGGTTGCAGATGCGTGTGTTCAAGCTGGCAAAATCTTGGCCGACCCTAAACATGCTGATTAAGATCATTGGTAATTCCGTGGGTGCTCTTGGGAACCTGACCCTTGTCCTGGCTATTATTGTCTTCATCTTTGCTGTGGTGGGGATGCAGCTTTTCGGAAAAAGCTACAGGGACTGTGTGTGTAAGATTGCGGAAGATTGCGAGCTCCCTCGCTGGCACATGACCGATTTCTTTCACGCATTCCTCATCATCTTTCGCGTTCTATGTGGGGAATGGATTGAAACAATGTGGGACTGCATGGAAGTAGCAGGCCAAGGCATGTGCATTGTGGTTTTCATGATGGTCATGGTTATAGGAAACCTAGTGGTGAGTGGATTTAAATTTTTTCATAGATAGACAAAAATGCCACCCCTTCAAAAGTTCACAAACGCTTGATTCTTAATACTGTGTTACCTGAATGATTCACAGCTGTGTTTTTTTGTTTAGTGATAGTTGTTCAGGAATCCCTTGTTTGTCCTGAACAGGTAAACTGCCTGCTATTCTTTAGAAAAATCTTGCAGATCCCACAAATTATTTGTTTTTTCAGTTTTGTTGTGTATTTGAACCCTTTCCAACAATGACTATATGATTTTGAGATTCATCTTTTCACACTGAGGACAACTGAGGTACTCATATGCACACTGATGCTCCAGAAGGAAAAACAATGCATTAAGTGTAAACTTTTAAACAGAGTGAAGAAGTGTACATTAGAATAGGTAACACTTATTACTACTAACTAGTTAGCCATTTATTAGTACTAATTAAGGACATATTAATGCCTTATTCTGCATGACCTTATTCTACATCCCTAATCCTACCCAATACTTAACATCTACCTTACTAAATATAAATAATCAGCAAATTAGGTATTTACTGAGGGAAAAGTCATAGTTAGTAGTGAACAAGTGTTACCTTTTCTACAGTGTTACCATTTTTTCTCATTTTGCCTAAATATCTTTTTTTTCATTTAGTACTGCCCTTCAGAAGCTACTGAAGATACTTACATGTTTCCAGGAGACAAAACAAGTTAAATTTACCCTGATATTTTAATTTAGTGAGCATTTGAACCTTTTGTAATAGTTGCATATGAGTCCCTCAGTTGTTCTCAGTGTGAAAAGATGGATCTCAAAATCATACAGTCATTGTTGGAAAATGTTCAAATACACAAAAATACTGCAAACCAAAGAATTTGTGGGACCTGAAGGATTTGTCAAAAGAACAGCAGGCAGTTTAACTGTTCAGGACAAACAAGGGACTCATGAACAACTATCACTAAACCACACACACACACACACACACACACACACACACACAAAACACACACACACACACACACACACACACACACACACACACAGCTGTGGATCATTCAGGTAACAACACAGTGTTAAGAATCAAGTGTATATAAACTTTTGAATAGGGTCATTTTTATAAATTCAGCTATTACTTTCTCTAAATGTAAACATCTTTTATGTGAAATATTTTATTCAGGTCAGTACTAAATAAAAAATAACATGCATGATCCTTGTTATTTTGGTAAAAGTGAAAGTGAAAAGTGAAAGTGACGAGACGTGAGGCCAAGTATGGTGACCCATACTAGGAATTTGTGCTCTGCATTTAACCCATCCAAGTGCACACACATAGTAGTGAACACACACCGTGAACATACACCCGGAGCAGTGGGCAGCCATTGCATTGCTGTGGCCCCTGGGGAGCAGTTGGGCCCCTGGGGAGCAGTTGGGGGTTCGGCTTAAGGGTCTCACCTCAGTCGTGGTATTGACGATGGAGAGAGCGCTGGATATTCACTCCCCCCACCGTCAATCCCTGCCGGACCTGGGACTCGAACTCGCAACCTCTTGGTTACAAGTCAGACTCCCTAACCATTAGGCCACGGCTGCCCCTAAAATAATTAAAGGTGTATGTAAACTTTTGAACTCAATAATTGAAAAAAATACTATTTTCATAGTATTCTATTCTGAAATGGCCACCAATCCCAATTCTTGCTGTACAGTTTTAGTATGTCATTGTACCTTATCTTTGAATTATAATGTTTTTTTTCTCTTTCTCGTCCTGAAGGTGTTGAACCTCTTCCTGGCTTTGCTGCTCAGCTCCTTCAGCGGAGACAACCTGTCTGCGTCTGATGATGATGGGGAGATGAACAATCTGCAGATTGCCATTGCTAGAATCACAAGAGGCATTGATTGGGTAAAGGCCTTCGTTATCGGACATTTGAGACAATGTCTGGGCCTGAAGCCAAAGGAAGAGGGTGTGAAAGCAAGCGAAGACTGCGATTCTAAAATGGCCACCATGAATTCCAGTCTGTCCGTTGTCAAAGTGCCTATAGCCAACGGTGAATCAGATGATGACGATGACGGCAACAGCTCTTCTGAGGATGAAGACAAAGAAGATATCGATAAAAAAACTAAAGTGAGTTTTTTCAGTGCAAAATTCTGATAGTTGTGTTCACACGAATGCAATACCGGTTGCCAGAGTATCCACTGACATCCGTCAATCATCACCTCTTGATGCCTAGACATGTGTCTCAAATACTGTGACACCTGCAAAGTCCATCTGGAGCCCCACGGGTCATCTTGTTTAGAGAGTATGTCTAAGGAATGGCAGAAACCATGTGACACGGTGACGGGGCGTGGGAAAGAGCACCAGCATGATTAGTTACCTTTCTGAACAACGTTCTGACCAGCACCCAACCTATTTAAAGCATGTCAGTGCCATAAATCCCTACTGCACTATATCCCAGTTCCCTGTAAAATGTACATCTTTCCAGTTTAGGTCATACATTTTATTTCATATATTATTTGTAGAAGCACATTGGCCCTAATTCGTTAGGCAACTGTTAGTTGGCATGCCTCTGGATCAGGTAACACAGTTCATATGTCATGCCCCCATGTGTCACACAGCACTGCATTTCACATCTATCTACGTGTCAGAGAGAGGGAACATGAATGCAGATTTTGTGCTGAAGTCTCGTGTGAACAATCAAATAAGATCTGAAGTGAAATTTGATCATTTACAGCTGAAAAGATGGCGAGACACCCCAGGTGTATGGCTTAATATAACATAAATGATGTCTCTTACTGAAATATGTAGTAGATAACCAATGAAAAATCCACATTGTTTATGCATATTTTGTCATTTGGAAGGCACTATTATTTCACTGATGTGAAATGGTTGCACTCTGTGAGCTACTGGTGCTACCTGTTGCTATTTTTACTGCAACACAAGTTATAAGCATAAGCTTAAACGAAATGCCGTACCATTGATTTAGTCTAAACGCCCCTGGATATGAAGTGAAATCCATGCTGAGAAACTCCTTCAGTGTCATGACAAGCGTTGGCAGGTTTACATCCTGCATTTACATCTAGCATTTCTTGAAGACTTGAATCGCTTTTTTTTTGCCCTGTGATAGAAAATTACAACCAAAAGCCACACAATGTTGCATCGTATCAGTTGTGTATTCCGAGTCAACCATTTCACATCATCGAAATAATGGTGCCCTCCATAGTCCAAACAACCTCCCTCAAGCTGTTTGAAACTCTTTTTTTCCAGTTTCCAGATCAGCAGAGGATATTGAGTTGTTTGTAAAAGAAAAGAAATAATCATACCAGAACTTGACCAACAGTGTTTTCATCTGTACAGAGCAAAGATGGAGATGAATCATCAACCTGCAGCACAGTGGACAAAGCTCCTGAGGTAGTAGAGGTGGAAGAAGAGGAAGAAGAGGACTCCACCATCCCAGAGGACTGCTACACAGAGAGTGAGACTTGAGCGATGACTTATCACTGTGTGTAGTATTGCATTACATTCTTCTCATTAATGTTTTTGTTTGTCTGCGTTCCCAGACTGCATCAGGCGATGTCCTTGCCTGGAGCTTGACGTTACCAAAGGTAAAGGGAAGGCATGGTGGAATTTCCGTAAAACCTGCTATGCCATCGTGGAGCACAGCTATTTTGAAACCTTCATCATTTTCATGATCCTCCTCAGCAGTGGAGCTTTAGTAAGTCCTTTGCTGAACAATTTATTTGGGGTGGGCGATATTTTGGTAGACTCAATTAACCAGTAGACATTTGTCAAATGGTAGATTTTGGATCGTGGTTACAAGCTCGCATGAGGTTACTGTGCTATGTAGTCACCAAAACTGACATCATTTGCATTCATTTTTAATAATTGCGGTTTAAAAAAATTTATTTTAAGCCGTTGAAATTCAGTCAACAATTGCAGGTATTTTTACCGACCTTTAACGGTTAAGTATACTTGTAAGTGTCAAAATGCCTGTCTTTGCAAGTATCCTCATAAACACAGTAATTTAGGTCTTAAGTGAAAGCAAACAGCTGAGAAAGAAAACACATGTAAAGGTATATTGGATCTGGGCAGCTCTTAAAGTGACAGCAGTCTAAATTCCTGCTGTCTGTCAAAATCTGTCACTGCTCCTGACTTCAATAAGAAGAAATATATTTAATTTACACTGTTAAGAATATGCAGTGTTTTTATACATGTGATTACTTTATAAAATTTATGTAGCATTTCTTATTTATTTGTTCTATTTGTAGTTTTACTGTTCTATAATTTGTTTCTTATTTTTTTATCTCTGACTGTTTACTTGTCTTCAGTGAGTTATTATTTTTTTTTTAGACTGGTATTACTTTTTTTTATATTGACACTGGTTACAAGAATTGAGACATTTTTATGGTTCCAAAATTTTTTATATCATAAAGCCCTTATTTAAAGCAAACATAACTATATTGTGATATATATGTTGTTGCCGTGAAATAAACTGACTTATATCGTGATATAAGGTTTTGGTCATGTTGCCCACCCCTACCATTTATACGTAATTAACCACTGAAACCTTGTTTTTCATATGTATAATTCTTTTTTTTAGGCGTTTGAGGACATATACATTGAACAACGAAGAATGATTAAAATCATCCTTGAATATGCAGATCAGGTCTTCACTTTCGTGTTTGTCATTGAGATGCTTCTAAAATGGGTAGCCTATGGCTACAAGGTCTATTTCACAAACGCATGGTGTTGGCTGGACTTTCTCATCGTTGATGTAAGTATTACTTCATCCCAACGTACATATAAAATTGACATTATTGTTCCCTAAGAAACTTTATTCATCTGTGATCCTTAAGACAATTTTGACCCACACTTAAAATTTGTCAATGGTAGTATAAAACAACACCCTTTTTACCTTGTCAAAAACAGCTCTGTTCACAGTGACCGGTTTTGGTAGATGTCTCTTTAAATGTTAATGAGCTATTGCTCACTCCACCCCTCTCTTCCATTCTTGTGTTAAAGTCACCATTTTTATTCATGCAGTTATAACGCTCAAAAACGATTTAAAATATATGTGTAAATAACTTATTACTCAGTAACAACACCTTAAATTGTCTGCAAAGACAAGTTTAATGTAGTGCTGGACTCAACTGAGGGACTCTTATGCAGCTATTACAGACGGTTTAAACACTCACTGATCCTCCAGAAGGAAACACAATCCATTAAGAGCTGGATTTGAAGATTAGGGTCAATTTAACTTATTTTGTCTTCTGGGAAACATGTAAGTAGCTTCTCATTGTCAGTACTAAATAAAAAATATATTTAGGCAAAATAAGAAAAATGTACACATCTTGATTCTGTTCAAAAGTTTACACCCTTGGCTTTTAGTGCATCATTTTTCCATCTGAAGCAGCAGTAAGTGTTTGAACCTTCTGTAATAGTTGCATATGAGTCCCTCAGTTGTCCTCAGTGTGAAAATATGGATCTCAAAATCATACAGTCATTGTTGAAAAGGGTTCAAATACACAAAAATGCTGAAAAATCTAATCCTTTGTGGGACCTAAAGGATTTTTCTGAAGAACAGCAGAACTGTTCAGGACAAATAAGGGACTCATGAACAACAAATAAAACACAGCAGTGGATCATTCAAGTAACAACACAGTATTAAGAATCAAAGTATGATCATTTTTATACATTCAACTTTTATTTATTTTTATTTTTTATTTTTTGTGGACTATATATAAACGTCTTTTTTGTGAAATATCTTATTCAGGTCAGCACTAAATAAAAATAACATGCATTCTGTATGATCCCTCTAATATTGGTTAACATTTTGCAGATTCTTTTGACTTCAACTGTATTTTATAACAGCTTCTGCATTATTCCCCTATTACAATGGATAGTGTACATCTTAAAGCTAAACGTTTGGTTCTTCTCTAGTAAATGTAAATCATTGTGATTTCAGTTTATATGTCAAAAAGAAAAAAATCCCTATTCTGATTGAATTTGATTCATATTTCAGTTATTTCATGTTATTTTTTACTGCATTCAGTAGATACATTTACAACTCAAAAAATAATAATAATTAGGCATCACTATATCATTAAAAATATGTTATCCTTTTTAAAGAGTAACAACAATTTTAGTTTGCAAAAACATTTTAACAGCCACTGAAAATAGAAATAAAGTAAAAAGCCAATGGTCATCTTTAATTTTAAGATCATGATTAACAGAAAATTAATTATTTTTCATTATAATTTTTGTCTTTATTAATAGTTCTATTATAATATTACTTTAGAAAATATGAAGAAATATATAGATATTCTTAACAATATATTTAACCATGCATATTATCTATCAAAAATGGATCAGGTCATTTTTAACCCATTCCTGATAAATAATATGGATTTCAAATGCAACAGAATGGCTATTAATAATGTGTCGAGGATGGCTTCAAGATGAAAAATAACCAGCAATATACTTGAAGTATTTTACTGAATATTTCTGCAGGTGTCCCTGATCAGTTTGACGGCAAACATCTTAGGCTACTCTGAACTGGGGGCCATTAAATCTCTCAGGACTTTGAGAGCGCTGAGACCTCTTCGAGCGCTCTCCAGGTTTGAAGGAATGAGGGTGAGTTTTCTGCTGTCCACCCTCACCTTGACATCATTTATTCATTAGCAAATCACTAATATTTTTAGCCCTCCTTGTTCTCATATTTCTTTTTAAAAATTGAACAACTTAATATGATTTAATTGATATGCACAGGTGGTGGTGAATGCTCTGGTAGGGGCTATTCCATCCATCTTCAGTGTTCTCCTGGTCTGCCTGATCTTTTGGCTCATCTTCAGTATCATGGGAGTCAACTTTTTTGCTGGAAAGTTCTTCTACTGTTTCAACGAAACATCCGAAGAAATTTTCCGTATCACTGAGGTCAACAATAAGAGTGATTGCTTTGAGCTCATGGAATATGATCCAAATGTGCGATGGAAAAATATGAAGCTTACCTTTGATAACGTAGGCATGGGATATCTCTCCTTACTGCAAGTGGTGAGCCCCTCAATAAACAAATGTGCAGTAAACTGTAATGTTAAATACATTTACAAATCAGATACTTCAAAATATGTTTTCGTTTGGTTTCCAGGCTACATTCAAAGGATGGCTGAACATCATGTATAGTGCAGTAGATTCTCGTGGGGTAAGCCTTTTACTAAGTTCTTGTGTACAGCATTGTTCTCCTGTAATACATGTGTTATACTTAAACATTGTTTTTGTTCTGTGTGTAGGTTGAAATGCAGCCGGTCTATGAAGAAAACCTTTACATGTATCTTTACTTTGTCATCTTCATCATTTTTGGCTCTTTCTTCACCCTCAATCTATTCATCGGTGTCATCATTGACAATTTCAACCAACAAAAGGCAAAGATAAGTGTCGGCACTTGGTCTTCTGGATCTGTAGAAACACTAAAACGGCTTCTGCCATGGAATAATCGTCTCTGTGTCTATACTTAGGAGGAACTGACATCTTCATGACAGAGGGGCAGAAAAAATACTACAACGCCATGAAGAAGCTTGGCTCTAAAAAGCCACAGAAACCAATTCCAAGGCCTACGGTAATAGATACAGTCTGTTTAGTCAGTCAGATTAATCCTTAAAATGAATAGACTTGAATCTGATAAAGTGCTAACGGCCCCTTCTTCTCCTCGGGATGCTCTTCTCTTCTGATGTTTGAAGAACTGCTGCCAAGGTTTGGTATACGACCTGGTCACCAAGCAGTTCTTTGATATCTTCATTATGGTGTTGATCTGCCTGAACATGGTGACCATGATGATGGAGACAGATGACCAGAGTGAAGAGATTGAATATATTCTGTCCTATATCAACTTGGTCTTCATCATACTCTTCACCGGGGAGTGCATTCTCAAAATCACTGGCCTGCGCTATCACTACTTCTCCATTGGCTGGAACATTTTTGATTTTGTGGTGCTCATTCTTTCAATCTTCGGTAAGTCTCCTTTATTGATGGAAATCATTGGGCAATCATGATTTTTTTGTTCCATGTATTTAAAATTCAAATCAAATTAATGCAATAACTTCATCCTCTGGCATTCTGTTACGCCATTGTATTATGAGTGTGTTTTTCAGAATCATATATTTTTTTAATGTTTTATTACAATGCAAGTTTAAGGTAGTACTGTGTTATATATAAAACGTATTTGAAAATATTTACACCGTGTTCCAAATTATTACGCACATGCCATTTTTGTTTGTTTTTCCAAATCAGTCAGTATGATTATTTATCATACTACTATTATTTTACAATGAGAATGTTATTACATGTGAAAGAACTGATAATTTTTCAACAGTTTTATTGATATAAAAAAAAAAAAAAACACAAAATATGTTGTTCCAAATAATTATGCAGAATGCCATTTTAAAACAGACGTTTGTCATATGTGATGCATGGACTGACCATTTTTCCATAAATAAACACAATTTAAAACAGAAAACCTATTTACAGTTTAAGCTACATATTGATATATGCACCCTTCTTGGTGATGACTTTAACAATTTTCTCATCCATTGAACTTGTAAGTCCATGTATAGTTTCTGGCAGTATTTAATTTGAGGATGCCAGTATTGCCTCCCAGAGCTTTTCTTTGGAGGTATACTGCTGCCCACCCTCATAGATCTTCATTTTAAGGACGCTCCACAGGTTCTCAATATGATTAATTTCAGGGGATGATGGTGATCACACCATGATTTTTCTCTTTTTATGCCCATACCAAACAAGGATGGAAATCATTTTATTTTCAGAAGGCACGATTCTTCTTTCTATAACATAGCAGAAAATGGTCTGTTAGGAACATCTACTTATCTTGCAGAGGTCATTTTGACACTGTCAGGGACCCTAAAGCGACCTACCATCTCACTTCTCAATATTCCAGCACAAATCATCACTCCTCCACCTCCTAGTCTTGTTGGAACAGGGTGGCCATTCAACAACCATCCAGAACTCCATCCATCTGGACCATTAAGTGTAGCACAGCATTCGCCAGTGAATAAAACAATTTGAAAATTAGTTTGTTTTTGGTTTTTTTTGTAATTCTGCAAACGTGACTTTTGGTTAGGGGTGGTCGAAATGGAGCTTGATGCACAGCTGCCATCCTCTGAAGGATCCTGCATCAAGAGATTCTTGGGACTCCAGAGACACTGGCAGCTTCAAATACCTGTTTGCTGCTCAACAGTGGCTTCTTTATAGCTGCCCTTTTAATAACATGATGTTTTTTTGACAGAAACATTTCATAATAAGCCTTTATCTGATCAAATTCTTCTGTGCTGTGAAACACTTGCAAATCTTTTGACAGTTCGATGATCTCTTTTCAGTTTTCGTGATATATCAATTGTTTTCATGCCTTTTGCACTATTTCACGCTTTTCAACTTCAGAAAGGTCTTTTTTCCTCCTCATATTGCATGAGAACTGTGACTTGCTTAATAACGTGGAACAACCTCTTTAGGTAGGTTTCCCTTTAACTAAGATGACCTGGCAAACTATTTAACTAACCTGTCTAAGATTGATCTTAAAACATGAGAAATAAAACAAACAAACAAACACTTTCTTAGGAAAAAACAAAAATCTGAAAATCTGAAATCTACTGTTATTTTACCTGCAT
The DNA here is from genome assembly GCA_033026305.1 of Cirrhinus molitorella. Taxonomy (NCBI): domain Eukaryota; kingdom Metazoa; phylum Chordata; class Actinopteri; order Cypriniformes; family Cyprinidae; genus Cirrhinus; species Cirrhinus molitorella. The sequence continues at coordinate 24,937,445 of CM065117.1, read as the reverse complement.
AATAATTTGGAACACGGTGTATTAAGATGTCTGCACTTATGTACACACATATTTAGGCTTTATAAAAAATACAGTTAATTACTTTAATTATATTAAATATTCAATTATTTTTACTTGATTTTGAAGGGATAGTTCACCCACAAATGAAAATCCTGTTATTAATTACTCACTCTCATCGTTGTTCCAAACCCATAAGACCTTTATTCATCTTTGGAACACAAATTAAGATATGTTTGATGAAATCCGAGCGCTTTCTGACCCTGCATAGACAGCAACGCAACTAACACATTCAAAATCCAGAAAAGTAGTAAGAAAAACGCGCGTCACAGAAAAGAGAAAATTGTAAAATAAAGTCGTTGTCGTCACTGCAGGGTCAGAAAGCTCTTAGATTTCTTCAAAATATCTTAATTTGTGTTCTGAAGATAAACAAAGGTCTTAAGGGTTTGGAACGACACGAGGGTGAGTAATTAATGACTGAATTTTCATTTTTGAGTAAAAAATATCCCAACACCAATATGTTTATATCATCTATATATCATCGCTCATAATATTTCCTTGTTGATTCTTTGTCGTCTGGCAGGTCTTTTTCTGGCAGATCTCATCGAGAAGTACTTTTTTTCACCTATGCTGTTTCGCGTCATCCGACTGGCCAGAATCGGCCGCGTCCTGCATCTCAACCGTGGCGCCAAAGGAATCCGGACGTTACTGTTTGCGCTGATGATGTCACTTCCTGCCCTCTTCAATATCGGCTTGCTTCTGTTCCTAATCATGTTTATTTTCTCCATATTTGGCATGTCCAACTTCGGCTTCGTGAAAAAAGACGCAGGCATCGATGACATGTTTAATTTCGAGACCTTCGGGAACAGCATCATATGCTTGTTCATGATTACAACCTCCGCCGGCTGGGATGGATTGCTGGAACCTATACTCAACAGCCCACCAGACTGCGACCCGGATGTGGAGAACCCGGGATCGAGCGTCCAAGGAAACTGCGGGAATGCCGCGGTAGGCATCGTCTTCTTCTGCAGCTACATTTTCATATCCTTCCTCGTCGTGGTCAACATGTACATAGCCATTATCCTGGAAAACTTCAACATAGCCACAGAAGAAAGCAGCGATCCCTTGTGTGAGGACGATTTTGAGATGTTCTATGAAACCTGGGAGAAATTCGACCCTACCGCTTCTCAGTTCATCACTTACAGTAGGCTGTCCGAATTCTGCGACACGCTAAAAGACCCCTTGAGAATCCCCAAACCGAACACCCTTAAGTTGATCACAATGGACCTTCCCATGGTCCCTGGTGATAAGATCCATTGTCTGGATATTCTCCTGGCCCTCACTACAGAGGTGCTGGGAGACTCAGACCAGATGGATGCCATGAAAGCAACTATGGAGGAGAAGTTCATGGCCAACAATCCCTCGAAGGTTTCGTACGAGCCCATCACCAGCACTCTCAGATGGAAAGAAGAAGAAGTGTCTGCTTCAACCATTCAAAAAGCCTACCGCAAGCACATCCTCAAACGCGGCCTCAAGCAAGCCTCGTACATGTACAGAGAGAAGACGGGCGCAAAGAGACGAGATGAAGAGGCTCCAGAAAAAGTGGGAATGATAGCTAACAAAATGAGTTATCTGTATGGAGATGAAGCCATTGAGGACGACAAACCTACAGGTTTCTCTTTCTCTCAACGCGGGAAGCCACAGCATGGGTTTAAATGTCCCCTGGTGAAGGTTCAGAGCGATGTGGTTTTGCACTCGGCACCTTTTCCTGTTCCTGACCCCTCGACCGCTGCCGAAAACTTGAAGGAGTCTATTGTGTAACAGGTTCAAGCCATGGTGTACACTTAACCCATTTATACTTCGGCACACAACAGCCAGTATGAAAGAAATTCATAGAGTCAGTATGGCGAAGATTCTTTGTGAATCAATATTACTGATGCAATCAATGGTTCCTCTCGGTACTGCCCTTGAGAAGACGCTCACCAACTGTATGTCTAATGGCACTGGAAGTGTTTGGGCTCTTAGTGCAGATATCAATGATTTTCATGCACAGAACCTTGAATGACAACATTTTTTTTTTTTTTTTAAATGGAGATAATTACTAATCAGTCAAAACTAACATAGAGGAATAGCAAATAAATCAAATAAAGCCTACATTACAGATCATTTTGTAGTATCTGACTTTATTGTATTTAACAATTAACCCATTTGAGATTTAGATTTACAGTTCATTTTATTGACTTTTCCCAGTCTGATCTGTCTGCAGCATTCAAAATAGACACTTTTAATAAAGTATATCAGTCTTAATAGCTCACTTGTTAAAAACATGTAATTATGTAATTATCATACATTTTCCTTTATAAACTTAACTAACAGCAGTTAATTTGCTTTTCAACTCTGATAGTATTTAAACCTTAAATCAAATAAAAGCAGAGTCTCGTTGGCACAAAGACAAAATATCACTCTTAAGATTAGACCATAAAACACATAGGGCCAGATTTACTAACAGCTTGCGTCAGCGTTAAAATAGTACTGTCAGGATTTACTAAAGATGTGGAAAGGAGTGGACACAATCATTTTTGTGTCTGACTATATTGAATATAAATTTGTAGTTTGAGTTTCCCACAATACACAAAATTTATGAGGAGAGTATTAAAATAAATCACACAACGTGATTTACTAACGATGGACTCGTCAAATTACTGGTATTTGCACCATTATTTAATGCCCCAAAAATGTCTTAAAGCAGGTGGTAATTTGGTAGATTGTGCTGGTCATTATGGAAATGATCTGGCTGCATCGGTGTTCTTTAATGTATGCATTGTCAGTAAATCACACGCTGAATTCTCCCCTCCTTTCGGCGCTTTTATGGAATTGCGTTACAATGCTAATTTGACCTGTTTAGTAAATCTGGCCCATACACTGTAAAAGTTTTCGGAACAGTTACAGTGGATATAAAAAGTGTACACACCCCTGTTAAAATGCCAGGTTAATGTGATTAAAAAATAATAATTTCAGAATTTTTTCCACCTTTATTGTGGCCTATAACTTGTACAACTCAATTGAAAAACAAACTGAAATCTTTTTTTCTGTGGAAAGTAAAAATAAAAAACTAAAACAATGTGGTTACATTAGTGTACACACCCTTAAACTAATACATTGTTAAAGCACCTTTTGATTTTATTACAGCACTCAGCCTTTTGGGTATGAGTTTATCAGCATGACTCATCTTGACTCGACAATATTTGCTCACTCTTCTTTGCAAAAACACTCCAAATCTGCCAGATTGTGAGGGCATCTCTTATGCACAGCCCTCTTCAGATCACCCCACAGATTTTCAATTGGATTCAGGTCTGGGCTCTGGCTGGGCCAATCTAAAACTTTAATATTTTTCTTGTGAAGCCATTCTTTTGTTGATTTGGATGTATGCTTAGGGTCATTGTCGTGCCGAAAGATGAAGTTCCTCTTCATCTTCAGCTTTCTTGCAGAAGCCTGAAAGTTTTGTGCCAATATTGACTGGTATTTGGCACTGTTCATAATTCCCTCCACCTTGACTAAGGTCCCAGTTCCAGCTGAAGAAAAATAGCCCCAAAGCATGATGCTGCCACCATGCTTCACTGTGGGTATGGTGATCTTTTGGTGATGTGTTGTTTTGTTGTTTTTGCGCCAAACATACCTTTTGGAATTGTGTTCTGTCTTGCCACCCTACCCCACAGCCCAGACATATGAAGAATACGTGTGATTGTCGTCACATGTAGCACACAACTAGTACTTGCCAGAAATTCCTGCAGCTCCTTTAATGTTGCTGTAGGCCTCTTGGCAGCCTCCCTGACCAGATTTCTTCTTGTCTTTTCATCAATTTTGGAGGGACGTCCTGTTCTTGATAATGTCACTGTTGCACCATATTTTCTCCACTTGATGATGACTGCCTTCACGGTGTTTCATGGTATATCTAATGCTTTAGAAATTATGCCTTTAATGATAAAATGATACCTTTTAACAATGAGATCCCTCTGATGCTTTGGAAGCTCTTTGCGGACCATGGCTTTTGCTGTGAGATGTGCCTAGGTAAATGTCAGGAAAAGCCTGCTAGAACAGCTTAACTTTATTTGGGGTTAATCAGAGACACTTTTAATGATGGCAGGTGTACTGACTCCTATTTAACATGAGTTTGAATGTGATTAGTTAATTCTGAACACAGCCACATCCCCAGTTGTAAAAGGGTGTGCACACTAATGCAACCACATTATTTTAGCTTTTTATTTTTATTTCCCACTGAATAAAGATTTCAGATTGTTTTTCAATTGAGTTGTACAGGTTATAGGTCACATAAAAGGTGGAAAATTTTCAGAAATTATTTATCATGATCTAATGTTTTTAAATCACATAAACCTGGCACTTTAACAGGGGTGTGTAGACTTTTTATATCCACTGTAGATACCCAGCAGAACATATTGTAAATATGGATTCTATAATGTGTAAATTGCCTAATAAGCCTTTTTGGTTTGTGCGGTGTACTTGCAAGTTGTTTATTGCAAGTATCTAGTCTGTGAAGTGGGCTTATGTAGGTCATTTTTTACTTTTACTTTTCAATATCATTTATTATGCAGTTGTGTCCAGAATGTCAGGTTTGTTCAGTGATAACTGATATGATGATGATGATTAATCAAAAACTATTTAATGTTATGCAATTATCAATTAATTTACGATTAAATCATGATTCAGCAAATGGTGAACTTTTAATCATTTTTACGTCTTTTAATGTGCTTACCCTTATTAACACTCTGTTTAGTGCACTGATTGTATTGACGCCTCACACTCGCAGTATGTCACTTGCTGAATGCATGTAATAGCTCTTGTAACATTTTTCAAGTACTGAAACATTTGTAAATGTTATTGTATATTCTTTCTCTGTTTACATGAATGAAATAAACTTGTTTTTTGAGTCTTTGTTTTCTTTGTTCTAGTAGTATTTAATGCAATTAAGAGATGGTAGAATGAAATGTTACATTAACAAAACTGAGTATTTAAAAAAAGCAGCTATATATAAGGAATAAGGGTCTTATCTATCAAAACAATCCATAATTTTCTAAAAAAAAAAAAAAAATAGAAAATAATGTGATGCGCTTGCGCATCTTCACACATTGCGTAATCACATTGGAAAGGTCACGTGCAAATTCTTTGGTTTTCCAGCATTTTTGTGTATTTGTATGATTCCGAGATCCATCTTTTCACACCATAGGACAACTGAGGAACTCATATCAACTATTACAGAAGGCTCAAACGCTCACTGATGCTCCAGAAGGAAACACGGTGCATTAAGAGAAAACTTTTGAACAGAATTAAAATTAATGAAAAATCATTTTGCTAGATAAAACCCTTATTCCTCAGCTGGGATTGTGTAGAGCCCTTTGAAGCTGCTTTGAAACTGCAATTTGGACCTTTAACCCATTGAAGTCCATTTGCTTGTCACTTTTTCCATTGCTATCATCTGTTCAGCTCATACGGCAAACATACTCCACCCTGTGGTCAAAATACTTTATATGTATAGTATTGAGTTGACTTTCATACAGCAGTTAGATTTAAAACGATTTAACATTTAGATAGTCTTACCCCAGAATACACTTTAGAAGACTAGAGTAAAAAGGCATAAATGTCTGTTGGAATGAATAAACTGCATGTGCTGTACTGTAGAGGTAAATGTAGGCTTCAAGTGCACAGTCAAGGCATTAGTGACACTCTCTCACACACACACAGATTCAAACCTATACACATAAGCACACATGCCACTCACTAGACGTCGTAGAACTACTGTGGCATCCCCTGGATCATAGCCGCCCAAGTGCCATGCATACAAATCAGGTCAGGGGTCAGCTGTGAAGTGTGACCTCAGGACAGGCGGTCAGTGTGTTCACTGCATCTCTTTCACTCTGATGAGTGGAAGCCGAGTGGTGTTAATATGCTCATTCATTCTCACTGTCGTTTGAGTGACACACCTAGAGTCGAGGGTTTATTACTGGAGAGAATATTAATTGAAATAAATAAACATAACCCACACAAACACCACTGTGTCACAGATTCATCCTAAATTAGGTCACTTTTCAGTACAAACATGTGGGAGGTGATTCACTGACTGATTACCGAATACATTACTCATGCGTCAGCATTTTAAGGATGGCACACTTGACCTGAACAACCTTTGTTTGCTTCCTTTACAACCTGGACGGGAATGTGAAAGGCCTCTTCTGGGATTCAGCCTTTATGTAAGCAAAGGAAGCACTGGAGAAACTCGTCTCGTCAACGAACGGTGCCTCCAAAGCAAAGAAGCCGCAGCTGCCCAAAGAAACGCAACATGAGACGACTGGAGAACTGTGATGTGCAGCCTGTGGAATCGGAGAGCGGGTGGGATGGAGTCAGTGCATTCCAGGGTAGATGAGTAACATCGCCCCCTTTGAAACAAGAGTTGACGAGAAGTGGGAACAAGGTGGAGTTTGCCTTAAAGGAAGCGCAACGCTTATCCAGCTCCCCAAACTGTTTAAGGACACAGAAATACAGCTCTTGAGTTTGTGGACAAAAGTTAGGTCACGAGTGGATCAACGATGTCAAAAGCTCAAAAAGAGTTTACAACGACAGGGTCAAAGGTCTTTGTGAACATGTGGCAGGTGGCATCAGGGCCAGGTGCTTCTTCTTTGCCCAAAGGTTGTCAAGTAAGGCCATGGGTTCAGCCTGACTGAAAGATTTTAATGCTTCTATTAAAGCTATTTATAAAATATTTATAGGGTACATCTGTGTATTTCGGTTCAAAAGGTAGGGAAGGGTGAAAAACGGCATTTTATTTTTTACTCCAACTTCAAAATTGCCCGACATCGTTGTTTTACCTTTTTTTGTAAATGACATTTGACTTTCTTTGCACGTTCACTTTGTAAACACTGGGTCAGTACTTCTGCCCAGTACTGTAATTATTTTACCAAAATAAGAGGGATCATACAAAATCCATGTTATTTTTTATTTAGTACTAACCTGAAAAAGATATTTTGCGTAAAATATGTTTACATAATCCACAAGAAAAAATAATAGTTGAAGTTACAAAAATGACCCCGTTCAAAAGTTTATACACTTGAATCTTAATACGTGTTGTTACCTGAATGATCCACAGCAGTTTTTTTTTTGTTTGTTTTTGTTTGGTGATAGTTGTTCATGAGTCCCTTGTTTGTCCTGAACAGTTAAACTGCCCATTGTTCTTCAGAAAAATCCAGGTTCCCTACAATTCCATTCAATTCAATTTTTTTTTTGTGTGTGTGTATTTCATCCCTTTTCAACAATGACTGTGGAGTTTGAATGGAGTTTGAGATCCATCTTTTCACACTGAGGACAACTGAGGGACTCATGCAACTATTACAGAAGGTTAACATGCTCACTGATGCTCCAGATTGAATAAAAACAATGCATTAATAGCTGGGGGTGAAAACTTTTGAACAGAATGGGACTGAAAGAATTCCATGCTTTTATTAAAGATAACTGTAAAATATTTCTAGTGTAAATGCAGTCTGTATTTATCAATCTATATATATATTTTCCCCACAACATTACCAACTGTTTTCGACTATACTTATTTTCCATATTGGCGTGTCTGAATGTGAAACCATCTTACTAACGAAGCCAAATGTAAGCCAAAGTTTAAAAAGAGTTACAGAGTAAAGAGAGGATGATATCCCATATCCGTTCAGTCGGCAGTGAGAAGCGGAAGCTTCTCTATATAGAACCGGTATGTAAAGCTGTCTACTCGGATATGAGATCGTAGCAGCATTGCGCCAACTCACCTTAACTTGAGATGGAAGCATCTCCATTTACTCCATTACAATCGGCGATATGATACTTGAAGCTAATTGCAAGCATTCTCCTAGAGATGTTTGATGCTTTGATCAACATTTCAAAAGGGTTGAACCCACTAAACAGTAGACGTCTGACCGACGTGCAGATTATGTCTATATTGCGTCCGTTCGTCCAAGACCAATTCTGCACATATAAACGACGTGCAAACTAGGTCCGTTATTTGGACGTCCAACCAAGACCCCATTTGGACGTCAATATGCAGTTGAACATTTGAACGTCGGACTAGGTCACTTTTTTGGATGTGCAGGAAATTGACATTATTAATGAATGTAATATTTAATTTATTTAAGACAAATATCAACATTGTTGTTATAAACATGGTTAATGAATAGGTTATTCGTGATGAGAATTAATTGTAATTTAATTATTTATTGAGTACATGATTTACATTGTGTTTTTTTCTCTTGTTTGTTTTAATTGTCTCTGGACTGGTTTGTGTCTTATCGTCTCTGATTGTTTTTAACATGTTATCAAGGCAAATACAACACTGTGGTTTACAAAATTAGGCATTCTAACTTTTGATTCAGCCAAAAACATAGCAGCGGTGGAACTTGCGTTTGATTGGCAGCACGTTCAAACCCAAACAGTAAACAACGCTCTGATTGGCCGAGGCAACAAGCATACACCCAGAGCCGTTTTGTTGTTTGTCATTCAGCGCAAACTTTTGAAGTAAGTGGCTGCTCGACTCTGTTAAACTTAGTTAATTTTATATATTTATAGTGTTAGCTGTTTTAATTAGCTTTTGTTGTCTTAACTAAACCTGCTGTGACTAAGTTACAATTTTCAGGAAATTTAAAAAGGCAAAGCTTATTAATGACGTTTGTGCCAGTTAAAAACAATAAAGATGGAAATAAGCAAGTGTTGATTGAGTTGTGATTTATGAAGGTGAATGACCTGTCTCCTGTAGCAGTTATTTTTCCTGTAGCTTTGTTTGGCTCAGTAACGTTAGCAGGATTGAATTGGAATTACATCTTTGTATGCTTTTCCATTTATCATCTGTTGCTGAGACAATTAAATGAAGCTATAAGAAAATAAACTTCATGTATGCCTTCTGAAATGGGACTACGTACAGAACCTATAAGCAGTATAAAATGATGTCTAAATTGAGTTTAAGTTGGATGTAGAAAAGACGTCCACAGCGACCACATGTGGCCCACAACTGGCCCTTATATAGAGGTTGTGTGGACGTCAGTAATGGACGTTCAGTAGACGTTGAAAAAAAGACGTCATCTGGCGTCACAGTCTGCACCTTCAGGGGACCAAAACTGGACGTTCAAAAACGACATACAAAAGACGTCGATTGGACGTGTCTTTGCGCAGTGGGAAGTGTTATCCACCAGTTTTCAAAGCGGAAGTAGAAGTTTTCTCGGAATGTCCGAGACTTCCGTTTTATTAACGGACTGTTTTTGTAGCGCTAAAATAACTTGAAGCTTTTAGAACAATACATTTTTTTTATTCAGGCTCAAATAATGTCGTGAATACAGATAAGCTCGAATTTAGTGGCTCCTTCTTGTGGCTAGAAATTGAATGACAATATTTCTGTTTCTATTCCTTATTATTAAGTTGGTATTTGAAAGAATGGCGCTGCTCCTACACCCACCTGACGTCACCTGACTTACCTCAAGAAGTTTTGTTTTCTCTCACTTGACTGACAGGTGCCAAGTTCATGCGGTATAGACAGTCATCACAATGCCCAGTATGAACAGCTGAGGCATCATGGAAGCACCTGCTTCCATTCCGATTGTAACCACAGGGTGGAAGTAAAAGCACACGTACGTCGCGGAGACGTCTGTGGAAGATCGTAGCATCTGATAAACATCGCGTTCGATCGAACGTTTTTAGTTGTTAATGAGCCGTCTTCTTTACCTCTATACGATGAATCTTAAACATTTGAAATTACGTGCTGCCACTCGAGTGCCGGATCGGAGCAAGCAGACAAAGCAGAAGAACTCGGGTTTCGTAATGCTGTCTGCAGACGCAACCGTCGTCGTCGTCGCCGGACTACGTCAGTAATAAAACGATCGACTTGTACTTATAAGGGGATTTGTCTTGTAGCGCTCCCATTCAGTGTAGACGATATGCGTGTTTTATTTTCTTTTCATTGCGCGTCGCATCGTGCCGCCCCCGTGCAGACACAGTGTAATAAAATACAACATCAAGCAGGAACACTTTTTGGAACCCATAATGCACAACAACCTTTAAATATATTTGTTTGTCCATCCATCCTTTTGTTTGCTTGATCCTTCAGGCAATAAAAATGACAGCTTGCACATTTGAGGTGACCCAACTAATTTAATCTGCTTTATAATCGGTGCACATTCATCATTATCGAGCAGGAAGCATTAGACCCGTAGCCTACCACACTTTGCTGCTTACAAGCCTGATAATTAAAGTAACACTTACATTTATTCCATAGTATGTATGGGGGTTGATCCACAGTTTTGTGGTTCTTTACTCCATGACATGCACTGAAATGTATTTATTCATTAATTTAATACACAGACTTTTTTTTATATTATTTTTATTTTGTTCCAAATAATGATGCTTACAAACTCCAGTGAGCAAGTTACAGTTCACAAAGACAAATGAAACATTCAGTGAGCCTGTAATAATCTTTTAAAATAATCTATAAATAATAAAACATTAAGGACACACTTTGGATTAACTCTGCTGAAAGCATATAGGTGAATATAATCATAAATCAAGAATCTTTCACAAGACCTTGGGGGATTGACTTTATTCCCAATATAACAGTCTGTACATATCCATTCTCAAAAAAAGGAAGAAGAAGAAGAATATAAAGAGCTATAATAGAACAATCCATAACATTTGCAATGGACAAGGTGTAGACACTGCACAGCAGGCACTGGTTATGGATGTTGTGAGATGGGTGTGGGAATGATGATGGTCTACAGGTAGATCTGTGCATCACGGGATGAACCATCTCCCAGGGTCTCTGGTGGAGAAAGGAAGTGGAAAAGATGTGCATCAAGATGTGCTTTTATTTTCATTGCCTCTCTTACAACCAGTTTTTTTTTTCTAATTTCTGCTTCTAAATAACATGGTGATCAGCCAAATTCAGCCATAACTTTTGTTATATATACAGCTCTAGAAAAAAATAAGAGACCACTGCAGTTTACTCCTAAATCAGTATCTCTGTGAGTATGACAAGCATTCCATGCCAGTCTTTATTAAATTTCTACAAAAACACACCTCATTCTGCCTAATGAGGTACTGCAATGTGAAAATGCCAACACGCATAAAAGCTGTAATTGCAAATCAGGGTTATTCCACCAAATACTGATTTCTTGTTATTTAGCCAAAGCATTAACACAATTTGTTAATTTATTTGCATTTTGTTTTATTTGAGTTATTAAAGCTCTGCAAATACTGCATGATCTTGGGTTATTTTCATGTGTTGTCATTTCCTTTAAATATACACTCAAAATATAACTATTGTTATTTAGAATTTAGGAAAAATATTGTCACAGGTTAACAGAAATGAAACAAAACTGTTAATCTCACGAAAACATGCACCTGTAAGAAAAAAACAAAACAAACTGATTATTCTGCAGTGGTCTCTTATTTTTTTCAGAGCTGTATATTATATTGGAGGAGCGAGTCAGGAAACGTTTTCCTACAGCAGAATCACATAGAGACCTGGCTACTGTTCTAGAAAAGGAATGGCTCAAAATCTCTCTGACTACTGTGCATGACATGTATTTGTCAATCCCAGGATGAAATTATGCTGTATTGGTCAGAAAAGGAGGCCCAACGCCGTACTAACTGTGGTCTAAAACCAAGTGTTTCATAGTTCAAGTGTTTAATATTTTCCAACATTAGATAAGGACACAACCATCAGATCATCTATCGATCATCTATCAAAGCATCTGACAGGGCAAACAAGCAGCAATATTTGTTTTGTTTTTTTTAAAGTCAAGTCGAGTCAGCTTTATTTATATAGTGCTTTTTACAATACAAATTGTGTCAAAGCAACTTTACAGTATCAAATGGGAAAGTAATATATCAATAATTCAAAAGAAACTTTAAACAATTTTAGTTTGAGGAAATTAATCAATAGTTCCAAATTAATAAATTGTTTGACCCCAATTTAGTTTTCCCCAATTTAGTTGTTGTCCCCAACTGAGCAAGCCATAGGCGACAGTGGCAAGAAACCAAAACTCCATCTGTGACACTGATGGAGAAAAAAAAAAACCTTGGGAGAAACCAGGCTCAGTCAGGGGGTCAGTTCTCCTCTGACCAATAAACAAGTAGTTTGTACTCCCATACAGACCTGTAGAGGTGGTCTATATGTACTGACCCACCATCTGGATACAAACTGGATCAAGGGAAACTGCAGTGGCCAACTGTTCACGATTCATACTGGATTTGACCTCGGAATAAGCAGGAGACAGACAATATTAGCATAGATTCCATTTTTCTTGCATCAGGTGTTATGGGAAGTGATCCCGGTTCCGGTTGACCTAATTAATGCAGCCTAACAATCCTTCAACGGATTTGAATATTAGAAATATTTAAATGTGTTATGTGTAGGCCAGGTTAAAGAGATGGGTCTTTAGTCTAGATTTAAACTGACTGAGTGTATTTGCCTCCCGAACAGAATTAGGTAGATTGTTCCATAGTTTCGGTGCCAAGTAAGAAAATGATCTGCCGCCTGTAGTTGATTTTGATATTCTGGGTATTATCAGATTGCCAGAGTTTTGAGAAAGCAGCGGGCGTGAGGTACTATAATGTGATAAGAGCTCGCTCAAGTACTGAGGAGCTAAACCATTGAGGGCTTTATAAGTAATTAGCAAGATTTTAAAATCAATACGATGTTTAATAGGAAGCCAATGCAGTGTTGACAGAACCGGGCTAATATGCTCATACTTTTTGGTTCTAGTAAGAACTCTAGCTGCTGCATTTTGGACCAGCTGGAGTTTGTTTATTAAGTGTGCAGAACAACCACCCAATAAAGCATTACAATAATCTATCCTGGAGGTCATGAAGGCATGAATTAATATTTCTGCATTTGACTTTGAGAGCATAGGTCATAATTTTGCTATGTTTTTAAGATGGAAAAATGCTGTTTTACAAATGCTAGAAATGTGGTGTTCGAAGGAAAGATTGCTATCAAATAACACACCTAGGTTCCTAACTGATGATGATGAATTTACAGAGCAGCCATCAAGTATTATGCTGTGTTTTAAGTTATTACTTACTGAGGTTTTTGGCCCAATAATTAACACCTTTGATTTTTTAAGAATTTAGCAGTAAGAAATTACTTGTCATCCAGTTTTTAATATCAACTATGCATTCCATTAGTTTTTCAACTTTGTATGCATCGCCAGGCCTTGAAGAAATCATCAGCGTAACAGTGAAAGCTAACACTGTGTTTCCTTAATGATATCTCCTAAGGGTAACATGTAAAGCGTAAAAAGTAATGGTCCTAGTACTGAGCCTTGAGGTACTCCATACTGAACTTGCGATCGATACAATACCTCTTCATTTATTGCTACAAAATGATAGCGGTCAGATAAGTACGATTTAAACCATTCTAATGCATTACCGCTAATGCCAACATAATTTTCGAGTCTATTCAAAAGAATGTTGTGGTCAATAGTATCAAACGCAGCACTAAGTTCCAGTAGCACTAAAAGAGAGATACAACCACAGTCGGATGATAAGAGCAGGTCATTTGTTACTCTAATGAGAGCGGTTTCAGTACTGTGATAAGGTCGAAATCCTGACTGGAAATCCTCACAGATATTATTTTTCTCTAAAAAGGAACATAATTGTGAGGATACTACCTTCTCTAGTATTTTTGATAGAAAAGGGAGATTTGAGATCGGTCTGTAATTACTCAATTGATTAGGGTCAAGTTGTGGTTTTTTAATGAGAGGCTTAATAACAGCCTATAGAAAATAGGCTGTTATTAAGCACCTTCTCTGCTCCTTTCAAGTTTTGTGCTCCGTGTGTGATTCAGCTAATCCTATCTACTCCAGTTATAAAAGCTGCTGCTAATAATGGACCCTTTTCACAAGACGGTGATGACGCATTTAACTTTCATCAGCATTGTAAATCCTCAAAAGTTTTTCATACGTTTTTTTTTTTTTTTAAATGTATGTACATTTATAACGCTTTTCTTTGAATTAAATTACCTTTGCATCAAATTATAAAAAACTAGTTAATGCTAATGCGAGGGTGTTTCTAATGCAGCATCTATGGGAAGGATGGTAAATTTAACATCGTTCTCTCTTCTGACTGCCCTAATCAGTCTCTCTCAATTTTTTTCCTTTTATTGAATGTCACGAAACCACTATTGTTTTTCTTTTGCTATTAGAGCAAATGGGAATGCAAAAAATAGATTTGTGGTACTCTACTCTCCCATTCACTGCCCTTCAAGTTAACCCAACTATGATGACTTGCACTGTGGAGAAACCCGGAAATGTGAGAAAGGTCCATACTTTACTCACTGTCACTATAATTACAGATAATAATCACAAATAGAATACTTCTTGACTTCAGTTCACTTGTACAAACAGCATTCAAAATGCTACTGTAAGTTGTTGTGTGTAGAGAACATTGAGACTCACATTCTTTTTATTATCTGTGTCCTGTCCTGTCATTCTGTTGCACTGTGTAGTTTCTGGCACTAAAACATTTCCTCATATGTGTAACACCTGGCAATAAAGCTCATTCTGATTCTGATAAGTAAATGTGGTTGTTACTCCCCAACATTGACAGTGTCAACATAGTCTAAGTAAGTTTCTGCATTTGTTTCCTTTAGTTTTTTTGGTATCACTTTACAATAAGGTCCATTAGTTAACTACATTAGTCAACATGAACTAATAATGAATGCTTATACAGCATTTACTAATCTTTGTTAATGTTAATTTTAACATTTACTAATACATCATTCAAATCTTGTTAACATTAGTTAATGCACTGTAAACTAACATGAATAAACAATGAACAGCTGTATAACGTTAATGAAGATTAGCAAATACAGTAACAATTGTATTGCTCATGGTTAGTTCATGTTAGTTAATACATTAAGTCATGTTTAACTAATGAACCTTATTGTAAAGTGTTACCATACCAAACTGGCTAAAACTCTGGACAAACATTAATATTTCATGATTTAGATTTTTTTTCTTCATGGTGTATTGCATATTCTACATTCCAACTATTTGTTCTTCAATTTGCATTCTTTGAAGAAGTCTGGGAATAGTGTGGAATAACTTTCCTTTTCAGTTAACTGAAACATTATTTGATTATTAAAATAATAAATGGTTACAACCTGAACAAACAAACAAACAAACAAACAAAAAAAACATTAAAATATAGACAACAGTGCGCCAAACAATTGTTTACACGTAAAGAGGTTTGGTGATGGAAAGCAGAGGAAAGACCCTCACCCAAAATTTGGCCTAATTTCCACAGCTGGTGCATCCAGGGTTTGTGGTGAGCAGACAGCAGAATAAAGGAGAAAAGCTTGCTCGTACAAGTTAATCCTTCTCAAGTGGTCTAATGTTCTTCATGGAAGGTAGCAGAGACTTCATAGTAGTCACCGCACCTGATAAAGATTGACATACAAAAGTTATTTTAGGGTTGGGTGGTATGACAACATACACCGTGATGACAATATGAGTGTCTACACAAAGATTTTGCTGTATTGGTTTTATAGTAGTATGTGAATATATCCAATACAGCACAGTACTAGTTATTAACAGAGCAATTAAAAAACAATGCATTTTAATTAAATATGATAAGACTTAATTAACTCAATGCAGTACTCATCCTATCTGAAAAACCCAAAGTGTAGAAGCAGCAAGATGCTTCTCAGACAGTGTGTGAATACTGGATGTTCTATTAAGATGGAGAATCTAAAAAGACTGAAGAAAAAAAAACTGGAGGGAAGCTTTCCTACAGAGTTTAGGTCCGACTCACCCACCTGGAAGTTCACAGTAATACGGAGGACCTTGATTAACTGGATCAGTTTTATGGTGTCATTGCCATCTTGTAATTACTGTAGTCTCAAGATGACAACGTGATATTCTATCCAGAAAACTCATCTTACAAGCTGTAGTTATGAACTCTATCAGGATGAAAACATTTTTTACAAGATGAAATCACAATTACATCAAGAACGTAAGTATTTGTGAACACCTAACCTTTTAATTAAGAGTTGTAGCTAAACCCGGCAGGACAGTGTCCCTCCAGGAACTGAGTTTGCGACCACTGTCTTAGCTTCTGCAATACAATTCAAAAACAGGCAGTGCTGTAGAATCATGCAGTGATTGTTTTGGCAGACTGCCTTCAATCTGAGCTGTTTTTAGACTAACAAGAAAGTTCTGAGTTCTGAAACTTACAGGACGTTTTTATAAAACAATGACCTCTTATGTCAAAAGATCAAGGGAATTTTGGTTTCTCAGTTCATGGCCCCTTTAAGGAGTGTAATATAAAGTTAATGTAATGTTGTTACTGTAACATTACATAAAGTTAGTGTCAGTTCAAAAATCAGTGCAAACTAGGGATGTAAGGTTTCAGGTAGTCAACATTAGGTTTTAAAACAAACTACATCAAATGTGAAAAAACACTGCTTAGTGTTCACTGTATGAATTAAATGCACACTTGTTTTTATTAAAGCTACAAAAGATATTCAGTAATGAGCAGTGAATGACTTTCTCTCTCTTTTATTAATTAACATCAAGCACACAGATGGAAGCAGGTTTACCAGACTGCTTTTATTTTAAGAGCATCCAAAATATTGTTATATGTGTGCATCAAACATTAACATGGGTTATATAGTTTTTAAATATATCTACATATAATTTACATTTATTTTACATAATTTAATTATCAAATGAAAGTTATCACAATCGCAGTGCAATCTTGTGCAACCCTAGGTTTTGGCATTCAAAAATAGTCAACGTTTTGATGAAAAAGACAAAAAAGAAAACATACTTGAAAGTGGAGTTTGTGGGAGAATAGACAACTAGGTCTGTATAGATCATGGTGGTGTTAATACAACATGCATACCGGTTGCTGAAGAGTCTCTGGATGATGGAGGGATCACAGCCAAACATCAGGACAGAATTCTGCACGAGTCAGGTAAGCAGAACAAACACATTAATAAAACAAATGTTAAAGTCACTAGTCAAATTAGTTCATTAGTTCCATCCCTATATTTCAAAGCAATGTAATAACTATATAACATTATCACACTAATAGTGAAACATTCAAGAAAATCTCTTTCATAGCAAGAGGCAATAAAATTATTATTCTCAGTAACATTCCCTATATTGCACAAGGCTTAGGGAATATCTTTTTGAATAATGCACACATGCTTTGATGTCTTTAGGTCACATGGGTTTGGAATTTTATGAATTTATAGTATTGCATAGATTTAAATTTATAAAATTATTTAAAGACATAAAAATGCATATTCTGTATATGTTCTTTAAATTAAGAATTGTGCAATACATTTACGTATATATCTGAGTTTGTTTAGGATGATATCTCTGTTGCTAATAGGGTTGCAAAACTCTGGGAATTTTCAAGACTGGAAACTTTCCATGGGAATTAATGGGAATATATGGGAATTAACGGGAATTATTATTATAATTATTATTTATATATCATTTTCTCTAAAGTCACACTTGCTGCATTTGAGCATTTTTTGATATTCTAAATATATTTGATCTATGGGATTCAAGTATAACTATTAAATACCAAAAAGTGTTTATATATTAGCTAGGTAGCCAGTAAAATCAAGATATGAAAAATCTAAGCAAGTTAGCACTATTTCATTGACAATTTATTTCTGCTAGCCAGTTTTCTGATATTATACAGAAGTATTGGTCAAAAGTTTGGAATCTACTATTTTAATGTTTTAAACATTGGCAATCTTTTGCTTATGAAGTCTTTATTTATTTGATCAAAATTCGGAACAAAACAGTAATATTGATAGTATTACAATTTAATTTGATGGTTTTCTGTTTTTAATATACTTTAAAATATAATGTATTTCTGTGATCTAAAGCTGAATTTTCAGCATCATTACTACAGTCTTCAGTGTCACATGATCTTCAGAAATCATTGTATTCATTGAAATCTAAAATGCCTTTTATAATCAGCTTTGAAAACAGTTGTGTTGCTTAATATTCTTTATTACCTGTGATTTTTTTTTTCAGGATTATTTGATCAATAATGGAAAAAGTAAAAAAAAATAAACAGCATTTATTGAATATAGAAATCCAGCAAGTATTAAATTAATAAAATGTAATAGTAAAGAGTTATATTGTTAGAAGACTTCTATTTTGAATAAAACCTGTTCTCAAAAACAAGCTGTATTAGCTTGTATGCATGGGAGCCTATGATCAAACAAAATGTTTATATGTTTGTATGTGATAGTTTTATAAATTTTCCCAAATGTTTAATTAATTCCCATAAATTCCTGGTAAGTTTCAAATTTGGAATATTTCCAAAATTCCCCAGACAAAGTTCCCATGGAAAGTTTTCCATTGGGAATTTTCCGCCCCTTTGCAACCCTAGTTGATAATATAGGATATGCACCGCGGTTGATTGCAAAACAAGGTACAACTTATGGTCGGGTAAAACTAATCAAAGTTATTTCACTTTTACAAAACGTTACAACAATCCCACTAATGACAATCATAATGTCATAAAACCACACATTTCCACAATTCGTGCTATGCTTACCTCTCAACCATCAACATATCGTACATAGCGAAGAAGCGACTCAGCTCCCCGTGACTGACTCTTCTTCATTTATTGGCGACTCGCGTACGATCGCCACCTATAGGATTGCTCAATTATATTTTAACAAAGAGGGACTCTCAACCTGGGAGGAAAAGGAAGTAGTAAAAAAAACCATATAAAACTGTTATATTTTTGTTAATACCATTGCTTTGTATATAGTATAGTAAAACATAAACACCGCAGTATATGAAAACCCCATCTTGTTTGACGTTTTATGCTAAGTTAATGCAATGTGTCATTATATAAATGTACATACATTTTTAAAAAAAATGAAAATAAATAAACTTTCCTTTCAATACTTAAATTCTTACTCGCGTGCCAAGCCCGCGAAACTGGGCAGCGGGCATATATAAACCGGGGTCTGTGCCCACCGCGCGCACAGCCTGACTCCCCTCTGAGCGGACATCCCCAGCAGTGCGTTTCCCTGAGGTGAATTACTTTTTAATTAACCAATTTAGTTAAAATAACTTTTTAAAAGTATGTGCCAACAACAAAAGTAAATTAATTTAAAACTATGAAGAAAGAGAGTAACAAAAATTAATTATACTAGTTTTTATAATAACAAACTGTCTTAAGGGATAGTTCGTTTTTATTTCTGAGGGAAATAAAATACATAGCGGTCGTTTTAACTCATGCAACCCACTAAATTGTTATAAAAATGGGACACACCTGTTATGTTTTATATCTTTTTAATAAAACACTCTTCCACCCAGCTCACATGTGTCTCGCTTTATTTGCTTACCCGTCAACCCCGCCCCCGAACCCCCATGACAACTACGGGTGCCCCTAAGTCACACAATGCATTCACATGTACACATACATGTCATCCCTCTCTTTTTTTTTTTTTTTTAGAGAGAGCATTATAACAAGTTTGTCATAACAATCCACAATAACACCAACAACAACAAAACATTTTTTTCACTATTACAACTAGTGACAACCAGATATGTAAACTAGGTATATTTCAATGTACTCTGAATACATTCTTTACATTCTAAACACTCAGAACTTTGTCTCTTGTAACTCAGTCTCTGTATCTCTCTGGAACTCTCACCACTCTCCCAGATCTAGT
The DNA here is from genome assembly GCA_033026305.1 of Cirrhinus molitorella. NCBI lineage: Eukaryota > Metazoa > Chordata > Actinopteri > Cypriniformes > Cyprinidae > Cirrhinus > Cirrhinus molitorella. Next base: position 24,917,695 of record CM065117.1, on the reverse strand, counting down.
ACGGTAAGATTGCTCTTGAACATCATGAGAGTTTTCTTTCTCTTGAGACTTGGGTATTTCTTTGTCGTGGTTGTCAGAAACATTGTTATGTAACTGTTCATCCACTTGCTGTCCGCTAGTCTCATTGACCATGCTCTTTTCAAATACTGAATTGTCAGATTCTCTTGTTTTCCTCAGATGTTTTCGATTTCTTCTGAACAAGGTCCCTTCTGGTGTCCTGACCAAAAAAGATCTGGGATGCTCAAGTTTTTGTTGTACTTTCGCAGGTTGCCAAGACTCACCTCTCTTCATTCTGATTTTCTCTCCAGGTTGCAGATCTGGTAAGAGCTTTGTCTGCTTGTCATAATAAAACTTTTGCTTACTCTGCCGTTCCTTGAGCTTTCTTTGTACTAGTTCCATGGCATCAGGTGTAAGCAGCTCAGATGAAGTGGGTAGCTTTGTCCTGAAGCGTCGCCCCATTAACAGCTGTGCAGGCGACAAACCTATTCCTTAGACTGGCGTGTTACGGTACTCAAGTAGTGCAATGTATGGGTCACTGTTGTTACCTTGAGATTTTTTTAACAGAGTCTTTACTGTTTGCACTGTCCTTTCTGCTTGACCATTAGATGTGCATAACCAGGACTGGAGGTGACATGCTTGAAGTCCCACTCCTCGGCGAAGCTAGCAAACTCTGCACTCACATATTGTGGGCCGTTGTCAGATACCACAACATCAGGAATCCCATGCCTTGAAAAGATGGATTTCATCTCAAGAATCACACCTCAGCTTGTGGTATCTGTAAGCTTTCTTATTTCTGGAAACTTCGACAGATAGTCTACACATAATAGAAATGAAGACCCATTATGATAGAAAATGTCTGTGCCTATTTTCTCCCATGGTTGTCCAGGTAACTCATGTGGTAAGAGTGGCTCTTTCTGGTTGTTAGTCTTATTCTCATTACAGACCACACATTTGGACACTACCTCTTCAATTTGCATTGACATCTTTGGCCAATACATAATGTCTCTTGCTCTTGCTTTGCACTTGACGATTCCTAGGTGAGACTCGTGTATTTTACAGAGCATTTCTTGTCTGAGTTGCTGTGGAACAATTATCTTATTGGCCTTGAAAAACAAACCATCTACATAACTGATTTCCTCTCTGAATGTCCAGTATGGTTGAATAGATCTCGGTAGAGCTGCTCTCTCCTTTGACCAGCCATCTCTGACCGCGTTTCTTAATGCTTGCATCTCAGCATCATTCGCTGTTGCTTCCTTGAAAACTTCCAGCTTTTTTTTTAGAAATTGGAAGTTGTGATGTTATCCAATTCACCTCCAATTCCTCTCCCATAAGATCCTCTTTCTGCTCTGTCAGATAGGCACGGCTCAGCGCATCAGCAATATATAATTCTTTGCCAGGTTTGTACATCACATTTAAATTGTACCTCTGAAGCCGTAAAAAGCATTCTTTGAAGTCTCATCGGGGCTTGATGCAGTGGCTTTCTGAAAATGCTTTCTAATGGTTTGTGGTCACTTTCAATCGTGATTTCTTTTCCATACACATATTGGTGGAATTTTTCGCAGCCATATACTATCGCCAGTAGTATATGGCTTCTATTTGCGCGTATCTACGCTGACAGTCACTCAGGGCTCTAGATCCATAAGCCACTGGTTTTCCCTCCTGCAAGACCACAGCACCAATTCCTTCTGAGCTTGCATCCACCGATAGTGTTACAGGTTTGCTGACATCGTAGAACTTCAATGTTGGACTTTGAGTTATCATTTGTTTCAGTTTTTCTACGCTTTTGTCATGTGCATCTTCCCAGTGCCATGCTGTATCTTTCTCCAGCAGCTTTCTCAAAGGCGCACTGATTTCTGAAAGGTTGGGAATAAATTTAGCCAGATATTTAACCATCCCCAGAAACCTGTGCAGCTCCTGTTTGCTTTCTGGTGCAGGTAACTGAGTTACAGCTTTGATCTTTTCCTCATCTGGTTTTAGTCCATTGGCACTGAGGATATGTCCTATGTATTTAATTTCCCTCATTCTTATTTTGCATTTGTTTCTGTTCAACTTCAGATTGTTTTCTCTTGCTCTTTTTAGCAGTTTTAACAGTCTTTGATCATGCTCCTCGATTGTGTCTCCCCACACTAATAGGTCATCAATGATGTTCACAACACCTTCCAGGCCTTCTATCATTTGGGCTATGGACCGTTGAAAGACCTCCGAAGCAGATGAGATCCCGAAAGGTAACCGAAGAAAGCGATATCTTCCAATCGGTGTGTTTATAGTACACAATTTCGAGCTCTCCTGATCCAGCTTTATTTGCCAGAAACCTTGATTTGCATCAAGTACTGAAAAGTACTTTGCATTAGGCATTCTTGAGACCACCTCTTCCACAGTTAGCACTGGATAGTGCTCTCGTCTTATCGCTTTATTTAGGTCTTTTGGATCCATGCATATGCGAATTTTGTTTGCTGTGACCACAGTCACCATGCTGTTGACCCATTCAGTAGGCTCAGCTTGTTTTGCAATGACGCCCATCTCTTCCATTCTTTGTAGCTCTTTTATGACTCTGTCTCTTAGAGCTACTGGGATCCTCCTTGGAGCATGTACAACTGGTCTGATTTCTGTGTTTATTTTTATGCGATGTTCTCCAGATAAGCAGCCTAGTCCTATAAATAGGTCTTCAAAATCCTTGAGAATGTCTTCATTCTTTTCAACTTGATACAGTCTTTTAACCATGCCCATTTTCTGGCATGCAGCATGTCCAAGGATTGCTGGTGCATCATTCTTTATTATCTCAAATTCAATCCTGTATCTCTGTCCTTTATATTCACAGGCGATGGCTTTCTTGCCTAATGGCTCCATCTTGTGGCCTGAGTAAGCCACTAACTTGCAACTTGATTTTTGCAACCTTCCTGTGATGTTTAATGCTTTGTATGTGCTTTCTGACAACACATTGCATTCTGCACCAGTATCAAGTTTGACCTTGACAGTTCTCTTATTCACTTTGATCGTTTCAGTCCAGTCATCTTGTTTTTCTATTTTAGGTGAAGTTGATTTTATGTTCATGACCCTTTCTTGTTGTATTGTTCCAATAAACATTTCCTCGCTCTGTTCAATGGTGTGCATCTTTTTGGTATGACTCGCTTGGCCCTTTGACATGCACATTTTGACAGTTCTTACATATTTTCCCAAAGGCAGGACAGTTTCTGTATTCGTGTTTGTATCCGCATTTGCTGCATTCTTTTTTTGTCGGCACGCTTTGATCGGATTTACTATCCTTTTTCTTTGGTCTTACCGTTTTCACTCTGTGTATTTCCGTTTCTTCATTTAGCGCTTTCATTTGACTTGATGTAATCTCGCTGGCCCTACAGATATCTATGGCCTTTACAATTCTGTCACGAATTAACGAGTCGTGCAGATCCCCGAACCAGTGGCGGAGCCAGGGATTTTTCATAGGGGTGGCCAGGCAGGGGTCAGCAGTTACTCTGGGGTGGCACATTTAATTTCGTTTTACAAGCAAACATGGCACCATAAAATACCTTTTTTAAAGTATTGAAGGTGCCTAAATCACAATGATGTATAATGTGCAGTTGCTACAATACTTTAATTTGAATTACAATTAATTTAAATTCACATAAAATGTTTAATAATTCTTAGTTTTTAGTCAATTCATGATTCATCTGACTGCTTTTTGCTACTCTTTCTTAAGAAGAATGCTATATATGCTGCCTTTCTCTTCATGTTTCTCACATTTTACTGACTGACATGAATAATAGACATAAGCAAAAAAAAACATTTAAACATTACCATGTTAAAAAAACAATGTAGCCTATAGAGGTTAAATGTTTCTGTTATTTCTGTTATATAAAACCAGTCTTCATCCTAACATTTATACTGGAATGTCTGCATCATATTAAACATAGTTTATGATAAAAAATATCATATATAACATTTCCTACTCAGCTAATGTAAAGCTTACTGCTTCCTAAGTTCTTTTTACACGAGGATATTGATAAAACTGGGCTGAATAGATCACCTGATATGTTGTGCTCAAACGCTCAGAGTTGATATCCAGGCACCAAAACTGCAGCGCTGCATTCCTCGTCTCCCACTTTTAACGAAAGCTGGAAAACCGCGCTATTTTTCAGTTCCGGTGAGTGTCGCGAGAGTTCTGCGGTCAAAACATTATCGTATAGTTGGTATTGACATGATCGAGGTTCTCCTAGATCAATATTTGAAAAAATATTTTCGTCTCTTAAAATGCAATTACGACCGGGGGGGCCAATGGGGTGGCCGTGATTATGTCCATGGTGGCCGCGGCCACCCCTGGCTCCGCCACTGCCCCGAACTCAGTCTTTTGCTTTATTTTTAAGGTCTGTGACATAAGCATCAATCGTTTCTGAGGGTCCTTGCGAGCGCGTGAAGAACACATGTCTGATGTACGGTAGGTTTTTGCGAGGTTCACAGAAGTTTTTAAACTTGTCTTTTAGTACCTGTATTTTATCTTTTTCCTCCTCCGTAAAGTAAAAATGTGTTGCAGACTTTTATAGCCTCTTCTCCTGCCACATGGAGAAACGTTGCACACTGCACTTTCTGGGATTTTTCTGTTATCCCGCTTGCCGTGGAGAAAAGTTCAAATCTCTGTATCCAACTCTTCCAATTTTCCGAAAGATTACCTTGCAAGTTTAACGGCGGCGGCGGCGGTTGTAGTTGTGCCATCTTTACTAAAGTCTTCTTATGCCGTAACTTCTGACACCATGTTATGTTTTATATCTTTTTAATAAAACACTCTTCCACCCAGCTCACATGTGTCTCGCTTTATTTGCTTACCCTTCAACCCCGCCCCCGAACCCCCATGACAACTACGCCGCTAAGTCACACAATGCATTCACATGTACACTTACATGACAACACCGTATATGTTTTTATACACAGTCCCCTCATTTGGCCGTTAAATTCGGTTACAGCAGCGTGACGTCATTACCAATGAAGCCAATCCGGTCCGTTGGAGAGACGCTCTTTTGTTTCAGGGTTATCTGTCATGTTAACGTTACTTAAAGAGACCAAATATACAATTAGTCTTAATAATATCTTCAAATTCACATTTGTATGGAAAATAGTGCGTTGTCACAGGTTTGACTGCAAGCGCGTCTGTGCGCGTGAGCTCCCTCTGCCTCTCTCACGCTGGCGCGCGCACCTACAGGGGAGATATATAAGAGATTTACAAATTATAAACCTTTACACCTATATAGATTAGAACCTTATAATGAAATTCATCATCCTTTATTTTGTAACAACAATTACAATAGAACATAAGAAGGAGAATCATCATCATCACTATTTTTGTTTTTGTGATTGTTGTTATTCTCAAAAAATAAAATGCATATGGGCTGTATAGTCTCATCAAATACATTGCTCTGCATTCTTCTCATCTTGCATTATCAGACGATACTATACATACCAGAGATTTTATGAACTGTAAAATGTATAAATGTATACCATGAAAATAATTATTCTCTTTTTTTAGTGTCATTTGCCATCTGATTGTTGTAAGTGAAAACAGTTGTTTGTTAGTTTCATACATGCTAATTAATCAATACTGGCTGATGAAACTAAAAATATGTAAATTTGTACATATATCCTATTCACATTCTATCCTCTTTCTTCTTTTTCTCTACTCTGCTTGTGTCTACAGCAGCTACATACACCCCAAAGGCTCTTTTAAGAGCCACAGCACGAGAGATCTTTGGCTTTGTAAGTATATATTTTGACTGACTGTTACAAACCTCTCAGTATTGGGTTTAGATCAGTTGAAGCAACATGCAGATAGTTAGTAAAGTCTTAATGAAGACATTAAATGGATCATTCTTAAAATAAACACAACTAAATGAATGAATGAATGAATGAATAAAAACAAATAATAATATATTTTGACTGACTGTTAAAAACCTCTCAATATTTCTGCAGCTTGTTAGTAAAGTCTTAATGAAGATATTAAAAGGATCATTCTTAAAGTGATTGAATTAAACAAACAAACAAAGTAGAATTTTGTATATACAGAACTATAAAAAATTATTTAAATGTAAAAAAGTGTCTGGGTCCATCTTAAAAAAATATCACTCTCACAGTCTTGTAACATTAAATTTGGGCAGATCAAAGATATATTTTCACATTCAGTATTAAGATATTGGCCCACCATTTTTTGAATTAGAGATAAACTCTACAAGAAAGGAGGCTGACACCCTTGCCCTTAAATTGTATTCACAACAAAGTAACTAGTTCAATTAAATGGATAAACTTGAAAACAAGTGACCACACATATTTATTATGCTTATTAACCTTTGTATTATTTCTAGGCACACATTTAGGTCCAATACTTTCAAGAAAATGACAAAACTGACATGTTATATTGCTTCCCCAATTACAGAAAGTTCTCTACAGTCAACCACACGCACTCAACGACGATATCCACAGTTCACACTCTTTGTCAAAACCAAGGTATGTGTACATATTGTGACAGAATTCTTAAACATAAAGCCAGTAGTTCTGAATTCCAGTTTTGGGGATCCATAACACTACACATTCTGGATACCTGCCTCATCTGACATGCTCCATTCAGTTTAATGAGCTTATATGATGAGTTGATGAGTTGAATCACATGTAAAAGACATCCAAAAGGTGCAATGCAAGGGTCTTCCAATACTGGAGATGAGAACTACTGCAAATGGCTTAGCAGATTAGTGTGTGTGTGTGTGTGTGTGTGTGTGTGTGTGTGTGTGTGTGTGTGTGTGTGTGTGTGTGTGTTACTCAGTACCATGGATTGCAAAAAACAATCTTACTGGACATTGCGAAGAAAAGCCAAAGCTAAGGTGGACAACAACTTCAGTCACTAGAAGCATCATCATCATGGGAGGAGGAGTATGGTGGCATGCACAGCGACACAGGCAGCCCCGTTGATGACGACAATGTCTCTATGGATGGTCTTTCCCATATTGAGGAGCCTGAATGTGTCACCATGGCAAGTGATTCACATAGCAGTGAATCTGACACAGACTCAGACACAGATTCTGAACTGCATCCAAGTTCCCTGAATGATGACTTGGCAACCTGGGCAACAGAACATAAAATAACACACGTGGCACTAAATTCATTACTGAGTATCCTCCGCAAGCAAGATCTGAACCTGCCAAAAGATGCCAGGACACTATTAGGAACAGTGCGTTCAACCACAAATGAAGTCCAAAACAAGGCTGGTGGCCAGTACTATCATTTTGGTCTCCTGGAATCCATTTCAGGGGTACTCTATACCAACATCGATATTTTGAGGAACACGGACAATCTGATGCTCCAGGTGAACACTGATGGTCTGCCTCTCTACAAGAGTTCAGCAACTCAATTCTGGCCCATTCTTGGAATCGTGCAAAACTTGGTGCAGGAGGAACCTGTGGCAATAGGTTTATTTTGCGGTGTTAGTAAACCTAGCTCACTGGATGAGTATCTGGAGAACTTTGTCTGTGAAATAAAAGAATTAAGCCGCGGTTTTGAATTTGAAGGAATCAAGTTAAAGTTACAGCTTACCTCAGTGGTTTGTGACGCACCTGCATGTGCATTTGTGAAAAAAGTAAAAGGCCACGCAGGTTACCATGGATGCGAGAAGTGCATTCAGGATGGTGTGCACCTGGAGAACAGGATGACATTCCCTAGAAATGATATGCCTGTTAGAAATAATGACAACTTCAGAAACAAGACTGATCCAGATCACCACCATGGCACCTCACCTCTGGAAGAAACCTCCTTGGATATGGTCTCTGGATTCCCCCTTGATTACATGCACCTTGTGTGCCTTGGTGTCATGGGCAGTGAGGGAAATAGATCGATGGAAGGCCACCGAGTTTAGACAGTTTTTATTGTACACGGGCCCTGTAATGCTGAAAGACCTGCTCAGCACAGAGGTGTACAAAAACTTCCTGCTGTTTTTTGTGGGAATCTTCATCTTGTGCAATAGCAGCCTAATTGGTGATCACATTGACTATGCCAATGATATTCTGCAACTTTTTGTCACACACTTTGGACAGCTATACAGCCCCAAATTCCTGTCCTACAATGTCCACTGTCTTGTACATCTTGCAGAAGATGCAAAACACCATGGTGTTCTCGACAACTTCAGTGCATTCAGGTACGAGGATCACCTTAACAAGATGAAGAGGCTCCTGCGGAAACCTTCATGTCCACTGAGTCAAATTGTCAGACGGTTCTCAGAAATGCAAAACTGCAGCCAAAAAAAGGAGAGAAAAAACAACCCACCACTGCTCAGAAAACAACATGCAGCTGGCCCTCTACCTGAATCTTTCCAAGGAGCTTCACAGTTCAAAGAAATAAAAACCTCCTCTTACACTCTGAAACTGGACCAGGCCAACAGTTTTGTTTACATTGATGGGAAAGTTGCAAAGCTGCAAAATATAATTTCAGCGAAGGATGACATTTACGTGGCCTACACTACCTTCAATAATCATGAACTTTTTTTTGATTACCCCTTTCCATCCTCAGCACTTGGTATTCATCTAGTTGATGGCATCTCAGGACCAACACATTTCTGCAAGTTTGAGAACATTGAGGCGAAAGCTTTCTTAGTTCCTTATGACCGTCATTTTGTTTCAGTCCCTCTTTTACATACACACTAACCCCCCCAACCCCCGCCCCCACAACGCTTTTTTCCTCATTTTTTTTAATTGAATCATGCACATATTGAAATGTAATAAGTATCATTACACATTATGGGGCTCTAGGTTGTTGCAGCCAAAAAAACACACAAAAAACATGTACCTGATTGTGGAATTCATTGGAGAAGGGAGCACCGGTCCTGTAGCAAAGTTCTGGTACACAGATGGCTATTCATGGTGGCCTCCATACAAAGACTTGGACCGGTTACTGAAGAGTGTCAGGTTGATGGAGTCACCACAGAAAGATAAGGGTTGGACCAAGCATCAGGCCAGAATTCTACATGAGTCGGGTAAGCAGTTTAAACTACACATTAAATAAACATTATTAAAACAGATGGCAAAATCACTAATATATGACATTTAATGGCTTTTCATGAATTAAGTTCACATACTTTCGTTCTTTCAGCATCATTTGACAACATTTCCAAAAAATGGAAAAGGGCATGCTATACTTCAGACATCTCAGAATCTGAGGTTTCTATAAAAAGAATACACAAGTAAGTTGTCAAAATGCATATTTTACTTTGAAAATAAATACACTGAAAAGTAAAAAAAAAAAAAAACAGCAAAATTCAGTCTTCTGAAATTATACACAATATTTTGTGAGCAACAAAGATACATTTAAGTTATTTACTTATAGTCTTGAATTCAGCCTCAACTTTCACATTTCATTTACAATTAGAAAACAGCTATGTTCAAGTTTCTACTGTGTCATTAATTGAACCTTTGCAAAGACACTCCACCTTTAGTTACTGTTGTTATGTCCAACAAGCCACGGCACTCTCACGCCACACATCCTGTTCTCATGCAGTGAAAAATACATTGCAGTGGCAAAGAATATGGCAATGCACTGACAGAAAAGACAGAATGGGTTACTTTAGGTATGAAACAAAGTCTCAGTTTCAAATTGTTTCATTTTTCAAGCATTTTCTTAAATTCTATAATGTGTTGTGGCAGATGGCTGTAAGGCCTCAGTTCAAGCAGCACATGAACTGATCACCTCTTCCTCTTTACTAGTTACACCATGAAATAAACAAGTATGAGCATCATAAAGTATCTTGTTTAAAACATGGAAATACATCAATAAAAAAAATAATAATCTGATAATCCGGTCATTACTTTCCAGTCTGGTTTGTTCGTCAGAGATTTTGCCTCAAGATTGGTCAGATTGTGCCAATTTTTGCCACATGCAAAGACAGAATTGTGCCAGATTTAAATAATTATTTATTTATTTTTTTATTTTTTTTTTATATTTTGGCCTTTTCCCAACCTTCCCAAGTTATTGTACAGTGTCAGAAGACTTGAATATAGACCACAGAAAGCAGTATGCATACTTTTTGGAGTTTGAATTGGGAGAGGAAATTACATTGTACTTATTGTATTTTAAAGTTGTTTTTCTTTTAATTCACATAGGCACTCCAGTGTAATTACCTATATAATCCAGCTTTATAAAATAACCTAATTCCCTGATTTGCTCTTAGAAAGAAAATATACTCATCAGATGAAGAGCCTTATGATAACCCCCACAAAAAAAAGAAAATTAATAGAAATAAAGCTCCACCTACACCGAAAGTCCCGCCAGCACCAAAAGCTCCAACACCCTTAAAACACATTAAGACAAAAGGTAAAAATACAATGAAACCAGTTAAATGACTGCTAGACATATGTGTGTGTGACTGCTGAGTGCCACTTTTTTTCAGGTCCTGTTATACGACCTCAGCTTACATCGAGCAAAAAAGTAAACCTTTTCAGCAACTGTGATTTTTAAATTTAGAAAACTGATATTTATGGATCTTTTAAGTACTTTGTGCCATATTTAAGTATGTTCTTTAACCATGGTAAAACTTGTGACTTGTTGGTTTACATCAGTGTTTCTCAACTGGTTGGTCATGGAGTGTATGGCCAAAGAAACAACATCAACAACAAAAAATATAACTTTTAAAAGGGTCATATGATGCGATTTCAATTTAAAAAGTGTCAAATCCAAAGAGATAGTCTTTATAAAACTTAAGGGTCAGCCAAACCCCCCTAAAACGGCTCGTCTAACGGCTTGTTCGACCTCACATCTCTACATCATGATGTGGAAACATTTGCATAACACCGCCCAAATGTATACGCAAAGAAAGAAGGTGTAACTTTTTTTTGCTGTAGTGTTGTTGTTTCCGGTGGCGCCATGTCGTGGAGAGAAGCTGTGTGTTTGGATGCGAGTAAAGAGGACATAAGAAATCTGTGGCTGAGTTTTATTTACAACACTGTCCCAGAGCAGTACAACACAAATATTCTAGTGTATATATATATATATATATATATATATATATATATAAGGACTGGTAAGCGATTAAAATTTTTAATCTAATTAATTACATAATCTAATTAATCGCACATCAAATTTGGCTGAGAAAGTACTGCAAAAAGATCATTAAAAGTCAATGTTGTGTAAAGCATCAAACAGATATCACAAAAAAATAGCTTCAGAAAGAAATATTTTGTTTGATCAAATTGATTACATATACACATATACATACCATGAGGGTGAGTGAACAATGACACAATTGAACTATAAAGTTTAATAATTTATTTTATTAATTTTATTATTATTACTATAGAAATATTAAATTATTTATTTAATGAAATTATATTCTCTAAATAATAAACTAAAATTGCCAGTAGGTGGTGGTAAATGTCTTAATGATTAAGTCATTGAGTCATTTATTCATTCATTTGAATCACTGAAATGGCTGATTCATTCAGGAGTGAAGTAAATGGTTCTTTATAAATGGTTCATTGAATCATTAGGCTTGTTCGAATTGAAGTGAATCATCATCTTCAGATCGACACGTGACATCAAAGTACTGCAAGAGCTATAGAGAGCAGATGACTCCTATGCTTTTGAATCGCAGTATTTTGACGTCATACACCGATCAATCCGCTTCAAATCCTATGCGGCTATGGCCAATGGTTTAACGCACCTAATGATTCATGCTTTAAGAAGTGAAATGCAGCTGCCCTTTCACATTTTGTATTACTCCACTTGTTCCAGCTGGGTCTATGTTTGGTTAATCAAGTGTCATGGCAGACGTTTAAAACCACTGTAATTTGACAGATTATTTTTATGAGTCAGCGCTTCAGTAGGCTAAAGACCATTACTTTGAAAAATAAATGCTTAAACGGAAGTTATATTTATTTTTAACAACGTAGCAGCTGATCAGCGCTGTTATAAGAAATCACTCTTAACAGATGAAAGGATATTGACATTATAATGCTTTCCTCAAGGACATCCAAGCTTATGTGTTATTGTGATATGCAGGTAATCACATTCGCTCAGTACATCTCTCTCTCATAATACAGCAAGTTTTTACTATAGTAATACAATAAGCTTTCAGTGAAGCAACTCAACGTTCCTTCGTTACTAGCTCTAAAGTGGCATTTTTGAATTAGTAATGGAGCTTGTGCTCAGCATGTGCTCAACTTTAGATTTGAATATGTGGCGGAAGGAAGTAGTTCGCACAGAAGAGGACTTTTAAATAACTCCGTTGTTGTTTATAATTTATTTATTTATTATTTATTACACATTCCTGGCGAACTGTTGTATAAACGCAATATCACACTCGTACTCGAGTGATATGGCTCTATATCAGCATGGCTGCGATTGCCTGCAGCCTTGTGCCTCTGGCCTAATCACAGCTGTATGTGTATATATGACCATGGGAAAATGTGGGTCAAAAGGTCAAACCAGTTGAGAACCCCTGGTTACATCATCTTTACATCTTTTTTTTTTTAGCTTCACCCAATTCTATTGTTATTTTAACAGTTTGGTCAGAACTACTATCATTACATTCATAACTTTAGTATTTACATACTAAGCATGATTTAATAATAAAAATGTGATTGGTAATTAGAAACAATAGCACTCTCAAGCTTTAGTAAGGATTTGTGTAGTATAAAATCTTGTTTTGTGAGGCAAACATAACACATCTACATAATTCTTTCAACAGCATTTGTTAATCCCCACCAAAGGGCCATGGAAAAACCCCAGCAGGCCCATTTTGAGACTTTCCCCAGCTGTCAAGGTAAAAGGCTCTACATGAGTATTAACAACTCAAAAGGCTGACTCCATGACAGGGTGGGACAAGTTTCTGATCACTGAAAAGACATCAGTGACATGCAGTTTGTGCACAGTTGATATTCTGATCATATTTTTATTCCAAGTACATTTAACCAATTTCAAATCACATTAATCTCAGTTACCACTAATAATCTATAGGCTTTCTATAATTGTTAAGAGTGCTGAAGTAAAAAAAAAAAATATATATTTGTATTCAAGTGTACAAAAGTAAGCATTTTTTTATTTGACAGGTAATTTGGCCAAAAACAGAGATTTAACTTTTTTTAAAATTTGAAAATGATTAAATGGCTAGGAGAAAGATGCAACACAATAGCAATTACAAAATTGAGTTAAATTAAGCTTCAGCTTGTGGTTATGTGATATGGTTTGCAATTGGTAAAATGTACTTGATCAGATATCAACATGCATATTAATTATGCACACACTGTAGATGTTTAGTCATGTGCTTATTCTGCCTAATGTCAGAAGTTGCAAGACACTTAAATGAATGAAAACCAGCCATTAAAATTAAAATATCACGTAAAAGTACTTAATTACAAAAAAAATTTTACCAGTTCCATCATTCTCAGCTCCAGATGTTACCATGAGCTTCTCCCAGGCAGACGAGCCACAAGATGCTTGGAGTGAACAGCCACCTAACATTCAAGGTAAAAAAGCATTAACAAGTATTTGGTAAAAGAAATCAAAAGGACAATGACTGCATGCAAGACAGGCTCACACTAGGTAATTGAGCATTTTCTGTACAATCCATCAGAGAATGCATTTTCTGTGCCAAGTCCTTCAAGTTCCAAGCAAGAAAGAACACCATGTAAGTTGTATGTCTCACTTTTGGTAAATACTGTAGCATTTCATCTAGGTATCCTATAGAAAATGTGTTTGTTTAAAGCAAGAATGTAAAGCTAAATAAACTGAAATATAAAGCAAGAGAGCACAATTCAGTTGCAGCAGAAGTGATGAGTACCTTTTGTAATATCAATTAAGCTCATTTAAGAGAGCTTCTCTCATGCAGACCACCAGCTGGAAACTTGGGAAGAACACCCCTCTACCACTCAAGGTAAAAAGGCATTAGTTAGTATATGGAGAAAATCAAAAACACATTCATTGCAAATGAGTCACAGCCTAACACAAGCTAATACAACATTTTTTCTCTGAATAATTAGAGAACATATTCTCTGTTCTGAGACAGTCTCAAGGACAAAGACCATCAACCACACATCAAAGATCAAGAATGCAAAGTAAAAACAAAAAAAAACATCTGTCAATTTCAGTCATTACTGGGGTACCACTTGGGCCAGATTTACTAAACAGGCCAAATTATCATTAGAACACAACTCCATAACTCCAGAGCTTTTCCAAGCACTGATGGAATGGCAAATTCTGTGGTGATTTACTGACAATGCGCAGTTTTGCGCCCATTAAAGAACACAGACGCAGCCAGATCATTTCCATAATGACCAGCACAATCTACCAAGTGCAGTGCAAATTACCGCCTGCTTTAAAGGGATAGTTCACTTTGAAATTGAAATTTGGTATGTTTCAGCTTACCCCAAGGGCAACCAAGATGTAGGTGTCTTTTTTTCTTCAGTAGTTCCAATTTTGATATTTTTAGGTCAAACCGTTCTTGTCTGTCAGTTAAATAATGCAGGTCTATGGTCACCACCTCAAAGAACATGCACAGAGAAGTCCAAATTAAACAATTCCCCATCGTAAGTACACATTGATGGCCTAAGACACCAAACGAGCAGTTTGAGAAAACGAACAGTATTTACATTGTTTTTTTTCTCTACTACACCTCCAGGCTTCCATTGTTGCGTCTGTGGGCGCGCTGACATAGCTTGCACATGCACAGTTCATGTGAGAGATCGCTTCCGGCTCTTTTCAGGACATGCACAGGCTACGCCAGCGTGCATAGATGTAACAATGGAAGCGTGCGCGCATTTACAACAACACAGACCTGGAGGTGTAGTAGAGATAAAAAACGATGTAAATACTGTTCATTTTCTCAAACTGCTCGTTTGGTGTCTTAGGCCATCAATGTGTACTTACGATGGGGAATTGTTTAATTTGGACTTCTCTGTGCATGTTCTTTGAGGTGGTGACCATAGACCTGCATTATATGACTGACAGACAAGAACAGTTTGAAATAAAACTATCAAAATTGGAACTACTAAAGAAAAAAAAGACACCTACATTTTGGATGCCCTTGGGGTAAGCTGAAACATACCAGATTTCAATTTCAAAGTGAACTATCCCTTTAAGACATGTCTTTTTTGGGCATTAATAATTGAGCAAATACCAATAACTAATACTCTCCTCCCATAAATTTTGCATCTGAAAAGAAAAACTCCTACAAATGCATATTCAATAAGGTCAAGCGCAAAAAACAACTGTGTCCATGTCTTTTCAGTGCTGATTCTTTACTGCACCTCTTTAGTAAATCCTGACAGTATTATTTTGATGGCAAAAGATGGTTTGCGCTGACTTAAGCTGTTAGTAAATCTAGCCCATAGTTTATCAGTTTCAGGCACTGTCATGGTAGTAAATTTAACTTACCAACATCACCTTTTTCAGCTCCAGTTCTTCCAGTGAGCTTGTCCAATGAAAATGAGCAAGAGGATGCTGGGGGTGAACACCCATCTAACTTTCAAGGTAAAAGAACATTCATAAACACATGGTGTGAACAGATACACTGCAAATTAATAACAGAAGATAACATTACAATTTCTGTACAATCCTTTAGACGACACAATCTCTGAACTGAGACCCTATAAAACCCACCCGGCAAGAACAAATAGTAAGTAATTTGTATTTTTTTGATGGGCGGTGCAAAATCAAACTGGACAGATAAATATGATGGTTAGTTACAGCCATTATCTCCACATCACAAGAAGTCGGCTATTTCTGATTTAGTCCAACTTGTCTCACTCAAAGTACAACTCAGGGGCATCATGCGCCGATTTCCACTAATACTTACTAGACCGATTATATTCTTCAGACCAATTAAATACTTTCTTTTTTTTTAAACTTAAATATGTGATCATACATTAAAACTTACTGATGCTATTCGAGAACAATTAAAGTCCTGTCTTATCAGTCCTTGGGGTCCAGCTGACCCCAATGGAATTTTCCTTTATTTTTTAAATGTCCTCCCTTCATCTCAGGGGCATGCAATTTTGTTGTTCTAAAGGCCCCGATATTCAAACGAAGTTCGTTTTCGTTGTTCGTTTGAGGGCAAAAAGAAGTTCGAAAAAGGCCGAGGGACGGTATACTCTTTTCGAACATTCGGACACCCTCCGCTGCTGGAGGCGGGTTTTTTAAACGTGTCACCTCGCTCGCGTCTTTAAAATCTCTCCACGAGCAATCGTACAGGTGTGGTTACATCTGTACCAGCTCTGCTACTCGACTCTCCAGTGTATTCATGTTGCTACCTTGGAGTTGTTGTTTTGGATGTTGTTCTCCTGTCTGCCTGCAGTTGAATGAGGAACAAACCGGGGGAAAAAATTCACGCGTCAAAGCAGGCGGAGTTCCAGAACACGCCCATCGACTGCGTAATCGCCGCGGACCAATGGACGCTCAAAGGTGTTTAGGAGCCAAAACGAACTCCCCCAAAAAGTTCGCTTTGGTGAGCGGTTTCGAACTGCCGAAACGAACTCAAAACGAACTTAGTTTTGGCCTGATTTTGTTCGAAATGACGTCATTTCAGTTCGTTCTTCGATTTCGTTTGAAGTATATCGGGGCCTTAAGGCCTAAAAAGTAGTAAACCCAGTATAAGGTTTTCCATCCTAAACCCCAGATAAACATAATCCTGGATTATCTGTAATCATGTTTCACACTGCTCATACTATACCTGGGGTTAACTGTTAGAGAACCACACTTTTTTGGAAATAATCTCATTCTCCAACTCCCACAGAGTTAATAAGTTGAGTTTTACCATTTTTGAATCCATTCAGCCGATCTCTGGGTCTGCTGCTAGCACTTTTAGCATAGCTTAGCATAGATCACTGATCTGATTAGACCAGTAGCATTGATCACTCAAAAATGACCAAAGGGTTTTGATATTTTTCCTACTTAAAACTTGACTCTTCTGTAGTTACATCATGTACAAAGATCAACGGAAAATGAAAAGTAGCTTTTCTAAATAAACTACAAGGTACACTATTGGAGCTATCTAAACATACAAGAGGTAATCAAAAGTTCAGAGACTGTGCCCATCATGATAAACAATGGAAAACAGTCCTCTTCAGGGTAAGTGTGTTTGTGTAATGATGCAGTTAAGATCCTTACAGACCACAAACGTTAGACCCGTTTTTCTCAAAATTCCATTCCTGAAAATCATAGCTATCAGCCAACTTCAGAGAGAGATAACTTATGTTCAAGCTATGGACAAAATAATAACAGTTTTGGAAGGGGCGTGAACCCAGTTTTCATATTATATTAATATCTAAAAATGTACAAAATTTCACGTGTTGGGTTTTCGCAGATCACATCATATATATATATATATATATATATATATATATATAAATAAATATATATATATATATAAATAAATATTAGGGATGCACCGGTTGACCGGCCATTGATCAGTTTTTGTCTTTTTTCCCGGAAGTACATAGACTACATTTGTAGGCCTCCTAATCATTCACAAAACAAGATATTTGGCACAATAAACTAAGATAAGACATTTAAAAGTTCATCACTCGAAGGAACACGATGAATATCAGGGTTTTTTTCTGCATAGAGAATTATGAGGCACCTGCTTTTGTTTACTAACATTACACATACTAAAGCCGGGCTCACACTGTGTGATTTTTAATAGTCTTTTAATATAATAGTAATAGTCGATTGTTGCTTGTCAGACTGTACAAACACGATGATCATGTCACACTGTGAGATGTCAGTTGTTATTAATGTCAGACTGTACGACAATAAAGATGTGTTAAAGACAAGAAAACCTGCAAGAAAACCTGTCCGGAGTTTTACATTATCAACCCTTACATGTTCAATGACTGTAAACTGCATTACACGCAGGGCTGAAATGTTGACTATCATTACGTTTATGAATGGCAGCAACAGTGGCGTATTCACTTCATGAGTATTGTACTGTTTCAGTTATTGTTATTGTTTTCAATAGACAAACCCCAGTTTGGTCTGTTAAATACCAAATAAACACCTTATGTATAATTTCATTCTTTCTTGTTTGTTGCTTGTTTAAAAAAAAAAAAAAAAAGGAAATCGGTATCAGAATCGGCCAGTTTGCTTGTAAAAAATCAGTATTGGCCATGAAAATTCATGATCGTGCATCACTAATAAATATATACACACTACACATACATATTATCTATATATCTAAATGAAAATAGACTATACATATACAGTATATTATCCAAAGTAACTAGTAACTAACTACTTGAGCATCTGTTTTTTTATCCAGTACTTTTTTACTCTTACTCAAGTAAATTTTCAGACTATTACTTTTACTTGAGTAAATATTTCTGTAAGTACTTTTACTTGAGTACAGTTTTTGAGTACTCTACCCATCTCTGTTCATTAACAGATGTTTTACATTGTACATTCCTAAACCAAGAGTTAACAATCTTATTTGCATATTCACTTTGTCATTGTCACTGATTGGACGAACACCGGGTAACCCGTTTACGTCTTTAAACTGTTAACAGATTTTTTATTTTGTTAGCAGCATAGCCTGCATTAGGCCAAAATCTAGAAAATATGCTGTATTGGCTGTAAGCGCAGCAGGTTAAGATTCCAGGGGGCGTATTACAGAAAAATCCAAACTTTAAAATCTTATCCTATCTGTTTGGTAACCATAGTAATTTCAGTTAGGACTGCATTTCGGACAAAAGCTATTACAGAACAGCATTTCCTAAGTGCGTTATCTTATCTTAACTACAGATAGAAAGGTAGTATTACAGAAACTTCCTAACTTGACAAAACATCCTAAAAACTGTCTTAACTTTAGGACAACCCCACAGCTGTCCTAACTTCAAAATTATTTAAAAGCTAACGGAAGAAAAACACTTGCAACCGCACTACAACATGGCATTACACTTATTAATACTTGAAAATGAAGAACGGAGATGCTTAATGGCAGAAAGACTCTTGGAGGACCCTGAAGATGTGTTACATTTTGCTGACAAAACACTAATAAGTAATTACAGACTGCTGCGTAACATGATTTTGCAGTTAGCACAGGAACTGCAACCAGCATTACAGAGACCAACAAAGCGTCACAGAGCATTACCGGTTATAGCGCAAGTGACTAATGCCTTACGTTTTTTTGCAAAAGGCGATTTTCAAAGTGAAGTAGCTTCTATTGCAAAAATGTCACAACCTGGTTTGTCTAAAAATCTAACAGAAGTGTCAAGGGCGATCAGTGCTTTAGCACCTACCTACATTAGGTTTCCAAGGGTTACTAATTAATTATTAGTGTTTTGTCAGCAAAATGTAACACATCTTCAGGGTCCTCCAAGAGTCTTTCTGCCATTAAACATCTTCGTTCTTACATTTTCGGCAACTCTTGCCCACTCCCTCTGTAGTGAGTGAGCGACGGTGAAAACTTGCCAAATATTATCGCCTATGCCTTTTCCACCGAACTTATCAAGTTTCAATTTCAGCGGCACTGAAATTAAAAGCTCGCCGGTTTTGTTTTTCCATTTTGTTTACCTCCTCGGCAGCTTGCGCAGTGTTGGTTGCTTGGTAACAGACCTGAGAGTGGATTGTCGAACTTGTTGATGTGATTTAGGATTTCCTAACTAGGAATAAGATTCGATTTTGTAAGATAGGATAAGAATCCCAAATCAAGTTAAGATTTGCTTCTGTAATACGAATTTACGAAAAATCCTAATTTAACATAGCATATCTTAAGTTAAGATTTTTTTTTTTTTTTTTGAGTAAAGAAAATGCTGTACTTCATAATATTAATATTATTATTGTTATAGGTAAATTTCCTAAAAATATCATTATTAACCATTATTTTTTCAACTTAAAAATACAGAGGAACACAGGAACAGAGACAGTAAAATATCAATTTTGCTTGGAGTGAACCGATTTTTACCTATTAACCAATGTTTGAAAATTATTTAGAAGTGCTTTGTTAGTGTATACTTCTGAAGTATTACCAATAAGTAAGCATAGTGCTCAAGAAAATTAGGTAGTTCACTAATAGCCAATGAATAACTTTTTTTTTTGTTTCAGGACTATACTATGGTGGTCGAGAGAGCTCAACGCACTGCAACTTCAGAAAACACAGGCAAAAAGAAAAAGCACCAGCAAATCAAACATCTTCATGAGTTTGACAGCGGGTGCTGCAAATAATGCATTAGTAAATGCTAAAGTTAACATGAACTAAGATTAGTAAATGCTGTAGAAGTATTATTCAATCTTAGTTCATGTTAACTAATGTAGTTAACTAATGTTAACTAATGGACCCTTATTCTAAAGTGTTACCATTTGTATATAATTAATTCTAAACACATATCAGGATAACCCAATATGCTATAATGACTGAAGTATTAAATCCTTCTAAAGAAATTAGTGACCTGATAATCAGAGAGCAGTATTCTAAAGTGTTACAGAAAATACAAAAATAAAAAATGTCATTTTCATTTCAATTTACTCAGAAATCTGAGAGGACCCATGGTTTGATGCCTCTCACAACCATGGGTTGTGAGGCTACCAGCTACAGCCGGCTTTGTTTTTGTTTAGTTTTTTTAATTCAGTTTTACTTTCCCTAAATTTAGTTTTGTGTTTTTTACTTTTCTGGACCCTGTGATTTAGAGTTTAATCCATCTTAATCATGGAAATTATGTGCAATCAAATTGATATAGTTAAAAGTTTTTAAACCTTAAAAATGTATTGTTTTAGGCTGAGCAATTAAGGTTTTCGAGCAATGTTGCTTGGCCACTTTCCCATTAAGAATGGGTAACAAATTTCTGTTTGGATACTTTAGATCAGTCGTGGGCCAGTTGCCTGTTGACAGCAACATTACCCAAAACGTTGCCCCATGTTTTATCAGCTTAAGGCTTTAAGCATGTAACCATATCTTTAGCAACATCATTTATATGATGTCTAAGTTTTATCACATTTAAAACTTCTGCTTCTGGTATAAGACAATGGAGCTACATCAATAATTAATGTACACGTACGTTAAATTGAAGTGCTAAATTTGTAAAATTATGCATTTTATATTTTAATAAAATTTCTCTCAGAGGTAAACCTACTGTGTTGCAGCTGTTGAGAGAGCAATTCTGGAGACACTTAATGAACTGGAGATGAAGATCAATCACCTAACTTCAGTGGTCCAGTCCCTTGCAGCTAACAGTCGTTCCAATGCTCCAGTGCTGGTGGTGGACAGTGAGGATGATGTCTTTCCTCTCAAAACCATGGAGGAACTAGACAAACTGGAAAGACAATTATCAGAAAAAGCAATGATGCAAAAGATGGTAAAAATCATTGACATTTGTAGGTTTAACAATTGTAGTGAAGTAAATAATGTTTATTACGTTTCACAGACAAGGTTTAAGGCTAGTCCCAGACTAAAATGCAAGTGTGATCTGTCTTAACAGAAAATAACTTGCAATGACATACCTTACAATATGTCAGTACCATTGCTTTGTCTCGAGATGCACACAGCATTTTGCTTGGTCTTATAAGAAGTCATGGCTTTCTGGAATAATTGTTAAATTAATTTAAAAAATGGTTAAAATGAAAAACAATTATCTTTTATTTTTTATTTATTTAAAATTATTTATTTTATCTATTTTTTTTTTTACATCTTTTATGACTCAGTTTATATTGTTTATATTTATATTGTTAAATTCTAAAAAGATCATGAACAGAATTGCTTAATATAATATATTTCACATAATTAAAATCTTAGATGTCAAAAAAAAAAATCCAAAAATATTTGTAAAAATATATTTTAATAAAATAAATAATTGTAATAGAAGATGTCATGGTATATATCAAACTTCTTATTAATATGCATTTAAAATATACTGAAGATTTCAAACATACCAAAATATTTGTCTCTGAAAATCTATTCATGTCAATAAATATTTATTATGGAATTTGGAATCAGTAACACATTACAATTTACGCAGCTCTGTCCCTGTCTGTAAAACAGGGCCATAATGTTTGAAATTTATCTGCAATATTTTGAAATTACCTTTTATTTTTAAGGTGAACAAGTTATCCATCAGCGGAGGACACAGACTGAAGAAGACCATATGGAGAATATGCTCCAAGGTTTTTGGTCCTGTAGCCAAACATCTGAACTGGTGTGGAAGGGGAGAAAAACAAGGGATCAGGAAAACAAACATAGGAGCACTCCTAATAGGTAATGTCAAATGTCAAAATGTGATGGGGAATCCATCACATACCAGTAGATGCCACAGGTTCCAGTAAAACCAATACAATTCCCATTTACCATTAAATCCATTACATTTCTATTGTGTTTTGGGCAGGGTTCTATTGTTTTTTCTTTCAGTAGGGGTGAAATCACAGCATTTTCACAGTATTTATAATCATAAATTGTTCGTTAACATTGGATAATGCAACGTGAAGTAACGTTTTTATTAACAGACATTAACGAAGATTAATCTACCAGCAGACACATGCCAACCGTGTAAAATGTTTTTCATACACAAGAACTTTTTAAAAATGGAAATTTTTTGTTTTAACATTAGGCTAAGTGTGCAGTTCTTCTTGTCGTTGCAATCTCAGTGGAATTACACATATTTTCTTTCTTTTCTCCATCAAACTATAAAGAAAATCAGGCCCATTATGTCTCAGGCACACACCCAGCAGTCGGATTCACTCACATCCCAAGACTGTTCGCAGGTGTGAAAGCTGTGGTAACGCTTAGGAGCATAGCTTATTGCTTGATTAAAGATGAATCGCTGTTAAATACAAGTCTTTGAGTTTGTAAACCGGTTTGACTTACCTCTGTGGCACGCTGAGTTATTGTTTGTCCAACTGCAGCAGTCAGCCAGTGAACAAACCCTGCCAATTCCTTCAGCGTCCTGCAAAGGGAGGATGGCGCTAGAGAGCAAAATCAAGAATGATGTCAGGATGAGCTCTGTGCACTATAAAACTG
This sequence comes from Cirrhinus molitorella, assembly GCA_033026305.1. Lineage (NCBI taxonomy): Eukaryota > Metazoa > Chordata > Actinopteri > Cypriniformes > Cyprinidae > Cirrhinus > Cirrhinus molitorella. The sequence goes on along the minus strand of CM065117.1, from coordinate 24,894,747 downwards.
ACATTTCAATGATGTTAACACACAGCTAACCGAATGCTACAATTCTGTCATATTATATCATATATTTGAGAATGTCTGCATTGTGATGAGGACTTACTAACAACGAAGTAGCGCTTTACAAACCGTTTTGATACCTTAAGCATAAAGGTTTAAATGTATTTTCATACAGGCCTATAAAGAGCTGCTTATAGGCTATACTGTTTGGGGGAAACACGTGGACCCCCTTTTGAACCCCCCTGAAAGTTCCGAGACCTCATTTTGAAAATCTCTGGCATAGACTACTATAATTTAAGATTTTGTGTGAAACTTAGGTAACACTTTAGAATAGGTAACACTTATTCACTAACTATGACCTTTCCCTCAGTAGATTCCTAATTTGCTGATTATTGATAGTAAGGTAGATGTTAAATTTAGGTATTGGGTAGGATTAGGGATGTAGAACAAGGTCATGCAGAATAAGGCATTAATATGTGCTTAACTAGTACTAATAAATAGCTAAAATTCTTGCAATATACATGTTAATAAGCAACTTAGTAGTAATAAGTGTTACCTATTCTAAAGTGTTACCAAATTTTAAAGTAAACATTAACAAGTAAAATAAAATATATATATATTTTTTATATTATTTCAGCTAGTTGCCATACCATGGAAGTCCATTTCCGCCATTTAAGAAAAAAAATCATGCCTTAAGAAGTCAAAATGATGACATAGTTAAGTAATCATTACGAAAGAAAAAGTCGAAATTATGACTTATAACATACTTTAGTCATAATTGCAAGATAATGTTGAAATTGTGACTTTAAAAGTCAAAATTATGAGATAAAAAGTTGAAATTATGGCTTATAAAGTCGAAATTATGACATACTTAAGTCATAATGACAAGATAAAATTATGACTTTAAAAAGTAGAAATTATGACTTTAAAAATAGTCTAAATTATTAGATAAAAAGTCAAAATTATGACTTCCCTAGTCGAAATTGACTTAAAGCATTTCTCATTTTCATTTAACTTGAAGTGCTAAAATAACAAACAAACAAGCTAAGAAACAAAAACTAATACATAATTAAAAACTATGTAGACATTTATAAAAAAAAATAATAATAATAACAAAACACAAAAATGCTAAAAAAAAAAAATACAATTAAAGTGAAAACATAAAATATTTTTTTTTTATTTAATTCAAAATACAAACAAAACCTATGAAGTATCTTAATGATACTAAAATAACACAAGTGAACTTTAATGCAAGGATGTCCAAACCTGTTCTGGGACGGCCACTGTCCTGCAGAGTTTAGCTACCACCCTTATTAAACACACCTGGACCACCTAATCGAGGTCTTCTGACTTACTAGAAACTTCTAGGCAAGTGTGTTGGAGCTAAAATCTGCAGTACGATGGCCCTCTAGGAGCAGGACTGGACATCCCTGCTTTAATATGTTTATAAAGCGAGCGCGTCTGTTGTGTGTGTGTGTGCTTTCAGTTAACAATCACTCTGTTAAAAAGTGTTCCAAACTGTTCCAAGTGTAAAAAGAAAGTGGCGAGCGAACGACGCTTCAGACGCTGTGTTCCTCCCTGCCCTCGTTACATTGCAGGCGAGGACACACACGATCTGTGCGTTGTTTGTATGGGTGCGGAGCACGCACAGTTAGCCCTCGAGCGGGCTGACTGTCACGATTGCGAGCTTCTTCCGCTCCGCGTGCTCCGCTCCCGCCTGGCCGTCTTTGATGAAGGCGGTCAGGTGCGAGCTCCCACGGGCAGCGGTCCCGCTGCGGCCGAGGCCCAGCGTAGACTGCTCTCGTGGGGCTCGCAGGTGGATTTAGCGGAAGGATCTGAGACGGGCTCGTCCTTATCTCAGTCCTTAACCGCTAGATCCACGGTCCCCTCTCAGGGTTCGGAAGCCCGCGCTGCGGTTTCTTCCCCCCCGAGAGAGGACCCGGCGCTTCATCTGTCTTCCTCTGAGGAGGTTGACGTGATGAGCGTCGACACAGAAGAGACTGTGAGCTCGCCACCACAGTCTCTGGCATATGAGGAGCTCGTGGAGGTTGTGACTCGGGCGGTTTCTAAATTAAATCTTGAATGGCCGTCCGAGAAGCAGGACATTCGTCCCAAGAGTAAATTTAACGAATGCTTCCTGCGTGTGCTTGCGAGCTATCTCTCCCCTGCCTCGGCATCGTCTCTGAAGGCCCCTAAGCTTCCCACCAGGGCTCTTAAGCAAACATCTTCCTTGGTGGGTAAAGCTTATACGGCGGCAGGTCAGGCTGGTGCTTGCTTGCACACCATGGCGGTGTTGCAGGCATACCAGGCTGACCTGCTTAGGGACCTGGATGCTGGGGAGGAAAAGGAATCCGACGCAGTTGCTGAACTGCGTCGGGCCATAGATCTGTCTCTCCGTGCCACTAAAGAGACGGCCCGTGCCATCGGCCGCTCTATGTCTGCCCTTGTGGCTACGGAGAGGCATCTGTGGTTGAACCTGTCTACTATGGAAGATAAGGACAGGTTCTTCCTGCTGGACGCCCCGCTTTCGCCTTCTGGCCTCTTTGGCGACGCAGTAAATAACGTCGTCGAGAGGTTTCAGGAGGCGAAAAAGCAAGCGGCGGCTTTCCAGCGTTTCCTCCCTCGACACCAGGTCCCAGGGGCTGCTAAGTGGGAGCAGCCCCGGCCGTCTAGCTCCTCATATCGCCAGCAACAGAAACAGAGCGTTGCCACCCATGCCCCCCCTAAGAAAGACCAGGGGGCGGGGTGGCGCTCTGGGTCTGGGCCTTCTCGTCAGAAGACGGATCTGAGGGCCGTCCTTCAGACTAAGAGGGCCCAGACTAAGAGGCCCTGACGCCACTGGCGCCACGGGCTCGAGAGCAGCCCCCACTGAGGTAGGAGGGTGTTTACCTCAGCATACGGTATGCCTTCTACCTCAGCGCTCTCGGGGAGTGGTGTTGAAGTCCCTGCCACCTCGTGTGTTTCAGGGCTCAACGAGCTCCGGCGAACGGGCTACCCAGTTGCCGCCCGTTTTCGGTACGGCACGGGGATGCTCACTCCCCCCAGGAGGGACCCACCCCGAGGGGTTGGCCCTTCCAACTCTTATTACACCAGAGACCAGCCTCGAGCGGCTGGTTCCCTTAGTAGACTTTCTGGCAGCGTGGAAGCTTCTGCCGAACGTCTCATCATGGGTCCTGCAGACAATAGAACAAGGGTACACAATCCAATTTGGGTTGCGCCCACCTCGGTTTTCGGGGGTCCTCCACACGCTGGTGGCCCCCCAGCAGGCTCTGGTCTTAGAACAAGAAGTAGCTACTCTCCTGAGGAAGGAGGCCATCGAGGTGGTTCCTCCTCTCGAGAGAGAACTTGGGTTCTACAGCCGCTACTTCATTGTTCCGAAGAGGAAGGGTTGCGTCCCATTATAGATCTGCGTCTTTTGAACCGCGCCATCAAACGGCTTCGGTTCAAGATTCGGTTCAAGAAGAAAAGTGTGCTTTCTCCATCTCAGAGGACCACTTATCTGGGCGTGGTGTGGGATTCGATGACGATGCAGGCACGTTTGTCTCCTGCTCGTATCGATTCGATCCTCACAGCAGTCAAGAGGGTGAAAGAAGGCCAGTCACTCACTGTCAAACAGTTTCAGAGACTGTTGGGTCTGATGGCAGCTGCGTCCAACGTGATACCTTTTGGCCTGCTGTACATGAGACCTCTGCAGTGGTGGCTCAGGACCAAAGGGTTCTCCCCGAGGGGAAACCCGTTTCGCATGATCAAGGTCACGCGGCGTTGCTTACATGCCTTGGACATGTGGAAGAAACCTTGGTTCCTGTCTCAAGGCCCAGTGTTGGGGGCTCCTTGTCGTCGCGTAACGCTAACGACGGACACTTCCCTCACGGGTTGGGGGGCGGTTATGAGTGGCCGCTCAGCCTAAGGTCTGTGGGAAAACCGCCATCTCACTTGGCACATCAATTGCCTGTAGATGTTGGCGGTGTTTCGAGCGTTGAAACATTTCCTTCCAGATCTCAGGGGACATCATGTGCTTGTCTGCACAGACAACACGTCGGTGGTCTCCTATATCAACTGGCAGGGGGGTCTGAGGTCGCGCCCCCTTTACAGGCTGGCGCACCAGATTCTCCTCTGGGCCCAGGGGAAGTTCCTCTCACTGAGAGCGACTTTCATCCCTGGGCATCTCAATCAGGGAGCGGACATCCTGTCGAGGCAGGGGCTGAGGCCCGGGGAATGGAGGCTCCACCCGCAATCGGTGGAGCTCCTATGGAGGGAGTTCGGCCAGGCGGAAGTGGACCTGTTTGCGTCTCAGGATACGACGCATTGCCCACTCTGGCTCTCCCTCACGCATCCAGCTCCGAGGCTGCGGCTGTATGCTTTCCCCCCGATCGCTCTGCTCCCGGGAGTTCTGGAGAGGGTACGCCAGGATGGGGTCCGTCTACTTCTCGTAGCCCCGTTCTGGCCGGCCCGAGTATGGTTCTCGGACCTGATGTCCCTTCTAGACGGCTCTCCCTTGGAGATTCCGCTCAGGAGGGACCTCATCTCTCAGGCAGGGGGCACCATTGTGCACCCCCGTCCGGAGTTGTGGAAGCTGTGGGCGTGGCCTCTGAGGGGGCACACCTCATAGCTTCCGGTCTCTCAGCTGAGGTTGTTGAGACTATCCTCCAATCCAGAGCTCCCTCCACGAGGAAGCTGTATGCCTTGAAGTGGAGACTCTTCACTGCGTGCGGACAGCGGTTGCAAGATCCAGTTAACTGCCCGATTGGTACAGTTCTGGAATTTTTGCAGGACCGATTTTCCGCGGGGTTAGCCCCTTCCACTCTGAAGGTGTACGTGGCGGCCTTGAGCGCTTTCCACGCCTTTCAGGGTGGTCTATCTATTGGGAAACACCCCCTTGTCATTCGCTTCCTCCGTGGTGCTCTAAGGCTGAGGCCAGCACAACGCACTAAGGTGCCCTCCTGGGACCTGGCAGTGGTTCTGGAGGGCCTCTGCGGAGCTCCCTTCGAACCTATCGAGGAGATTCCAGTCAAGTTCCTGACACTTAAGACTGTGTTCCTCCTCACCATCTCCTCCCTCAAGCGGGTGGGAGACCTTCAGGCGCTCGCTGTGTCATGCCTCGAGTTCGCTCCCGGTATGGTCAGGGCATTTCTCTACCCCAGGCCAGGGTATGTCCCTAAAGTGCCTACCTCTGTGCCAGGTCCCGTTGTGCTTCAGGCCTTCTGCCCTCCCCCCTTTCAGGAGGCGGGTCAGGAGCGTCTCAATCTGCTGTGTCCAGTTCGAGCACTGGACACGTACGTCCACAGTACCGCCCCGTGGCGTAATGCAGATCAGCTCTTTGTGTGCTTTGGTGGTCCGAAGAAGGGCACTCCGGCCACCAAGCAGACCATAAGCAGGTGGGTGGTCGAGGCCATCTCACTTGCTTATGAGTCCTCGGGCCTCCTGTCTCCTCTGGGGGTCCGGGCACATTCGACCCGGAGTATGGCGGCCTCTAAAGCCCTTTTCTTGGGTTTGTCCTTAAGCGACATTTGTGATGCGGCGGGCTGGTCCTCTCCGCACACATTTGTTCGTTTTTATAACCTGGACCTTCCAACTACTCCAGGTTCTCTCCTCCTCTCCTCCTAATCTAACACACACTCAGGTAGGGGTGGGCTCACTCGTATGGCGCAGTGGGTATTCTCGTTCCCCAAGCGTTTCGACGCAGCTCGAAGTGGACTGACGGGGAACGTCCAGGTTACGTCTGTAACCATGGTTCCCCTAAGGGAACGAGACGCTGCGTCTACGTGCCATACTCCTGACACCCCTATACGAGAATCCCGTTTTGTAGGCTACGGCTGCTGATTATGTGTATCTTTGTGCGTCTTAACCACTCCATGTGTCAGTAACACAAAACCTGCTCTGCCTGAGTGTTTCTTAGTCCTCCAGGACACAGCTGAAGCTGATAGGCTATTTATGAGTCATTGTGTTGAAAAATCAAAGGCGATGCTTTCGTCCCACAGCCTAACAATAAGGGAGACAAATGGCAGCATCTCCGTTGCCATGAGCCACAAGGACACACAGGGAAAATACAATAGCCTTTGAATAGAGAGCTGTTCTGGTCTGTAAATTAACACTTGCCAGCTGTGGACCTTCACATGTCTATCACTAATCCATGAGAATGAGCTGTCTGTAACATAACCATGTGTATGTATAGGCAAATTGTGGATAATTTTATTCACGTGGCCTCTCAGGAATAGGCTACTCTGATTCTGATTGGACAGTCATGGCGTCGTGATCAGATATTTCCTAAGCCACACTGTTTATCAGACTAAAACTGACTCTTAATTCATGTCTCTATTATCACACCGGTGACTGATTGTTTTACAAAAAGAACTGGCACAGTCATTGACTGCAGTGATAATAACTTGTCCCTTGCAGTAAAAAGGTCAGTTATTTTATTAATTGTAATGGACAACTCTTTTTCTTAGTGATTTTAGAATAATATATGGGTAAAATTATAAAAATAGTTTGAGCTCTAAACAATATTAAAATTTTTAATTCTGTACTAACATGGAATGAAGCAGAAAAATCTGTTGTATTTTTTCTGTTGTAGTTATGGCAGAATCAAAATTGAAACTACATCCGTAATCACACATAGGTCACAGTGCACATGTAATATTTTGGCTTAGGCCTACTCCATATACAGTAGTCAACATTTGAGGTGGATCAAAAAATGTTGTTTGGTTTTAGGACAAATGTGCTAAATATTAATCCACTTCAAATATGTTTGTATATCATCACTAACCAAAATGCAACTCTAGGGGATCTAAGAAATTTTCTAGAAGAGAAACCACATACGTGTTTAAAACATGTAATGTCAATCTCCCCTTGCTGTTTGTCCTGTCTGAGCTGTAAATCCGTAATTCACACTGACACTGGTGATCCTAAGTCTTTTCTCTTTCTAGGAGTTCCTGTAATCCATTTTTATAGAGAAATCTGTTTTCTGTATGCGTTTGGGTCATTTGACTCAAATCAACCAAATTTCAGAAACCTCCATGGCTCAGTTTTTTGATTTTGCTAATGTTTTTTTTCTGAATAAAGATAAACATGTACTGTGTAGTGATGAAAGCCAAAATAATAAATATCATAGATGAATATTTACTGAGTAATACACTATTTTGTAAAAAAAAAAAAAAAAAAAAAAAAAGGCAATTTTCACCACAATTCAGAGCTACAGGGGTGTAAAAATTATTTCAATCTTTGTTGCATTATGTGCCAATGTTGACCATTCAAAAAAATAATTATCTTGGTTTATCAAACTCTGGAAAAAAAAAAATATGTATGGCACTCAGACAGGTATTCTCAATTCAGTTGTTTTGGCAGAAGGAAACACCATTTGTTGTTTCAACATTATTTATTCTTCAGACATTCCTCTTTAAAAGAAAAGAAGTATCATATTTATACAAAGTGACCCACATTTGGTTTTTGACCACTGAAAATGTGTACAACTTATCAATTTACTACTGGAGCCATATTGAAATTCCAATATCTCCGGAATTGAATCATACTGGGCCTTAAAAATCAAGATGGCAAAAGAAAGGTTTGACCCAATATCTAAGATGTCTTTAATACTTCTTGAGTTACAGGCATGCAAACTTCAGAGAAAAAAAATGAAAAGCGCTGTTTCCCCATTTTTGAATGGTCGCCATTGGCACATAATTGCAACAAAGACAGCTAAAGTCAACAGATTTCACTAAAAGACCTACCAATCTCTCTGTAAAAGTAACATTATGATGCTGCCATATTTTTAAAGTCATTTTTACAACCCTGTAATTGGGCTTTAAATCTCAGGTTAAAATTGCCATTTTGACCCTACCCCCATTTTGACTTATAATATTTTGTCTTTCATCAATATGTATGTTTGTCTTTCTACAGGACAAACTATTAGCAAAATCAAAAATTTGAGCAAGGGATCTCTGGTTGAATTGAAATGGAATGACCTAGCTGTGTTTTGGAAAGAAAGTGCAGATTTAACTGAGGCAGTTGAGGTGAGTCAGTTTTAATTGTGATGTTTATTTTTTATACCAACTTGACAGTGAGTTTTAGACTTGTGGATGGCACATAAAAAATCATTAAAATAAGTTTATGTGGAAAAAAATCTGTAATGTTACAAGCAGTTCAGTAGCCTAATATACTAACAAATGTATTGAAATTAAATGCATTAACTTGCAACATAAACTTTGGAGAGGGTTTGCTCTTTGCAAGATTGTGTAGTGTGATGTTTTAGAAATCTGTGCAACACAGATTAAAAAAATGCAAAGACAAAATCTAGTTCAAGGGCATTTGAGAGTATAGAGCTGGGTTGAAGGATTGTTGATAACTGCAGAGGACAGTAGTGCCTACAAGGGAAAATGCGACAAAGCACAATCAGATTAAATTAGAAAACCATTTCTCCATCTTTACCTTCATTGGAAACAGTTTTAACAGCCCGATCTCACGGCAATTAGTACATATTTTATGAGGTGAGGTCGAAAAATTAGCCACCTCGTAAAATATGTAAGAATTGCCATGAGATAGCGTTGGTATCAAACATCATTGCATTTAAAATCCATAATCACCTGATCTGAACTCTTCCATTTATCCAGCCATGATGTGTTTAACAAACGCTGTGGGAGAAAAGGAGAACATTACCACAGTGAAAAGCAGAGAATATCTTCTTTATAATTAGAAAACGGTCACACCTTCATAGTTAATACAGCCGTTTCCATCTTCCTGTCCTGCCATCAACTGTTCTACCTCTGATTCTGTCATTTTCTCACCTGCAGGCAAGAGATGTGGCGGCATTAATCTCAAGGTAAATATGTAAATCCAGGAGTCAAACACAGATTTATTTAAGCTGCTTATATTCCAATAAATCTCTTCTTCATTTAACAAAGCACTCACTGGGTTTGTTAATAATACTGTATCATGGCATAACAGCAGTTGTGTAGCAGTGTTTTGTATTTACCCAACGTTGCAAGTACATGGCGAAGTTCTGCACCCATCACAGTGCCATTCCCTTCTTTGTCAAAGACTCGAAGTCCCTCAACAAAATCTTCAAAAGTGCCTTGATCTTTGGACTTGGACACGTGTTGGAACATAGGCAGGAAAGTCTCGAAGTCAATCATCTTGGTGTTCATTTCTAGAAAAAAATGGATATTACAAACACGGTCAAAAAATAAATTGATTTTATTTGTGCTATGATTTAGCATACTTTTAAGCACTGTTTATCCTTCTCACCATCAGACTTGGGTTTGCCGAGTACTTTGAGCACCTCTGCATTCGTAGGATTCTGACCCAGCGCCCTCATGACATCACCACACTGGGCGTAAGTGATCTTCATTTCACTAGTTGGTGTTCTGTCGAATAGCATGAAGGCCTCTTTAAATTCTGTGTGGATAGGATATTAATATGTAGTATTAAATGAAGAAGAGATGTGAACAAATGCTTAAATATTGGTTTCACAAATGCTTACCTTCAATCTGCTCAGCTGTAAACTCAACCTGGGTGGGAAAAGGTTTTAGGGAACTTTTATTAGCAGCTTGACTGGTTAACATTCAACAAACAATATTATGTCTTGTAGTAGTTAACAATAGACAACCACAATGGAAATACTGTTGCTTTCTGGAGTCGTTCAACAAAAGTCAGCTGCTCCTCACTCATGGAGACTAAGAATAACAGACGTCTGATCTAGGACCAGAGGGAATTACACTGAAACCTCATCCTTATTGTCCACAGGAGAGAGAGACAAGAGAACAGGAATGCTAAACTGCATTATGGGAGTTTGCAGACACCTGCTTAGAAGGCCGTATGACCACATGGAGGCTTTTTATACTAACAGACAAGCTTCCATTGTTTCTGACCATCAGGTTAGTCAAAGTTACATATGTGGTCTCCAATCAATATAGATATGTATGTCTTTACATTCAGGGCACTCAGCTGAGATTAGGATTTTAAAGCATAAAGTTTGTGTGAAGCCTTTTAACCTTTAAATTGATTTGCGCCACATTGTGCAGGGCACATAATGTCATGCAAGTATTTAAACATGTAAGTATCTTCTGTACCTTCTGAAGAGCAGTACCAAATGAAAAAAATAAAAGATATTTAGGCAAATTAAGAAAAATGTACACATTTTTATTCTGTTCAAAAGTTTACACCCCTGGCTCTTAATGCATCGTTTTTCCTTCTGGAGCATCAGTGAGCGTTTGAACGTCAGTTGAGTCCTCAGTTGTCCTCAGTGTGAAAAGATGGATCTCAAGATCATACAGTCATTGTCGGAAAGGGTTCAAATACATAAAAATGCTGAAAAAACAAAGAATTTGTGGAACCTAAAGGATTTTTTCTGAAGAACAGCAATCTGTTTAACTGTTCAGTTCAAACAATGGACTCATGAACAGCTATCACTAAACAAAAAAACACAGCTGTGGATCATTCAGGCAACAACACAGTATTAAGAAGTGTATGTGAACTTTTGAACGGGGTCATTTTCATAAATTCAGCTATTGTTTTCTCTTGTGGAGTATATGTAAACGTCTTTTATGTGAAATATCAGTAACACTTTATGTTAAGGTGTCCATAATACAGAGTAATTACCTAGTTAATTACTTAGTAGTAGCCGTTGTACTTACATGAAACAAAATGTACTTACCATGTAACCAAGTTATGGAACAGCCTGTACTTACATTTTGTAATTATGTACATGTAATAGGCAACTACTGTTACACATATGTAACAGGCCGAGTCTTTACACTTTACACCTTAAAAAATAAAGTGTTACTGAAATATTTTATTCAGGTCAGTACTAAATAAAAAACAACATTTTGTATGATTTTGGTAAAATAATTAACATTTTGCAGATTCTGCAAGGTGTAGAACCCATAAAACGTTTTCTAATATTGATTAAAGAGCTGCTTATTAAAAAAAATAAGACCAAAACTGTCCTTTAAATGTGATGTTGTGTGTTGAAACTAAACCAAATGTTAAGAAATAAGCTTTGTGTTCTTTAAAATAATCCATTAAATGTCTTTCAGGTTTAATTTTACCTCCTGATGACCTTCCTGAGGAAGAAGTTACTTCAGGTTTATTCTGTGATGGTCTAACACTTAGCTGTTAGTAACATAGCAATACGGGGAAAACACATACCTTAATGCTTTTTGGGTCAAACGTAGGCTCCTTGGGTTTCTCTGGTTCAGGAGCAGGTGCAGCAGGAGGAGGAGGTGCTGGTTTTGCTGCCACCTTCTTTGCTTCAGCTTTTTTAGGAGCCATTCTTCCACCAAGAAGACGAGCAGAAGTGTGTGAGATGGGGAATCAGAATGACCTTTGAGAGGTTTTATTCCCCCCTCAACGCTCCCCAACTGCATCAGCAGGCTTGGTCCATCCCATAATCACCCTCCAAACAAGGACAGAAAGCTTATGAGTTCACAAGCCAAACCCCTGAGATGGCCGCATGACGCTTTTAGCATGCTAACATTGATGAGGACCAGTAATGACTGCTACGCTTATAGTCAATAATCAGTTTATAGTTTGTAATTATTATTTTAAAATTTTGAACCAACTAGTTATTGTTTTTTGCAAAGTAAGTCTGGCTCTCTTTTTTAAGAAGCTCTTGGGATTTTCATGAAGCTGTTGGTTTACCATTGAGGAGATGATGAAGCTCCAAATTTTTGACAGATGGGAAAAGCGGGATGGGAATCCATGTGGACTGAGAGAGCGATCTGTCCCAGGATAGCAGGACACAGAAAGAAAAGATCCAGCATTTCTGAGGGAACTCTTTCCAATGGATAAACAGGTTTCTCAAACATTCCCCTTTCTACCAGTGGTCCGCCAAAAAGATACTCCCCTAAACTCAAAACTTTCAAGAATTGAAAATATTGCACACTTTGCTTTTAGTTTATATCCAACTAGAATGATCAAGTAATAATTCTGTATCCATTATGCCCCAGGTTAGTTGTTTGTTGTGAGTTTTATCAGACAGACCTCATTCTGTCTTTGTGAGTTTCAAGAGATCAATGGAATTATTAGGGATAAACACCTTATGCCTTGTTTTGCTATGAACACCTTATGGCACCTTATGGCTGTTCCTGCTCTTTTTAACCCATGAGGTTTGTCTGTTCCTGCTTTTTTTTAACCCATGAGGTCTGTCATTCAGATGCCTGGAGCACCAGTACCAAGTTAAAAGAAAGGAGAAGCGTCCACCTGTTCATTCAGAAGAAATAAAACAATACAATTATGTCTGCATATATAAATGGCCATTAAAATGTATAGGTTCGGTAAGATTTTTTAAAATGTTTTTTGTAAGGTGTGTTTAATGCTCTCCAATAAGTTTGTTTGATGAAAAATTCAGTTAATACAGTAATATTGTAAAATATTATTTTTATAACTCAAAATAACTATATGTTCTTATATAATATATAATAAAATATATTCTAACATATTTTAAAATGTAGATTATTTCTGTGATGCAAAGCTGAATTTTCAGCCATTATTATTTTAGCTTTCAGTGTCACATGATCCTTCAAGTTTTTTCAGGATTCTTTGATGAAAAGTTCAAAGCAAATGTTTATTTGAAATATTTGAATATTTTTTTTAACAATGTAAAAGTCTTTACGGTCAGTTTTGATCAATGTAATGCATCCTTGCTAGTAGAAGTATTATTAAAAAAAAACAAAAAAAAAACAGGCATTGTTTACTGATTCCCATGTCGTATCCCATATTCATATTATCATATTCCAAACCTGTATGACTTGCTTCTGGTGACACAAAAGTCATATGGGTTTGGAACAGAATGGTGGTGATTAAATGATGACAAAATGTAGAACTGTAATGCTTTATTAAAGCTTTAAAAATAACCATAAATATATATTTTTGACAATTGTATTAGTTTGCATCTGCATGCATATAATGCCACAGAAAATCCAGTAACCCCTTTCTGACCTCACCTTTCAGATTTTCAGTCTATAATATATTTCCATTCGATTCTGCATCTGTCACTTCAGAGCTGGTGCGAATCCCAGAAGCCTTTAGTGAATCACATAAGACACCAGGGGTGATCCAGTATCTGTGGATCTTACTCCATGGCTGTGACATGGGATCTCCTCTTTCTAGGTCTCCCTCTGTGGGATGTCCATCTCCAGACACAAAGAGGCAGGGCTGTTGGGAGTGTCAGGTTTTATGTTGTCAAGCCTACATGAACTCTCACTGACAGCGTGGGAGGAGAGATGTGTTTCCAGGATGTAAGTATGTGCATAGATTTCAGGGTCCGTTACTTACAGTATATAACTCAGGCTGCCTGATTTTGCATTGATTTATTTATCATGCCGTGATGAGTAACTCAAAAAACTATTGTCTGATATTTTGTGAGGAGTGATTTAACTTGCAGTGGCAACAGTTGTATTATATATTCACCCAAAATAAAAGTTTGCTGAAACTCACAGGTCATCCAAGCTGTAGATGAGTTCTTTCATAACAGATTTGAAGAAAATTTGCATTACATCACATGCTCACCAATGGATTCTCTGCAGTGAATGGGTGCCGTCAAAATGAGAGTCCAAACAGCTGATAAAAACATCACAATAATCCACAAGAGGACAACTGGAGAAAGTGTTAAGATGCACTACAGTCTGGTATTTTTAGGCAAGAAGCAATGGTTATTAAAATGCCTTAACGATGGATTTGTTTCTTACAAACACATAGCTTTTCACTTTACAAGCCATTAACTGATGGACTGGAGTTATGTGGATTAATGTGATGCTCTTATTAGCTGTTTTTCCAAATCTGTTCTGATTAACAAACAAACTTATCTACATCTTAGATGGCCTGAAGGTGAGTACATTTTCAGCAAACTTTCACTTTTAGGTGAACTATTACATTAAACAAGGCTACTCCAATAAAGAACAGAATAGAACAGCTACAAACTGCTGTTTTTATTTGTAGTCTTTCAGTTTGTGCTCCACACGAGGGCAGCATTAACTAATTGTAGAAGCTGCTGATACTAAACATGGAGAAATGTGACCCTGGACCGCAAAACTAGTCACAAGGGTCAATTTGAGTATTATACATCATCCGAAACTGAATAAATGAGCTTACCATTGATGTATGGTTTGTTCGGATAGCACAATATTTGCTGAGTGTGTGGAAAAATTTAACTTAAATTATTTTTAAGTTCTTAGCAATGCATATTATTAATCAAAAGTGAAGGTTTGTTATATTTACGGCAGGAAATTCACAAAATATCTTCATCAACATGATCTTTACTTAATATTGTAATGATTTTTGGCATAAAAGTAATTTTTTCTAAAAAAAATTTGACCCATACAATGTATTTTTGGCTATTGTTGCAAATATATCCGTGCTACTTAAGACTGGTTTTCTGCTCCAGGGTAACAAATGTTATTTGAGAACTGAATGCTGCAATTTACATACATTTATCAAAAATATTAAACATAGAATGATTAATGTATTAACAAGACGAATACAAATATAGGCTATAGGCCTCATATAAAATAACAAATAACTTACACAAAGTTTAAATATAAAACACTGGAGATCAGCAAACGGTGGAAGCTTCCAAAATAATCTTGGATAAACAGCAAAAGTCTCGAATATTTTTAAAGTAGGCGCTTTTGTACTTTGTTTTGAAACGAAATATTTCGCCAACTAGTACTTGTTTTTCTCACTTCACTGGTCAGAACTCACTCTCCTCATGTGATAAATGAAATCCGACCCCTGCCGCTGATCTGAGATGCATACTTTATGATCTTATTTTACAATAAATAAAAAATGTGTAAAAAGCAAGAAAAATTATCTGGCGTTTCTTTCTTTTTGCTGTATCGAAAACGTACCGAACCGTGACACCATTGTGTCGTATCGAACCGAACCGTGAATTTTGTTAACTGTTATACCCCTAATATATATATATATATATATATATATATATATATATATATATATATATATAATTATTTTTTTATTTTAACGCGTTAAAAATATTTAAGGCAATTAACGCATGGGCGGGGCTAGGCACTCACAAATTCAGAAATGCGTTTATTTAGACTTTTCAGAGGCACTCCAACTTAGCCTAAATGACATTTATTGTAATGGGTTTATGTGAAGATTGTTTCAAGTTCACTTAACTTAGAAGTTAAACAAAGGGTTTTTTTTTTTTATAAAGTCTAATAAATGTTAAAGTGATAACTCTCAATTATAATGTAATGCTGTATGGTTGTATTCAATGGTTAAATATTAAGGGGGAAAATAGAGACATCAGTTGGAATCAGTGATACTTGCCTTCAGTCATAAAACATTAAACAAGGCATTAAACAAATATTATAAATATATACGTTCTTTATGTTGTATCTACATTAATTTGAATCATGACTGTGAAATTATTGCAATATAAAAGTATAATTAAAAACATTAATGTCAGGTAGGATTAATCGCGATTAATTTCAGGGAAAATGTGCGATTAATTTTTTTTTTATTTTTTTTTTTATCGATTTTTTTTTTTTATTTATTTATTTATTTTTTTTTTTACACCATATAGATATATATAAAACAGGATCGATCTTTTAAGTCTTTGAATGTTCTGATGCTCAAATTAGTGTATTACTATAAATGACCAGTAGGTTGAGCCATTGTGCTGCCAGAAGGAGATGAAGTGACAGGTGTTGAGACAGGTGGATTGACAGCTTCTGTCTGGAAAAGGAGTTCAAGCTCAAGTCTGCTCTTAAGTCATATTTCAATATACACATTTAAAGAACTTTTCCAATTTCATTAGATGCATTATCAGTCAAACCATTCAAAGCATTAATTCTGAAGTCCAGTAGTCTAGTCACCCTTATTTATACAGTATTTTTAACAATAGCTTAAATTGGAAACAAGTCTTAAATAGGAAAAGAGTGTCAGTAATACAAAGAATTGAACTCGATGATGTCATCATTCAATGTCAAGCTCAATTAAGTTCAAATAGTATCTGTGCAATCAAGTCGATGATATCGCTGGAAATGAAGTGTCCTCAACTAAGCAAGCCAGAGGCGACATACTAAATTTGCTATTGCAGCATTCAGAGTAAAATAAAGCTGACCTGTGTTTCACTTGCCAGATGGCAATACATCATGTCACAGACTACTCAGTGTCTCTAATACATTACTGAGTTTTCATTGTGAATTACAATTGTGAATGCACTATTGCAGTGTATGATGTATAGCTTATTCTCCACTTCTATTTACTGAAAGACAAATCCTATAAAGTCTGTATATACGCTCAATAATAACCCACATATTTTATTAACATATTAGGTTCTCTTCGTATCAGTTAATGGTCAGCATTCATGAAGTGAAAATGAAAATTAAGCAAAATATTTCGTGTGAGGATTTTGATTCATCTCAGTTTGATCAAAATTATTAGTTCACGGACTCCTTTTGTAAATCTTTCACTTTACAGTACATTGTTACAGTAAATAGTGACAAGTGAGTGACTTTTTTTATGTCCACCTTATCTTTGCCATAAGAGTTGGCGTGCCACTTTGTACATTTTATGGGTCTGCTTCCAGTCTCATCTGCGTCCAGCTATTTTTTAGTTGTACAAGACAGCTTGTACAGCTGTATGATATGAGAAATGTGTGTGTCTTATCATATTATTTTAATGTATTATATTAATTATGAACACACTGATTTGTAGTGCAGACAGTTTTACCTTTTACAGCATGCTAATTCTTCTTGTTATTTCCCTGTAGCTAATGAACCGGAAGTCTCCCATATGCTTACTTCCGCATTGATGAATAAGGTGGATAGGCTATGAGTAATTCACTGAATCATTCACTCAACCAATTTATTAAACACCAAGAATTTCACAATGACCAAATGAACGGACGAATGTGCTTGTTTATTAAGCCGCAGGTGTCTTCAGTTTTACTAAGAAATTCCAGAAAGAGTGCCTCAATTCATTCAATTTGTTTATGAACAAGATTGCTGATTCAGTTCCCAGATAGCATACACATGTCTCAAAGATGTCTGTTAAAGTTGTCTGTTTTTGATCTGGAAAGCAGAACAACGATTCCTTTATAAACAAAACACCACTACTAGACATGATAGTGGAGTATTGAATATTGTGGCACTTAATGGAGGTCATAAATAAACGCGTTCTCTTGGTTGAGGACAAATTTAAATACCGGCCAACTCTTCACGCATTTCTCTCCTCCACCATCACATCCTCTCCAAAATTTATATATAGTATCTGCTTAGTGTAAGGAATGTGGGTTTATATAGCCCGTATGTGTATATAAGGAGAAAAACTATCTGTACAAATATACGTGTATTCTATAAATAGGTAATGTCAGGTGATGTTGCAATCATTTGACATGGTACACATGGCCTGTGGAGTAATAAACAAATTCAAAAATTAAGTATAGCTCTTTTAATACATACATGAGACAGGTGTTTTGTTTGTTCTAAAATTCCCTAAAAGATGACGTTGAACATCCACCTACAGTATACGCTGTGACGCAACCGCAAGAACTGCCTTTCAAATTACAAACGTCTTCGCTCCTGCCAGCATGTTAAGGTATAGTGAACGTAAATGCGTTATCCATGAACATTACCACCACATTTGAAATGTACCACTAAGTTTTCATAATCCGAATTTTCTCCCCCAGGAGTGTGAGAGTTGTGGGAAGTTGGCAGAGTGTCACAAGTTTAAGGCGAAGTGATGATCCTACCTGAGGCGTTTCTCAGGTTTCATGCAAGACACCCGTGCGTAAGCGACAGCTGCCCGGAGCCTGGACTTTCTCCCAGACCAGCAAAAGTTTCGGCGTGGATTTGAGCGAACACTAACCTTCGGACATAGGATACAAGGGAAATCTGTTTTCTTATTGAGAAAGGTAAAGAAAAATGGATATTTGCTGGTCGTCTTGTACTGGCGACAGATTTGAATGGGCTGGTTGAAAGTGCTCTTGAACTTATTAGCCTTGGCATTGGAGTTTGAACTTCATAGTTGCTTTGCTTTTATGCAACATAAACAGTTTAATATAAGCTTTTCCAAATATTATTTTGGTACAAAAAGTGAGCTATACACCGGTATGATACTACATTTTTGCTTATAGATCATTATAGTATCATTTTGCTTTGTCAGTTTTAATATTTGCTTTAATTTTTCTGTTATTATGAATTTTGTGATATATTCTGTTTATAGTATGTATTTGTCTAACAATTTTACATAGAAATCCACCTGTTGAGCCCATTTATTGGTTGTAATAAGTGCTCTTTAAGGCAAGCACATATGTTAATATTTTTAAACCTTCATTGCTTGAAGTAAACAACTCAAGTTGTGTGATTTACTTTAAGTATGTAAATTATTTAATGGAAAATAATTTCCAGAGAAAAACAGATTTTTATTGACAGAGGCACGGATTGCACTGGAGAGGTCACAGTATCCACTAACAGTCTCTCTGATCACTGCATGCAAGTTTCAGCTGTACCTATAACCATGCTTTGCATGTACCTACTGTACAGTGAAAAACAGGTTGTTGTATTCTTAAAGATGCTATTTTTTTTCTCTCAGTGTACCATAGAGTAACTTTCTGGGCCCCTATATCACAGGGCCCCAAGCGTCATTTCTTGTTGTCTCCGCAGATGACAGCTCTTCTTGTGGGGTGCCTTGCCACTTTTACATTTACCGATGGTTCACTTTTTGTTGTTTGTGGTTGTTCTGTAGGTTAGCATGAATGATTCTATGAAGTACTGAGCGCAGTCAGTTGAGATGAGAGGAAATAGTGGCTTTGGCAGATGTGTTGGCTGATGTTCCATAGACTCTTTGGTTTGTATCAGGAAAGTTAGAAGAGAGCATACCGGGACTAATCAAAGACTGATTAGTATCACACAGGGTTTTTATGTCAGAGTGAAATAATCATGTGTTCATTTGTGCAATGACAGTTTAGGGTATAAATCTGTGCTGGCCTGAATCTTGATAATATAAGGATTCCAAAGAGACAGGAGTGTAAGATTAAAGGAGATTTTACGATATATATATATATATATATATATATATTATTGTTTGTTTGTTTGCTTCTTTGCTTGTTTGTTTGTTTGTTTGTTTTTTCGAAGAAATTTCTGAAGGATCATGCAACACTTAAGACTGGAGTAATGATGCTGAAAAATCCCTTTTGTCTTCACAGGAATACATTTTATTTTAAAGTATATTAAAACAGGAAATCGTATTTTATTAAATGTAAAGCTTGTGTTTAACTATTTAACTATTACTATATTTACATTTTAAATGAAGTTTTGAATAGAAATTGAATAGTTAGATTTCAGTAAGTGTAAGAAATCTCTTCTGCTCACCAAGCCAAAGTACAGCGAAAATAGTACAATTTTGATTATTTTTTTTTTTTAAATAACTGTGTTGTATTTGAATATATTTTAAAATGTCATTTATTCCTGTGATTTCAAAGCTGTTTTTTAGCAGCATTACTCCAGTCACATGGTCCTTCAGAAATCATTCTAATATTCTGATTTGCTGCCCAATCAAACATTTATTATTATTATTATTATTATGTTGAAAATAGCTGAGTAGAATTTTTTCAAGTTTCTTTGATGAGTAGAAAGTTCAGAAGAATCCCATGTATCTGAATTAGAAATCTTTTGCTGCTGTTTGGATCTTTCTATTCATCGTAATCCTGATAAAAATGTACCTAACTGTTAAAATATATTACATATGTATAAAAATAATAATAATAATAATAATAATAATAATAAAAATGTTGCTTCAACAGCAAATCAGCATTTTAGAATGAATTCTGAAAGATCATAGTAATGATGCTGAAAATTTAGCGTTGGTCACAGGAATAAATTACATTTTAAATATATTCAAATAGAAAACAGGTATTTTAAATAATAAAAAATATTTCACAATTTTACTGTTTTTTGCTGTACTTTGGATCAAATAAATGCAGGCTTGGTGAGCAGAACAGACTTAAAAAACACATTAAAAATCTTATGACTGGTAGTGTATATTTACTGAATACAGCTGTATTTTATTATTATTATTATTTTATTATTTATTGTTAAAAACATAAAATATTTCCAATATAAAAAAGTTAGAAATAGAAATAAAATAGGTAGGTAAAATTAAATCCTCCAGGTAATGTAAATTTAATAAACATATTATTTGTGGATCTGTGGATATAAAATGGCTTTATTGTATTTTCAACTGACAAATTCATAAAACCCGTAAAGCAGCAAGCTACTAGGCGCCATATGTTACAGTGATTTAACCCCAGTCCAGAGATGATGTTGGCGCAACTAAGCAGAGTGTCGGCTGTTTACCATTGCTAGGCAACTTGGAGCATGAATATAGAATTCATCTTTTATAGCCAAGCTTTATTTGTAGAAACACTTTCAGATGTTTTAACTCCTGACCAGGCACTTATACACATGAACTATCTCTTCCTACCCTTGGATAAGATACTAAGATTCAGATTCAAATTTCAGATTCACATTGCATGGCTGTTTCATGTCACTGCAGGATGTCCATGTATAACCAGTGGCAGGAGTTCCCTTTGATCTGGCCATTAGAGCCGACATTCTGTCTCTTAGCACAGATACTCACCTCCAGAGACATCCGGCTCTCTGGACTATGTTTACAGACATGCTGAACTCAGACGGTCTAGTTTACATGCGTGCATGTGTGTGTGCATTGGAGTATCAGTGTGAGCGTGATACATTTTATGCATTATTTGAACAAGTGCTGTAGTTGGTGTGTTGCATCCGTTTACTGTTAAATAATATAGGCAGGTTTTGAGAAACATTTCTGACGTCCAAGCTGAGGTGCTGTGGTGATGTGGTGATGTGGACTGGTAATTCGAAGCTTGTAGGTTAAAATTTAGTAATTGCTCTATATAGTATGTTCTTGGAGAGTACTTGTGCAAGTCAAAATCATTGAATACCATTGGCTACTGAAATAATGCAATTAAAATTTAAAGAGGTCTCTTCTGCTCACCAAACCTGCATTTATTTGATTCAAAATACAGCAAAAGCAGTAATATTGTGAAAGATTTTTTCTATTTGAATATATTTTTAAAAATTTTAGCATCGTAACTCCAGTCTTCAGTGTCACATGATCCTTCAGAAATCATTGTAATATGCTGATTTGTCTTTATTTAGCTTTTGTAACAGTATACACTATACCATTCAAAAGCTTGGAGTCCATATTTGTTGTCTTTTTATAAATGATGATAAAGACATTTATAATAAGAAAAAAGATTTATATTTCTGAACTTTCTATTCATCAAAGAAACCTGAAAAAACTCTAAAAAAAAAAATGTTTTTTTGAGCAGCAAATCGAAATATTAGAATGATTTCTAAAGGATTGTGTGACTGGAGTAATGATGCTAAAAATTTAGCTTTGATCACAGGAATAAATTACATTTTATAATATATTCAAACAGAAAACAGTTATTTTAAATAGTAAAAATATTTCAAAATTGTACTGTTTTTGCTGTACTTTAAATCAAATAAATGCAGGCTTGGTGAGCAGAAGAGACTAATTTAAAAACTCTCACTGTTCAAAAACTTTCGACTAGCAGTGTATGCAAGCATCTGCTAAATGATCACCCGTTATCCTGCAAGTGAGATGGAGGGCTGTCTTTAGGGAGCCGATGGCTTCATCTGCTGCTTTTTGGAAGTGTGAGGATCAAATGCATGCTCTTGAAACTCTCAGATCAACTACTTGTCTTTGCCAGACCATACCAAAGCTTGCGACATCCTTGCCAGGCTTATGCCGTAAGTAAGAGAGCAAGACATCTCGGGGGGCCAGGTCGCCCCTGTCCCGCGGGCCTTCATTAGACACACAGATCAGGTTGGAGTCTCTGTCTCGTATTAGTACCTGTCAGCAGCCCAAACTCCTTTTAAGTCCTGACCCTGGCTCCTAAAAGAGACGTCTGCGCTACTGCTTGAGTCAGGCTTGGTTGTGCATGGGAACAGAAGGTCTGACAACAGATTCATTGTTTAGAGATGTTTCTCTGTGACATTTAAAAGATGTCCAGATTTTTAGTTTTCTCAGTACTAGAACCCTAAAAGTGTTCTCTGGGACAGTAGGTCATGAGAAGACGCTGATACATGGGCATCTTGAGACTGGGGCTCTGGGGCGATGAGGTTTTTCACCTTTGGATTTAATTAGGTTCCCCGTTCAATTCAGACACATGCCTAGCTCAAGGAAAGATCATCACTTGCTACGCTGGCCTTCAGCACTTGAAATGTATACCGTGATTACTTAATAGAGATGCATTAATGGTATACATTTCCCACTTGGAAGCCTCAGATCTTATGCATGCAGATTTTTTGCATGTGCTGACATTGAAGATGCATTCATCTAATTTGGTTGTCTCTGCAGGGAGATGATTTCATAAAGGCACAGTGGGTTAACACATTTCATATATCTATATATATATACATATATACATACACATACACACTACAATTCAAAAGTTTGCAAAGATTTTAAATAAGAAGTATCTTATGTTCATCAGAATTCCATTTATTTGATCAAAAATACAGAAAAAAGTAATATTATGAAATATTAAGAAAGAAAGAAAGAAAGAAAGAAAGAAAGAAAAAATGTACTGACCCAAACTTTGAATGGCAGTGTATATTGTTAGAAAATATTTCTGATTTCAATAAATTCTGTTCTTTTTAACATTTTATTCATCAAAGAATCTTGAAATAAGTATCACGGGTTACAAAAAAATAGTTTCCAACACTGATAATATATCAGCATATTAGAAAGATTTCTGTAGGATCGTGTGACACTGTAGATGGGAGTAAAGATGCAACAAATTCCATTTTTTCATCACAGGAATAAATTCTATTTTAAAGTATATTAAAATAGAAAACTGTTATTTTAAAGTGCAATAATATTTCACAATATTACAGTTTTTTGTATTTTAAATCAAATAAGCACAGTCTTGATGAGCAGAAAATATGTTTTTACAAAAAAAAACATTCAAAAGTTTGGGATCAGGGATTTTTTTTTTATAAATTAATAATTTTATTTAGCAGGGATACATTAAACTGAACAAAAGTGACATTGAAGGCATTACTAAACATTTCTATACATTAATAAATAAATAAATAAATAAAAATCCTTGAAAATGTTTCACAGTTTCCACAAAAATATAACTGTTTTCAACATTGATAATATAAAATATGATCTAAAAATTGTTGTTTATAGATACTATTATTTCTTCATTGTTCACATTTAAATTTATTTATGGAAATTAGTAGCAGTAGTATTTTTATATATATAAATTATTATTCATAGAAATTATTATCCTATTAACCTTAAGTAGCAAATCTGAATATTAGAATGATTACTGAAGGGTCATGTGACACTGAAGACTGGAGTAATGAAGCTAAAAATTCAGCGTTGCATTATAAGATTAAAATGCATTTTGAAATATATTCAAATTGAAATGTTATTTTAAATTTTAATAACAATTTTCACAATTTTACAGCTTTTTAATGAATTTTTAATCAAATAAATGTAGCCATGCTGAGCATTAGAGACCATTTTCAAAAACTATTGTGTGTGTATGTGTGTGTGTACCTGCGTGCCATCATCTGTGACTGCGTGCTGACCATATGATTGAGATGTTTTATCCTTTTCGTCATTGGAAAATAAAGCTGGGCTGCGCTAGACAGCACCATTGGATGTAAAGTGATCCAAGGCTTGTGACACCAGTAGAGTTTAGCCTTAGAGTTTAGTTTGTTCTTGGCCGCTGGGTTAAGGTCTTGATTCTCATGCTTGCTTGGCCACTAGCACTGAAATTGGAGAAATACAGTCCCGACGGCTCTATCAGAATGATAAGCCATTGAAACATTTAAGGGCCCAACCCTGATATCATGTCTGAAGAGACAAGGTGACATTTTGTGAGAAGTCATGTATGTGTGGGTAAGTCATGAGATGAACACTATATTCTAGATTGAATTGTATTTATTTATTTGTGTATTAAATGGAAAATCTTGAAAAATAGACATTTTAAGACCTGATAAAAATACAGATTTTAAGACTATTTATTTAGAGCTATTTAATGCTATAGTGTAAAAAACAAATTTTCCAAAGTTGTAAATAAAACAGAGATTATTGGAGTATGTTTATAAGAAAATGCCATTACAGTCAGTTTATTCCAATGTTTTATTTGCTGTTTCTTTGTGGAAATTGTTTCAAACTAAATTCTACACCATTTTTTTTTCAGTCTGTAAAAACAATAAGCAAAGATGTATATTTTATATGAATGTATGTTTTGATGTGTGATTGATGCTTAATCAGTATTGCATTTCCACAGAGAATGATAGGAAATGTATTGCTGCATACTGCAGGTCTGTCACATCATAAAGCGGCTAAACGAGTATCGACATAATCAGAAGGAGCAGAATAGCTGTTGTTAAGAGTGGTTAGTAATGTCAGAGGTCACAGGAGGGAAGAGCGGGGACACTGCCATGGCTATAACATTGCTGGAGTCCTTTCTTAGTATCAGTGCAGTGTTAGCAGAAATCGCCTGACGCTGTTGATCTTTAAATGGTTTTGCTTTCCTCACTAAAAGTTTAAGAATAGGATTAGAGGCCATGCAGCAGCTATAGATCAGAATACGTACACGGACGTACGTTCAATCCAGCGCATTGCAATCACACAGGGTGCGGATGCTAGACAAGTGGCGATCGGTAAGCGTCAGGGTGTTGAAGTGTGCCGGAGTACAAGTGAGATATGACTCCACGAGAGAGGGAAAAACAGAACCGAGAACACAGCGTGTGCATGCGAACGAGAACAAGAAGATAGAGAGAGACTTTAGTAAAAGCCGTCTGTGTCCAAGGCTCTTTAAAAACAGTTTATGGCGTCCTTTTATCAGAGCTACGAGTGGTTTTATGACAGGCCGCTGATGGATGAACGGTACTGTATTTCATATCTGAGAGAGCGGTCGGGGCTGTGCGACCCAGCGGCGGCGGGGTGATGGACTAGTATAGTGCCCACTTGTAGCTGTGACAAAGTGTTGTCATGAACACTGTTGTAATGCTTGCTCAAAAAAGCTGCAGTCGTCATAACTTGAACAAGCAGACACATTATTCATTGTTAGACATCTCTGAATACTGAATGGATTCCCTGAACTCTTTTAGTATCTTCACTGTTGTTTTCTACTTGTTAACCAGTGAAGACTCTAAAATTACAATTATGTGGCTTTTGATCTGACACACACAATCTTCTAACAATTCCTTGTTAATGGCAATAGTATAGCACCAAAAAATGACAATTCTGTCGTTAATTACTCTACCCTAATGTTGTTCCAAACCCGTAATACCTTTGTTCATCTTCAGAACACAAATTAAGATATTTTTGATGAAATCTGACAGCTTTCTGATCTTGCATAGACAGCAAAGCAACTGACACGTTCAAAGCCCAAAAGGTAGTAAGGACATTGAGGAAGAAATTGTTGAATGAAGTCATTATTTTTGTTTTCTTTGCACACAAAAATTATTCTCGTAGCTTCATGAAATTACGGTTGAACCACCAACGTTACATGGACTATTTTAATAATGTCTTTACTACCTCTCTGGGCCTTGAATGTGCTAGCTGTGTTGCTTTATTAATATATTTTAATTTATTTTAATGTCTTTTTTAAATGTAATTTATTCATGCAAAGCTGAATTTTCAGCATCATTACTGCAGTCTTCAGTGTCACATGATCCTGCAGAAATCAGTCTAATATTTGGTGCTCAAGTAAAATTTCTTATTATTATCAATGTTTTTTTTCAAAGGAGAAGTTCACTTCCAGAGCAAAAATTGACAGATAATTCATGTCTTTCTTTCTTCAGTCGTAAAGAACGTATGTTTTTTGAGGAAAACATTTCAGGATTTTTCTCCATATAGTGGACTTCAATGAGTTTGAACTTCCAAAATGCGATCCCAAATGTGACTGTAAATGATCCCAGTATTATCTAGCGAAACAATCAGTTATTTTAAAAAAAATACAATTTATATACTTTTTAACCTCGAACGCTCATCTTGCTTACTCTGCCTGAACTCAGTTTTTTTTCGGTTCAAGACAGTTAGGGTATGTCGAAAAACTCAGCTTCAAAATCGTCTTACATCGCTGTTTTACCTCTTTTGTAAAGGATGTTTTATCTTCTTTGCATGTTCGCTTTGCAAACACTGGGTTGGTACTTCTGCAGCGATGTTGTTGAAATGATGTTTGAAGTTGAGGGAGAAACTGAGATGGGAGTTTTGCGACCTACCCTAACTGTTTTGAACTAGAGATGCACAGACTACTCATGCACTTTGCAGAGAGAGACAAGACAAGCATTTGATGTTAAAAAATATATAAATTGTATTAAAAAATGGGATCATTTAGAGCATTTTGGAAGTTCAAACATTATCTATCTATTTTTTGTTCTGGAAGTGACTTCTCCTTTGAAGATTTTTTGATAAACGGAAAGTTTAAAAGTATAATGTTGTTGAAATAAGATTTTTTTTTACATTATAAGTGTCTTTTACTGTCATTTTGTCCAATATTGGTCCTTGCTGAATAAAAGTATTAATTACTACTTAATTTTTTTTTTTTTTTACTGATTCCAGACTTTTAAACTGTATTGTATGTCCTGGCTAAACCTTCATTTCAATATGAAATGCATTGACACATGTCAGAAAACTGTGCTTGTCATGCCCTTGCATTTTTCCTAATGTTTTTTGTTTGTCATTGCAGCTCATTTAGAGAAATGAGGACAGGCTAATTTTGTATCTGTAATGGTGAACTTCATTGTATCACATTTTTTAACCTTGAGGTATGGCATTTCTTGTTTCTAATGTGCTTTGGACAAAAGCATCTGCAAAATGCATTTATGTATAGCGCTGGGCGGTTTGACCCAAAATCTGCATCATGGTTTGTTTTATGATGTTGACGTTTTCACTGTTTATCACATTTTTCAAACACCCAGCAGTTTGAAAACACCCACAAAATCAGAAATGTCCACTTTTGCTCTGCAGAGACCTCAGTCTTGTTTTCTTGGTTACTTCTGTAAACAAAATAGCTCTGCATTTTTAAATATTCATATGCATTATATGGAGGTAAGATGAAAAGAAAATCTTATTTAGGATTTTGCTCTGCCTATAGTATTTTCTCCTCTTTGCATTCATCTTCAGCGTATCTGGCTCCTGTTAACATCCATTTACAGTTGGTTTATTTGTCCACTTAAACAATTAGTTGTGTGTTATTAATAGTTCTATTAGTCAGAAGTGAATGCAGTTAACAGGGATCCCGTCTTTAATAACAACATTGTCTGTACCGAAAAGCCTGTTTTTTTTTTTGTTTTTTTTTATTTATACCATATGCATAATTCAAACCAGTTCACCGTTTGAACCAGTACAGCATATCGCCCAGCACTATATAAGTAAATGTAGATTTTATTTTACAGCTTACACTATTATTCACTGCTGTTGCTTTTGCTGTTTTGTTAAAAGCCTAGAGGAAATACATACCTATAGAATCAATTGTCTCTTAATATTTCACTGTGCTAACAGAGATTTGTAATATTTCTAGTAGACTTCCACTCTGCTTTATGTAACATCTCTTATTTGTGAGACACATAAACATGGCCTGCCATTAGTCCTCCACATGATACGGTATATCGGCACCTCTCCACAAACATCCTGTTTCTAAATCTCCCCTGTTGCCCCAGCCTCCACCTCCCTTTGAAATGACACATGCCTGTGGTTTCTTTCAGTGTCTCTGGCACTGGAGCCAACGGCCTAAAGCCACGCAACTTTGTTTCCGGATCAGAATAGCCTGATTCTACAGTGACACTTGAGATGGTCTTGTGTTGCTCACCTCATGCTGTAGACCTCCACTCCGCTGGCCTGATCTGCCCTCTGTTATGGGGCATGTCCTCAGTCCACAAATTCTGAGTATGGGTCACCATACTTGGCCACACGTCACGTCCTTTGTCCTTTGTATTAATTACTCACCCTCATGTCATTCTAAACATGTGAGACCTTCATTCATCTGAACACAAATTAAGATATTTTTATGAACAGTGATGCAACTGACACATTCAAGACCCAGAAAGGTAGTAAGGACATTGTTAAAATAATTCACCCCAAAAATTCAAATAGACTATCTCTTTAATTTATCTATATGTTTTGCTTAAATATTCTGTATGTTCTTAGAAGTTCAGTTGTGATGCATACATCAGGCACGTGCAGAAGGGAGGGCTTTAGGGGCTTGAGCCCCTGCCCTTTTCCCAAAAGTAATTAAAAGTGCCCCCCTCGCAATATTTATCAACAAAAATATTGTGGTCGATAAAATACATTTGACTCATAAATAATATGAGAACGTGTATAAAATAGTAAAGAATATAACTCAAAACGAAGTTTCAATGCCGTTAGGACAGTCTGACAAGCCGTTGCCATAACAATGTGACATAAGGGGGCATGTGTTGGTAAATTAGTAACCTACTTGATCAAGTTGTTAGTTGCATTTCCAGACGCGAGTTTGCAAGCAAGCTTTATCTTTATGTTATAAAAGCCAAGGGAGTAAAGTCAAGATGCCAAAGAAAGAGAGACTACAGAAAATTAAAGAAAATTTGAAGAAGGGAGGCAGCAAAAGGGACAGTTTCTCTGTCAGCATGAATAAAAATGGAGAGCTAATCTGAGACTGAGAGTTTGCAAAAAGGTAGTCATGTAACCTTCAATTTTGCTTTAATCTCAGTTAAAAATATAACACACATATAATATGTATGTGGCCAAATAAAGCCTTAACAAAACAACAACTAAGCTAATACTTAATAACAGAAAGTGAATTTGATGCATTCATTAAAATATCAATGTTTATCTATTTAAAATTAAATTCAACAGACAAAAAAAACAAAAAAACAGACAGAGTTGCATGTTGAGGAGGGGGAGAGAGAAGAGGATGAAGTCAGAAATCAGATGCCCTTTTTTTATTTGAGCCCCTGCCACCGAGAAACTCTCTGCACGTCCCTGCATACAGATGTAGACATATGGGTATTTTTGCAACTTTGATGTCTAACAGGTTTATTAAAAGTAAAAGATTTCATCCGTTTTCCCCTCCAGGCCATTTATTATTGTTATTTTTCCAAATGCAAATAAATATTTTAACTAAAATATGAGGTATTATACAAAATGCATGTTATTTTTTATTTAGTACTGACTTGAATAAGATATTTCACGTTAAAGACATTTACCAATAGTCCATCAGAGAAAATAATAGCTGTTCAAAAGTTTACAACTTGTCTGCTGTTATTCAGAAAAATCCTTCAAGTCTTACAAATTCTTTGATTTTTCAGCATTTGAACCCTTTCCAACAATGACTGTATGATTTTGAGTTTTTGTTTATTTTTGATCACGTTGTTCTTACATTACCGACAAACATTACATTATGTATTCCTTATCACACTCGCAAACTGTTATGAATCTAGCCAAAATAATTGAGGAAAAAAATTATTTGATCTTCTGATTTTGTATGTTTGTCTATAAATTTAATGTTAGGTTTCTTTGAACATTGAGAGACAGAATATCCAGAAAAAAAAGCATTTTAAAACAGTTATAAATTGATTTGCATTTGAATAAGTGAAATAAGTATTTGATCCCCTATCAGTCAGCAAGATTTCTGGCTCCCAGGTGTCTTTTATACGGGTAAAAAAAATGATATTAGGAGCACTCTCTTAAAGGGATTGCTCCTAATCTCAGTTTGTTACTTGTATAAAAGAAACCATAGAAGCAATCAGTCAGTCAATCAGATTCCAAACTCTTCACCATGGCCGAGACCAAAGAGCTGTCAAGGATGTCAGGGACAAGATTGTAGACCTACACAAGGCTGGAATGGGCTACAAGACCATCACCAAGCAGCTGGGTGAGAAGGTGACCACAGTTGGTGCGATTATTTGCAAATGGAAGAAACATAAAATAACTGTCAATCTCCCTCCTTCTGGGGCTCCATGCAAGATCTCACCTCATGGCATTTCAATGATCATGAGAATGGTGAGAAATCAGCCCAGAACTACACAGGAGGATCTTGTCTATGATCTCAAGGCAGCTGGGACAATAGTCACCAAGAAAACAATTGGTAACACACTACGCCGTGAAGGTCTGAAATCCTGCAGCGCGTATGGTCCCCCTGCTTAAGAAAGCACATGTACAGGCCCGTCTGAAGTTTGCCAATGAACATCAGAGGAGAACTGGATGAAAGTGTTGTGGTCAGATGCGACCAAAATCGAGCTCTTTAGCATCAACTCAACTTGCCGTATTTGAAAAAGGAGGAATGCTGCCTGTGACCCCAAGAACACCATCCCCACCGTCAAACACAGACCTGGAAACATTAAGCTTTGTTTTTTCTGCTAAGGGGACAGGACAACTGCACCGCATCAAAGGGATGATGGACAGGGTGAGATCCTCCTTCCCTCATTGAAAATGGGTATTCCAGCATGACAATGACTCAAAACACACAGCCAAGGCAACAAAGGAGTGGCACAAGAGGAAGCACATTAAGGTCCTGGAGTGGCCTAGCCAGTCTACAGACCTTAATCCCATAGAAAATCTATGGATGGAGTTGAAGGTACAGTTGCTAAACATCAGCCTCGAAACATTAATGACTTGGAGAGGATCTGCAAAGATGAGTGGGACAAAATCCCTCCTGAGAAGTGTGCAAACCTGGTGACCAACTACAAGAAACGCCTGACTTCACTAACTGCCAACAAGGGTTTTGCCACCAAGTACTAAGTCATGTTTTGTGAAGAGGTCAAATACTTATTTCACTCATTAAAATGCAAAGAAATGTATAATTTTTCTGGATTTTTTGTTGTTAATTTGTCTCTCAACTGATCATTTATTTGTCAGTGGGCAAACAAAATCAATTTTTCCTCGATGTATATATTTTGTACGGAAAAAGTCTGATGTCCCAGTATACATTTAATCCATGTTCTCTGTTTTATGCATTTTTGTTTGTCTATTTTGTTTTGTAATTTTTTTCTCCCCCATTACATTGTGTCCACATTATCCAATTTCCCTGTTTTATATATGTATGTATGTATTTATTTTTCACTATACACAGGTTACATTCCCTCCATTAATATAAAGATTATTTGTCTTTGGAAAAGTGGATGGCATTTCGAGCCTTTGTAGTATCACAACTAAAATGTTGTATTGAGTCCAGTATGATCCTAAACAGCTTTTTGGAATGGAAAATCCATGTTTCACAGCACATTAGCTGCTACAGACCCAGTTTAGTCCTTCTGCTTCTGTGAATGGTTTCATTGTCAGCACAGTTAGGACTCTACAACTAGTGTAAATCCTCATTGACCCTACATTGGCCCTACATAACTGATGCCTTGTTCTGTCGGGTGAAAACACTTGTTGAACATGTTGCCATCTGGAACTTCACTCCTGTCTGTTTATTGTCAGGTTGGATGTATCAGATTTTCTGTCTTTTATGGCCTGTTTGGATTGCGTCTGTGTCATGGAGACGCTAGTTCTCAGGTCTCACCTCGGGCCCCCTACTTCACGGTATATGGTGCATAGCGATTCTGCACAAGCAGAAACCATGTCTCTGATCTGCTGACTGTGATCTCTGGTGGCCCGGTTGGCTGTCACCAAGTCTGACACAATCCATTAAAAACCATTGATGGATTGATGGGTCATTCTGTATATGCGGTTCCCTTGAGAGTTAAAAGAGAAAAAAAATTAGACTACCACCCAATGTAAGGTTTGTGCCACAACAGGAATGACCACCGCTTTCTTGTTGCCCCATTCACTCTCTGTCTCTCTGAGAGTGAGAGATGAAGAAAGGGAGAATAAAGCACAAACACAAACGTGCGTGATCAGAAGGAGTCCAGATTGGTGCAGTGAAGTCCAATAGTTGTGGGAAAATATCAGCTGTCATTCATCTCTGGCAGGCGAGATGAAAAATAACCTGACAGGAGCGTGTTTGGAGGAGGGAGCAGTTGAGGTGGCTTGCAGTCCAGTACATGTAACCCAATCTAACAGGTTTACAGTCCTCTCGAAGGCCCTGTCCCAAATGGAGCACTTGATGTGCATTTGCAGTCTTGCAAGTATGAGTCCACAGGGTGTCCCATTTGACATTTTATGCTTCAGAAGGGCATTATGTGTCCTTGATGTGGCTATTTACCAACCCCATACTGATGTGGGCAGAAGAAGCAATAGGACTCAGGACTGTGTAGTTCTTTCTGGTTCTTGAATCTGATTGGCTAAGAGGACTGTGATATTCTAGTGATATCAGAACTCCAACTGTTTCACCGTTTGTATCACTCGGCTTGTGATATTTCTCAATAATCCACTACAGTTTTCAAAATAATACTGTTTTTGTGTCACAGAATTTAGTTTTAAGAGTTTTTAGGTGAGAATATACTTGTTTAGATGTTAAATATGTGCTTTGTTAATAAAGATAACATCTGTTTGAATGTTTGCTTTGATGTTTTTGGATATGTGAGCTCCAGGGTGTCAGCAGCCGTTCAATAGGGCTGCAACAAATGATTATTTTGATAATCAATTAATCTAACGATTATTATAACGATAAATTGACTAACCGTTGTTTATTTCACTGATTAATCACTGCACACTGAATCTATTATTTGCATAATCTCTACATTTTGTTTGTTATAATGAATGGCAAAAACTACAGTCTGCTTTCTAGATCTGTGCTGAGAGGGGCAGGATGCTCAGCGATAGAGAAGCATTTCTATTGGCTGCAGTCTATTATGGCATTGCGCAGCGAACCATAGACACAAATATCCCGCTGTGCTTTTAGCTTATATTGCGCTGTTTATATGCAGAACTGGGACTTTCGTAGTCTTCTGAATGTTGTAAATATAGAAATCACTTTAATTTCCAAAAAAGCCTAACCAGTTGGAAGTGAAACGCTGCGTTTGCTTTGTGTCTTTTTCTCTTGAATTGCATCCAGGAGGGCTGAAGTAGTCTTGTGCTACAGCGCCACACTAGTCAAACCACATTATTGCAGGCTCTTTACATTACGTCATATGAGATCAAACCACTACTTGACAACAAATATATTTGTTGACAATCTTTTACTTCTCAACTAATCATTTCAGCCATACCGTTCAGCGCTCATGAACCTGTCGAAAGCAGCTTTACCTCAGCCAGATCTTCTGGAATTTGCAGCTGGCTCTGATGTCTCTATAGTGGTTAAACATGAGATATAATTTGTTTTGGGTAAATCTAACAGGCATTCTTTTGTCTCATTAATCAATTATTTCAATTATTAAACTCATTTCATTATATTTTATGTAGATGTAAAGCTGTATATTAGGGCACTCCCTTTGTACTTTGGACTGAATTGACTAGAAACTTTTAGGATTGCTGTTGTTGTTTAATAAATATTATTATTCAGTTTGATAAAAATAATAGTAGTATTTAATAATAGTATTTACTATTGAGAAACGGTGTGAGTGATGGTCATTTTAGTTATTCTGATTCTCGATTCTGATTGGCTGGCAGGTGTGCAGTAAAACCCTTTAATGCACAGGTAGTTCCAAGTCAGTTTAATCACCGTTCTATAATAATGCGCTGCTTTAATTGATGCACGCTTACTTACATCATTCCACAATTAGATGGTGACGAGACTTTCATAAGTGAGTCATCAGTAAAGACTTTTATATTAACAAGAGACTAAAATGCTGTTGTAAACACGTTTTTTGACTTTCAACAACAAATGCACTGAGCTATCATTGGAAATCAGCCTTAACAGTTGAAAGGATAGTACGACAAATATATCACTTTCCTCAGCGGACATTCAAACTAATGTTTCATTGTGAATATGAGATTAAGCTGAAGAATGAATGCTGTATCACATGCAGGTAATCACACTCACTCTCATAATACTCATACATAATTACATATAATACAGTGAGCTTTTAATACAGTAATACAATAACCTTTTAATAAAGTAACTCAACGTTCTTTCATTACTAGTTCTGAAGTGACGTTTTCAAATTATTACCGGAGACTTGGGCTCAGCTGTTAGATTTGAATCCATGGTGGAAGGAAGTAATTCGCACAAAAGAGGGTTTTTAAAGACACTCCATTGTTGTTTCTTATGTACTTACACACTTGTGCCGGCGAACTGTTGTATAAACGCAATATCACACTCGTAGCTGTAGATAGACAGAAAATTGCCTATGTTGGTAACAACCCTGTGTGTTCACATGTAAAAAACAAAATTTAGAGGACCTTGAATAAAAAGCCAGAATGACCCCGCAGAAAGATCGAGTGGTGGGCGGGGAGGAATTTAGCGGGAGGCGGGGCTTGTTTATCAGCACAATGTAAGCGAGCAAACACACGGCAGGAATGAGTGGAGTCACCAGTAACCCGATGCCGTACGGGGTGATGGCCTACAGCAGCTGCTGAGGTACTGCATGAGTCCTCGACTTCGGTCCCTCCCAACTTCAGACCGAAGCTCTAAATCATAACAAATTCATTAAATTCACCATAGCACAATCTGAAGAGCCCAAACACCTGTTTGCCAGAGGGTGACAGATATATAAATCACCGGCAGGGGTTTCGAGCATAATAGGGCTCATTAGAGCCTGTAGGTCATATCACATTCCTGTCAGAACAGGTGAGTCTGTGTTATGTAACAGCAGAATGACCCAAGTTCGCCTTTGGCTTCTGACCAGCACTTTAAGGAGCGGCATAAACACGGGTCTCAACACCCGGCACGTGGATCAGTGGGCAGATTCCAAAGTGTGTCAAAGAAGATCCATATGTTTTCTAAGTACTTTGGATAGATTTTTGGGGTTACTTAGTAAAAAATGTCTACACAGATGTTCTCCAGGTCAAATAGTAGACATTAAGGAAATAAACTTTTGTCAATAGACTATAAAATCAGCTTATTACATGGGAATAGTCACCTTTATTGGCTAATACAAAACATTTTGACCCTCACAGCCTCCTGTAGAGGCTGCAGATCAGGTTGACCTTTGATTCGATTTTAGAAATTCATTGAACTTACAAAATGTTTTTCAAAAATAGTAAATGGGAAGATGTGATAGTGACCAGCTCCCTGCTGGGTGGATTTGGCACCAAAACACAACTTCTGGGAAGTCACCAGTGCTCTTCTCTCTATGTACGTTCATGTGCAGTGAGTCACCACTTCACATAGCCGCTCTGTGGAGTCTACAGAAAGACTTGAATGAGGACTTTGCAAAAGCAGTGATACTGTTTGGTGGATTTTTTCACATTAAAAACCCATGCTGTCTTTGTACGGGTGCAGAAATGTAAGCTGTAACATAACAATGTTGATTTTATAAAAAAATCGTGCAGCGAAAGATTACAAGATTAAAGTTGTAATATTTTGAGAATAAAATTGAAATATTATGAGAATAAAGTTGAAATATTACAAGAATAAAAATGTAAATATTTTGAGAGTAATGTAGAAATTACGAGAATAAAGTTTAAATATTTTGACAATAAAGTAAAAATTATAAGAACAAAGTAAAAATCTTTCAAGAATAAGGTCAAAATGTTTTGAGAATAAAGTCAAAGATATAAGAATTAATTTATAGCAATTACGAGATTAAAAATATAATATTTTGAAAGTATATTAGCCTACTGTGCATGCAAATGACCTGGATTGGGAGCACCGGGAGATATTCTAAAGTCTCAGCTTTCAAAATCTGTCAGTTTTATAGCGAAATTAGTTTAGTTAGTTTAAGCGGCATTTGAATCAGTCATCTTTCCAATTACAGTGAGACATTTGTTTCATTAAATTAGGCTATAATGTTTTTTTTTTTTTTCATTCCTTCAAGTTCCTTCATGTTTATATTGTGCTATATACAGGTGCAGCTCATAAAATAAGAATATCGTGAAAAAGTAAATTTTTTGTTTGTAACTTGTTTCAAAAACTGAAACTTTCATATATTCTAGATTCATTACATGTAAAGTAAAACATTTCAAAAGGTTTTTTTTTTTGTTGATTAATTTTGATTATTAGAGCTGACAACTCATGAAAGTCAAAAATCCAGTATCTCAAAATATTAGAATATTTCCTAAGATCAATCAAAAAATGGATTTGCAAAACATAAAAGTTCAAGTTCTTTAAAGTATGTTCATTTATGCACTCAATACTTGGTCAGCAGCACATATTACAGCAAATGACTTGCTCCTAGCACAAATGACAGCATCAGTGAAGTGTGGCATGGAAGTGATCAGCCTATGGCACTATCAAGCCTTCAGATCGTATGTATATTGTTGGATTGACTGTTTCTCATCTTTATCTTGAAAATGTGCCATAGATTCTCAATGTGGTTCAGGTCAGACATGTTGGCTGGCCAATAAAGCACAGTAATATCATGGTCAGCAAACCACTTGGAAGTGCTTTTTTCACTGTGGGCAGGTGCTAAAGTCCTGCTGGAAAAGGAAATCAGCATCTCCATAAAGCTCATCAGCAGATGGAAGCATAAAGTGCTCCAAAATCTCCTGGTAGATGGCATTGACTTTGCACTTGATAAAATACAATGGACCAACACCAGCAGACTTCACGGCACCCCAAATCATTACTGACTTCAGAAACTTCACACTGGATTTCAAGCAGCTTCTGTGCCTCTTCAGTCTTCTCTGGGACCATCATTTCAACGTGAAATGAAAGACTGACTTTTATCTGATAAGAGGACTTTGGGCCACTGAGCAGTCCAGTCCAAGAACTGTCCATTTATTTTTCTCCTTAGCCCAGGTAAGATACTTCTGACATTGTTTCTGTTTCAGAAGTGGTTTGGTAGTCCTTTTCCTGAAGACGTCTGAGTGTGGTGACTCTCCGGCTTCATTCTACTCCTTGTGAAGCTCTCCCAAGTGTTTGAATCAGCTTTACTTGACAGTATTCTCAGGCTTACAGTCATCCCTGTTGCTTGTGCACCTTTGCCTACCCAATTTCTTCCTTCCAATCAACTTTGCATTTAATATGCTTTGATACATCACTCTGTAAACAGCGACCCCATTCGTTAATGACCTTCTGTGACTTACGCTCTTTCTGGAGGGTGTCAATGATTGTCTCCTGGATCATTGCCAGGTCAGTAGTCTTCCCCATTAGTGTAGTTTCAAAGAACAAGAGATACCCATAATTTATACTGCAGGGATGGTCATTTAATGAAACCCAAAAGTAAATATTCTAATATTTTGAGATACTGGATTTTTGACTTTCATGAGCTGTACGCTCTAATCATCAAAATTAAAACAAAACCAAAACTCATTGCTATTATTGGGTGGCTGACGCCCTACAAATAGATACATGGTATGATTTCTGTTAATAATCGCACATATATTCAAATAAATTCTGGTGGCCTGGCAACTTCTCCCAGTGCTCCCAGTCCGGTCCATTTGCATGCGCAGGCTATACTCTCATAATATTATGACTTTTAATTGCTACGATTGAATTTTCATAATTTCAACTTTATTCTCATATTTCGACTTCATTATTGTAATTTTTCCTCTATTATTGTAATTTTGACTTTATTTTCAAAACATTTCAACTTCATTCTCGTAATTTCGACTTTATTCTCAAAATATTATGAGTTTATTCTTGTAATTTCGACTTTATTCTCGAAATATTTCCACTTTATTCTCAAAATATTAGTTTAATCTCATAATTTAACAATTTGATATTTTTTAACATGGCACTAAAATGCCGTCATAGTTAAAATTAAAAAATTAAAAAATTAAAATTAAAATTAAAATGTGGTGTAATGTTAAAATTAGAACTTTGTTCTTGCATAATTAGATACATAAATTACTGATAAACAGTGTTGGGGGAAGTTGCTTTTGAATACATTACACTGAATACATTAGTAATACATTACAAAATTGCGTTACTCCCTAAAAAGTAACTAATTACGTTACTTAGTTACTTTTTAAGGAAAGTAATGCATTACATTACTTTTGTGTTACCTTGTAAATCTGGGCGGTGTTTGCTGGTTTGTTTTTACTATTAAAAAAAGTTTTGATTCTTAGCAAATGTAAAAGCCCTTTCACGCCAAAATGAAATAGAAAATCCTGCTTGATGTAAGAATTTTTTTATATTTTGTCTGGAAACAAGATAAAAAATCTAAGTAAGAAAAGTATTTTTGTAGTGTGTGGTTGAACTGCATCAACAAAGATCAGCAGCAAAGTCATTAAAGTAAAATTGGATTAAATATTTAAAGAAAACAAAAATGTAACTGCCATTACTTTTTTGAAAAAGTAACTTAGATATTTTCTTGGAAATTAAAAAGTAATGTGTTACTTTAGTAGTTACTTAAAAAAGTAATATTATTACGTAACTTGTGTTACTTGTAATGCTTTACCCCCAACACTGGTGATAAATGACACTTCTCATCACTGCACTGCACTGCAACTGTTGTGATCACATTTGACAGCGAGGGTTGTCTGGAGCAAATCTCTTAAAGTGGAAACTTGCTCAATTGTAGACCTTCCATTGAACTCACCCTCAATCGAATCTTTGTTTGCTGACTTTAAGGGGCAGGGTCTCATCCTGGTTCAGCTTTCTGTGTATGGTATGCAACTTGATAGCGAGAGATGTTCATTTATTATGTGCATTTATGTACACAATTACACTTTTAACGGTGATGTACAGTTTAGTTAAACTGGAATATTAAGTTTTGATTCATGTTTAAAGTAATGTTTAGGTTGTCATCTTGCTGTAATTATTTGTTCAGAAATACAGTAAAAAAAACAGTAATATTGTTATTACAATTTAAGTAAGCTTTTAGGGTAAAATGCAATTTATTTCTCTGAATTTGAAAAAATATATATTTTTGAAAACTCTTGTGCAGCTTAGTACTTTGGTGGCAACATTTCTTTTTCAGAATACGTTTATGAATAGAAAATTTAAAGGACAGCAGTTATTAGAATGTTAGTTAAGAGAATGTTTTGTAATATTTTGCATTGTGGTAAAAAAGTATTCACTTCTTTTCTAAAAAAAAATTTATACATCTATCTCAGAATAACCTTGTTTTATTTTTAACTCATAGAAAAACTATATGTGTGCAGAATTTAAAGGATTAGTTCACTTCCAGATTACAAATTTCCTGATAATTTAGTGACCCCCATGTCATTCAAGATGTTTATGACTTTCTTTCTTCAGTCGAAAAGAACTTAAGGTTTTTGAGGAAAACATTTCAGGATTTTTCTCCATATAGTGGACTTCAGCAGGTTGAAGGTCCAAATTGCAGTTTTAATGCAGCTTCAATGGGATCTACATGATCCCAGCTGAGGTAAAAGGGTCTAAAAGTGAAACGATTGGTAATTTTCTAAAAAAGACATTTACTTTTTAACCAACATTTACTTTTTAACCATAAATGCTCAACTTGCGCTAGCTCTGCATCCACAACTTCACGCATTATGTAGTCATGTTGGAGAGATCACGCTTGACATTAAAGGGTTACTTCACCCCAAAATGAAAATTTTGTCATTAATCACTTGCCCCCATGTCGTTTCATGTTGTTTTATTTACTTGGCAGTCAATGGGACAGTCAAAAAACTACCGGATTTCATCCAAAATATCTAAATTCATGTTCCGAAGACAATCAAACCTTTTACGGGGGGTAAGTGATTAATGACAAAATTTTCATTTTGGGGTGAACTATCCCTTTAAAGCGGCATTAAAATTGTAATTTGGACCTTTAGCCCCCTCATTGAAGTCCACAATATGGAGAAAAATGGAATGTTTTCCTCAAAAAAGGTTTATTTTTTTCGACTGAAGAATGAAAGACATGAACATCTTGGATATGGACATGGGAGTGAGTAAATTATGAGGAAATTTTTATTTTGAACGTGAACTTGAAACTGTGATGGTAAATGCTATTTATAATATAAAATATAGATCATTTTTTCCTCTATTCTCTGTAGGGCACAATTGAGAGACCCCAAAGTGGTGGCAGCCCTCCTTCAGCAGAATGTCAAGATGGCGAGCCTACTCCCTCCCACAGGCACCGATGTCTTCCGCCCTTTTACTTTGGAGTCGCTCGCCGAGATCGAGCGGCGGATGGCAGAAGAAGCCGCCGAGCAGGAGCAGATGAAGGCCCAGAATGTGGAGGTGGATGAGGAAGATCTACCCAAACCCAGCAGTGATTTGGAAGCAGGAAAGGTCCTACCGTTCATCTACGGTGACCCTCCACCAAATCTCCTCAACGTTCCTCTGGAAGAGTTGGATCCATTCTACAAAGCACAAAAAGTCAGTGGCAAAAGCGAAATACCAAAGCCCAGGTGTCAATAAATATTTACAAATCTGACTTATCAAAACAAGATTTATTCCACAACAGATTTCGTGTCCCTTTTTTTTTTTTTTTTTTGCAGACGTTCATCGTGGTCACCAAAGGGAATACAATATTCAGATTCAATGCTGAACCTGCATGCTACGTTCTGAGTCCATTCAACCCTATTCGACGAGTTGCCATAAGAATACTTATACATTCATATCCTTCATATAACCCATGAAATAATAATTACATATAATATGTGACCTTGGACCACAAAACTAGTCATAAGTAGCACAAGTATATTTGTTGCAATAGCCTACAATACACTGCAAAAAATGCTTTTCTTACTTAGATTTTGTGTCTTGTTTCTAGCCAAAATATCAAGAAGGATTTTCTAGACAAGTAAAATTTGTTTTCAGAAGAAAGAAGTCAAAACCAAGTGAGTTTTTGCTTAGAAAAACTCTGCCAGTAAACAAAATAATCTGCCAGTGGGGTAAGCAAAATAATCTAGTTTTCTGATTGAAATACCATTATTTTGCTTAAACCATTGGCAGATTATTTTGCTTGTTCTAAGCAAAAACTCACTTAATTATGACTTCTTTTTTCTGGCAACAAGACAACAATTTTTGCTTGTCTAGAAAATCCTTCTTGATTTAAGAATTCTTAGATAATTTGTTTGGAAACAAGACAAAACGTAAGTAAGAAAAGCATTTTTTGCAGTGTACATTGTATGAGTCAAAATATTTTTTGCACCCTCAGATTACAGATTTTCAAATAGTTGTATCTCGGCTAAATATTGTCCTATCCTAAAAAACAAACAAAAAAAAAAGCTTATTTTTATGAAGGTTTTGTGGTCCAAGGTCACATATAATTGTATGTATGCATATCACCATATATAACAATGTTGTCCATCTGTTCTTGATTTCAATATATGATTTAAGTTGACATCTTAACTTTTTGTAATGCTTTGACTTCTTGTTTAATTTAGAGCTACAAATCATTACTTTCAAGTTTTCCTTTACTTCACAACAAATTATTTAGCATGTTCATCATGGTAACCATCTTGTCAAACTGCGTGTTCATGACGATGGGTGACCCTCCAGCATGGAGCAAAATAGTAGAGTAAGATATCCATTTCCCCTACGTTCTCTCGAAGCTGCGTCGGAACGCTATGGGAACGCCCCTGGCGAGACACCGTACTGAAGCGTGTGTAGAACTAGTCCAATCATGGCCGGCCACGTCATGAGCGAGATGACGTAGCCATCCAGGAAGTACAAAAGGGCACCGGCAACATCGCTCATATAGCTTGTTGCTCTTCAGCGTGCGCGTGCTGTGTGTGTGTCTGGCAAAAAAAAAGAAAAAGAACTATGTCTAAGGCGAAGCAAAAGAGCAGACGGGGTTTTAGACGGTGTGTTCCCCCATGCCCTCGCTATTTGGCTGAGGGGGACACACACGATCTTTGCCTCGTCTGCTTGGGAGCGGAGCATGCACAGTCAGCCCTCGAAAAGGCTGACTGTCATGACTGCGGTCTCCTCTCCATCCGTGTGCTCCGCTCTCGGGCCGCCGTGTTTGATGAAACCGGCCAGCCCCGCGATCCCGCTGGCAGTGGTCCCGCTGTAGCTGAGGCTCAGCATAGACTGCTGTCATGGGGATCGCAAACGGATCTGTTGGAGGGATCTGAGACGGGCTCTGCCTTATCTCAGTCCTCACCCAGCAGATCCACAGCCGCTTCTCAGGGGTCGGAAGCCCGCGCTGCGGTTTCTTCCTCCCCTAAGAGCGGTGCGGCGCTTCATCTATCTTCCTCCGAGGAGGTTGATGTGATGAGCGTCGACCCCCCAGAGACTGTGGATTCTCCCCCACAGTCTCTGGCGTATGAGGAGCTGGTGGAGGTTGTGACTCGTGCGGTGGCCAAACTTAACATCGTTTGGCCATCAGAGAAGCAAGACGTTCGTCCTCGTAGCAAACTGGACGAACGCTTTCTTCGCTCACAGTCGCAACCTTCACCGCGGGGTCTTCCGTTTTTCCCTGATCTGCACACTGAGGTGTCTAGATCGTGGGCAAAACCGTACTCATCTCGCATTTTTAGCCCCACCACCACTACATATTCCAACGTGGTGGGGCTGAGCGAGATGGGTTATGGGGCGATGCCACCGGTTGAGCAGACGCTAGCTAGCTATCTCTCACCGGTATCGGCGTCGTCCCTGAAGACCCCGAAGCTTCCCACCAAGGCACTCAAAGCTACATCTGCTTTGGTGGGTAAAGCTTATGTGGCAGCAGGTCAGGCTGGTGCATGTCTGCACACCATGGCGGTGTTACAGGCATACCAAGCTGACCTGCTGAGGGACCTTGACGAGAAGGAGGGGCAGGAATCCGACGCACTCGCTGAGTTGCGTCGGGCCACAGACCTGTCGCTCAGGGCCACCAAGGAGACGGCCAGATCCATCGGCCGCTCCATGTCTGCGTTGGTGGCTACTGAGCGGCACCTGTGGTTGAATCTGTCTGAGCTTGAGGACAAAGACAGATTCTTCCTGCTGGACGCCCCCCTGGCTCCTGCGGGCCTCTTCGGCGACGCTGTAAATACAGTCGTCGAGAGGTTCCAGGAGTCTAAAAAGCAGGCGGCAGCGTTTCAGCGCTTCCTCCCTCGTCGTCAGGTCCCTGGGGCTGCTGAGCGAGGGCAGCCCCAACCACAAAGCTCCTCATACAGGGCTCATCAGCGACAGAGCGTCGCTACCCGAACCCCTCCTCCTCGAGAACGGGGCTCGGGGCGGCGCTCTCGGCCTGGGTCTTCTAGTCAGAGGACGGATCTGCGGACCGTCCTTCTGACTAAGAGGGCCCAGGCTAAGCGGCCTTGACGGGCGGAGCGTCTTGGCCATGGGGACAGCCCCCCCCGGGGAAGGAAGGGTCGCACCTCATTTCACGGTGCCCATTCCTCCTCGGTGTCCTCAAGGAACCTTGCCGATGTCCCTGCCACCCTCTGTGTTTCAGGGCTCGGCAGGTTTCAGAGAGCGAGCCGCCCAGCTGCCGCCCAACAACAGCGCGGCGCGGGTGGGTTCGCCCTCCCTAGGAGGAACCAGTCCCGAGGGACTGGTCCTCCAAAACATACCAGACACTCTGGGTCCACCAGAGGCCAGCCCCGAGAGGCTGGTTCCCTTAGTAGACTTTTTGGCAGCGTGGAGACTTCTGCCAAAGGTCTCTCAATGGGTCCTGCAGATAGTAGAGAGAGGCTACAGAATCCAGTTTGGTTCTCGTCCGCCTCGTTTCTCAGGGGTTCTGCCCACACTCGTGGGCCCCCAGCAGGCTCTGGTGATGGAACAAGAGGTAGAGACACTCCTGAGGAAGGAGGCCATAGAGGTGGTCCCTCCTCTCGCACGAGAGTCCGGCTTCTACAGCCGTTACTTCATTGTTCCGAAGAAGGATGGCGGGCTACGGCCCATCATAGATCTGCGTCTTCTGAATCGCGCCATAAAAAGGTTTCGATTCAAGATGCTCACTATAGCTCAGATCCTAACACAGATCAGGTCCGAGGACTGGTTTGTCACCATAGATCTGAAAGATGCTTATTTTCACATCTCCATCCTTCCTCAACACAGGAAGTTCCTGAGGTTCGCTTTCGGGGGCGAAGCTTACCAATATCGGGTTCTTCCGTTCGGCCTCTCACTCTCACCCCGCACCTTCACGAAAGTCGTGGATGCATCTCTGGCTCCTCTGCGACTCCAGGGCATCCGCGTACTAAATTACATCGACGACTGGCTCATTTTAGCACAGTCGAGGCAGCAGGCGGTTCGACATCGAGATGTCGTTCTCGCCCATATGAAGAAGCTGGGGTTAAGGCTAAACACCAAGAAAAGTGTGCTTTCTCCATTACAGAGGACCACTTATCTTGGTGTGGTGTGGGATTCGACTACGATGCAGGCACAGCTCTCCCCTGCTCGCATCGAGTCAATCCTCACAGAGGTCAAGAGAGTGAAAGAAGGCCAATTTCTCACTGTCAAACAGTTTCAGAGACTGTTGGGTCTGATGGCGGCAGCCTCCAACGTGATACCTTTTGGACTGCTTTACATGAGACCCCTACAGTGGTGGCTCAGAACCAAAGGGTTTTCCCCGAGAGGGAACCCGCTTCGCATGATCAAGGTCACGCGGCGATGCTTACGTGCCTTAGACATGTGGAAGAAACCTTGGTTTCTGTCCC
The DNA here is from genome assembly GCA_033026305.1 of Cirrhinus molitorella. NCBI lineage: Eukaryota > Metazoa > Chordata > Actinopteri > Cypriniformes > Cyprinidae > Cirrhinus > Cirrhinus molitorella. The sequence goes on along the minus strand of CM065117.1, from coordinate 24,850,293 downwards.
AGGGCCCAGTGTTGGGAGCTCCTTGTCGTCGCGTAACGCTAACGACGGACGCTTCCCTGACAGGCTGGGGAGCGGTCATGAGTGGCCGCTCGGCCCAAGGTCGGTGGGGAAACCACCATCTCATGTGGCACATCAATTGCCTGGAGATGCTGGCGGTGTTTCGAGCTCTAAAACAGTTCCTACCAGACCTGAGAGGCCACCATGTGCTTGTTCGTACAGACAACACGTCGGTGGTCTCTTACATCAACCGGCAGGGGGGTCTGCGGTCGCGCCCCCTCTACAGGCTGGCGCGCCAGATCCTCCTCTGGGCTCAAGGGAAGCTGCTCTCACTGAGGGCAGTTTACATCCCTGGGTATCTAAATCAGGGAGCAGACATCCTGTCGAGGCAGGGGCCGAGGCCCGGGGAATGGAGACTCCACCCCCAATCGGTGGAGCTCCTGTGGAAGAGGTTCGGCAGGGCGGAAGTGGACTTATTTGCGTCCCTCGAGACCACCCACTGTCCGCTCTGGTTCTCCCTCACGCATCCATCCCCCCTGGGGGTGCCATGGTACAAGCGTGGCCGAGGTTACGCCTGTACGCCTTCCCCCCGATTGCTCTGCTCCCGGGAGTTCTGGAGAGAGTTCGCCAGGACGGGGTCAGTCTACTTCTTGTAGCCCCGTTCTGGCCGGCCCGAGTTTGGTTCTCGGACTTGATGTCCCTCCTAGACGGCTCTCCCTTCGAGATTCCGCTCAGGAGGGACCTCCTCTCACAGGCGGGGGGCACCATTCTGCATCCCCGCCCGGAGTCGTGGAAGCTGTGGGCGTGGCCTCTGAGGGGGCACACCTCATAGCCTCCGGTCTCTCAACCGAGGTTGTTGAGACCATACTCCAATCCAGGGCTCCCTCCACGAGGAAGCTCTACTCCCTGAAGTGGAAACTTTTCACTTCTTGGTGCGGACAACGGTTGCAGGACCCAGTTAACTGCCCGGTTGGTACAGTTCTGGAGTTTCTGCAAGACCGTTTTTCCGCAGGGTTGGCTCCCGCCACCCTGAAGGTATACGTGGCAGCCTTAAGTGCCTACCACGCTCCTCAGGATGGCCTTTCAGTTGGGAGAAACCCCCTTGTAACACGCTTCCTCCGGGGTGCGCTGAGGCTGAGGCCTTTGCGGTGCAACAAGGTTCCCACCTGGGACCTGGCAGTGGTTCTGGAGGGTCTCTGCGGAGCTCCCTTCGAGCCACTCGAGGAGGTGCCAGTCAAGTTTCTAACACTTAAGACTGTGTTCCTCCTCGCTATCTCCTCCCTTAAACGGGTGGGAGACCTGCAGGCGCTTTCAGTATCATGCCTGGAGTTCGCTCCGGGCATGGTCAGGGCATTCCTTTACCCCAGACCGGGGTATGTCCCGAAGGTGCCTGCAGTTACGCCGGGTCCCGTTGTACTGCAGGCCTTTTGCCCTCCACCCTTCCAGGATGCGGGTCGAGAGAGACTGAACCTGCTGTGTCCAGTGCGAGCACTGGACACTTACGTCCACAGAGCTGCCCTGTGGCGTAAGGTAGATCAGCTCTTTGTGTGCTTTGGTGGTCCGAAGAAGGGGTCTTCGGCCACCAAGCAGACCATAAGTAGGTGGGTGGTCGAGGCCATCTCACTTGCTTATGGGTCCTCGGGTCTCCCTTCTCCTATGGGGGTCCGAGCACACTCGACCCGGAGTATGGCGGCCTCTAAGGCCATCCACCTGGGGCTGTCTCTTAGCGACATCTGTAATGCGGCGGGCTGGTCCTCTCCGCATACCTTTGTTCGCTTTTACAACTTGGACATGCCTTCCACACCAGGTGCCCGAGTCCTTGCCTCCTGATGTGCTCTCTCACACAGGTGGGTCTGGACTCACTCGTATGGCGCAGTTGGTATTCTCGTTCCCATAGCGTTCCGACGCAGCTTCGAGAGAACGTAGGGGAACGTCTCAGGTTACGTATGTAACCATGGTTCCCCAAGGGAACGAGAAGCTGCGTCTCGTTGCCATACTCTTGGCACCTTCTTGCACGCTTCGCTTTCGAGCAAGCTATATGAGCGATGTTGCCGGTGCCCTTTTGTACTTCCTGGATGGCTACGTCATCTCGCTCATGACGTGGCCGGCCATGATTGGACTAGTTCTACACACACTTCAGTACGGTGTCTCGCCAGGGGGGTTCCCATAGCGTTCCGACGCAGCTTCTCGTTCCCTTGGGGAACCATGGTTACATACGTAACCTGAGACGATCTCTTGCACCATACCTCCAAAATCTATCTAGTAACAAAGTAACCAAAGTAAAATTCCTGGTTAACCTGCTCAGTTCCCAAAGTAACCTGCTCAGTTGTTTATTGTGTACTTTTGTCCCTTTTAGGTACGTTTTCACTGGCATCTACACCTTTGAGGCACTTGTAAAGGTGATGTCCAGAGGCTTCTGCGTTGGTGATTTCACATTCCTGCGAGATCCATGGAATTGGCTGGATTTTATGGTCATCACAATGGCGTAAGTATAACCTGAATGTAAAATCAGAGGTTAAACAAGCCAGTGCAAACATTTGTTATGTTAAATACAAAATGTTACATTGTAAGTACAATTAGCATTGTGGTTAAATGCAAATGGATTGTTGAGGAGAGGACTGGAATAGTTTACAGTTTTATTTTTAACAGCAGTTTCCGTAATCAGATCCAAATAGTCAGCGTAGTGTGTGACTAATCAGTTTTTGCTCAGTCAGGGTATGTGGCGCATGAGATAGGTGGGGTCTGGCAACCGCATTAGACACGGAAGCATTGTGAAAATACCCTCTCAGATGTGAGAGGTCAAAGGTCAGTTTGTTTACAGCATCAGCAAAACTGCGCACAGGTCCCAGTCCTCTGAAGACGGTCCATCTCAGCTTCTCCATACGTGTGTCCCCGAGGTCCACCCTGAACCTCCCTTTACAATCACAGCCTGGCTGAATGAAAATGTTTATCCACTTGTAAAGCGAGATCACTTACCAGGCCTATTTTTAGCAGTAAATCTCGGCTTTGCACTTCGGCCCTCCTCAGAACACTAAAAGGCTGCAGTTTGATTGTAGTTCTGACGGTGTACGAGGACTTTTGAGGTCTTAAGTTGTTATTATTGCTACTGCATTCCCTCTGCTGCCATCCATAGCATTCCTTGGTATCAATACCTAAAAGTGTCTTTGAACTATATTTGTTGTGTGCTATCAGACAAATTAAATCAGTGTTATTTCTAGTGTATTTCCCATTGATGTCTAGTTAAGTGAATCCCCCATATATAAAGTTTGAGTGCAAGGTGGTGGATATTTTAGCTTCCTAACTTCATTAATTACTCAATATTATCTTATAGTATTTTAATCAATGTCTCCTATACTGCTTTTACATAAATTCAGTTGCCTGAAATTCACAGATGATTACATGCCATGATCCAGTTGCCCAACAGGCATCTCACTTGCTATTGGTCCATAGTATACACATAATAATGCCATTTGGCTTCTATGATCGACTGTTGCACTCAAGCTAAATTTAGTCTACACTGAACATATCTCTTACCCCAGCAATTTCTACACTCCTCAGAAGACCATACTTGTGGAGGAAAAACAAAGTGACACTAATAACCCGCTGTGACTCTGCTTGAGCTCTTACAAAAATATGGTTTAACTTCATTAAAAGAGATTGCAACATGTTGGGACCTCTTGCAGTTACTTAACATGAACTATTGTCTATCCATTCAATTATACAGTCTGTAATAACAACAAAAGGTAAAAGGTTTTCAGGCCATTTGAAGTTTGATTTTGACTTGACAGACTGGTCCTAAATAAATAAATGTGTGAGATGTTTACTTACAATTTTTGTTAGTCTTCCTATTAACGCCATTATATTGTTAATTCAGACTGATTTGTGAATGCTGAATGTGCACAAACACATAGGATGGGATTAATTGCATAAACCAATTACAGCCAAACATAACCAGCCATATCCAATCATATCACGATGGAGGCATTGCCTCCTCTCATGTGACTTTCCCCTATGCATTCTCAGTTACCCCCCAACAAACTCACGCCATGCTTTAGGGGATCTGTTTAACTCAGTGTGCTCAGGGGAGCCGAGAGAGACGCAGACCCAGGTGTAACTTTACCTGCTGGTGTTACTGTTGGACAGTTTTACTTTATAAAAACAAGTGATTATCATATTTCATATTATTTGCAGTGTTTTCGTATTAAGCAAGTGATAAGCTTTTTCATTTCATCCACAGGTACCTCACAGAGTTTGTGGACTTGGGGAATATATCCGCTCTGAGGACTTTCCGTGTTCTTCGGGCCCTAAAAACAATTACTGTAATTCCAGGTTAATACAGTCTGTCATTTCACATGGCTACAGGAAATATAAATGATACTCACTTGAAGTCAAACTGTCACATTAATATTAATTTGTATAATTTGGAAATACTTAAGCTGAGATTTTGTTTAACTGCAAATTCCAGGTCTCAAAACCATTGTTGGCGCCTTGATTCAGTCAGTGAAGAAATTGGCAGATGTCATGATCCTCACTGTCTTCTGTCTCAGCGTGTTTGCTCTCATTGGCCTGCAACTGTTCATGGGAAATTTGCGGCAAAAGTGTGTCCGGTCTTTTGGCTGGAACAGCAGTGATAACCTGACCATGCTCTACAATCACACAGACATCAATGGCACAGAAACTGGCAACAGTACATTCGACTTTTTTGAATATATTTCAGATCCAGGTGATTCCAGGTTACATCAGCAATGTGACATGAAATGTAGCTCACAATTGTTGCCTGGTCTCATGACGAATACATACCTCTGGAACGGCATGTTTGCGATTGCATTTTTACGCCAAATTCACTTTTTGTTCATACTGTCGGGTAGGTTTAGGTGTAGTGTAGATGGAACTTTATTTTAAACTGTCACAAAGCATTAGAGTTATAGCGCGACTCAACAAACATTTCAAGCCATAACTGTGGTGACACGAACAAAACCAACGTTCACCAAAAAAATGAACACTTTTAACGCCAGCGAGTAGACATTTCACTTCAAATATGTCACGAAATGCACATGGAGGTACAAAATCCTGTCTGGCGAAAAAGTTCCCAGAGGTACGTTTTCGTCAAGAGATCAGGTTGGAAAACAGCTTTAACAATTTAAATGATCAGATTCTCCTGCAGTGCTATTGATTAGTGATTTTCATTCCTTTGCCATAGAAAACTACTACTATGTGCCTGGCCATATGGATCCATTAGTTTGTGGGAACAGCTCTGACGCAGGGTATGTTATTCAAATATGATATTTTCCTACTATGCTCTAAATCAACTTTGAATTGACATTGTGCATTATCAGCAAGTATAAAATTCAATACTAAAAGTATTACAAAGAACTGAATACATATGCATTGTTAATTAAATTGCTGTTCACAGGAAGTGCCCTGAGGGGTACATATGCATGAAAGCTGGCCGAAACCCAAATTATGGCTACACTAGTTATGACAACTTTGGGTGGGCTTTCTTAGCTCTTTTCCGGCTAATGACTCAAGACTTCTGGGAGAACTTGTTCCAGTTGGTGGGTATATTCATCTTGTAAATGCATCATTGTTCTTTGCTTTCTTTCATGTGACACAAATTGCTCCATAACAAAGCCTAAAGTTTTTCCATGTCCAAAACTTTTAATTAATGTCAAAAAACAGAGCTTAAAGGGGTCATGACATGAGAAATCAAATTTGCCTTGATCCTTTGGCATATAAGAGGTCCTAGTACCATTAAAACATCCTGCAGGATTCATAGCTTAAAACGTCCTCCTCGTTATAAACAAAGCATTTATTTAATCAAGCTCCAAAAACAACTTGTTTGGATCTGAGGTGCAAGATGACACCACCTGGGCACAGTCATTTGCATAAACACTGCCTCCAGAGCAACACATTGACACGAATAGTCACACGCTGAATGCGAGTGTCGCGTTATGTGAAAAGCAAATAAAAAATTCAATCACTGCCGCTATCTTCTCTACACTGGATACAGTTACAGATGCGCGTTCGCTTTCTGACTGTCCATGCACTTGAGTCTGTCGTCAATAAGACAAATGAAGTGAGTGAAAGGATGTTCGCTTTGATGCGTTTGCTTTAAACAGCTCGTTTGCGTCTTTGTACAGATATCAGACAGATCTCAGCGTAAGGAATAAGTGGATAGTTCATTTTTAGTGGCATCCCGGATCGTGTAAGAGGAATGTCCGGAGCGTTTTCTTTTGTGAACAAGGCACAGTGTCATGGAGAGTTCACAAAGAAACATTTGTTGAAAGATGATGTAGTACTAGATCTGACTGCAGCTGCATCACAAACGGTAAGTAAATGGTTTTATAGTGCTTTGTCCGGAAATGGCCATTTTAATTTAATTGTGTTGTCAGCACACTCACATGCAATAGTGAGGGGGATACTGTTTGCTATGCAATGACGTTAGCCAATTATAACAGTGGTTAATTACTGAGAAGTCTTAAAGGACCACACCCCTTAAAAACAGCTCGTTTTAGACAGAGGGTCAGAATGAGGGTTGAAAATAATTTGTTTTGTTTTTTGTGCAAAAACCTTTATTAACATTATAAATGAACCTCAAGGAACATATTAAAATAATAAAAAAAAAATCCATGTCATGACCCTTTTAACATAAAGAGAATGCTTGTTTTAGGCGTGCTACTGTTTAAACATATAGGGCCACTGTTTTTTTTTTCAAAGAATTCAGAAAGAAGACAGTAAATAAAGAAGGAAATAAATGCTGTTCGTTTGAACTTTCTATGTAGGAAAGAATCTTGGGAAAAACTGTTTCCAGTGAAAGTGAAAGCAGCACAATTGTTTTCTATGCTTTTGAGACTTGAACAAGAACATGAATGAAGCATAAAAAGTATCTTAAATGTTTCAGACGCTCCGTGCAGCAGGGAAGACGTACATGATCTTCTTTGTAGTCATCATCTTCTTGGGTTCGTTCTACCTCATCAATCTGATTCTGGCTGTGGTGGCCATGGCATATGCGGAACAGAATGAAGCCACCATTGCAGAAGCTAAAGAAAAGGAGGAAGAGTATGCAAAAATCCTGGAACAGCTCAAGAAACAAGCTGAGGTTTGTCATACTTTGTCATAGATCTATTTGGTTTGAATAACACTTATTGCGGGTTCTGATTTCATCTGCCGTCAAGCAGCAGAAAAACAACATGGTGAATGGCAGCAAAACGTCATTATCCAGCAAAAAGAAAGGTGATGATGACCAAATGCAGAACGACTATGACGGGATTGCGTTGAAGCCCCTCTCAAAGTCAAATGGATCCAAAGGTAGCATGAATTACTTGGAAGTCCCTGACTCGCAGATGAGAAAACCGAGTGCGGTGAGCGCTACAGACAATGCCTTAGATGGTAAGTTCACATTTCGCCTTAGTGTAAATGGTGAGTTCCACCACAGTTAAAGAAATCAAATCATTCTTGTGTGTTTTGTGTGTTAAAATACTTTCATCAATAGACCTGGAGGATATTCAAAGGCCATGTCCTCCTTGCTGGTACAAGTTTGCTGACATATTCCTGAAATGGAATTGCTGCGTGCCATGGGTGAAATTCAAGAAGATTATCTACCTAATTGTAATGGACCCTTTTGTGGATCTGGGCATTACCATCTGCATTGTGCTCAACACTGTGTTCATGGCTATGGAGCATTATCCTATGACTCCACAATTTGAATACATGTTGACAGTGGGAAACCTGGTACTTACATCTACCTATCAATGTTAACTTGAACCATTAAAATGCATATTAAAAACATACAGTTTATTATACTATATAGCTGTTTTGCCAGCATACAAAAGCTCTTCCTTTCTCCTGCAGGTTTTCACAGGTATCTTCACAGCAGAGATGGTGCTAAAACTTATTGCGCTGGACCCATATTATTACTTCCAAGTTGGCTGGAACATTTTTGACAGCATCATTGTGACCATGAGTCTGGTGGAGTTGGGCTTAGCCAATGTTCAGGGCTTGTCTGTGCTGAGGTCCTTCCGTTTGGTAGGTGAAATTTTACTGTCTGACTGACTCTTAAAGGGATATTTCACCAAAAAATGAAAATTTTGGTATCACTTACTCAAACACATAACACTTTCTTATGCAGAAGACAAAAGAAGTCAGAGATACTGGAGGTGAATGGGGATCAATTGCTGTAAAGACATAACAAAACAAGCTGATGTTAAATAATTTTTCACTGAAAATCTCATTTGACAGGAGTGGTCACCATTCATGTTAATTTTCCAGAAATCATTCCCTTTTCATTAGAAGAAAGAATGCAGGTTTAAAAATAAATTATAATGATAGAAATTAATACATTTATTTAGCAAGGATTCTTTAAATTAATCAAAAATGTTGCTAAAGACATTTATAATGTTACAAAAGATTTCTGTTTGAGATAAATGCTGTTCTTCTGAACTTTCTATTAATCAAAGAAACCTGAAAAAAAATCTACTCAGCTGTTTTCAACATAATAATAATAATATTCATATTTTTTTTAGCAGCAAATCAGAATATTAGAATGATTTCTGAAGGATCACGTGACTGGAGTAATGATGCTAAAAAATCATCTTTGAAATCACAGGAATGCATTACATTTTAAAATAAATTCAAATAGAAAATGGTTATTTTAAATAGTAAAAATATTTACAAATATTACTGCTTTTGCTGTACTTTGGATCAAATAAATCCAGGCTCAGTGAGCAGAAGATGAATTTCAAAAAATTCATTTATTTAAAAATTACAATGTTTTTAAAATAATAACTTTATATTTTCATTTACAGTATATAAAAATGTAATTTATTCCTGTGATGCAAAACTAAATGTTCCTCAACATAACTCCAGTCTTAGCTGTCACATAATCTTTCAAAAATCATTATAATGTGGTGTTTAAGAAACATTTCCAAAAATTAAACAGTTTGTAACAATGTTAAGCATATTTCTGTTGAAACCATGTCACTTTTTTTCAGGGTTCTTTGACAAATAAAAAGTTCAAAAGACCTGTATTTATATGAAATGGAAATCTTCTGTAACCTTATAAATGTCTTTACTTACACTTTTGATCAATTTAATATATCATTGTTGAATAAAAGCACTAATTTAAAAAAAAAACTGTAATGAGTGAAAATTTAGCTTTTGCATTGTTATAAAGAAGTACATTTTATATACAAAAAATGTTGAAATTGCAGTGTTCAAACATTCACGACTAAACAGTTTATCAAATCATGACTCTTTTGGTTGCAGATGCGTGTGTTCAAGCTGGCAAAATCTTGGCCGACCCTAAACATGCTGATTAAGATCATTGGTAATTCCGTGGGTGCTCTTGGGAACCTGACCCTTGTCCTGGCTATTATTGTCTTCATCTTTGCTGTGGTGGGGATGCAGCTTTTCGGAAAAAGCTACAGGGACTGTGTGTGTAAGATTGCGGAAGATTGCGAGCTCCCTCGCTGGCACATGACCGATTTCTTTCACGCATTCCTCATCATCTTTCGCGTTCTATGTGGGGAATGGATTGAAACAATGTGGGACTGCATGGAAGTAGCAGGCCAAGGCATGTGCATTGTGGTTTTCATGATGGTCATGGTTATAGGAAACCTAGTGGTGAGTGGATTTAAATTTTTTCATAGATAGACAAAAATGCCACCCCTTCAAAAGTTCACAAACGCTTGATTCTTAATACTGTGTTACCTGAATGATTCACAGCTGTGTTTTTTTGTTTAGTGATAGTTGTTCAGGAATCCCTTGTTTGTCCTGAACAGGTAAACTGCCTGCTATTCTTTAGAAAAATCTTGCAGATCCCACAAATTATTTGTTTTTTCAGTTTTGTTGTGTATTTGAACCCTTTCCAACAATGACTATATGATTTTGAGATTCATCTTTTCACACTGAGGACAACTGAGGTACTCATATGCACACTGATGCTCCAGAAGGAAAAACAATGCATTAAGTGTAAACTTTTAAACAGAGTGAAGAAGTGTACATTAGAATAGGTAACACTTATTACTACTAACTAGTTAGCCATTTATTAGTACTAATTAAGGACATATTAATGCCTTATTCTGCATGACCTTATTCTACATCCCTAATCCTACCCAATACTTAACATCTACCTTACTAAATATAAATAATCAGCAAATTAGGTATTTACTGAGGGAAAAGTCATAGTTAGTAGTGAACAAGTGTTACCTTTTCTACAGTGTTACCATTTTTTCTCATTTTGCCTAAATATCTTTTTTTTCATTTAGTACTGCCCTTCAGAAGCTACTGAAGATACTTACATGTTTCCAGGAGACAAAACAAGTTAAATTTACCCTGATATTTTAATTTTAATGAGCATTTGAACCTTTTGTAATAGTTGCATATGAGTCCCTCAGTTGTTCTCAGTGTGAAAAGATGGATCTCAAAATCATACAGTCATTGTTGGAAAATGTTCAAATACACAAAAATACTGCAAACCAAAGAATTTGTGGGACCTGAAGGATTTGTCAAAAGAACAGCAGGCAGTTTAACTGTTCAGGACAAACAAGGGACTCATGAACAACTATCACTAAACCACACACACACACACACACACACACACACACACACACACACACACAGCTGTGGATCATTCAGGTAACAACACAGTGTTAAGAATCAAGTGTATATAAACTTTTGAATAGGGTCATTTTTATAAATTCAGCTATTACTTTCTCTAAATGTAAACATCTTTTATGTGAAATATTTTATTCAGGTCAGTACTAAATAAAATATAACATGCATTTTGCATGATCCTTGTTATTTTGGTAAAATAATTAAAGGTGTATGTAAACTTTTGAACTCAATAATTGAAAAAAATACTATTTTCATAGTATTCCATTCTGAAATGGCCACCAATCCCAATTCTTGCTGTACAGTTTTAGTATGTCATTGTACCTTATCTTTGAATTATAATGTTTTTTTTCTCGTTCTCGTCCTGAAGGTGTTGAACCTCTTCCTGGCTTTGCTGCTCAGCTCCTTCAGCGGAGACAACCTGTCTGCGTCTGATGATGATGGGGAGATGAACAATCTGCAGATTGCCATTGCTAGAATCACAAGAGGCATTGATTGGGTAAAGGCCTTCGTTATCGGACATTTGAGACAATGTCTGGGCCTGAAGCCAAAGGAAGAGGGTGTGAAAGCAGACATTTTAGAAGACTGCGATTCTAAAATGGCCACCATGAATTCCAGTCTGTCCGTTGTCAAAGTGCCTATAGCCAACGGTGAATCAGATGATGACGATGACGGCAACAGCTCTTCTGAGGATGAAGACAAAGAAGATATCGATAAAAAAACTAAAGTGAGTTTTTTCAGTGCAAAATTCTGATAGTTGTGTTCACACGAATGCAATACCGGTTGCCAGAGTATCCACTGACATCCGTCAATCATCACCTCTTGATGCCTAGACATGTGTCTCAAATACTGTGACACCTGCAAAGTCCATCTGGAGCCCCACGGGTCATCTTGTTTAGAGAGTATGTCTAAGGAATGGCAGAAACCATGTGACACGGTGACGGGGCGTGGGAAAGAGCACCAGCATGATTAGTTACCTTTCTGAACAACGTTCTGACCAGCACCCAACCTATTTAAAGCATGTCAGTGCCATAAATCCCTACTGCACTATATCCCAGTTCCCTGTAAAATGTACATCTTTCCAGTTTAGGTCATACATTTTATTTCATATATTATTTGTAGAAGCACACTGGCCCTAATTTGTTAGGCAACTGTTAGTTGGCATGCCTCTGGATCAGGTAACACAGTTCATATGTCATGCCCCCATGTGTCACACAGCACTGCATTTCACATCTATCTACGTGTCAGAGAGAGGGAACATGAATGCAGATTTTGTGCTGAAGTCTCGTGTGAACAATCAAATAAGATCTGAAGTGAAATTTGATCATTTACAGCTGAAAAGATGGCGAGACACCCCAGGTATTAAGATTTGTATGGCTTAATATAACATAAATGATGTCTCTTACTGAAATATGTAGTAGATAACCAATGAAAAATCCACATTGTTTATGCATATTTTGTCATTTGGAAGGCACTATTATTTCACTGATGTGAAATGGTTGCACTCTGTGAGCTACTGGTGCTACCTGTTGCTATTTTTACTGCAACACAAGTTATAAGCATAAGCTTAAACGAAATGCCGTACCATTGATTTAGTCTAAACGCCCCTGGATATGAAGTGAAATCCACGCTGAGAAACTCCTTCAGTGTCATGACAAGCGTTGGCAGGTTTACATCCTGCCAGAATGGCATCTAGCATTTCTTGAAGACTTGCATCGCTTCTTTTGTTGCCCTGTGATAGAAAATTACAACCAAAAGCCACACAACGTTGCATCGTATCAGTTGTGTATTCCGAGTCAACCATTTCACATCATCGAAATAATGGTGCCCTCCATAGTCCAAACAACCTCCCTCAAGCTGTTTGAAACTCTTTTTTTCCAGTTTCCAGATCAGCAGAGGATATTGAGTTGTTTGTAAAAGAAAAGAAATAATCATACCAGAACTTGACCAACAGTGTTTTCATCTGTACAGAGCAAAGATGGAGATGAATCATCAACCTGCAGCACAGTGGACAAAGCTCCTGAGGTAGTAGAGGTGGAAGAAGAGGAAGAAGAGGACTCCACCATCCCAGAGGACTGCTACACAGAGAGTGAGACTTGAGCGATGACTTATCACTGTGTGTAGTATTGCATTACATTCTTCTCATTAATGTTTTTGTTTGTCTGCGTTCCCAGACTGCATCAGGCGATGTCCTTGTCTGGAGCTTGACGTTACCAAAGGTAAAGGGAAGGCATGGTGGAATTTCCGTAAAACCTGCTATGCCATCGTGGAGCACAGCTATTTTGAAACCTTCATCATTTTCATGATCCTCCTCAGCAGTGGAGCTTTAGTAAGTCCTTTGCTGAACAATTTATTTGGGGTGGGCGATATTTTGGTAGACTCAATTAACCAGTAGACATTTGTCAAATGGTAGATTTTGGATCGTGGTTACAAGCTCGCATGAGGTTACTGTGCTATGTAGTCACCAAAACTGACATCATTTGCATTCATTTTTAATAATTGCGGTTTAAAAAAATTTATTTTAAGCCGTTGAAATTCAGTCAACAATTGCAGGTATTTTTATCGACCTTTAACGGTTAAGTATACTTGTAAGTGTCAAAATGCCTGTCTTTGCAAGTATCCTCATAAACACAGTAATTTAGGTCTTAAGTGAAAGCAAACAGCTGAGAAAGAAAACACATGTAAAGGTATATTGGATCTGGGCAGCTCTTAAAGTGACAGCAGTCTAAATTCCTGCTGTCTGTCAAAATCTGTCACTGCTCCTGACTTCAATAAGAAGAAATATATTTAATTTACACTGTTAAGAATATGCAGTGTTTTTATACATGTGATTACTTTATAAAATGTATGTAGCATTTCTTATTTATTTGTTCTATTTGTAGTTTTACTGTTCTATAATTTGTTTCTTATTTTTTTATCTCTGACTGTTTACTTGTCTTCAGTGAGTTATTTTTTTTTTTTTTAGACTGGTATTACTTTTTTTTAAATATTGACACTGGTTACAAGAATTGAGACATTTTTATGGTTCCAAAATTTTTTATATCATAAAGCCCTTATTTAAAGCAAACATAACTATATTGTGATATATATGTTGTTGCCGTGAAATAAACTGACTTATATCGTGATATAAGGTTTTGGTCATGTTGCCCACCCCTACCATTTATACGTAATTAACCACTGAAACCTTGTTTTTCATATGTATAATTCTTTTTTTTAGGCGTTTGAGGACATATACATTGAACAACGAAGAATGATTAAAATCATCCTTGAATATGCAGATCAGGTCTTCACTTTCGTGTTTGTCATTGAGATGCTTCTAAAATGGGTAGCCTATGGCTACAAGGTCTATTTCACAAACGCATGGTGTTGGCTGGACTTTCTCATCGTTGATGTAAGTATTACTTCATCCCAACGTACATATAAAATTGACATTATTGTTCCCTAAGAAACTTTATTCATCTGTGATCCTTAAGACAATTTTGACCCACACTTAAAATTTGTCAATGGTAGTATAAAACAACACCCTTTTTACCTTGTCAAAAACAGCTCTGTTCACAGTGACCGGTTTTGGTGCATGTCTCTTTAAATGTTAATGAGCTATTGCTCACTCCACCCCTCTCTTCCATTCTTGTGTTAAAGTCACCATTTTTATTCATGCAGTTATAACGCAAAAAAATTATTTAAAATATATGTGTAAATAACTTATTACTCGGTAACTTCTCTAGTAAATGTAAATCATTGTGATTGGAGTTTATATGTCAAAAAGAAAAAAATCCCTATTCTGATTGAATTTGATTCATATTTCAGTTATTTCATGTTATTTTTTACTGCATTCAGTAGACACATTTACATCTCAAAAAAAAAAAATAATAATTAGGCATCACTATATCATTAAAAATATGTTATCCTTTTTAAAGATTAACAACAATTTTAGTTTGCAAAAACATTTTAACAGCCACTGAAAATAGAAATAAAGTAAAAAGCCAGTGGTCATCTTTAATTTTAAGATCATGATTAACAGAAAATTAATTATTTTTCATTATAATTTTTGTCTTTATTAATAGTTCTATTATAATATTACTTTAGAAAATATGAAGAAATATATAGATATTCTTAACAATATATTTAACCATGCATATTATCTATCAAAAATGGATCAGGTCATTTTTAACCCATTCCTGATAAATAATATGGATTTCAAGTGCAACAGAATGGCTATTAATAATGTGTCGAGGATGGCTTCAAGATGAAAAATAACCAGCAATATACTTGAAGTATTTTACTGAATATTTCTGCAGGTGTCCCTGATCAGTTTGACGGCAAACATCTTAGGCTACTCTGAACTGGGGGCCATTAAATCTCTCAGGACTTTGAGAGCGCTGAGACCTCTTCGAGCGCTCTCCAGGTTTGAAGGAATGAGGGTGAGTTTTCTGCTGTCCACCCTCACCTTGACATCATTTATTCATTAGCAAATCACTAATATTTTTAGCCCTCCTTGTTCTCATATTTCTTTTTAAAAATTGAACAACTTAATATGATTTAATTGATATGCACAGGTGGTGGTGAATGCTCTGGTAGGGGCTATTCCATCCATCTTCAATGTTCTCCTGGTCTGCCTGATCTTTTGGCTCATCTTCAGTATCATGGGAGTCAACCTTTTTGCTGGAAAGTTCTTCTACTGTTTCAATGAAACATCCGAAGAAATTTTCCTTATCACTGAGGTCAACAATAAGAGTGATTGCTTTGAGCTCATGGAATATGATCCAAATGTGCGATGGAAAAATATGAAGGTTACCTTTGATAACGTAGGCATGGGATATCTCTCCTTACTGCAAGTGGTGAGCCCCTCAATAAACAAATGTGCAGTAAACTGTAATGTTAAATACATTTACAAATCAGATACTTCAAAATATGTTTTCGTTTGGTTTCCAGGCTACATTCAAAGGATGGATGGACATCATGTATAGTGCAGTAGATTCTCGTGAGGTAAGCCTTTTACTAAGTTCTTGTGTACAGCATTGTTCTCCTGTAATACATGTGTTATACTTAAACATTGTTTTTGTTCTGTGTGTAGGTTGAAATGCAGCCGGTCTATGAAGAAAACCTTTACATGTATCTTTACTTTGTCATCTTCATCATTTTTGGCTCTTTCTTCACCCTCAATCTATTCATCGGTGTCATCATTGACAATTTCAACCAACAAAAGGCAAAGATAAGTGTCGGCACTTGGTCTTCTGGATCTGTAGAAACACTAAAACGGCTTCTGCCATGGAATAATCGTCTCTGTGTCTATACTTAGGAGGAACTGACATCTTCATGACAGAGGAGCAGAAAAAATACTACAACGCCATGAAGAAGCTTGGCTCTAAAAAGCCACAGAAACCAATTCCAAGGCCTACGGTAATAGATACAGTCTGTTTAGTCAGTCAGATTAATCCTTAAAATGAATAGACTTGAATCTGATAAAGTGCTAACGGCCCCTTCTTCTCCTCGGGATGCTCTTCTCTTCTGATGTTTGAAGAACTGCTGCCAAGGTTTGGTATACGACCTGGTCACCAAGCAGTTCTTTGATATCTTCATTATGGTGTTGATCTGCCTGAACATGGTGACCATGATGATGGAGACAGATGACCAGAGTGAAGAGATTGAATATATTCTGTCCTATATCAACTTGGTCTTCATCATACTCTTCACCGGGGAGTGCATTCTCAAAATCACTGCCCTGCGCTATCACTACTTCTCCATTGGCTGGAACATTTTTGATTTTGTGGTGGTCATTCTTTCAATCTTAGGTAAGTCTCCTTTATTGATGGAAATCATTGGGCAATCATGATTTTTTTGTTCCATGTATTTAAAATTCAAATCAAATTAATGCAATAACTTCATCCTCTGGCATTCTGTTACGCCATTGTATTATGAGTGTGTTTTTCAGAATCATATATTTTTTTAATGTTTTATTACAATGCAAGTTTAAGGTAGTACTGTGTTATATATAAAACGTATTTGAAAATATTTACACCGTGTTCCAAATTATTACGCACATGCCATTTTTGTTTGTTTTTCCAAATCAGTCAGTATGATTAAGGATTCATTTTATTCTCAACTATTATTTTACAATGAGAATGTTATTACATGTGAAAGAACTGATAATTTTTCAACAGTTTTATTGATATAAAAAAAAACACAAAATATGTTGTTCCAAATAATTATGCAGAATGCCATTTGAAAACATTCAGTGGATTAAAATTAACTCAAAACAGACATTTGTCATATGTGATGCATGGACAGACCATTTTTCCATAAATAAACACAATTTAAAACAGAAAACCTATTTACAGTTTAAGCTACATATTGATATATGCACCCTTCTTGGTGATGACTTTAACAATTTTCTCATCCATTGAACTTGTAAGTCCATGTATAGTTTCTGGCAGTATTTAATTTGAGGATGCCAGTATTGCTTCCCAGAGCTTTTCTTTGGAGGTATACTGCTGCCCACCCTCATAGATCTTCATTTTAAGGACGCTCCACAGGTTCTCAATATGATTAATTTCAGGGGATGATGGTGATCACACCATGATTTTTCTCTTTTTATGCCCATACCAAACAAGGATGGAAATCATTTTATTTTCAGAAGGCACGATTCTTCTTTTTATAACATAGCAGAAAATGGTCTGTTAGGAACATCTACTTATCTTGCAGAGGTCATTTTGACACTGTCAGGGACCCTAAAGCGTCCTACCATCTCACTACTCAATATTCCAGCCTAAATCATCACTCCTCCACCTCCTAGTCTTGTTGGAACAGGGTGGCCATTCAACAACCATCCAGAACTCCATCCATCTGGACCATTAAGTGTAGCACAGCATTCGTCAGTGAATAAAACAATTTGAAAATTAGTTTGTTTTTGTTTTTTTTTTTTTAATTCAGCAAACGTCTCTCTTTGTGACCTTTGGTTAGGGGTGGTCGAAATGGTGCTTGATGCACAGCTGCCATCCTCTGAAGGATCCTGCATCAAGAGATTCTTGGGACTCCAGAGACACTGGCAGCTTCAAATACCTGTTTGCTGCTCAACAGTGGCTTCTTTATAGCTGCCCTTTTTAATAACATGATGTTTTTTTGACAGAAACCTTTCATAATAAGCCTTTATCTGATCAAATTCTTCTGTGCTGTGATCACTCGCAAATCTTTTGATCTCTTTTCAGTTTTCATGATATATCAATTGTTTTCATGCCTTTTGCACTATTTCACGCTTTTCAACTTCAGAAAGGTCTTTTTTCCTCCTCATATTGCATGAGAACTGTGACTTGCTTAATAACGTGGAACAACCTCTTTAGGTAGGTTTCCCTTTAACTAAGATGACCTGGCAAACTATTTAACTAACCTGTCTAAGATTGATCTTAAAACATGAGAAATAAAACAAACAAACAAACACTTCCTTAGGAAAAAAATAAAATCTAAAAATCTGAAATCTACTGTTATTTTACCTGCATAATAATTTGGAACACGGTGTATTAAGATGTCTGCACTTATGTACACACATATTTAGGCTTTATAAAAAATACAGTTAATTACTTTAATTATATTAAATATTTTAATTATATTCAATTAGGGGCCAAGCACCGTAGGTACGAAGGCATCTATTGTGTTTGTTGGCGTTATTATTATTCTTCATCTTCATCTTCTTCTTCCACAGTGTTTCTATGGCAGCCCATAGAACCGATTGCGGGAAAGTTGTTTTGATTTGGCAAACTGATAGAGGACAGCCTCAACATTAACTAGCAAATTTGGAGTCTCTAACTCAAACTCTCCAGTGCCACCACTTGTCCAAACTTTCACTTTTTGTAGACTAATAACTTTTGAACCATAAGGCACAGAAACAAAATTCTATTTTTCTCTGAATCCTTGGCTCATGCCGAGTCGAATGGACACCAAAATGTAAAAATCGTTTCTAAAAAAATTTCTATTTTTAATAGTTCGTAAAACCTACTTTTTCAAACTCGTCCTAGACGGTTTGTCTGATTTTCACCAAAATTGGCTCAGATCATCTTCAGACCATGCTGGCAAAAAGTTATGGAATTCAAGTTGATTCGACCAACCGTTTTCGAATAACGCACGAACGAATTCTACGAAAAGCGCGCAAAAATGGATGTGAGGCTATATCTCCGCAACGGTTTGGCGTATTGAGACCAAAATTGGTGTGTGTCATAACAAGCATGACCTGAGAGTACCTGCAGTGTTTCGGCGCAGTGCCACCTAGTGGTCAGGAGATATGAAAAATGGCTAGTTTAGCTAATAACTTCTGAATGGTTTGTTCAAAAATTACAAAACTGGTGACTTTAGGTTCGGCGCATCATGCCGAGTCGAATGATATCCAATTTTCCCAATTGGTAACAGCACCACCTATTGGTCAAGAGTAATGAACCATTCATAAACCATTAATTATGCAACTTTCAAAAATGCTAATAACTTTTGATTGCATTAGCCTATTGTCATAAAACTGGTCTCAAAATTTTCCTTGGGTCATGCCAACATCATAAATACCAATTATGCCATAGTAAGCTGAACTTCCTGTCCGCCATTTTGATTCATGTTGAAAACCTACTTTTTCGAACTCCTCCTCAACCTTTGGTTCGATTTTCACCAAAATTGAATCATATCATCTTCAGACCATGCTTATAAAAAGTTATGGATTAAACCAAACCGATTTCGTACAGCGCCGCTACAAATGTTAGGCATGGTGACAAAATCAGTTTGAGGCTATATCTCATTAAAGCTTTGACATAATTATACCAAACTTTGTGTGTGCCATTGTCATCTCACACAGAACACAACAAAGTGATTTGATTACAGCGCCACCTTCTGGCCGAAAGCGATAAGCCATTTAATCCTATTACTGAAGGCTGTATTAATGATTTTTCAGCCATTTCACTTACAACCATCCTGTCATGGCATTTATTACTCATTGTTGCATTTGGTCTGATGTGCCATGCCATGCTTAGCTCATCATTTTGCCGCTTGGATGGCAGCCCATAGAACCGATTGTGGGAAAGTTGTGAAATTTGGCATACTGATAGAGGAAAGACTGCGCAGTCATCATAGCAAATTTGGTGTCTTTAAGTCAATGTGTGTGTTAATGTTACATCACACAGTACTCACTACATCAATATGATAACAGCGCCACCTATTGGTCAAAACTAATAAGCCATTAAATCATATTACTACAGGTTGTATTTATGATTTTTCCACCATTTTGTCTAAAATCGTCCTAAAATGGCTTTAATTACTCATTGCTGCAGTTGGTCTCATGCTTCCCTTGCCTTGTGCTTGGCCCCGTAATTGCTGCTTGCAGCTATATTTTTTACTTGATTTTGAAGGGATAGTTCACCCACAAATGAAAATCCTGTTATTAATTACTCACTCTCATCGTTGTTCCAAACCCATAAGACCTTTATTCATCTTTGGAACACAAATTAAGATATTTTTGATGAAATCCGAGCGCTTTCTGACCCTGCATAGACAGCAAGGCAACTAACACATTCAAAATCCAGAAAAGTAGTAAGAAAAACATGCGTCACAGAAAAGAGAAAATTGTAAAATAAAGTCGTTGTCGTCACTGCAGGGTCAGAAAGCTCTTAGATTTCTTCAAAATATCTTAATTAGTGTTCTGAAGATGAACGAAGGTCTTAAGGGTTTGGAACGACACGAGGGTGAGTAATTAATGACAGAATTTCCATTTTTGAGTGAAAATATCCCAACACCAATATGTTTATATCATCTATATATCATCGCTCATAATATTTCCTTGTTGATTCTTTGTCGTCTGGCAGGTCTTTTTCTGGCAGATCTCATCGAGAAGTACTTTTTGTCACCTACGCTGTTTCGCGTCATCCGACTGGCCCGAATCGGCCGCGTCCTGCGTCTCATCCGTGGCGCCAAAGGAATCCGGACGTTACTGTTTGCGCTGATGATGTCACTTCCTGCCCTCTTCAACATCGGCTTGCTTCTATTCCTAATCATGTTTATTTTCTCCATATTTGGCATGTCCAACTTTGGCTTTGTGAAAAAAGAAGCAGGCATCGATGACATGTTTAATTTCGAGACCTTCGGGAACAGCATCATATGCTTGTTCATGATCACAACCTCCGCCGGCTGGGATGGATTGCTGGCACCTATACTCAACAGCCCACCAGACTGCGACCCGGATGTGGAGAACCCGGGATCGAGCGTCCGAGGAAACTGTGGGAATGCCGCGGTAGGCATCGTCTTCTTCTGCAGCTACATTGTCATGTCCTTCCTCGTCGTGGTCAACATGTACATAGCCATTATCCTGGAAAACTTCAACGTAGCCACAGAAGAAAGCAGCGATCCCTTGTGTGAGGACGATTTTGAGATGTTCTATGAAACCTGGGAGAAATTCGACCCTACGGCTTCTCAGTTCATCACTTACAGTAGGCTGTCCGAATTCTGCGACACGCTAAAAGACCCCTTGAGAATCCCCAAACCGAACACCCTTAAGCTGATCACAATGGACCTTCCCATGGTCCCTGGTGATAAGATCCATTGTCTGGATATTCTCCTGGCCCTCACTACAGAGGTGCTGGGAGACTCAGACCAGATGGATGCCATGAAAGCAACTATGGAGGAGAAGTTCATGGCCAACAATCCCTCGAAGGTTTCGTACGAGCCCATCACCAGCACTCTCAGACGGAAAGAAGAAGAAGTGTCTGCTTCAACCATTCAAAAAGCCTACCGCAAGCACGTCCTCAAACGCGGCCTCAAGCAAGCCTCGTACATGTACAGAGAGAAGACGGGCGCAAAGAGACGAGATGAAGAGGCTCCAGAAAAAGTGGGAATGATAGCTAACAAAATGAGTTATCTGTATGGAGATGAAGCCATTGAGGACGACAAACCTACGGGTTTCTCTTTCTCTCAACGCGGGAAGCCACAGCATGGGTTTAAATGTCCCCTGGTGAAGGTTCAGAGCGATGTGGTTTTGCACTCGGCACCTTTTCCTGTTCCTGACCCCTCGACCGCTGCAGAAAACTTGAAGGAGTCTATTGTGTAACAGGTTCAAGCCATGGTGTACACTTAACCCATTTATACTTCGGCACACAACAGCCAGTATGAAAGAAATTCATAGAGTCAGTATGGCGAAGATTCTTTGTGAATCAATATTACTGATGCAATCAATGGTTCCTCTCGGTACTGCCCTTGAGAAGACGCTCACCAACTGTATGTCTAATGGCACTGGAAGTGTTTGGGCTCTTAGTGCAGATATCAATGATTTTCATGCACAGAACCTTGAATGACAACATTTTTTTTTTTTTTTTTAAATGGAGATAATTACTAATCAGTCAAAACTAACATAGAGGAATAGCAAATAAATCAAATAAAGCCTAAATTACAGATCATTTTGTTGTATCTGACTTTATTGCATTTAACAACTAACCCATTTGAGATTTAGATTTACAGTTCATTTTATTGACTTTTCCCAGTCTGATGTGACTGCAGCATTCAAAATAGACACTTTTAATAAAGTATATCAGTCTTAATAGCTCACTTGTTAAAAACATGTAATATTATTATACATTTTCCTTTATAAACTTAACTAACAGCGGTTAATTTGCTTTTCAACTCTGATAGTATTTAAACCTTAAATCAAATAAAAGCAGAGTCTCGTTGGCACAAAGACAAAATATCACTCTTAAGATTAGACCATAAAACACATAGGGCCAGATTTACTAACAGCTTGCGTCAGCGTTAAAATAGTACTGTCAGGATTTACTAAAGATGTGGAAAGGAGTGGACACAATCATTTTTGTGTCTGAATATATTGAATATAAATTTGTAGTTTGAGTTTCCCACAATACACAAAATTTATGAGGAGAGTATTAAAATAAATCACGCAACGTGATTTACTAACGATGGACTCGTCAAATTACTGGTATTTGCACCATTATTTAATGCCCAAAAAATGTCTTAAAGCAGGTGGTAATTTGGTAGATTGTGCTGGTCATTATGGAAATGATCTGGCTGCATCGGTGTTCTTTAATGTATGCATTGTCAGTAAATCACACGCTGAATTCTCCCCTCCTTTCGGCGCTTTTATGGAATTGTGTTATAATGCTAATTTGACCTGTTTAGTAAATCTGGCCCATACACTGTGAAAGTTTTCGGAACAGTTACAGTGGATATAAAAAGTGTACACACCCCTGTTAAAATGCCAGGTTAATGTGATTAAAAAATAATAATTTCAGAATTTTTTCCACCTTTATTGTGGCCTATAACTTGTACAACTCAATTGAAAAACAAACTGAAATCTTTTTTTCTGTGGAAAGTAAAAATAAAAAACTAAAACAATGTGGTTACATTAGTGTACACACCCTTAAACTAATACATTGTTAAAGCACCTTTTGATTTTATTACAGCACTCAGCCTTTTGGGTATGAGTTTATCAGCATGACTCATCTTGACTCGACAATATTTGCTCACTCTTCTTTGCAAAAACACTCAAAATCTGCCAGATTGCAAGGGCATCTCTTATGCACAGCCCTCTTCAGATCACCCCACAGATTTTCAATTGGATTCAGGTCTGGGCTCTGGCTGGGCCAATCTAAAACTTTAATCTTTTTTTTGTGAAGCCATTCTTTTGTTGATTTTGATGTATGCTTAGTGTCATTGTCGTGCCGAAAGATGAAGTTCCTCTTCAGCTTTCTTGCAGAAGCCTGAAGGTTTTGTGCCAATATTGACTGGTATTTGGCACTGTTCATAATTCCCTCCACCTTGACTAAGGTCCCAGTTCCAGCTGAAGAAAAATAGCCCCAAAGCATGATGCTGCCACCACCATGCTTCACTGTGGGTATGGTGTTCTTTTGGTGATGTGTTGTTTTGTTGTTTTTGCGCCAAACATACCTTTTGGAATTGTGGCAAAAGAGTTCAACCT
The DNA here is from genome assembly GCA_033026305.1 of Cirrhinus molitorella. NCBI lineage: Eukaryota > Metazoa > Chordata > Actinopteri > Cypriniformes > Cyprinidae > Cirrhinus > Cirrhinus molitorella. The sequence goes on along the minus strand of CM065117.1, from coordinate 24,826,739 downwards.
TGGTTTCATTAGACCATAACACATTTTCCTACATGCTTTTGGAAGACTACAGATGGGTTTTTGCAAAATTGAGCTGGGCTCAGATGTTTTTCTTCATAAGAAAAGGCTTCCGTCTTGCCACCCTACCCCACAGCCCAGACATATGAAGAATACATGTGATTGTCGTCACATGTACCACACAACCAGTACTTGCCAGAAATTCCTGCAGCTCCTTTAATGTTGCTGTAGGCCTCTTGGCAGCCTCCCTGACCAGTTTTCTTCTTGTCTTTTCATCAATTTTGGAGGGACGTCCTGTTCTTGATAATGTCACTGTTGCACCATATTTTCTCCACTTGATGATGACTGACTTCACGTTGTTTCATGGTATATCTAATGCTTTAGAAATTATGCCTTTAATGATAAAATGATACCTTTTAACAATGAGATCCCTCTGATGCTTTGGAAGCTCTTTGCGGACTATGGCTTTTGCTGTGAGATGCGCCTAGGTAAATGTCAGGAAAATCCTACTGGAACAGCTGAACTTTATTTGCGGTTAATCAGAGACACTTTTAATGATGGCAGGTGTACTGACTCCTATTTAACATGAGTTTGAATGTGATTAGTTAATTCTGAACACAGCCACATCCCCAGTTGTAAAAGGGTGTGCACACTAATGCAACCACATTATTTTAGCTTTTATTTTTATTTCCCACTGAATAAAGATTTCAGATTGTTTTTCAATTGAGTTGTACAGGTTATAGGTCACATAAAAGGTGGAAAATTTTCGGAAATTTATCATGGTCTAATGTTTTTAAATCACATAAACCTGGCACTTTAACAGGGGTGTGTAGACTTTTTATATCCACTGTAGATACCCAGCAGAACATATTGTAAATATGGATTCTATAATGTGTAAATTGCCTAATAAGCCTTTTTGGTTTGTGGAGTGTACTTGCAAGTTATTTATTGCAAGTATCTAGTCTGTGAAGTGGGCTTATGTAGGTCATTTTTTACTTTTACTTTTCAATATCATTTATTATGCAGTTGTGTCCAGAATGTCAGGTTTGTTCAGTGATAACTGATATGATGATGCAATATTCTGTAGATGAAACTATGCAAAGGATTGCTTGAACAGGATATTGTATGTGGGAAAACTACATGTATGAATGGATGTGTCAGCATCAGACGTCAAAAAACTAGCCAGCTTACTTTTAAAGCTTTTTATTGGCATCAATTGTTCCATGAAGAACCTTTGGGGAACCAAAAATGGTTCTTCTATGGCATCACCACAAAAACACCCATTTGGCACCTTTATTTTAAAGAGTGTAATAAGCATTGTGTGGAGACTATGAATGATGTTCTGTGGACACAGTTCTCATGTTTGCTGTTAATACCTCCAAAGAGTCAGAGACTGACCTAATGTGACTGTTAGCATCCCTATCATGTTTTACTGTACCTATAATCACTCATAAAAGTATTGTGATTTTAATCAACTTTTTTGCTGACAGTTTTTAGGATGTTTTTTTTTTTCATCTGCTTGTTTTACATCATTTTATTTTATTTTTTATTGAATTGGTGAAACATTTTGTACCTTTGAGGATAATTTTCATGTGATTAAATTGATTGTTACTGATGCTAAGTCCTCTCACCTAAAAGTGTCACTGAAACATGAAGTTTCTGATGCTTTCAAACATTTCTTTCACTTTTATTCTATTACTTTGTAGAATACAAACCAACAGTGAGGGTGGTGAGCAGAGAGGTGGAGGATTACAAGGAAAAATGTAACCCATCCATAATTCAGTTTTTACATGCAATATTAATGTGACAGACATTAAAATAAGAATGCACAAGCAGACATTTTCCATATTTGTAGAATAACTGAATGCTAATACTTGCTTTTTAGAAAAAAAATATTTTCATTGATAATTTTTTATTAGTTTATTAAAAAATTAATCAAAAACTATTTAATGTTATGCAATTATCAATTAATTTACGATTAAATCATGATTCAGCAAATGGTGAACTTTTAATCATTTTTACGTCTTTTAATGTGCTTACCCTTATTAACACTCTGTTTAGTGCACTGATTGTATTGACGCCTCACACTCGCAGTATGTCACTTGCTGAATGCATGTAATAGCTCTTGTAACATTTTTCAAGTACTGAAACATTTGTAAATGTTATTGTATATTCTTTCTCTGTTTACATGAATGAAATAAACTTGTTTTTTGAGTCTTTGTTTTCTTTGTTCTAGTAGTATTTAATGCAATTAAGAGATGGTAGAATGAAATGTTACATTAACAAAACTGAGTATTTAAAAAAAGCAGCTATATATAAGGAATAAGGGTCTTATCTATCAAAACAATCCATAATTTTCTAAAAAAAAAAAAAAAAAGAAAATAATGTGATGCGCTTGCGCATCTTCACACATTGCGTAATCACATTGGAAAGGTCACGTGCAAATTCTTTGGTTTTCCAGCATTTTTGTGTATTTGTATGATTCCGAGATCCATCTTTTCACACCATAGGACAACTGAGGAACTCATATCAACTATTACAGAAGGCTCAAACGCTCACTGATGCTCCAGAAGGAAACACGGTGCATTAAGAGTGGGGGGTGAAAACTTTTGAACAGAATTAAAATGTGTACATTTTCAAATGAATGAAAAATTGTTTTGCTAGATAAAACCCTTATTCCTCAGCTGGGATTGTGTAGAGCCTTTTGAAGCTGCTTTGAAACTGCAATTTGGACCTTTAACCCATTGAAGTCCATTTGCTTGTCACTTTTTCCATTGCTATCATCTGTTCAGCTCATACGGCAAACGTACTCCACCCTGTGGTCAAAATACTTTATATGTATAGTACTGAGTTGACTTTCATACAGCAGTTAGATTTAAAACGATTTAACATTTAGATAGTCTTACCCCAGAATACACTTTAGAAGACTAGAGTAAAAAGGCATAAATGTCTGTTGGAATGAATAAACTGCATGTGCTGTACTGTAGAGGTAAATGTAGGCTTCAAGTGCACAGTCAAGGCATTAGTGACACTCTCTCACACACACACACAGATTCAAACCTATACACATAAGCACACATGCCACTCACTAGACGTCGTAGAACTACTGTGGCATCCCCTGGATCATAGCCGCCCAAGTGCCATGCATACAAATCAGGTCAGGGGTCAGCTGTGAAGCGTGACCTCAGGACAGGCGGTCAGTGTGTTCACTGCATCTCTTTCACTCTGATGAGTGGAAGCCGAGTGGTGTTAATATGCTCATTCATTCTCACTGTCGTTTGAGTGACACACTTAGAGTCGAGGGTTTATTACTGGAGAGAATATTAATTGAAATAAATAAACATAACCCACACAAACACCACTGTGTCACAGATTTATCCTAAATTAGGTCACTTTTCAGTACAAACATGTGGGAGGTGATTCACTGCCTGATTACCGAATACATTACTCATGCGTCAGCATTTTAAGGATGGCACACTTGACCTGAACAACCTTTGTTTGCTTCCTTTACAAGCTGGACGGGAATGTGAAAGGCCTCTTCTGGGATTCAGCCTTTATGTAAGCTAAGGAAGCACTGGAGAAACTCGTCTCGTCAACGAACGGTGCCTCCAAAGCAAAGAAGCCGCAGCTGCCCGAAGAAACGCAACATGAGACGACTGGAGAACTGTGATGTGCAGCCTGTGGAATCGGAGAGCGGGTGGGATGGAGTCAGTGCATTCCAGGGTAGATGAGTAACATCGCCCCCTTTGAAACAAGAGTTGATGAGAAGTGGGAACAAGGTGGAGTTTGCCTTAAAGGAAGTGCAACGCTTATCCAGCTCCCCAAACCGTTTAAGGACACAGAAATACAGCTCTTGAGTTTGCGGAGAAAAGTTAGGTCACGAGTGGATCAACGATGTCAAAAGCTCAAAAAGAGTTTACAACGACAGGGTCAAAGGTCTTTGTGAACATGTGGCAGGTGGCATCAGGGCCAGGTGCTTCTTCTTTGCCCAAAGGTTGTCAAGTAAGGCCATGGGTTCAGCCTGACTGAAAGATTTTCATGCTTCTATTAAAGCTATTTATAAAATATTTATAGGGTACATCTGTGTATTTCGGTTCAAAAGGTAGGGAAGGGTGAAAAACGGCATTTTATTTTTTACTCCAACTTCAAAATTGCCCGACATCGTTGTTTTACCTTTTTTTGTAAATGACGTTTGACTTTCTTTGCACGTTCACTTTGTAAACACTGGGTCGGTACTTCTGCCTACAGTTGATGTCAAAAGTTACACCTTGCAGAATCTGCAAAATGGTAATTATTTTACCAAAATATACAATCATACAAAATCCATGTTATTTTTTATTTAGTACTAACCTGAAAAAGATATTTTGCGTAAAATATGTTTACATAATCCACAAGAAAAAATAATAGTTGAAGTTACAAAAATTACCCCGTTCAAAAGTTTATACACTTGAATCTTAATACCGTGTTGTTACCTGAATGATCCACAGCAGTTTTTTTTTTTTTTTTTTTGGTGATAGTTGTTCATGAGTCCCTTGTTTGTCCTGAACAGTTAAACTGCCCACTGTTCTTCAGAAAAATCCAGGTTCCCTACAATTCCATTTAATTCAATTTTTTGTGTGTGTGTGTGTATTTCATCCCTTTTCAACAATGACTGTGGAGTTTGAGATCCATCTTTTCACACTGACGACAACTGAGGGACTCATGCAACTATTACAGAAGGTTAACACGCTCACTGATGCTCCAGATTGAATAAAAACAATGCATTAATAGCATGCATAAACTTTTGAACAGAATGGGTTCAAAAGACAGGGTTCAGTCTGACTGAAAGAATTCCATGCTTTTATTAAAGATAACTGTAAAATATTTCTAGTGTAAATGCAGTCTGTATTTATCAAGCTATATATATTTTTCCCCACAACATTACAAACTGTTTTCGACTTATTTTCCATATTGGCGTGTCTGAATGTGAAACCATCTTACTAACGAAGCCAAATTTAAGCCAAAGTTTAAGAAGAGTTACAGAGTACAGAGAGGATGATATCCCATATCCGTTCAGTCGGCAGTGAGAAGCGGAAGCGCGTCGGTAGACCGTGTTCTCTATATAGAACCGGTATGTAAAGCTGTCTACTCGGATATGAGATCGTAGCAGCATTGCGCCAACTCACCTTAACTTGAGATGGAACCATCTCCATTTACTCCATTACAATCGGTGATATGATACTTGAAGCTAATTGCAAGCATTCTCCTAGAGATGTTTGATGCTTTGATCAACATTTCAAAAGCGTTTAAGTGTTATCCACCAGTTTTCAAAGCGGAAGTAGAAGTTTTCTCTGAATGTCCGAGACTTCCGTTATTAACGGACTGTTTTTGTAGCGCTAAAATAACTTGAAGCTTTTAGAACAATACATTTTTTATTCAGGCTCAAATAATGTCGTGAATACAGATAAGCTCGAATTTAGTGGCTCCTTCTTGTGGCTAGAAATTGAATGACAATATTTCAGTATATTCCTTATTATTAAGTTGGTATTTGAAAGAATGGCGCTGCTCCTACACCCACCTGACGTCACTTACCTCAAGAAGTTTTGTTTTCTCTCACTTGACTGACAGGTGCCAAGTTCATGCGGTATAGACAGTCATCACAATGCCCAGTATGAACAGCTGAGGCATCATGGAAGCACCTGCTTCCATTCCGATTGTAACCACAGGGTGGAAGTAACTTACAGTCTTTGAATGCTTGTGGTGCCACTCTGTTCTCTCTCTGTAGATGTTTCTCTGTCAAGCTGATCTGTGATCAGAATTTGGAAAAAGAGACTGTGTAGCTCTTGGTTAAACATATTTAAAGGTCATATATTTTACTCTGAAATCAAAAGAAAATGAATATACACTATGCACCAGCCTGCATTTATTTGATCCAAAATACAGCAAAAGCAGTAATATTGTGAAATATATTTATTATTTAAAATAACTGCTTTCTATTTGAATCTATTTTAAATTGTAATTTATTCATGTGATCCAAGCTACATTTTCAGCATCATTACTACAGTCTTCAGTGTCACATGATCCTTCAGTGCTAGTTTTGCTTTTGCTATTTACTGTTTATTATTAGTATTATTAGCAATATTTAAAACTGATGAATTTTTTTTTTCAGAATTCTCTGATGAATAGAATGTTAGGAAGAACAGCATTTATCTGAAATTGAGATCTTTTGTAATATACACTATACCATAATTTTGTAAGGATGCTTTAAACTGCTCAAAAGTGATGATAAAGACATGTATAATGTTACAAAAGATCTCAATTTCAGATAAATGTTGTTCTTCCAAACTTTCTATTCATCAAAGAAACCTGAATTATATTTAGCTGTTTTCAACAACAACAACAACATAATAATAATAACAATAAATGTTGTTTTTGTTGTTGTTGTTTTGAGCAGCAAATTAGAATATTAGAATAATTTCTGAAGGATCATGTGACTGGAGCTAAAATGCTAAAAATTCAGCTTTGAAATCACAGGAATAAAATATATTTTAAAATATGTTCAAATAGAAAATAGTTATTTAAAAATAAAATATTTCAATATTTTACTGTTTTTGCTGAACTTCGGATCAAATAAATGCAGACTTGGTGAGCAGAAAAGACTTAAAAAAAAACATTAAAAATCTCACTGTTCAAAATCTTTTGATAGTAGTGTAGTTTTTGGTAGTGTAGGCCTATATTTTGCAGAAACGTAGCTTATTTTAGGACATTATGTGACATTATTTTTATAAATGTTTCATTGATTCTCATTAATTTAATGTAAAACAAATCATACTCTCATTACTGTAATATATTTTATTATGTCCAGATATGATAACGTCAAGATTTATGATAATGCAATTATTGTTTATATTGAATGTAATGCATTCCTGTGATGGCAAAGCTGAATTTTGTCATATGATCATCCAAAAATCATTCTAATGTGCTGATTTGCTGCTCAATAAACATTTCTTATAGAATCAATGTAGAAAACAGTTAGTAAGATATTGAAGTAACCAAGTAAGATATTAAAAAGAAAGAAAGAAAGAAAGAAAAAGAAAAGGACCTTCTAAAGGACTAAGGAATAATTAGAATCAGCAAGGATACATTAAATTGATTAAACGTGACAGATTAAAATATTTATAAGGGTAGAAAAATATTCTATTACAAATAAATAATTTTTATTAATCAAAGAATTCTAAACAAATTAATGCAATTTCCAGAAAATAATATTAAGCACCACAACTGTTTTCAACATCTATTGTAAACAAGAATTTTTTTAATTATAACCAGCAGAAATGGGCATGATTCATTTTAACTAATACTTTTTATATTTATGTGGGTTTTAAATGTATTTGTAGCAATAGCCAACAATACATTGTATGGGTCAAATTATGGATTTTTCTTTTATGACAAAAATGATTAGGATATAAAGTAAAGATCATGTTCCATGAAAATATTTTTTTTAATTTCCTACCATAAATATATAAAAACTTAATTTTTGATAAGTAATTTGGATTGCTAAGAACTTAATTTGGACAACTTAAAGGTGATATTCTCCGTATTTTAATTTTTTTGCACCCTCAGATTTTCAAATAGTTGTATCTTGACCAAAACAAACCATACATCAATAAAAAGATTATTTATTCATTTTATTGATTTCAAAAGATTAATCCTTATGACTGGTTTGTAGTCTATGGTCACATATTATATTACAACAGGATTCATTATCTTGAGGCAAAATGTACTTTTTTATTTATTTTGATTTGCTAGTAAAATACAACCCAGATGTTTCTTGACACATTTGTGAGATTCACCATTTTCCATATTGGTCTGATCTGTTATCTAACTAATGAATATCCTACACTAACTGTCACAGAGCACACTGTTACACCTTGGTCCTTTGGACAGATAACCTAGTGACAGGAGAAAATGTTGAGGTAAACAGATTGTGTTCTGTTTTCCCCGCAAGGGATTAAACTATTAATGTCACACTGACATTTCACAACCCCAAGACTGCTGAATATTACACACAGGCCAACACCACATCTGAATAGGAAAATCCTCCCACATCCCCACAGTGACAGCAAACACGTATATGACCTGATTTACTCTCATAATTATTGAAAACATGTCCTTTTGGAAGGACATTACACCATTTACAGGTTACGTGGCAATGCTACATGCATCTTCCCATTATATAGACTATAGCAATATAAGCAGAAACATTTTCAAAATATAAAGACCACAATATCTTTCCATACATTGTGTTTCTTTCATATCAATAGGATTTCTTTCAATAAATAAAACAATGACTTATTGGCTTTGTCATACACTGTAAAAAACACAATTTGTTGAGTCAACTTAAAATAATTACCCTGCTGTCTTAAAATTTTAAGTTCAGTCAACTCAAATAAGTTTATTAAAGTTGAAATGTTAAGTTGTACGAAGTGAAAAAAAGTGTTTGTTAAAATTAACAGCTGTGTTTGTTACTCGGCTGCCTCAATATGTCAAGTTGACTAAACTTTTTTCAAGTTGACTGAACTTAAAATTTTAAGGCAGCCAGGTAACAAATTATTTTAAGTTGACTCAACAAATAACTTTTTACAGTGTATTGCAAACATCAACCCAGAGTCATGGAAATAGCCATACACATAAATGACCGGAACCACTACAATACAAACGTATGGTGTCTAAATACACGTAACAATGCATATTAAAACATAGTTCTCATGGAAACTCTCATGTTTCAACTCTCATGCATTAAGATGCATCAAAACATGTTCATGCCACATATAAATATCAGTACCTGGGCCAGAACAACAAACATTCACAAGCTTTTAGCTAAACCTGCAAGAGTCTGTCTACACTGAGCGAAATGGCTAGAGGTATGGCTGTAATGCTTTCTGTTAAATGTTAGTTTCAGCACATACTTTTGTCATATATGTAAATTCTGTATTATTATATGTTTTTTTAGTATTTTTATTTGCTTTTTTCTTACCTGTAAAACTAATTTATTAATTTAAAGAGTTTATTTATTTAAAATCCTTATTTTATTGTTTATTTGGTTATTTTTCAGGAGCTTTCAAAACCAAACCATGTTGCAGATGAGAAATAAATCTCTTTCTTTTCTTCTCCTAGCATTAGTGCTGTTGTCGGTGGTGCTGGTTAGTTTGTTGGTGAACCAGGGGAGAGCATCAGATAACCAGCGGCTCTTCAATAACGCGGTCATTCGTGTACAACACCTGCACCAGCTGGCCGCAAAAATGATTAATGACTTTGTAAGATTCTTTTAAAACCTGTTAGAATTCTAACTTGTCATTTAGAGGAAACATGATTGGTCTCACCTTAGGTTTAAAAGTGAAATATGAGCAATGAGTTAAATGTATTATAAACCATACGTTTTACATATACCAAACACTATTTACCTTTTGTTATCAAGGAGGACAGCCTGTTGCCTGAGGAGCGCAGACAGCTGAGTAAAATCTTCCCTCTGTCTTTCTGCAATTCTGACTACATCGAGGCGCCCACTGGAAAAGATGAAACACAGAAGAGCTCTGTGAGTAAACAATAACGTTAAAAATGAAGTCTACAAATAAGTAAATACATTTATTTAAAATACAGCTGAGTCATTTTTTGTCAGGATTCTTTAATGAATAGAAAGATCCAAAGATTTATCTGAAATAAAAGGCTTTTGTACGATTATACACTATACCATTCAAAAGCTTGAAGTATATATTTTTCTATAAATGATATAAATTAATACTTTTATTTAGCAAGGATGCTTTAAATTGATCAAAAGTGATTAAACAGACATTTACAGTGTTACAAAAGATTTCGATTTCAGATAAATGCTGTTCTTCTGAACTTTCTATTCATCAAAGAAATCTGAAAGAAATCTACTCAGCTGTTTTCAACATAATAATAATAAATGTTTTTGAGCAGCAAATCAGAATATAATGGTGCTAAAATTCAGCTTTGAAATCACAGGAATAAATTACATTTTAAAATATATTCAAATAAAAAACAGTTATTTTAAATTGCACAAATATTTCTGTTTTTGAAGTACTTTGGAGCAGAAGAGAGTTCTTTAAAAAAACATTTAAAATCTTACGAAAACATTTGACTGGTAGTGTATAGTGACTAGAGTAACATATAATAATGTTTACTGGGTAACACTACAACAAGGTGCATTTATTAATATTAGTTAACGCATTAACTAACATGAATGAACAATGAACAATACATTTATTACACTTTTTAATAAAAATACAGTCGTTTATTGTTTGTTCATGTTAGTTCACAGTGCATTAACTAATGTTAACAAACACAACTTGTGATTTTAATAATGCATTAGTAAATGTTGAAATTAGCATTAGCTAAGATTAATAAATGCTGTAGAAGTATTGTTCATTCTTAGTTCATGTTAACTAATGAACCTTATTGTAAAGTGTTACCGTTTGCTGTATAAATTGGGTGTATATAGATATAAATATATAGCTGCTTTTTACATTTTAAGACAGGGGTCCATCTCATGAATCCTCTCTTAATATAAAACTATCAAATAGTATCAAATAAAAGAATACAACTTTAAAGTACATGCATGCATAGGTGAAATATTTTTGCTGCTTTCCAACAAGTTGATGAGAATTTTACTTTTAAATTGATTATATCATCATAGAATCGTTAGGAACATTTACCAAACACAAACAGCAGATGCTAAGCGATGAACTTTTTCTGTTTCCATCATTACACATTTTTGCATATCAGGTACACTTTATCATGGGATTGACCAAATATGGACAGCATAAACATCAAAAAATGCCAAGTGGTTTGAAGCCTCCTTTATTAATTTTTTACTTTCCTCCAGATGTTGAAGCTCCTTCACATCTCTTCCCGCCTCATTGAGTCTTGGGAGTTCCCCAGCCAAACCCTGAGCGGAACCGTCTCGAACAGCCTGACCATCGGGAACCCCAACCAGATCACTGAGAAGCTGGCCGACTTGAAAATGGGCATCAGTGTGCTCATCAAGGTGAGAAAGACAAGCATCTAGGCTTCTTTGTTTTGTCTAGTGGTCATGCCATGAGGTGTGACAGCATCTTCACAGAACTCATTTCGACAGCTATAAGTAGTGTTGGGGAAAGTTACTTTTAAAAGTAATTAATTACAATATTGCATTACTCCCTAAAAAAGTTACTTAGTTACTTTTTATGGAAAGTAATGTGTTACATTACTTTTGCGTTACTTCTTAAATCTGCGCAAGGCTTGCTTGTTTGTTTTTAATATAAAAAAATTTGATTCTTAGCAAATGTAAAAGCCCTTTCATGCCAAAATGAAACAAAGTGAATAAGCCTAAGGCTGAAGGAAAAGTAAATTCACGTTGTTACAGTAGAACTGTAGAAAAAAGGAAGTTCAACACTCTTCAGCAATTAAGCACAAATGTTAGTTAATTTAAAGTAAGTTTTGATTATTAGTACAATGCAAAAAATGCTTTTCTTACTTAGATTTTTTTTAATCTTGTTTCCAGCCAAAATATCAATAAATAAATAAATAAATAAAAATAAATCTTAAATCAGAGAGGATAGACAAGTAAAATCGATTGTCTTGTTTCTTGAGATTTTTTTTGCTTACCCCATTAGCAGATTATTCTCATTTAATTTTTACTTTTTTTTTTTTTTTTAAACAAGACAATAGTTTTTATTTGTCTAGAAAATCCTTCTTGATTTCAGAATTTTTTGTGTGTGTGTATTTTGGCTGGAAACAAGACAAAAAATCTAAGTAAGAAAAGTATTTTTGCAGTGTATGGATCAACAAAGTTCAGCAGCAACGTCATTGGTTAGTAAAATGGAATTAAATACATAAAGTAAACAAAAAGTAACTGGCCTTACTTTTTTGAAAAATATTTTCTAGAGTAATGCGTTACTTTATTAGTTACTTGAAACAAGTAATATTATTACGTAACTCGCGTTACTTGTAATGCGTTACCCCCAACACTGGCTATAAGAACATTTGTCATTTGTATCTGCACAGGGATGTCTCGATGGTCAACCTAACATGGACGATAACGACTCCCTGCCACTGCCTTTTGAGGACTTCTACTTGACCACGGGGGAGAGCAACCTCAGAGAAAACTTTCGTCTGCTGGCTTGCTTCAAGAAGGACATGCACAAGGTGGAAACCTACCTGAGGGTTGCAAACTGCCGGAGATCCTTGGATTCCAACTGCACCCTGTAGAGGGCGCCCGAGTATTGCCAGTCAATGCCTGTAACACTTGCTGCAAATCTAAGACTAATTTACGTCCTTAATTATGATCTGGTCTTACATATGCAGGAAATGTCAACCGGGCATGGCTAGGTCTGGCGTTTCTTTTTCTCCTACCATATTTAAACCTTACCTACCACTATTGTATTTATTCTTCTTATTAAAGTGCTCAATAATTAAAGCTGTTCCTTAAAAAGGTAAAGGATGGTTCTGATATAACATTTCACAGTGGTGCTAAGCAATTTATGGCAATATATTTTCAAATGGGGCCAAATTGACCTTTGTCAAGGTGCTAAATATCTTCTAGTTAGTACATTATGGCTCAAAAAAAGGTTAAAGATCAGTGATACGTCGAAATTGTAATTTAAATGAATGGGTTCACTCTTAAGTGTATGCATTTACCCATTTGTCTGTGTCATAGATTATGCCCTTATTATTAGTGCACCCTGTTCTCTTCAAGCTGTCTTTCTCCATTAAAGTTTTAAATTGCATCCAATGTTCTTGACCCGTGTGGTTTAATTTTCCTGTCTGCCTCTACATTACTTACACCTTACATTTTGACTGGATGTTCAGATCAAAATCTGTGTTGTTGTGAACTATCACGAGGTGTAATGCGTCCCTAAACAACGAAGAAGCTAAAATGGAGCTATCCTACTTAAATAATTTTGATATGCGAGTCAGGTCAAAAGTAATCTAAAAGTAATCAAAAAGTAGTCTGATTATATCACCTAAAATGTGTAATATAATGGATTACGTTAACTACAATTTTTTTCATGTAATTTGTAAGTAATCTACCCAGCTTTGTCAACAATAAATGCAACTATAAAACAAATTATATCAAACAAATAAAAGAATACAACTTCAGAGTGCAATCTTGAGACAAGATTGCATGTTGAAAATGTCTATTGTTCTATTACTGACTGCTTTTAGAACGTTTGGAACGTTTGTAGTTATTACATCACCGCGGAAACTCCAGCTTTCAGAATCCTTTCACTGATCCAATCACAGTGCTTTACGTAAATTTCGTAATATGACGTCCAAGAGCGCGAAATGCGATTCTTTTTGTATACGGAAGTCATAGAATGTAGCCGAGGGGAGCATGATTATTCGACTTCATGTAGCGTTTTAAAATTTAAATGTATTTTGTGAGGTAATAACACCGCTGTCGAGTTGTAGCCTTATTTAAAGTTCATATCTCATGGATATTGAGGTCGATATAATTGAGTTTAAAGTCCCTCTCGAAAACAACAAAACCATTTTCGTTTGGGACATTCAGCCAACATTTTCAGAGGCTTACATTTATGTAAGTGTATTCTGTAATATTATATTGTTACATTTCACTACATATGAATGACCAATGAATAAACCATTCACCTTTAAGTCAGGTTATGTTTAACCTTTGCCCAAAAATGTACACAAGCATTATGTTTCCATAACAAGTCATATATCGGTTAGCTTGGACTTTTAGGGATTTTTAGTGCAAAATCACCAGTAATTGCAAAAATGTACCCGACTTTAAGCCTAACTGCTTTTAATTAAACATCTCAACTGTCTTCTTAGGAGTCCCTATGGAGCGTGTATTCAGCATTTGGGGCTCTTTATCTGCTGAAGGTCTGTCCCAATGCCACAGTGGCAGAACCTGGCTTCTATGCACTGGTGAAGTTCTACTCATCGGCACAGGCGTCCAAAGCTCAGCGTGTCACTGATAAACAGTGTCTTTTCCAGAGTTCTCCTTTAAAGGTAGCCTGATGCATTACAGCTACTGATAAAGCTGTAATGTGATTTGCACGTTTTACTTTTAAATGTTTTGTTTGTTTACAAAGGTTTGAGTGTTTGAACTGAAAGTTTTTTTGCAAAAATATCTTATTCTCACTTTTAACCTGTCCCTCAGGTCCGATTGAGCACGAAGCAGAATCTGTCCTTCTATAGTTCTAAACCTCTCAGCCTTTCCAAATGTCAAAACTTGGCTAATCACTATCTGGGCTTTGGCGGTTGGTCTACTCGCATTGTTACTGTAAGCAGCAATACCGATGATATAGAATAGAATAGTGTGCATCTGTTCATACACTACCAGTCAAAAGATTTTTTAAATCTCTACTGCTCTCTAAGCCTTTATTTATTTGATCCAATAACATTTTAAAATATTTGTACTATTTAAAATAACTCTTTTCAATTTGAATATTTCAAAATGTAATTTATTCCTGTGATTCAAAGCAAACTTTTTAGCATCATTACTCCAGTCAGAAAAGTAGAAGAGTAGAATTTTTCCGGTTTCTTTGATGAATAGAAGGTTCAGAAGAACGGCATTTATCTGAAATAGAAATCTTTTGTAACATTATAAATGTCTTTATCATCTTGTTTGATCAATTTAAAGCATCCTTTCTAAATAAAACTATTAATTTCTATAATTTCTTTCTCAAAAAAAAGAGAAAATACTCCAAACTTTTGATAGGTATAGTGTATGATGTTATAATTCAGATAAATGTTGATCTTTGGATCTCTCTATACATCAAATATATATCATAATACTTGATTGTAGTCAATGGCAATTTCTTGTTTTGTTCAATTATAGCGCCACCAAGAGGCACAATCCCACCAAATTCTTTATGTCGCCTTAAAGTGAGCCCATACATATGTGTGTCAAATTTGGTGAAAATATCTAATTTTGTTTTGGAGTTATAGACATTTTTATATACGAGAAGAGAAAAAATGACCGACTGCTGACTTTGTTTGCATTTTTTTTTTGCCACTTGCTATCAATATAGCATATAGCCGGCATGCTATGTTTCTACATTTTTTCTTATGGTGGTTGCGTGTGGATAAAAGAAACAGTTTCTATGATATTGGCAAATGATTTTCAAGCGCAAAAATGCAACGTTGCACAAACCATAAGGCGAAACCTGGCATGTTTGGTATCGCTGGACTCGGCAAGGATTCTAAAGGAGTCTAAAAAGGTGACTTCCGTGAAAATAAGTCGCCCACATCCAAAGTTATTATAAGCATGCAAATATTTGATTTTACGACTGGGTGGTGCTGCCCTTCAGGGCATTGTGCTGATGACTGATACTAAATTTTGTAATGATACGTCAATGCGTTCGTAAAATATAGCCTTTTACTACAAAATACAAAATTCAAAATTGCTGACACCCAAAATGGCTGATGTGGGAAAATTGGATGTTATACATGATGCACCGAATCTAAAGAGACCAGTTTTGTGATTTTTGGCAAAACCATTCAGAAGTTATCAGGTAAAATAGCAATTTTTCGTATTTCCTGACCACTAGGTGGCAATAGGTTATAACACACACCAAGTTTGGTCTCAATGTGCCAAACCTTTGCGTAGATATAGCCTCACATCCATTTTTGTGTGTTTTTCGTAGAATTCGTTCGCACGTTATTCAAGAACGGTTTGACTAATCAAGTTGAATTCCACAACTGATGGTTCAGATGATCTGAACCAATTTTAGTGAAAGTCAGACAAACCGTCTAGGACGAGTACGAAAAGTAGGTTTTACGAACAATTAAAAATAGAAAAAATCTAAACCTTACGATTTTTGAATTTGGGTGTTTAGAGGAAAAATAATTTACCTTCTGTGCCTTACGGTTCAAAAGTTATTAGCATAAACATGAGTGAAATTTTGGACAAGTAGTGGCGCTAGAGAGTTTGAGGTAGAGACTCCAAATTTGCTACGGTGACATTTCAGACTGTCCTCTATCAGTGTGCCAAATTTCACAACTTTCCAGCAAGCGGTTCTATGGGCTGCCATAAACTCAATGGCGGAAGAAACAGAAGAATAACAAGAGCTCCAATGGATGCAATAAAGCAGTAAATCAGCATATTAGAATGATTTCTGAGGTATCATATGACAATGAAGACTGGAGTAAAGATGCTGAAAATCTAGCTTTGATCACAGAAATAAACTACATTTTAAAATATATTCAAATAGAAAACAGTTATTTTAAATGGCAAACATATTTCAAAATGTTACTGTTTTTCCTGTATTTTGGATCAAACGGTGAGCAGAAGAGAGTTCTTTAAGAAACATTAAAAATGTTACTGTTAAAAAAACACTTTTGACTGTTAGTGTAGCTGGTTTGTAAACAAACATTTTTATGTTTCAACAGTTGAAGGACATCTCAAGATGTGTGGACGCAGGGTGCCAAGAAGAAACAGATGACCAGAGTGTGCTTTTGAAATATGGTTGCATAGCAGAGTTGACCTTCCCACAGCATGGAATGAGCTGCCAGGGGGTCGGTGTGACCGAAGAGATAATCGACAACGATCGAGGTGGGTTTACTTACACACTTGGCCTGAGGCATGCAGCATTGCTTTACTTTTTCAGGTTATTGGTAAAAGAAAACTTCTAGAATGCTTATATAAATGTATATGAATTAATTCACAACATCGGATGCTGAATTCTTTTAGATCCAGAGGAAAAGCTGAGAAAAAGAGGGACATTAATGAAACGTGCCAAAGATAAAGCTGTGGTGGCTGCCTTTGAAAAAGTGCTTGTCATGATCTTGGGTAAGTATTTCCAGTAACACACTATATGTGGGCCATTCTACAGAATTGGTCTAAACTGCTGTCCCACAACCAAAAAACATATTTAAAAGGCATTTTCAAATCTTAGAAGTTTACTAAGATGCTTTTATTATCTGTTGAAACCCACAATAATATTTTAGGGCTGTCAAACGATTAATCGTGATTAATCGCATCCAAAATAAAAGTTTATGTTTACATATTATATGTCTGTGTACTGTGTATAATTATTATGTATATATAAATACACACACATGCATGTATATATTAAGGAAAAATGTTTTAGATTTATATATAAAACATATATATTTATAATCTAAATTGTATACAGGTGTAAATATATATACATATAAATGTATTTTTAAATATATACATGTATGTGTGTGTATTTATATGGACATAATAAATATACAGAGTAAACACACATATAGTATGTAAACATAAACTTTTATTTTGGATGCGATTAATCGTTTGACAGCCCTATAATATTTAAAATATCAGAAAGCTTAATATATATCAAATCATAATTTAGTGGGTACTTGCAATTTGGAGAACCCTAAGCCCTAAATTTAAACTTTTGACAATTATATTGAAATATTTTTTTTTAAGTGAAGTTAAATAATAAAAAAAATATTTATTTTAGATTTTCTTTCTAAGTGATTTTATGATCAGGAAATATTAATGTGTCCCTCTCTCTCATAGCTACAAGGTGAGTAGATAGGCTCCATCATTTGAAGTAAATATGTTTAAAAGTCTGAAAAATCTGTGTAACTTTAAAGAATGTCACTTTTTTTGTACGTGTTCAGAAATGTATTAGCTAACCACGTGCTGATTAGCTTCTTTGAGCTAGGTTTAAAAGTATATAGTCACGACCAAAACTTTGGTGAAGTTTCGGTAGTGACGTAAAATTATTAGAACCGAAACATGTCATTATTTCAGTAGTGACAAAAGCGAACACATAATCCTTTATTTGGGGGATATAAACTAAATTGTAGTACAGTTATGCAGTTTTTATTTTTTATTTTTTTGTATTTTAGTATGTTTTAGTAGTGTTTTAGTATGCAAGTTAATGATAGTTTTTGGTTCAATTAGGGGTGTACGATATGACGATTTTTGATCGTGGACGATTAAAATGTCTCCACAGTCTGCTTTTGAAAATATATTGCCTCCGTCTCAATATACTATACAACACGACATACATTTACTCACAGGACACTGCACTTATTTGCAATCACAAAAGTACATTATTTGCAAGTGCTTACGCATTCCGGATTAAATAACGTTATTTCGTCTGCGCGCTGTTCTGGCATGCGCTTCATGAGCGCGTACACGCGCGCGCTAAAAGCCTGTCAAACAGCGCCTGATTACTGGACTAAGCTATCTTTCGCGTCTGATCGCTAATACTGTCGAAAACACACAAGCATTACATATAAACACAGTTGGTTATGTCTAAAGTGAAAGTAAACAGTTGAGAGAAAAACGGACATGCGCCTGTATATTAGATGCTTGCAGCTCTTAAAGCGACAGAACTAAACATGCTGCCGAATTGCCAATTGTCGTTAAAGGGATAGTTCACCCAAATATTTACACACTCACATGTTGTCCCAAACCTCTGTTATTTTTTTTCTTCTGCTGAACACAAAAGAAGATATTTTGAGGAATGTGGTTAACAGAAGCCTTTCCCCACTGACTTTGATAAATAAATAAAATACTATGGAATCAACTGGGGACCAGCAACTGTTTAGTTACCCACATTCTACAAAATAAGTTTTATATTTAAAATAAATAAATAAATAAATAAATAACATATAATACCAACCATATAATTTGTGTATATAGTGTTTTATAGTGTTTATTATTTTTTAATTCAGTTTTAATTCACCTGAAAATTAAAGCACTGTTTGTTTTATATATAATTGTATATTATGTGTATTTGTAACATGTAGCCTATCTTTGTTCTTATTTTTTTAAATAACAAAGATAAAATAATGACAAAGATTTTTATCTTTGCCCACTTTGGCATCTGCCATTCTTTTTATTTTATATTTTGTTACCTTGTAAGGCTTTGGTTTTAAAACAAGGAAATTATCTTGGCTGTACTGCTCAGACAACTTGCAAAATAGTAAAACCAACATGACAAAGAATCGTGATAAAATCGTGAATTGTGATATTTTTGAAAAAAATCATGATATGATATTTTTGCCATATCGCCCACCCCTAGTTTCAATGTATATTCAAGCAAATGAATCCTTAAGTTTAAAATGATTATGATCAACTTTTTGCCTTCCTTATACAAATACAAATTGGATTCATAATGCAACAATAAATCACAAATCATAAATCACCCTTGAAATATTGTTAAAATTGTAATTGTTATTGATTTACCTTTGAAAACTTTTTAATAAATAGAAAAAATATAAATTTACAAGACAGATGTAAGCAAAGGTCAGTAAAACCCTTCTTTTTAAATTATATATCAATGTGTTTCGTAGTGACAAATTTGTGGAGAGACAAATATTCCAAAACTTTCTGAAAATACAACATGAGAATTAACTACACAATTATTAGAAATGTCTACCTTGGATATTATACAATTAGCGAACACACACAATTTGTGGAAAAGGGCTTTTTTTCAAGACTTTGAACCAATTCTGTAGAATGGCCCATATAATCATTATACAATATATTGCAATCTGTGGTATCATCAATTTCATAGGAAATGGGAAAGTAGCAATTGAGATCAAGTTTGATCCAGATGAGATCCTTCCAGAGGAGAATTCAGAAGGAGTCATAAAAGTAAGTGTTCCTTCAAGGTTTTGGTCAAAGACGTATTGAATGTATTCCATTTTCAGAGAAGTAATTGTATGGGAATTTGTCTCACATCTACTAAAATCAGGTCACGAGGTTATTGTTTACAGGGTCAGTAGTATTATCAACCATTGCTATGAGGAACTAGCCAGTCACTTTCAGTTTTTATCCAGTTGGTCAGTGGTTTAGCAACAGCCAATCAGAGAGCTATCTAATAGCCAATTACTTTATGTGGCAGGTAAACGACATCTCCTGGAATGAGTTTGGAGGTGCTGACAGTAACACTGAGGAGGATTTCCCATGGGACCTCACAGTGGACCTCCCTTATTGACACCCACTCAACTTTCTCAACCCACACAGTTGCCAATGTTTTCCAGATAAGTGACCGCTGAAAGTGATATAAGTTTTCTCTTTAATGTTTGGTATTGGCCATAGCGTTACCGTCATCCACTGTGGTTGACCTCATCATTTCAGTGCAACTGACCTCAGATTCCTCTTCTTTATTTCCAAAGCAATTCTCTGTTTTTGATGTGGCTGATACAAAAGTGAGGTTGAGGTTTGAAGGTCAGATCAGATGTCAAGCCAAAAAAAGTCATTTCATAAGGATTTCAGGGAATCCAAAATGTATCTCTTGTGTACTTAATACGATCAGCCTCTTTGTTTGACTTATTTGCACTACCTAATGCATTAAGACATTAAAATGGGTTTTAGTTGATTGTGTTAAATAAAATATATTTGTATCACTGTACTTTAATCATACGTGCCTCTCTTTTATTCATTGCTTTTGCTTTGCTGTTTTCATTTGACTTGGCTTGTGTTTGTCAAGTAGACTTTTTAATGTGTTTTTGGTCCAGGTTGAAGAATCATATCAGTAATTCCATGTAATCAAATTACCCAGTTTACCTAAAATTCCTGGTGTCTATTTATTGCATGATAATACATTTTTATAAACCGATGATGTGCTTCTCAAGTGCCACTAGGTGGCAGTATCTGCTGCAATTCAGTTGATTAGTAGGACTTTTTCATAGGCATACAAGTGCATATTGCTACCAAAGAGTTACCAAAATTAATTAATTTAAAATAATGGCAAACAATGAGAATAAAAAAATACTATTCGATCTTTAGTGTAGGATCTGTTTCTTTTACTTTTTCTGTGCTGTTATTTTCCCTTAATATCTTTCTGTCTTAGCTTTTATTGTTTTGAACAATGACTAAAAACTTGTATAACGGGCACTTCTCGTTTATTCTTATGATGAATCATTTGTTGTTTTCCTCAACTGTAAGTTGCTCTGGATAAAAGTGTCTGCCGAATGAATAACTGTAAATGAGGGAAAACCATGACTCAGCTGGGAAATGTTTTTTATTATGTAGTGTATAATCATATTTATGATAATATTGACTAATTAGTATGTTTTTAAATTACATTAGGCAATGTACAGATGTACAGGGAATGTACATTTTCTATTAATCAAAGTTTTAGTAGTTTTTATTTTATTTTCAATTAATTTTTTGTCAGTTTTACTTTTTTTAGTATGTCAAGTCTAAATTAAAATGAGAAATGTTGCCTGGAAATAGCTGAAATATATATATATTTTTAGCATATATATACACACACACACATTGCCATTCAAAAGTTTAGAATCAGTAAGATTTTTAATGTTTTGTAAGTATTTTCTGCTCATCAAGGCTGTGTTTATTTGATTAAAACAAACAATAATATTGTGAAATATAATAGCAATTTAAAATAGTTGTTTTCTGTTTTAACGCTTTAAAACTCTATTATATTATACTTAAAATCAGCATCATTGCTCCAGTCTTCAGGGTCCTTCAGAAATCATTCTAATATGCTGATTTATTATCAATGTTGAAAACAGTTGTGCTGCTTAATATTTGTTTTGAAACCTAGGGGATTCTTTAATGATTAAATGTTAAAAGGAACAGCATTTGTGTAAAATAGAAATCTTTTGTAACAATATACACTGCCGTTCAAAGTTTGGGGTCAGTAAATTGTAAAATGTTTTTCTTTCTTTAAAAGAAATTAATACTTTTATTCAGCAAGGATGTGTTAAATAAAATAAAGTAATAGTAAAAAGACTTATACACACCAAAAAACAACAGCAACAACAAAAAAAACAATTTGTTGAGTCAACTTAAAATAATTTGTTACTTTGCTGCCATAAAATTTTAAGTTCAGTCAATTCAAATAAGTTTATTCAAGTTGAAATTTTAAGTTGTACTAAGTGAAAACTTAGATATTCAAGTTAGCTAAACTAAAACATTGTTTGTTAAACTTAACAGCTGTGTTTGTTACTTGGCTGCCTTAAAATTTGAAGTTGAATCAACTTAGTAAAACGTAACATTTCAAGTTGACTGAACTTTTTTTGAGTTGACTGAATTTAAAATTTTAAGGCAGCCAGGTAACAAATTATTTTAAGTTGACTCAAAAAAAAGTTTTTTACAGTGTAGGCCTAGTTTCACAGACTAAGACTAAGACTCAGCCAGGATTAGGCCATAGTTCAATTAGAACATTTAGGTAATTTTATAAATGTGCCTTGGAAAAATAAAAAACATTACTGGTGTGCATCTTCAGACAACAAAACAAAGGCACTGGTATATTTTTAGATCAGTCAGTTTATTTCAGTTGAAATAACTCAGAATTGCATTTTAGTCTGGGACTAGGCTTAAGCTTTGTCTGTGAAGCCGGACGATATTGTTAGAAAATATTGTTTTCTATTTTGAGTAAATGCTGTTCTTTTTATTCATCCAAAAAACCTTAAAAAGTATCACAGGTTCCAAAGAAATATTAAGCAGCACAACTGTTTTCGACAGTAATAATAAATCAGCATGTTAGAATGATTTCTGAAGGACTGAACATTTAAATACATAGAAATAGAAGTTTTTCATCACATTTAAATTTACTTGGACTTTAAGAGTTGTGTTTGTTAAACTAGGTTGCTGCTGGGGGTGTTTACCCTGTGGTCTGTGTGGGTACTAATGTCCCAGTATAGTGATGAGGCCACTCTACTGTAAAAAAAAAAGATGTTAAACCAAGGTCCTGACTCACTGTGGTCACTAAAAATCCCATGGCGCTTCTTGTAAAGAGTAGGAGTGTATCCCTGGTGCCCTGAAAACAAATTGTCCTTACTGGCCATCATCAATCATGGCCTCCAAATAACACCCCACCCACTAAATTGGCACTATCACTCTCTGTCTTCTCCATCTGTACCTGGTGAGTGTTGAGTGCACAGGTGGTACTGTTGTTCATCCAGGTGGATGCTTCACACTGGTGGTGGTTGAGGAGAGACCCCTCATATGATTGTAAAGTGCTTTGGGTATACAGTAATACACAGTAAAGCACTATTTAATTCTCTCATTCATTAATATGAATATGTGAGTTATTGAAAGCGTTAATTTTGACCAGCATTGGGGGTAATGCATTACAAGTAATCAGATTACTTTTTTCAAGTAACTAGTAAAGTAACACATTACTTTTTCATTTACAAGAAAATATCTGAGATAGACACCAGTTACTTTTTGTTTCCTTTATGTATTTAATCCCATTTTATTAACCAATGTCTTTGCTGCTGACCTTTGTTCATCCAATTCAACCATGCTAAGCCAAAAAGTGCTTCATTTTTCTCATTGCTAAAGAGTGCTGAACTTCATTGTCTTACAGTTCTACTGTTCAGACATGAATGTACTTTTTCTTCAGCCTTAGGTTTATTCATTTAACTTTTTTTGGAGTGAAAGTGTTTTAAAGGTGCATCTCAATAAATTAGAATGTCGTGTAAAAAAGTTAATTTATTTCAGTAATTCAACTCAAATTGTGAAACTTGTTTATTAAATAATTTCAATGCACACAGACTGAAGTAGCTTAAGTCTTTGGTCCTTTTAATTGTGATGATTTTGGCTCAAATTTAACAAAAACCCACCAATCTCAACAAATTAGATTATGGTGACATGTCAATCCGCTAAACAACTCAAAACACCTGCAAAGGTTTCCTGAGCCTTCAAAATGGTCTCTCAGACTAGCTCAATTCTGACTTTCTGCTCAGATCTGATTTTTTGTTTGCCTGTTCACACTGTTTTTAAAAATGTGAACTTGTCATTGGCTTGAACTGAAACGCATGCGCACAGCGACAGTAACGTAAGACGTCTCGCGAATCATGCCTTCGTGAGAAGTAAACATGAAGGCCGCGGAACTTGTTAATTAACTCTAGCCCTTCACTGTCCCTCCACTGACTGACTTCACTGCTCTCCTCCATGTTTTGGCGAGTAAACATACCTGCTGTGGTACGCGCTAGCGCACAATTGACCTATCACTAAGCCCTGCCCATAGAAAGCAGGTGAGCCAATGGCAGTTGAGTATCAGCATGGAGATGGAACTCGGACATCTGTAGGTTACCACGCCATAAAACCCGAAGCTCTCGTCGTCATTTTAATGGTGTTGTAATGTTATTCCAGGTATCCTGATTGGATTGGCAGTGGAATTTGGAATTTATTTGATTGTTTAACGTTTATTTTCTGGTTGTCAAACTCTCATTAAGTGGCCTTTTCATCTGCTCAAGGAGGTAATATCTGTAAATATCATTAATATCTCTGGCTAAAACTAGCTAACGTTAAATACTAACGTACACACCTCAGCTAACTATTCTCGCGTCATGTACAGTGTCAAAAGTCAAAAACACATAAACGAAGGTCTACATTTCAGTGCCTCTCCATATTAAACTGGTTAAATGTAAAATAATTCATCTTACACTGCATGAACAGTGTTGATCCTGGATGTTGCCATCTGCGATCGTGACAACCATAAAATGAGATTTCATGTTAGGGGCTTAGCGATAGGTCAGTTGTGACCCGTGTTGATCTCGAATAATGTAAAAGTCCCATGCATTCCGATCTGACTGTTCAGACTGAGGTCGCATTGCAAATCATTCGACCTGTATCGGATTTAGAACAACATGTTGAAGTGGCTCAGATCTGACTGTTAAAGATCACATTTCATGCGGTTTGTGCCCTTCACACTGTCATGCAAAAAACACAGCAGGGTCACATTTAATGAAATCAGATTTTTGTGAATGTGTGAATGTAGCCTCAGTTTGGTTCACTAGGCTACACAATCATGGGAGAAGACTGCTGATCTGACAGATGTCCAGAAGACAATCATTGACACCCTTCACAAGGAGGGTAAGCCACAAACATTCATTGCCAAAGAAGCTGGCTGTTCACAGAGTGCTGTATCCAAGCATGTTAACAGAAAGTTGAGTGGAAGGTAAAAGTGTGGAAGAAAAAGATGCACAACCAACCGAAAGAACCGCAGCCTTGAGAGGCTTGTCAAGCAAAAGTGATTCAAGAATTTGGGCGAACTTCACAAGGAATGGACTGAGGTTGGGTTCAAGACATCAAGAGCCACCACACACAGATGTGTCAAGGAATTTGGCTACAGTTGTCATATTTCTCTTGTTAAGCCACTCCTGAACCACAGACAATGATAGAGGCGTCTTACCTGGGCTAAGGAGAAGAAGAACTGGACTGTTGCCCAGTGGTCCAAAGTCCTCTTTTCAGATGAGAGCAAGTTTTGTATTTCATTTGGAAACCAAGGCCCTAGAGTCTGGAGGAAGGCACATAGCCCAAGTTGCTTGAAGTCCAGTGTTAAGTTTCCACAGTCTGTGATGATTTGGGGTGCAATGTGTTTTTTTAAAAAACCTAAGTCACTGCATCCGTTTACCAAGGAATTTTAGAGCACTTCAGACTTTCTTCTGCTGACCAGCTTTTTAAAGATGCTGATTTCATTTTCCTGCAGGATTTGGCACCTGCCCACACTGCCAAAAACACCAAAAGTTGGTTAAATGACCATGATGTTGGTGTGCTTGACTGGCCAGCAAACTCGCCAGACCTGAACCCCATAGAGAATGTATGGGGTATTGTCAAGATGAAAATGAGAAACAAGAGACCAAATAATGCAGATGAGCTGAAGGCCACGGTCAAAGAAACCTGGGCTTCCATACCACCTCAGCAGTGCCACAGACTAATCACCTCCATGTCACGCCGAACTGAGGCAGTAAATACACTTTCCAGAAGGCCAACAATTCACTAAAAATGTTTTCTGATTTGTATTGATTTGTATTGTACTGAAAAGTATTCTGATTTGTTGAGAGTGAATTGGTGGGTTTTTTGTTAAATTCGAGCCAAAATCATCACAATTAAAAGAACCAGAGACTTAAACTACTTCAGTCTGTGTGCACTGAATTGATTTAATACACAAGTTTCACAATTTGAGTTTAATTACTGAAATAAATTAACTTTTTCTATGACATTATGATTTATTGAGATGCACCTACATTTGCTAAAAATCGAACTATTTATATTAAAAACAAACAAGCAAACCCTGCTTGGGTTTAAAAAGCAATGCAAAAGTAATGTAGCGCATTGCTTTCCATAAAAAGTAATGAAGCAACACAATATTGTAATGCATTATTTTTGAAAGCAACTTTCCCTGACACTGTTTTTGAAATTAGAAAATTGAATTTAGCTTTACAATTTGCTGATGAAAGCTGTGAATTTCCACATTTGGGGCAAAATAAGGAAGTTCTCAACAAGAAATCGAAAGTACTGGTGTGATCAGTGCTCTGATAAACGTGTTGAGATTTGTGTGTTTAAATGACTAATAATCTTTGAGTCTGAGTCATAAATATATGCTTATTTTATTGATTGAAAGAGGGTTTACTCAGAATCAGGAGTTCTGGTCTTTAGTCTCCCTGATGCTCTTGGCAGAACCACCAGCACAGTGTTTGATTCCTCTTGCTCACAAACAACCTCACACAGTACTATTTTTAACACTTAGGGAGGGACAACTGTGATTATTTTGTCGTGATCACTCAGCTTGGTTTGCACACTCTTTCAGTTCCCTATCCTCATTTTCACTTTCTAATGTAAGATGCCAGTGGGGGTCTCTGCATATCCCCACGAGGTTGAAATGTACCAGTCGTTGTATTTCAAAAGAAGCAAACCAACAGTAACGATAATTTTTTTTCTTGCGTATAAAACCACAACCGCAAAGAGCCACATGTGCAGATTCAAACACGCACAAACCATCTTGGGCAAATCCCAGCCTGTTATTGTGGGCACAGTTCTTCAGAATTCTTATTGAGCTTTCACAATGTAATACTGAAATATGAATAAATCAAATTATAAAGACAACATGTTAAGAATGAATAATTACACTACCAGTGTAAAGTAAAAAAATAATAATAATAATAATTTTAATGTTTTTAAAGCCTGCATTTATTTGATCCAAAGTACAGCAAAAACATGTATTTTTAACTGTTTTCTATTTGAGTATATTTAAAAATACTAATTTATTCCTGTGATCAAACTAAATGTCCAGCATCGTTACCCGAGTCTTTGTTCAAGAAACATTTATTATTATTATTATTATTATTATTATTATTATTAATAATATTTAAAACATTTGAGTACTTTTTTCAGGATTCTGTGATGATCCAAAGATCAGCATTTATCTGAAATAAAAAGCTTTTGTAACATTATACATATATACATAAAAATGAATACTTTTAGTTTGCAAGGATGCTCAAAATCAAAAGTGATGATAAAGCCATTTATAATGTTACAAAAGATTTATATTTCAGATAAAAGCTGTTCTTTGAACTTAAAAAAATCTACTCAGCTGTTTCCAACATAATAATAATAATAATAATAATAATAATAAACAAAACCATTTAGCAGCAAATCAAAATATTAGAATGATTTCTAAAGGATAATGTGACTGGGGTAATGATGATAAATATTCAGCTTTGAACTCACAGGAATAAATTACATTTAAAATATATGCAAATAGAAAACAGTTATTTTAAATAATAAAAATGTTTCAAAATTGTATGTTTTTTGCTGTACTTTGGATCAAATAAATGCAGGCCTGGTGAGGAGAATAAAATAAATAATAATAAAAAAAAAACATTAGAAATCATACTGTTCAGAAACTTTTAACTGGTAGTGAATGTTATACATTTTACTAAAGCCATTAGAAAATGTTATAATATCAATTTATTCAAATTATTTATTAATAATATACAGAATAGATGATGATGATAGTCTACTTTTAGACCAGTATTACTTCTGCTTGTTAAAGCTGAATATTAAAATGAATAATCTAAACATTTGTTATTGTGGTCTGATTTATAACCACAGGCCGAGACCAAGACCAAAACCAGAGGTAAGAGGCTTTAGACCAGGAATACCAGAGAACGGATCTATGATTGTCACACATCACACCTTTGTTACTGACCATAAATCACAAATATACAGTGTTAGGAGCATACTCTGTGGTTAACCTCCCAAATCAACTGTAGTGAATCCCTCTTTTCTGCTTTCAAAGAGAGCGCTGTTTGTTTTATCATGGCTGCTACGCCAGAACACTCCTTGACACTTTACGCAAGGAAATTCATACTCCAATTTTTAGTAAATATGTAATTATGACAATCTTGAGAGACTGTAAAATGTAAGCCATAGTTATGAACGCATGATCTAACAACATAGTCTCATGACAGTTCGTAGGCTATTTTACGATTGTTCAGTTGATTACTAATTATATGAATCTTGGATCAGTCTGAAAAGGTGTTGCAAGCTATTTCTGTCGACATAGTTTGTGACTAAACCCTCAGATTTACCACTTCAATAGTAATAAAATAGCTAAGTTGTCAACAACCAGTTGAACAAAACTTGTGTCAACATGTCACCACGTCAGTCAGCTGTAGTGTTTTGTAGCTCAAAGTT
The DNA here is from genome assembly GCA_033026305.1 of Cirrhinus molitorella. NCBI lineage: Eukaryota > Metazoa > Chordata > Actinopteri > Cypriniformes > Cyprinidae > Cirrhinus > Cirrhinus molitorella. Next base: position 24,798,325 of record CM065117.1, on the reverse strand, counting down.
TATTACAACTGATCTCTCATAATTGATTCATATTCGCTGGTATTTGTTTGTTTGGTTTGTTTGTACCTTAGATACATAGCCTAAATCTTATATAAGATCAATTAAACGCAATAGTTATAACAACCCGAGATTATGACACATGGTTTTACTTGAATATGAACGGTTATAAGGGGGCTTCGTTCTTCATTTGAGAAGAACTTGAATCAAAAGACATGTTGGCATACCGCAGAGTTCCGACGCCATCGAAAGCGAAATTATCAAACTTTTTTATGTAGATTACAGAATAAAACCTAAAGTCACGGCTTTCCGTTTTCGATCTGTTTGTAAAATGCAGTGCCTATATAAACTGCAGACCTACTGTGTGTCTTTTATACAAAGACAAATAACGAGTTGTGAGAGATAAACGACAGTTATCAAGGTAAGAGGTCGAATCGGTACCTTATTGTAATAAGTCTGAATATTTATGGCTTGAAATTGATTAAAACTCACGTGATCTCTGATCTTTTATAGTCTAGGCATCTCTCAGAATGGACCTTCATCTTGTGGCTCTGCTGTGCACCGTTTTCTGCTTTGCGCAGGTTTGGTCAATGCCAACAAACAATGCAATTGGTCAATGCATCCTTCGCAAGGACTTGCTGACGAGATCCTATAAACTTGTAGAGACTTCGGTGAGAATTATTGCTAAGAATCTTAAGCTGTACAATTCAGCAGTAGGCGAATATTCAACAGTAGCTATATTACTTAACGAATATACATTTTATTTTAGGGGGGCCTTTTCCCTGTGCAGTGCCTGGACGAAAATGTTGCCATTCCTTTGCCGCAAAATGCGTTCGAGTCTGAAAACACTGATCAGGTAAAACCTTACATTACAATTTTTAATTGAATTAGAATTGTTTCAGTTGCACACGTGATAACTTTTCTCCTCTTGTTACTAAAGGTTGCTGGTGTAGAAAAAGCTGTTTACCAGACACTTGAGAATATTAACGCACTGTTTGAGAACAACGGGGATCCAAACCAGTGGGATGCAGAAAAGTGGAATGAATTTCGTGGCCTCGTGTACCGGCAGATCGAGGACAGCAGCACATGCGTAAGAAAACATTGTTAATATTTTATACTTTAGATATTTTCGTTCAACTTATACATGTGATTAAGTTATACTGCGGGGAAAAGTAATAACGTGGACATGAAAAAAAAAAAAAACAGTAATTAGCCTAATTATTAGCAATCTGCAATACAGATAAATTGTCTTTATTTCGTTCTTTCTCTCATTCAGCTCTTTGGGTCGTTTATCGGTTTGTAGTTCATCTGAGCAATCTTTTCGTTTTCTTTAACTGGAAAATTCCAGATCTTCTGATTATCAAAAGTACCAAATGTCCTCCGACGCCGTTTTAACTGTTTTGACACTCATGCCAATTAGCTACTATATGCGTTTATATAAAGAGAGAAAGCTAAGTGGAAAGAGACATGGAAGTGGCCAGAAATGTTTGACCGCTTAGTGGCTTAACTGACCGCTTATTTAATATATGACTTTTAAAACCCTTTTATTAGTGTTTCATGTTTTCTGTCTTATACCAAATACAGAACAAGAATGAAGCGGCACAGGATTTCCCCAGCAGAGAAGCTTCACTCAAGGTTTACTTCGAGACTATAACCTCAACTCTGAAGGAAAAGGTACGCTTGTGTCCTCAACCTATAACTTTAGTCATATCTCGTCTTTTATATAATGAATTCTAATGCTGAATGTCATTTTTCTATGCAGGATTTCAGTTACTGCGCATGGGAAATTGTCAGGAAAGAGATTCTCCGCATCCTTAAGTTCATACTGGATCACAAATCCGACATCATGCATTAAGTGTGTAGAATTCCAAATGCCTATTTATTTATTTATTTATTTATTTATTTATTATTTATTAAGTATTTATAAACTTATTTATTTATTTATTTATTGTCTGTTTTTTAAATAGATGTTTATTGTTTCTAATTACTGTAACGGAAATAACTCACTTTCACTTTGAAATGGCATCACGTCATTTCCATTTCCATTCAGCACTGGACAGTTCTCAGCTAGAATACGTATTCATATGTTAAGATTGTATTTTTATTACATTTTTTCTATTTTCTGAATAAAACAAATGCATTTTGAATACTGACCTCACAGATCTTGTCTTGTTTTATAAAATCTTGTTTTATGAGATTTTTGCTATATTTGTGACCTTGGACCACAAAACCAGTCTTTATAGCAATAGCAGTCGCCAAAAATACACTGTATGGGTCAAAATGGGCGATTTTTCCTTTATGCCATAAATCATTAGGATAAGTAAAGATCATGTTTCATTAAGATATTTTGTAAATTTCCTTCAGTAAATATATCAAAACTTAATTTCTGATTGGCAATATGCATTGCTAAGAACTTCATTTGGACAACTTCAAAGGCGATTTTCTCAATATTTTTGCACCCTCAGATTCCAGAATTTCAAATAGTTGTATTTTGGCAAGATATATTGTCCAATCCTAACAAACCATACATCACTGAAAAGCTTATTTATTCAGTATTAATATGCATAACATTAAAAAATTATATAAAATTACCCCTATGACTGGTTACATTTGACATTTGGTGAAATTAGCTTAAGTAAGCTTTGGGTGAAACAGATTAATAATAAATGTGATTTAAGGGGGAAGAAAGATGGATGAGAAGTTATGACTATGAAATATTAACATATGATAGGCTACACCACTGCTGATATGTAAACTTTATCTCACTTTCCCAAACCCATGACCTTACACACTGATGACGTGACCTCTCACATTTGTGACTCTATGCGCTGTTTGTTCCAGCAGAAGCTATTTCTACTTTTAGCAGACATTATGATACGAGATCTAATAGACCTATTCTAGCGATCACACTTTAACCACATATCCTGTGTTTGTACATTGCTGCAAAACAACATCCTGTTTTTGTCTATTTCTGTGTCTAGAACAAATGCAAATTTGCTGTACTGTATACAGCATAACATCATAATATACTGGTCGCAAACAGTATATAAATGCTCAATAATCTCTTCTTCTTCATATATTCAAGCTTTCTTATTTCTTTCTTTTGTATTCTTTATTTTGTATTGAAAATAACTGTTGTGGAAAAAAGTCTTCCCTGTCTTGCAAAGTAATGTTACAACTTAGATATTTGATTTGATTCAACCTAAAATTTTAAGGCAGCAGAGTAACAAACAGCTGTTAAGTTTAACAAACAATTTTTTTAGTTTAGTCAACTCGAATATCTAAGTTGTCACTTAGTACTTAACATTTCAACTTAGATAAACTTCTTTGAGTTGACTAAACTTTTAATTAAATTTTAAGGCAGCAGGGTAACAAATTATTTTAAGTTGACTCAACAAATATGTTTTTTTTTTTTTTTTTTTTTTGCAGTGTAGGTACAAAAGTGTAAAGGTACTAACCCCAGTAACATCTTTTGTACCCTTATTTCTGAGAGTGTAGAAAAGCACCTGCAAGACTGTTTTGTTTTTTGTTTTTAGAAGATAACCACTTTCTGGGTACCCAAGGTTGCAAGACATATTTTAATGAGCGGTCAGGATTTTAATGAGATTAATGTTCCCCACTGTCACATCCTGTGGCATCTCCCATCTCCGGTACTTCCTTCTGTACACACAGATATGAAGCCCATGAGGCCTACACACCACAGTCAGTTTGTTTGGCCTTGAGGCATTCAAATGCAACTGGCTCTCATGTGAGACAAACTAACTTTCACAAACATACAAAGTATCTTCTTCAATTGTTTTATATAGGATACATAAAATATTTCATCATTACAGATTTCACCCTCAAGCCATCTTAGGTGTATATGATATTTTTTTTTTCTTTCAGACAAATACAGAGTTATTTTTTTTTTTAAAGTCTTGGGAAGTTAGCTTTGTAAGAGCTTCTACTTGTACCGAATGACCACTGTAGGCTACCACCTGACTACTGCAGACCACTACAGAAACGCATAATTGTCTGAGGACATAAACAGCTCCAAGTAGAAAGTCTCACAGGAATTCTGACATATTTTATGAGGTGGCTAATTCGTACGAATTCGCACTCCTACGATTTTGTGCGATTTTCCTAGCGACGGGTAGATTTAGGGGCGGGGTTAGTTGAAAGGTATTTGTACGAATTCATACGAATTGGAAACTCGTAAAATATGTACCATTTAGCCAAAAACGTATGAATTCGTACGGGTGAGCTCTTACAATTTTTTACTAATTAGCCACCTCCTAAAATAGTACAAATTGCCTTGATTGGGCTGGTCACTTCTTAGCGGCGCATGCGCAAGGCATACGTCCTACCTAAGGAATGTAAATGTCAGCTTCTCTGTTTTGTGTAAAACGCTGTGAATAGCATAGCTATCTATGTTTTATGTAAAAATATCAATTAATTATTGTTTGGGCCAAAATAAATAATAGATGTGACCCTGGACCACAAAACCAGTTAGGGCCTAGCAAATTGTGTAGGTCAAAATGATCGATTTTTCATTCATGCCAAAAATCATTAGTAAAGATATGTTCCATATACTAATTTTTTTATTAGTAATATGCATTGCTAAGACATTTGGACAACTTTAAAGGCGATTTTATCCTTTTTTTTTTTTTTTTTTTGCAAATTCCAGATTTTCAAATAGTTGTATCTCGGCCAAATATTGTCCTATATCCTAACAAACCATACATCAGTGGAAAGCTTTCAGATAATGTATAAATCTCAATTTCACAAATTAATTTTATTAGGCCTACCAATAAAAGTAACATGTTGCCCCAGCTTGACGCTAAAATATATATATCTATATATATATATATATATATATATTTTTTTTTTTTTTTTTTTTTTGTTCTGAGAGACATTTTAGTAACTCACCGGGTCTCATATGATTTTAAAAAAAAAACTATATTTTGTAAATTACCTACCGTAAACATATAAAAACTTAATTTTTGATTAGTAATATGCGTTGCTAAGAACTTCATTTAAAGTTTCATTTGGTTTTCTTTAAAGTTTTATTCAGCTGGTGTATAAACCTCAGTTTCAAGAAATGTACCCTGGTTTTGTGGTCCAGAGGCACATAGTCTATAGTTATGGTGAATATATTGACAACATTCTTGTAAATGTAAATTGTAGTCAGATATATGTACTTCAGTGTCTTCAGTTTTATTGAGTGCTCATAATCATCTTACATAATCATTATCAAAATTCAAAAAATGAATCAATCAGGCAAATAAATAAATAAATAAATAAATAAATAAATAAATAAATAAATAGTTTACGAAAAACTAATAATTAACCATTCAGTTTATCAGATTTTTTACGTTCAAGCGTAAAAGTAAGAACATGCAGGAGCTCCTTTCGAACCACCTCCCAAGCGCAGACACTGTAGTCCTGAAGGAGAAAAAAGACAGCAATTTATTATAGGCATGGGCTTGAATGACAGTAATTTGTTGAGAGTGCTTTGTAGTTTATGAATGCTGAACAATGAGGTCTGGTCTGGTGTACCTTGTTTCTGAGGAGAGTAACCAGTTTATCAAAGTAGATTTTCAGTGCATCTTCTCTTGTGGGAAAATCATCCACGGGTCGCTGCTTTCTTCCCATAATCTACACACAGATGAGAAATATGAGACAGTTACATGCATGTTCATTTATGCATCTATAAAATCATATTTACAAATTAAATGTATTATTCCCTTACACATTTGTACTGGTGGGTTAAACGATAAACTATATTTTGGAAGTCCTCCACTTTCTTCTGGTTCCAGGATTCTGGATGACTATCGTTTGTAAACAGGTAGTCAATGTGCTCCATGATTTTATACTTTGCCTTTTCTACACCAATGTTCTGCAAAGAAAACATATAACATCATTCTGTCAACAGACACATTTAGACAATCATGGAGTTAATATACATGCAATGACTTTATGTTGATGCTAGTTCACCTGTTTGGAGTCATTTGACTGTAGTGCAGATTTCGGGAAGGTTATTCTGACGTTTTCTTTCAAGCATTCACGAGGAAAAAGACCTCCCTATAAGTAAAGGCAGAATATAGGTTAAGATACAGTCTGAACATATACAACAACAGGTAAAGGAATGAAAATCAACCGAAAACAAAAAATAATAATAACTTACCATATTCTCAAGTAGACCGTGAGCTGTTTTCACGAGTTCCCGCCGCAGTGTGCAGTTTGTTGGCATTGAACAAATTTGGACGAAAAAAAGAAATGGACACAGTAAAGCGATACATTTCCACAGTGCCATTGTATTTATATGAGACCAGAAAACAAAAAGATTAGAATGATTAGGCTTAAAGTCAAAAATTAAAAGAGCTGTAAAATAGCACTCGGTCACAAACGGTGTTAAAACCTCCTGAAAATCTCCTGATATTGCTGAAGACATGGATACCAGAGGTACGTTTTATACTAAAACTGAGTGATGAATGGAAAGAATGTAACTAATGGTCTCTGGAGTTTTTGTAGCGAAACCGCAGCGCGCTTGCACTCGCTGTTTCCCTCTGTGCATCTCTCTCCTTTGCTGTGGTTAATGAGGAAGTGGTATCTATCTATCTATCTATCTATCTATCTATCTGTTTATCTATCTATCTATTTATCTATCTATCTATCTATCTATCTATCTATCTATCTATCTATCTGTTTATCTATCTATCTATCTATCTATCTATCTATCTATCTCATTCTGCTGGGCACAACATATAAAATATCAATCAAAAAACTACAAACAAGTGACGCTCTTCTCAGTGTTGAGAAAAGTTGGTCGGTCGCAACAGAACTTCATCTTCTATTTTACAAAGTCTGACAGCCAGAAAGTGTCAGTGATGTTTTATTTTGAACAATATTTCTATTGTTTCATATTCTGAAACCTGCCGAACTTCGTTTTGTGAAATGCTTTGATAGAAAAGTGTGCTATAATTAATTAGAATTCTTTTTTTTAATCATGGTTTGATATGCATTTTTGTTTAATGAATATAACATTGTCTTTTTCTGTTAGACAAGTACACACAACACTAATGTTGTCCCTATCTAAATAATCTTAAGTATCTGATCAAGAAAACGATAATTAGTGTAGGTTATTTATGAATTAGATATTTGCATATCAGTAGTATTGCCATCTTGGGTTTCTAATAGGTTAACCGTTAAACACACAAAAACCGTAAAATGGGAGAAAGTTCACGAGTTTCACATTGAAGAATAGAATGAGGGAAGATACGGACACAGCGCTCTCGTTTTAATGACTAAATTATGTAACTATAAATTTATTTTTGTTTTAAGGTACTTTCATTACATGAATTAAATACTGGCCAGGAGCTGTCATCATTATCAGGAGACCGCAGGGCGGTAGATTACGTGCGCCTCAGTGGCATTTTCACTTTTCACTAGCAACTCGAAATAAGCCGGCAAGTCCCAGGTCTTTCTATGAATGCACGGTTGATTTTTCTTTCTTTCTTACAACTGTTAAGAGAAAATCCTTTTCTCAGGCAGTTGGAAAGCGAAGCACCCATTCGAGGTGTCGCACCAACCCGCATCATAAGCGTATCATAACTGCCAGTGCCCTACCGCAAGCAGAGTTCACTTCCCACACTCACAAACCACACGAGCACATTTACACCGAGGTACTCCAGCTCTATGGATTCTATTCTGTCGAGTCAGCGCGTGTGGCAGGTTGTGTTCCACTAACTAACTAATAATGAGTGTGCGCTACATTAATAATACCCACACCGTCATCATTAATACTAGCGGAAAATTCCGTCTTCACCACTGTTCACGTATGAAGCGCAGTTACCTGAAATATGCTATTAGCTGTAGCCTCTGAGAGTACCACTGTGTGCATCATTATGGAACTAAGACGGAGAACAATTGTTTTAAAACAAACTAAAATTTTCCTTTCAGTGTATCATCATTATCATCATCGTCATGGAATTGCATGAACCTAGGCCAGTTACAATAGTTGAGCCTGTTGAGACAAACTGATTTGTCGTTGTTGTAATGCATTTTCACTGAAATCTTCAGTGAGTCGGGTGGTTCGAGTAGCGCAGTATTGCTTTGTGTATACAGCGGTTAAGGTATTTTTGCTATTTTTTCAATAAGGCAGTCTGCTGTTTTTGTTCAGCCCAACGCAAAAATCGACCCATATTTTTACACAGCAAACAAACAGTTGTAAATGTGAATCAGTGGATAGCTAATACGCCTTCTAAATATTCTAAACAACTTCAGGCCTATGACAGTAAGATATACAGGTCAAATCAAAAATTATTCAGACACCTTCAACATTTCTAACATTATCAGAGTTTATTCACTATAGTTATTATTCACTATTATTCACTATTATTCACTATAGTTTAGAATATGTTAATAAAATATGTTGTTTGTTTTGTCAGAACAAATTCATCTTGATAATGTCAGATAACTTTGATGGAAAGGTATGTAATGGATTACAATCAACAAAAAAAATCAGACAACTTCTGATTGTTGTATGACAATATTTACACAACTGTATAGCAATACTTTGCTGACCAATTGCCAAGCAATGCTTAATTTTGTTCAGTATGTGCTGTAAAAAGGCTGAATTAGCAATTAAAGTAAAACGCTAAATTAAAACATGGTCAGGTCAAAGGGTCTGAATAATTTTTTGTCCCGAATTTTTTATCAGTTTTACTGGTAGTCCACTGTATTAAGAATTTTGTGTAATAGGTGTAATATGCCAGTTTGTTTAGCTGTCCTCACGTATATAGTGTCCTGCACCCACTAGTAAAAAATATAAAAAAAATATATATCTAGTGTCTGAATAATTTTGTGTGAAATTAATAATTGATACTTTTGACTCACCCCTTTTCCTGGAAGGTTGGTCGTTGCAGCTGGTCTCCTAGACTGACCAGCTAAGGAAGTTACGGACTGACGGCAGAAGGTCTGGGAAACTTGGCTGCTTTGAATGGCCAAGGCCCGCCCATTAGGATATATGCTGCGTTCAAGTCCTCCTGATAAGTCCTTATTACGACGTCAGGTGCGTCCAAATCACTTTGGTCGGAACAAGATGGCGATTTATCTTTTCTACATAAAATTCAACGATTTTTTAAAATCTGTATCTACAAAATTAATGTGCATCATTGTGCTTTTGAATTTTTCTGTTTTTATTCAGTTTATGAAGGTGACGTAAACTGCATAATTAATATATTCTATAGTAATTATACGATAGTATAATATTTTGCATATGTAACGTATACAGTTTTATTGTACATTACAAAAAATAATCTTTTTTTTTATTGTTTATATTGTTTTTGGCTGCATCCATTGAATCCGGTAAAATTTAGAGTTTCCCACTCGTAATAACAACTTTGTGGTGGCGTTCATGTGCGTTCAACTCGTAAATACGATCTATCCGACATGAACGCACAAATACAACTGACAAGTAAAGCAACCAAAATCACGTTTAGTTTTGTGCCGCGTCATGTTTAGGGGCGTGGAAATGTCGCCACAATAACAGACCGGTTTGTGAAAATCTCTGACATATTTTATGCCGCAAACGTTACATTTTTCACATTCTTTTGCAAATCCAGCATTTAGTTTATCCGAAGGTGCTTCATGATGCCATAGAAGAACCTTTTTTGTCTAAATGGGTCCATAAAGAACCTTTATCATCTGAAGAACCTTTCTGTTTCACAAAAGGTTCTTTGTGGCAAAAGAAGGTTCTTCAGATTATAAAAAGGTAAGAAAGAGATGGTTCTTTACAGAACCTTTGACTGAACGGTTCTTTGTGGAACCAAAAATGGTTCTTCTATGGCATCGCTGTGAAGAACCCTTTATTTTTAAGAGTCATCACAGTTGTAAACACTGTGCCCCCCTTTCTGCAAAACCTGATTTTCTTTCATTTCCTCTTATTTTAGAGATTAGTCATGGGTAAGGTTAGGTTTAGGTGTAGGAATGTGGTCAAGATTAAATTTTTGGATTAAAAAGTTGTTCCAGGGTCAACAAAATATGAATTCGTTCTGACGCAGTTTACCTCTGCATTCTTCTCATATTTTATTACCATTTCCTAAACTATAGTGAATGAACACCGATAATGTTAGAAATGTTGAAGGTGTCTGAATAATTTTTGATTTGACCTGTATATCTTACTGTCCTAGGCCTGAAGTTGTTTAGAATATTTGGAAGGCATATTAGCTATCCACTGATTCACATTTACAACTGTTTGTTTGCATTATGTTGACCCAGGAACACATCTAACTCAGCAAAATCAGGATGTGCATGACTTTCTTCTTTTGTGAGGGTGCTGGGTGCCACAGCATTTTTGTTTCAAGATGTTAAAGAACACAACACATGTGTCTCCCGGAAGCACAGTCATCATGCAAAGAATCTGTGCAAAGAATCATGAGGGCCCGAAGTGTCCATCAGCTGTACCCTTCAAAATCCTTTATTCCGAAGGGCCCTTTGAAGTGGCTAGTTTTGAGCATTTCGGTTTGGAAGGACACTTCAGTATGGCGGCCATGATTGTTTTCACTCCGAGGTGCCCTTCGGAGGGCGATATATCCCGTTTGGAAGGCACATCAGGGCATACTCATGAGGGCTGTTCGGAAAGTATCCAGCCATGTCATATGAAAAATGCGAGATGAGAGATGTAGTGTAGACAGCCGCAGCTACTATGGGCAACATAAGGTCAGCCTTATCACGACACGTCATGCGTCCACCCATGCATCACGTCCAGGGGCGCAACTGTACATTTGCTGAGGGGTAATCAAGTCTTGACGTCCCCCAATACATCTATGTTTAAGTTTTATAAGTTTTACTTTTAGATTTATATTTGGACATTGTAAAATCACTATTATAACATTTAAAACATCACTTTTTTGTGTCAAGGTTTAGTATGGTTCTGTACTGTAGTAGGCCTACTATCAGTCAAACGTTTTTGAACAGTAAGATGTTTTTTTGTAAAGAAGTCTCTTCTGCTCACAAAGCCTGCATTTATTTGATCCAAAGTACAGCAACAACAGTAAATCAGAAATCATTCTAATGTTCTGATTGCTGCTCAAAAAATATATTATTATTATTATTATTAATATAATATTATATTGAAAATAGCTTTAGTCAGAAGAACAGCATTTATCTGAAATAAAAATCTTTTGTAACATTATAATTGTCTTCATCATAACTTTTGATCAATTGAAAAGCATCCTAAATGTTAAAAGTGTTCATTTCTATCATTTCTGATCTTTGTATAAATGTTAAACATTCTATTCATCAAAGAATCCTGACAAAATGCACTTGTGTTTTAAATGTTGATCATTATAAGTATAATAAATATAATACATGTTTCTTGAACAGCAAATCAGCATTTTAGAATGATTTCTGAAGGATCATGTGACACTGAAGACTGGAGTAATGATGCTGAAAATTCAGCTTTGATCACAGGAATAAACTGCATTTTAAAATATATTTAAATAGAAAGCAGTTATTTTAAATAGTAAAAATATTTCACAATATTACTGCTTTTGCTGAAATAAATGCAGGCTTGGTGAGAGAATAATATTCTTTAAAAACATGCAAAATCTTACTGTTCAAAAACGTTTTACAGTTAGTGTATGAAGTAATAAGAATTTTCAAAAAACGCATCTACCTGGATCACACAAATGACCTATTTTGAATTCAAAACGACAATTTCGGCGAAAAGTGTATTCTCATTAACAATCTTCTTACAATAATAAAAAATAATAACGACAATAATAGAGTGAGCTTACCAATTTCTATTAGTTCACTTGGACATTGCTGTCCTCATTTTAATGCATTATTTTTCTTTTCCCCTTTGTATTATCTGTTATGTGCCCCAGAACGTTTACCTTTATTTATTTTGGTTATGTGACCGCGTCTGTGTCAGAATGTGTCAAATGGTGAGCGTTTCATATCTTCTCAGTTTATAATAAATAGGCCTACATTTTTGAATTCAGTACAAATTCTAAAAACCGTTAAATAAAACGGTGTCATTACATTATTTTTAACAACTACGTTTTTGTTTATTAATAACGTTTTATTAAAAAAGATTTTCACAGAATGTTTTCGGCAAAATAGCGCCCCCTTCGGCGCACCTATGCACCGCATATACTGCAAAGCCCGTTTTTGCGCCTCTGCAGAGCAATGGTATGTAAGTAATTAGCTTAATGCAGTATATTATATAATAATTCTATATTAAATTATACAATAAATAAAAAGAAAGCAGATAGAAAAGACAGAGGATATAAAAAGAATAGAGAAGCTAGTTAACTCAAACTCAAATATCTTTATGTCTCACAGAAGCAATGTATGCCTCAGATATGACTTTGGCGCCCCCCTTTGAGAAGAGCCATACTATCTTATCATAACGATGTAAACAAACAAAAAAAAATGCAGAGTGAAAATATGTTCCATTCATTGTGATGAATTTAGTAAACAATGGCAAACACCTCAAGCAGTTTCAATGAATCATTTTTATTTGAAAGTACAAAACATTTTATGAAAATTTGAGCAAATAAATAACTATAAATAACATTAAATATGAAAACAATAAATAAAGTGGCATATCAAAATTTGTGTACAAAGATATATAAATAACTTTAAATATACTTCACAACCATCACAACATGCTGGCTGACAATTAATACACATGATCTGAAATGCATATCATGTTTTTACATTTAGTTAGCAAAATATCTGAGTATAGTTTAGGCACAGAAGCGTAATCTTACCTAAACCAAATAGAACAGTTTTCTCATTGTATTTGCAAGAAACATTTAGCTTGTTTGATCTGGTAACTTCAAGTTTTCATAGGAAACATATATGGTAAACACAGTATTAAAGCACTATATATTAATCAATATCAGCAACTCCAGGTTACATTCTAGGCTACATTCATTGCAAAGAAATACAAACACATGTGAATACACAAATACATTTGTACCATTTAGGTACCATTTAGGTAGCTTTTTTTCTCTCTCCAGTTTTTGTTTGTAAGGCATTGTTTACAGCAACTTTTTTTGTTCAATGGAATGTGTCACAAGTCAGACATTTTTTCATCTGTCATTAGGTCTGGTTGTCTGTTAAACTGTTACACTGCTGGTCACGATAATTTCCATCCTCTGAAGATGGGTTCTCACAGCTCTCCGGATCTTCTCCCATGCTTGAGCACTGTATTTCTTAAAACACAAGAGAAACATCTTTAGCTGTGTATAACTGTATTAACATTTTATATGGAAGAAAAGAATTGCTTATCATCTCTACAAAGTAACATTGCAGAAGGGCAAATGCAATATGCCTTTGTAACAAGCTGTGATATTATAGGTTACACTTTATTTTGATAGTCCACTTTAGACATTCTACTAACTGTAAGTAACTTTGTAGCTACATGTCAACTACTTGTCAACTACATATCAACTAAATCTCATTATTTGCAACTACATGTCCACTAACTCTCAGAGTAGACTTTAGGGTTAGTTTAGGGTAGGTTTAGGGTTAGTTGAATAAGTTGACAAAGAAAGTGTTAGAAGATATTAAGCAGTCAGTCTATTAATACTCTACTAACTGCTAGTTGACATTTTGTTGCAAAGTTAATTACTGTTAGTAGAATATCTAAAGTGGACTATCAAAATAAAGTGTTACCATATTATATTATGCAACCAAACTTACTTCTTTCTTCAAAATCTTCCTTAAAGTCCTGAAGTGCCTTTTTATCTTTATCTCGTAAGACTTCTTATGCGACGGCTTGTTGTAATGGGCCACCTGATAAAAATGTAAACAACGAGGAAAAATAACATAAATAACAAAATAGTAGTAACAGAAAGTAATTTTTACATAACACATTGGAAGCATTCAATCTAATCTTTATAATCCGATTATATGTAATTCATAGAATGTAATTCTAATATAAGTTTCTCCTAAGCACAAGTACTTTCAGACAAGACTTACGCATTCTTTAAGCTCGGATGACTGCCTGTGCAGGACTTTTAGGAAATACTCCACCGTCACTGGGTCCCACTGCACTGATTTCATGTGCTCTGTGGCATCCATGAGGTTGATGATATGATCTAAGGTCAAGACCAGAAACTTCACTTGGTCCTCCACCTGTAAGGAAACATAATGCGATGTGTAGGTAACTGGTCCAATATAAACACTGTTGTAATGAATGCACGTTTTGTACGTTTCTCACTTTTATCTTGAAATCCTGATCCCATTTTCCTCATTTATTTACGATAGCATAATTTTTATTTATGGAATGAAAAGAAAGAATCAGAAAGAAAAAATGTACAAACCTCATCTAACCCAATCGAGCTGTACAGGGGTCCTGGAAATGGCACCTTGATATTCTCAGGATACTGTCCACCCTATAAGACAGAGTACAATTTGTAGTTTCTGATATGTTCTATATGCTGCATATTTAGCTGCTTATCCATCAGCACAAAAACCTTTCCTATTACTTTTTGCCTAAATGTTAAAAAACGTAACTTAATTCGAAAAGCCTTGAGTGATAACGCTGATTAATTCATTGCACCTTATCAATCAACCATGGTGAATAAAATGCTAATAAAGAAAACTCAGAAAATTGTAACAGAAATAAATGGATAGAAGCACAGGTGTTGTAACACAATGATGAACGAATCAGACTAAACGTGACAGCATCCCATAGTTAAAACACGTTTATTCCAAATAGCGGGAATCATTCTGTAAGGTTGCATTAACAAACAGACGTTTCAAGACAAAAACAATACATCTGTTGCATAAATGTCTACTATAGAGTCGTAATGATGTTGCAGAAAATGGCTGTGGTTGTATTGCGCAGCTGTCTAATGTCTTCTGATGAACATTCACAAATAAATGATGAAGCTTTAAAAATGTAAGCTACTTACCATTTCCTTCAGCAGACTCAGAGAATCGGCGCTCACAGTCCTGTATCGGCCGAGCCATTTGCAAGCGGAGCACTGACTCTGCAGAGTGAAAAATATCACAAAAATATACGTCCACATTTGAGTTTGTTTCATCATTGTATACATTAAGTAGCTTTCTACTGCTTCGCTCGTGAGAATGTTGTACGGACATGGTGCAGTGTGCTGGATTTTATTCAGGAGTATGGAAAAGGAAAACGAAGTATGCAGCTCGGTACTATCCGGCTTGCTTTCACTTTCTAGTCGTATTCGGGCAATGCCCAAAGACTAGGCTACTATAGCCTACAAAATAACTCATGCTGATGATGAAATAATAAAATAGGCTACTGTTAAAAGCGATACATTTTGTACTTAGAAAAGAAGTGAAAAGAACATAGTTAGGCTATATTTTACTATATGTTTAATCGTCGTTAGTTTACTAGACACCGCAAAACGTACACAAACTTAACATGTAACACACAAATGAATGCTATCAGCAACGTCAATATAAATTAAAGCAATCCCACGGCTCAAAATAATTACCCGATTCCAAAGTATTTCAAAGGTCGCTGACGTTTCCAAACGAGAAGGGGTTTATACATGCGGGTTCAGCCTACAGAACAGCGCTTTCTGTTTGAGACGTAATGCCTTTACGCTTTAGGCAACGTGCTGACGCAACGTCGTACAATCGCACTCAGTGGATTTCACCGCACTTTCTCTTTGTGTAGTGAAATGCAATTACTCATCCTTTGTCACTACACAAGAAAAATGGGGTTGGCATTGACCATCAGTTTATCAAAATAATATTTACTTCCAGCATGTCTTTCTGTTTTTTGTTTACAAAATACATTTCATTGTTATTATTATTGTTGTTGTTGTTAAAATATTTTGTTGCATTTTCTGTGGAAAATAATAGATATATTATAAAAATTTTGGTATTATTATATTATTTAAAAAACAGCCATTAATACAGGTAGCTAATTTCAAGCATTCACTATGGAAAATAATATATTATTAAACATTTTAATACTTACTACTTTATATATATATATATATATATATATATAGATAGATAGATAGATATTTATTATTATTATTATTATTATTATTAGGCTATTATTAAACATTAGTTTGCTAATCACTGATAAAAGCTATGACAATCACAAGAAAAATAAATGAATAAACAATTGATGAAAAAAACTGTTAGGCGTGAAAATGTAAATAAATCGAGCTGAAAGTGTCTACATTAAAACAGGACTTTTTGCACTAAATAAAATCGAATTTAGTTCTTTAAGTTAAGTGTATTTGTGTTTTGTTTGTTTGTTCGTTCGTTTAAATACAGGTTATTCGCTTCACGGTGCTTTTCTCTGGTTCGTTATGGGTGCGAAGTTGATGACTTGTTTTACTGTTAGATTGAATCCCACTTTTTTTCAGTAGTTTATCCCATAAAACATCTTTAACCAATCTATACGTATGCGTGATTTTAACAAGAGAAGCACTTTTAAGATGTTACACCTCTTTGCCTGTAGATGGCAAGATTAGCAGTTTCTAAACATCATTTGTTTATGAAGAGCCGCATGAAATGAAAAACAAATAGGAGGTTTAATATTTTGATCGAGTTTGGGGGAAAAAAAGTAACAGCGAAGAAAGTTCTCACAGCACACATTTTGTAGCTATTCGTATTAGGTCTATTATTAAAAGTGAAGGAATTGTAGAAAGTTACCGGAGAAAACCTTTGCGTGAGAGTGGGTTGTTCACTCATCGATACCAGTGTTTGATGTTTTTCGACCACAGCTGTCGCCTTGACCTTTTCTGGCGAATATTATATGAGATCAGAGCCATATAAGCAATGCAAACAATATTTAATAATAAAAACAATAATAAATACTTATAAATAATAAATACTTTTTCTTCGTCGTCTTATTATGTACTTTAGTTTTATATTGTACTGCTCAAATTAATTTTGGGAAGCAAATACATTACATTTTAAATATAGATAATGTGTTAAACATCTTTTTCCCCTCGAAATGACTGCATATTCATGTTTAAATATTTTTACTATTTAAAATAACGGCATCATTACTAATCATTCTAATATGCTGATTTGCTGTTCAAGAAACATTTATTATTGTTTATTATTATTACTATTATTATCAATATTTAAAACAGTTAAGTAATTTTTTAGGATTATTTGATGAATAGAAAGATCCAAAGATCAGCATTTATCTGAAATGAAAAGATTTTGTAACATACACTATACCATGCAAAAGCTTGGAGTCAGTATCATTTTTATTTATTTATTAATTATTTATTTATTTTACAGAAATTACTACTTTTATTTAGCAAGGATACTTTAAATTGATCAAAAGTGATGATAAAGGCATTTATAATGTTACAAAAGATTTATATTTGAGACTTTCCATTCATCAAAGAAATCTGAAAAAAAATTCTGCTCAGCTGTTTTCAACATAATAATAATAATAATAATAATAATAATAATAATGTTTTTTGAGCAGCAAATCAGAATATTTAGAATGATTTCTGAAGGGTCATGTGACTGGAGTAAAGACGCTAAAATTCAGCTTCGAAATCACAGAAATAAATTACATTTTAAAATATATTCAAATAAAAGAGTTATTTTAAATAGTACAAATATTTCAAAATGTTAGAGTTTTTGCTGTATTTTGGATCAAATAAATGCAGGCTTGGTGAGCAGAAGAGACTTCTCTAAACATAAAAAAATCTTACTGTACAAAGACTTTTGATTGCAGTCTATCAAACGGCATAATGACATACAGATTTAAGAGACAATGTACATTTTTGAGCATTTGTTTATTTATTTTTGTGAACATTGGTCAAGTGGCAAATTCACACGTGTCCACACATTTGTTACAAAGACATTTAGACATCCGTTGTGTTACAATAAACATGTAAAAGAAACATTCCTTCATAGTAATAATAGCACATTCCCTTATAAACAGTGGTTTGTTTAATAAAAGCTCGCTCATTGTAAACCTTTTAGTGTAGTCTATATTAGTTGTTCTACTATAATAAATGTGTTTATAAATAGCATAAACCCAGAGCCGTTAACCGTTAACATTCAATAATCTGGAAATTCATTGATTTATTTTACCATATCGACTTAAATGGAACATGAAAAGTGCAAAATAAATACAATAAAATTAGCGTATTAATAAATTATGGACAACATTTAATTCACGACATGCACTGTATTAAAAGTGTTTTCTTCTAGTTGTTTTTCTAAAGTGGTCCATGACGAACAGGATCTCCTGGCGCACAGTTTCCCAGGCGCAGCAGCTGGAATTCTGTCGGGAAGAAAAAGTCACACCGTTAGTCAAAGCAGATTTGGATTATAACCACTTTCAAAGCCTTTTCGGTGTCGTTTGCACAGTTTCTCACTTGCTGTGTGACAAACTGGTCGAGCTGCTTGAAGTCCTCAACCAACGTCTCAAGTGCAGCGCTCATTTCCGCGACCTAGATATTAAGGATAACGATTAACGTCTAATAACAATGAACGTCCAACACTGTAAATAATAAAGTCAAAGTTGACTCAGTCCAACTACTGACTTACGGAATTCGGTTTAGGTTGGCGTTTGAGGTGTCCCATTAGTTCCTGGAATTCATTGTTATTCCAGTGGCATTGGTTTTCTTTCTTCTTTAAGAGCTCAGATATAGAGTTATATGATATCTTAAGCGCCTTATGTATTTCTTGTTTCTGTCCACGTGGGGGAAAAAGGATCAAACATCCATTGTCAGACAAATATAGTACCAAGACTGCTAAATATTTCCGGAGATTAACCTCACTGCAGAGTGACAGACTGAACCAGCAAATCAAGTTATCTGAATTCAATTAAAAGCAGCTGCATTTGAGTGAGGCTGCAACTTTAACTCTGCAGGAAGATAGATCTCCAGGATGTAACATTTCTGTGTCCTATTTTTTTTTTTTTTTTTACATCGTTGCTTACCTCTATGAGCCTAAGATTCGTGAACAGTTTAGACGTCGCATTTTCCACCCCAGCTAGGCATGTTGTACGACCCTTCGAGAAAAAAACAAAAAACACAAAAAACGTTAACATTTTCAGCCATTAAATACATATAGGTTATTAAATACTGCGACCACACTTTTGTTACCATTTAACCATTAAGATGTAATGAACAATTAACAATCTTTTTTCATAAGGGATCCTTTAAGGTAAACACTATTCATTATCATTATAAATATATATTGACCTTAATATTTATACTAATGTAGCATTTTAACATTCAAGATGTTGTATGAATTAACATTAATAAAGTTAATGAACAATCTAGATTATGTAAAATTGATTGCCAGTCCTTGATACCTTGTGTTACATTGTTAATCCAGTAACTTTCCTCTAAATCTAGTAAATTTATATTAATTAATATATTACTGTTATACCTAAAGTTCCATAGGTTTAACACATTTTCTAAATACAGATAGTTTAAATTAGTCTTACCAATGCACGCAGAAGATCAATTGTTTTCCTCTCCTGATTAATGGATTCTGCAAATAGGGATGAAGACATGATAATCCACAGAAAATACAACAAAGTTCTCATTGTGGCAACTTGTATTGACAGCTGTACAGTGCAGAGCTACCATTCAAACGATATGACTACTAGGATAAGGATACTATCATATGGCAACACTCTGGCTATATACTGTTCCCCAAAGAAAAAAAAAACAAAAACAAAAAGAAAATACCCTACCAAATTTGCATTCCCTTCAGCAGGTGACAGCGCGGGAAGCCCAGCGGTATTACAATTGGAAGTTTCAGAAGGAGAAAATGAAAGAATCACGTGCTCCTGTTAGTAGTAGTGGGCGTTCTTTTTATCTCCTTGAAAACGCAATGAGATGGATAGGCACTCGTTTACACAATCAGTCAGTGGGACTTCCACTCACTATCACTATGTAGACGCACTGACATCATAAGTATGATGTATGCCAATATTTGCAAAACAAATGGATAGATTATTAGTTATTATATCTTATTATTTACGTATTGTTTTGTTCTGTCCTTCTGTTTGGCGTTATATACACAAAAATAATTTAAAACCACGATTTAAAGCAGCTGTAGGCTAGGCTGTGTGTTCCTGTTTAGGGTGATATCATCAAATCGTTGATGACGACACAATTTGAGCGGGTGGTAATTCCTCATTGTTACAGGGCACTGTTTACATGCAAAGCATTTCACTTTCAGTTTCCACAATGACCGGTACGCGTTCTCCCGTAGAATTCCTTTAGCAATGAGCCACGTATCATGACGCAACTGAAATGAAATCGTTTTATTGCAAGGCTGCAAATTTCCTTTACATCATCAGTTTATTTGCTATAATTTAGAAAATGGTAAGCTAATAAAACATTTTAAGAACTCAGAGTTAAACTGTGTCGTCAACAAATTCATCTTGATAATATCAGATAACTTTGATAGAAAGGTATGTAATCGATTACAATCAACCAGAAATTCAGACAGCTGTTAGTATGGCAATATTTACACAACTATTAATACTTTGCTGACCAATTACCAAGCAATGCTTAATTTTGTTCAGTCTGTGGTGTAAAAAGGTCACATTAGCAATTAAAGAGAAAAAAACAACAACAACACTTAAGCAAAACAAAGTCAGGTCAAAATGTCGGAATAATTTTTGGTCCCAAATTTGTATCAATATTACTGGTAGTCCATTGT
Source organism: Cirrhinus molitorella (assembly GCA_033026305.1). Lineage (NCBI taxonomy): Eukaryota > Metazoa > Chordata > Actinopteri > Cypriniformes > Cyprinidae > Cirrhinus > Cirrhinus molitorella. The sequence goes on along the minus strand of CM065117.1, from coordinate 24,777,670 downwards.
ATGAAGAATTGTTGGGTATAATATGTCACAGTTTACTTTATTTTGTTATCCTCACTTCCATAAATGAACTATAATGTCCTTTACCCACCAGTAAAAAAAATATCAAAAATTACATCTGGTGTCTGAATAGTTTTTGGTTTGACTGAAAGTGTAAAAATAGCCTACTGGCCACCTAAACAAAAAATAAATAAATAACAAACAGTGAAAAAGGAAAATATAAGCAAAATGTGTTTTCCAGCTCAAAGGAAAATTTGTTAATTGCCTGTTTCTTTCGTTGTCCTGCCTGGAAATTCAATTCAAAATCCCAGTCAGTTTCTTATGCTACATTTAGAAAAAAAAAAAAAAAGTACCATTCATCTTGAAGGACCAAAACATTGTTGTTCTTTCCACTATATGCTATTCATAATAGTTTACATAATACATCAAGTATGAAGTAAGTTTGACCTTAATATGATAAGCTAGCCTATTAAATGCTGTTAAAGAGGGTAAAATGAAAGCTAATAATGAATTAAAAAAAAAAAATATATATATATATATATATATATATATATATAGAAGCTAAAAGTAGAGAATTGGTAATTAGGGAATATTAGCTAATCACCCAATAACAATACACTTTTTAATTGCCGACTTTATTCTAAGTAAAACTCCGACAGCACTATTTCAGCATTGATGTATCATATTCAAAATTATTAGCATTTATTACCCCGGCGTTATTGCAAAGCTTAGTCGCTAGGGGGCAGCGCAAAATCACTGTCGTGACGATTAAACACTAACATCTGTCAGATTGTCTGTACATTTTACGTTTACACACAAGGCTTGTGCTCACGAGAAACCTTACATAGTTACATAGCTATCTCCATCTAGCCTACCTTTTGTATTGTTTACTACCCTGTAAAACTGTAGCTTAATATAAATTGACAAATAAGGAACATTTAGCATAAACGTTTATGTCGTGCACAGTTTGCTTGGTCTAGTTTGCGCTTACTAATCAACTAAATATTATATGACGACTTGCCTATTGAGAACTGTTGTATTCAGTAAATTGCATTGCGCTCATTTTTTTTTTTTTTTTAGCTGTTTTGCTAGATTACAAACAAGACTGCATTCAAGTGAACAAAAATAATCTTATTCACAGATACAGATTACTGAGACATGTTCATGCTTGTTCAAGAGTTCAGCAGAGTTGCACACCACCTACATTATCTTTGTCTCTCAGTCATACCATATGTATAGTCCAGAACTCTGAGATTCTCACAATCACACTACCTGTCCTCTACTCCAGAGTGCGTCTGGGACAAGGACATGTGAATCCTCCGCAGGAAATGAGATAGTTTGAGAAGAGGAAACTTTATGTGGCTGGCCTACTGAACAGGAAAGAGGGGGTTTCCTTCCAGAGGATGAGGAAGAGGGAGGACTGCAGGGAGGAAGAAAGACAGACATGTGAATGTTTGTAGGCCTCGACAGGGACAGTGTCAAATATATCACTGAACACTTTCCAATACATTTAAGATTTTCTTAGTGTTTCAAAAATGGTGTTTATAAAATATGGTTATACATGATAACCATGATAATAATCGTGTTTGGATGCATAATAAGTAATACATTTTACAATAATACATTTTGGAGAAAAAAAAAAAAACAAGAGACAGAGCGACACGCGTCATAATCTGAAAACCACGCCCACGACAATCCTACGCTCTCCATTGACTTTGTATTGCGGGAAGCTACTCCTTGTCATTTCTGACGTATAACAAAAAACAGAACAATGTCTAAAAGCTGCTATGTGACACGCTAAAAAAACACAGAACTACGTTTTTATAAGCTGTCGACCCAAAAAAACGAGCGTTTAGAGACACAAAAGTTGAGCGCAACTTGTCACTCTGAGAACTACGCCCACTGGCGGGAAACTTAATCGCCGACAATAAACACTCATTATTTTTTAATCATGTCAAAGGATTATTTCACCACACTCTGTAAACCTGAAAGGAACAGATATATTGAGAAACTAAATTGTATTGGTCTGTGTCAGTGCTCCTTTTCCTTACCTTCCGTTTGTTGGAGAATTGATCCAACTGAATGGCCCATCATGAAATTCCCTGACATCTACAACTATTTGTGTCCTTAAATGCTCGTTTTTGGGGGGTCGGCAAGTTATAAAAACGTAGTTCTGTGTATTTTAGCTTGTTTACTGTACACCTTGTCACATAGCAGCTTTTAGATATTGTTCTGTTTTGGGGTAGGAAGGTAGCTTCCCTCAATATAAAGTTAATGGAGAGGGTTGGATTGTTTTCCCCCTTGTGGGCGTGGCCTAAATGCGCTCTGTCTCTATTCTCAAACGGGAAAGCTGCCGGGTCTCTCAGCTATCAAATACCTAGCTGTTTTGTAAATTATCGCAAGAAGGCAATACGCATTTACACTATGAAGGCATAGCTAGCTAGCAAACTGCGGGTGAACCACTAATGCTAATGCGATTTGCACTTCACTATGTGGTCAGTTATCCGGATGCGCGGTCATACTGACCATACTCAGATGTAAACAACAGCATAGACTGCAGGGTTAATGTACAACTGAATATGTTGTTCTGCTAATTTATGCGGTCTAAACCACATAAAGAAACGTGTGGAAGCTGCTAAATCATATAGAGGAGGAAGAGCTGGAAAGGTTGCAATATTTTGACAAAATATGGTAAAAAAAAAAATGTACAAGCAGTATTAATTAGCCTAATATTTCACCTACCCTACCTGAAATGTTGTCAAGATTCTTGCCCTGGAAATCCTAGTTCAGTTTGGCCATCCACAAACGCATTTTGTTCCTTAGACAGTTTTTTGCACTCTTCTCCTTGATTTGTTATAACTTTTGGCAGTCTAGTACTCCAAATGTTTTTCTCGGTCCAACCGATTAGTACAGTTCAAAACATGACAATAATGGATTTTTCAGCAGCAATAATCGGCAGAATATGCAAGTTTGGTTCGGTTCAGTGGCATTGTTTTCGTTCAGTGCCGTCAATATGGCCGACTGATAATGCATTGTGAAAACACTGTATAGTGTTAGGGGAGGACCCATGCTCAGTGGCTCCAGTGCCTTGTCAAGACATGATTTTAGCCCCGCCCAAAAAATTCTAAACATAAAAATGGTGAAAAAACTCTTTTACTCCACAATTCAGTACTACATAGTTTACAGTCTTTGTAACATGTTTTCAGCCATACATTTTTAACATTTATAATGTGCTTGAAACCAATTCTCTGAATTGCCTTTACACATACGATACGTATTTCATACAAGCAAATCTAAAAAAGATAAAAATGTACATTATTTTAAACAAAATATTCAGAGGAAACTATAGCAGTCACAGCCACTGATGTAGCATTCGCCACACTTAACGTCAATTTACCATGTGGCATTAAACTGTCCATTATATGTTCACTAAACAATGTTGCATAACTAGAACATAATTTATGACCTAACTGCAGCTGATTCATCTCTTCATCCTAAAAAAACAAACAAAACAAAAGCATGCATGCCTAAATGGAACATCACTGAAAGTACAGAGTCCAAAGGCATCAGTCTTCACATGCCCCACCCAGAAAACATACTTTTATATATATATATATATATACATTGGGGGTGAGGCATGCTGTCCTGCTTATACATCTGAGAGTGAGCACTAACCTCTTGGTTCCTGGTTTGCCCTCAAAATGAGATTTCTTAGTAATTATATTTAGTGGTAGTTCAGTTTTGCGTAGCCTAAAATTGATCAGAGGTTGTGCAAACTGGAAGGGAGGGAAGAAACCACCAGAGCCCAAATGGGTGTGAATCAACCACTGGGTGTTATTCATAGAAACTGCATGGAGAACTCTTGCTGATGTTTTTTGATTCAGTGGTGCATGAGATTAAAGGGAATCCTTCAGAACTTTCTTTTTGCAGGTGAGAGAACAATTTCTAAGCTTCTGTCAGTTGTAGACGTAGTCATGCGTTCCTAAATGCTGGTTTGTTGATTGATTTCAACCACTAACTTTCCGGTGACCTGATTTGTTGACGAGGCACAACACAGCTTGAACCACATAGTAACATTACAGAACGTGAGACAGATGCATCTATTTGATAAGGAACACCATCCCATCAGCGTTAGCAGAGTAATGCTTTATTGCTTTTGTGGAATAACAATTGGATAATTTTGTGAGGCTTTTCTTCCTAATGATTCAGTTGAACCATACCCTCATCTCTTTCTCTCTCTCTCTTCCTGTTGCAAACTGTCTCACTCTTCTGAAGCTGTGATGTGTATGCTGGAACAGGAAATGAATGCAGACAGAGGAGGCAGGCAAGCTGAAACTGGCACAAAGCTCTAGCGTGTATACACACCCGCCCACATACATACACTCACTGGCCCTGAGCAACAACTGTCAGAGCTTGAACTTTGAGCTATAGGTGGAAAGCCTGTCTAAGACATTAAGGGGACTAAGAAAGAAAAAAAATTGTGAAGACGAACAGCAGACGGATCTTACAAATGTAACTTGGACAAGAAGACAGAAAAACAAAGGTGTGGAGAAGATGGTGCGCCGATCCTGCCTCAGCAGGTAAACTTTTCTAACTTCTGAGTAGCACTTTGTTTTCTTCAGATGTAAATGATATTTGTTCTGTCTTGAGGTACTTCACCTTTTATTTTTAGCTTTATGACTTTTCCTTAAAGTCTGAGATACAGCTACCTTCCTTTTTCCTGTCTTGCTGCATGACAAATCTGTGCACATAAATAGCAACTTGTTGCAGTTTTATAAAGAGAAGGTAAAGCCATCCATCTTATGTGATGTGAGACCAGAAAATCAGTGCATACCATAAACAGTGCTTTTTTTTGGCATTTCATATGCTGAAATCTGTAATAAGGATATGAGTTTTGTGTTGCGCTGGTGTCACAAGTTGATCACCAACTGCAACTATCATCAAGCTGATTGGTGAAATTAACATAAAAGATATTGTGATGCTAGTATTCAGCTTCCTATGCTCAGTGGAACCTGTGAAGAAAGATAAGAATCATTATGTATGCATGCTTAATCCACTGGAAGTGTGTACAAACAAGGTATTCCCTCTGTGAGGAAATGTTTTAAACATTTTAGCTGTGAAGGCTTCACAGTGAGTAAGAGTGCTCTTTCTGCATTCCTGAGGTGACTGGGCTGGTGGGTGTGGGTGTGGAGGAAAACTGGAACACCGCAGATCTGGTACAGCTATCCGAGCACACTGCACATTCCGAAGAGAATCTCATTTCTCCCTCAGGTCTTTGCTTTGCGCACACCTTTTGATTTACTGAGGCCACTGCTTTGTGTGGGTTAAAATCTGGACGCATACTTTACTTGCAAGCATTTAAACTGTATACATCTGAGATTGACCAAATGGTTAACTTTAGAAACTTCTGTCATTTACTCACCGTTTCTTTCATGGAACACAAAAGGTGACGTGAGGTAGAATGTCCAGGGTGTTCTTTTTCATACAACAAAAGCAGATAGATTAGTGACCCAAATAGATTCATAAAGCATTCTAAAAGTAGTCCAAATGAATTGTTTACTGTATTCCAAGTTCTCTGAAAATGTATGATAGCTTCACATGAATTGACCAAGCAATAAAGGTTTCTTACTGGCATGAACAGTTCCAGGAAAAACCTTTAATACCACGGAACCTTTTCAATGCACAAAAGGTTCTTTGGATTATTACATTTTCTACACACTAAGAACTTTTTAAAGAGCTTGTTAGATCGCGCTGGATCGAGCTCCTCATGCCTAGACAATTAGGATCCAACCCCGGACGCCGGATCCCGTCAGAAAATATCAGTTTTTCCGGTAACAGAACAACTCGTCAGCAGAGTCGTCTAGTACCCAAACCCCATTAACAGGAGGCCTTGTCTGGTACCCAAAATACCCAAAACACTATTAACAGTCTTCTGTCAGCAAAGAAGTTGACTGAGGAAAAACCAGTGAAAGTGAAGAGTAGAAGCAGGAGACGAAGTAATGATGATAAAAAGGAGCAGAGTTTATTGAATAGTCTTAGTTGCGTATGTCTCAATGCTCAGACTTCGTCTGAAGAACACAAATCCAACAAGTATTGTTATAGCAAATGTCTTCACAACAACATCACATAAACCTTGAGGTTCATAAACATTCCCTCATATCTCTTATTCATGAAGACAAACAGCCCTTGAAACCACACAGTCATAAGACTAAGCAACAATGGAAAATTATATTAAAAACAACAATAATAGAACATAATATAAATGACTAATCAATTAATGAATCAATGTAATCAATATGTAAATGACTATAATGACTAATATAAATGATTAAATGGAATAATAAAATTATTAAATGATAAATGATTATAAATGAATAAAGGAACGAAGAATAAGTTAAAAATATTAAAAAAAACAAAGTTAAAAAAAACAACACAAACGTGTGTTTGCTCTTGTGAAGCAAAACACACACAATTTGCATTTGAGGATCATCAGATCCTTCAAGCTGTTCACTGAAAGTTTCTGAATTTCTCACCCTCATGTTGTTCCAAACACGTGAGACCTTTGTTCATCTTCAGAATACAAATTAAGATATTTTTGATGAAATCGGAGAGCTTTCTAACCCTCCATAGACAACACAACTGACAATTTCAAGGCCCAGAAAGGTAGTATGGACATTGTTAAAATAGTCCATGTGACATATCAGTGGTTCAAACTTAATTTTATGAAGTTACAAGAATATTAGGTGTGTAACGATACACATATTCGTATTGAACCGTTTGGTACAAGGCTTATGGTACGCATTCCAAACTGAATGATTCAATTCGTTGGACTAATCCATTACATTTGGAAAATAAAAGAGCTTACAGTATGTGAAAAATAATGTTCTCAGTGCCACTGTAATCAACAAGGCAAGCAAGGCCCAAGCGTCGTAACAGACAAATTGATGTCTGCCCTTCCCACTCCGAAAGAAAAACACCATATTCCAGGAGGGTTGTGACGGTGAGGTAGTTTGTTAGAATTTCCTTCTTTTCCTCGCTTTTAAATAGCTTATAAATGCCTGTGCGCATTTTACCTTTGCTTTTGAATTAGCGCCAATTCGACGTCTATTGATTGAATTGACAACAACAAAACAGTACGCCAAACTTACTTATATTAAACATAGATTGATTCATATATTAACGAAAATATATAAAACACTGGAGTTTAGCAAACAGTGGAAGCTTCCAAAATCATCTTAGATAAACAGCAAAAGTCTAAAATATTTTTAAAGCAGGCACTTCTGTACTTCGTTTTTAAACTAAATATTTCACCAACTTGTTTTTCTCACCTCACTGGTCAGCTTCACTCACTCTCCTCATGTGATAAATGAAATCCGACTCCTGCCGCTGATCTGAGATGCATACTTTATGATGTTAGTTTTAATAAAAAAATTTTTTGTAAAAATCAAGGAAATTTCTTTGGTATTTCTTTTGCACACAAAAAGTATTCTCATAGCATCAATACTCATTATTTTTGTTTTCTTTGGCACAAAATGTATTCCTGAGCTTCAATACTCATTGGTTTTGATTTCTTTGTGCACAAAAAGTAAGGTTGAACCAATGGTGTCACGTGGACTATTTTAATGATGTCCTTACTACTTTTCAAGGACTTAAATGTGGTAGTTGCATTGCTGTCTATGAAGGGTCAGAAAAGCTCTCAGATTTCATCAAAAATAGCTTAATTTGTGTTCCGATGATGAACCAATGTCTTACGGGTTTGGAACGACCAATTAATTAAGTATGACAGATTTTTCATTTTTGGGTGAATTATCCCTTTAAGTGTAAAGTCGTTGCTGAATATTTCCTCCGCTCTCGTCTCATTGATTTCCATCACGCTTCAAGCGGACAATGAAGTTGCAGATCACTGAGATCAAACTACACAACTTCACAGTTTTTAAACAAATTTTAAAATGTTAGGCATGATACACTTACTGACTTCGTAAATAGCCACAGAGGGAAACTAGCCATCATACATTAAATGACTGAGGATCATACCCTACCAAATTTTAAAGTCCTTTCGATCACAACAAACTCACGCAGAAACATTGTTGAAAATATCAAACATGTTTGATATCCTCTGACTGGATGTCGGACATCTGTGACCATCATACCTCACACAATTTTCTATGAAATCAAAGTTAAATGTCCAGAGGGTAGTGCTAAAACACGTTTAATACATGACAGTGGCACGTTTTAATTTGTGAGTACTGCTGCATTTTTATTACGCTGTTTGAGGTATGTATTGCGGCTTTTCAGAATTCAAAAATACGGGGAGCGTCGCTAAATGTTAATGCACTATCATGTTGGAAATATCGCCTACACCAAACCCAACCTAACCAATAGTATTAACAAATGCAAAAATGCATATGTTGATGCAGCTGCGCTTTTTTAACCTTATGTGGATTTGAGCTGTTTTGTCGCACCATAGTTTCACGGGGTTTGTACCAAAGCTCTTCAGTTTTCAAAAAGCGCAGGATGTTAAAATCATTTTGTTTTACTGCCTCTAGTGTTCATTTCAACTTAAAACTGCAGTAATTTGTACATATAGGTACGTTTTTTCAGTTTTGCAGAAATGTATATAGAGGCACGTATTTCCAATCAGCCTATGTTCAACAATTCTTTTACCATTGCATATACAGTGTCTGGCATGCTCACAAAAATGTAACAATGAGAAGGGGAACATAATACCTTGTAATATTTATATATTTTATGTTCTGTATACCTGACAGGCTATGAAATGCATACAAAGACTATTCAAAACATAATGGGGGTGTTGAAGACCTTGGGCTAACTATATGTGACAGAAGATAATATGAAGTGTTAGGACAGCCCTAAATCTAATTCTAAAAATGACCGGGTGCTCGTGTGAGTAACTGCATCACATAAAGACCCATTTTCCCCCGCCGTGAACATCCTGTAAGAGAACCAGACAGCACAGCAAGGTCAAAGCAAGCCAAGCTAAAGAAAAACAAGGAGTTTCCGTGTTTAAACAGTGTCTAAATGGGAACGGCCTCCTCCAATTGTTCTACGCTAACAGCCATTTTCAACTGGAAGGACACCCCCTCCCCCCCAAATTCAGCTTGTGCAGATTCCAAGGTGATTTCTTTTTAAACTACTCTAACATGATGAATCACGCATTAGTGCTTCTCTCATTTTTCTCTGCTGCTGTTCCAAAGTTGTCAAACTGGTTTTGGCTCTCCCTTTTAAAGTTGAACTCTTTGTAAAGTACATTAAGTAACCAGTCTGACATCTGACAACTAAGCTGACATAAAATAACTGCAAATGAGTAAGGAGAAGATGTATTCTCAAAATCAAATGTATAGTGGTGATTTTGGCCACTTCTTTTTGGATTATACAGTGTCCTTCTTTTGGTAGATCACAAGGCCTCCTTTCGATCCATTGCCACCCCTTGGTTTATGAAGCAAGAAGGTGGTCTGGCCTTCTGTTTACTTCCCTATTTAAGGAAAGACTGCTGTTTGTCTAGAAACTCTCTTGGTATGATGTGCAAGGGTGGTGTTTCTTCGTCTCGTTTGGCTCTCAGGAGACATGTCTTGACTTGTTAAAAAAAGCAGCTGATGTTGTTTTGGCAAGAGGCTGATAAAGTCTATTACAGACTACAAAGATTTTTCTCCTTTCCATATGGCTAAGAGCCAAGTTTGATTTTGCATAGTTTTTCGTCATGAGCCAATCCATTTCCAGCTTTTGATGGTGTGATGACAAATCAGTTTTTAAAGACAGTACGGGTGCTTCACTAAACCTCTCTGCAAACTGCTTATGTAAAGAGTGTCTTACATATCTCACATGTGAACTACTTTTGAGAGTTTCTCAGAAAAAATGGCTTCCTTTTACATTTGATGAGTTGGAATATGAACTGAACCATGTCCAACATGAAGTTGAAATCTGAATGACATTTAGAAGAATTTATTGAATTGAAAAAAGTGAATGCATTACTGTAAAATAAGTGTTCTTCCGCCATTATCAAGAAGTTAATCTAGTAATTATGATGAAATGCATGAACTAAATACAGATATATCCACAGTTTTTTTTACTTTTTTCTAACCTTTCGTATCCAAAGTCTCATATAACTACTGTACTTCTATCAGTCACTCATTTCCATAAGATAAAGACATCAGGTCTGACAAGAAATTCTAGAGAGTCATCCTTTTACTGTTGACATTTACATACATCTATGCTAAGTGATTAAACAAAAGCAAATACATAATGAATCAAATCAATCAGTCTATTTAATACATTATTTGTATAATCTAAAATAATATTATTTGCAATCCATTTAATATAGCTCTATTTTGAATAGGGCTGGCTAAAAAAAAAATAATAATCAAAGTTTTGATTTAATCAATTCTCATTTTTCCGAAACAATATCAATTCTTGAAAATCCTAAGAATAGATTAGCCAGTTTTTACTTAATGAACGGAACAATTTAGCGCACATCCCATCCAATAAATTGTAATAAGCTTTGTGCTTTATTACTTTTGATATAAAACAAAGTCTCAAATTTTTAGGGCTGGTTCGAATACCATTTTTTGCGCTTCGAAGCTTCGGTGGTAATCAATATCGAATATTCGAAGCTTCGGTGGGAGGGGCTAAGCATATAATAAAGGCAGAAATCTCTGTGTTGTCTGTTTGCATTTGTATTATGTCGGGAATTGTTCATCCAAACGACTTCACGCGTCACGAATGCGTTTCTGCAGACCCAAGGGAATTCAGCTCCAATATACTCACACAACGAGTCTAGGGCAGTGGTTTTAAAACCCTGGGTCGCGACCATCGGGTGGGTCAAGGGACTTAAAAAATAGGTCGCCAGGATGATTTCCGGAAGATGTGTATGTAACGAAGTTCAAGACTCTGGGAAGGATGCGGGAAACTGCAAACGTACTTTAATAACAAAATAAACATTAACAAAACGAAAGTAAACGGCAGCCGCCTCATGCCAGACTCCATCTGTGTTTGCGTTGATCAGTCAGAATCCGCTCACCGCTCAAAACGCTGGATTTTTGGTTCAGTCCTAAGTTCTGCAAGCTAATTAATCCTCTCATTATAACAAAGCCTGTAGACGCGCTTAGAATGCACGTTCATGCCGCCAAGAGTTTTACGCAATCCTTAAAAAGAAACCGAAATTAAAACGCGCACGCGCATTCAAAAGCAATTTTAATACTATAGAGCGATTCCATGCGCGCAAATTAGGCTATATAATATATCTAGGCTTTATAACTGTTGCTGTGAGTTCTTTATAGGATATAGGCTGCGTGGCGAACGCGTCGCGGATTTGCTGCGTGTTGATTTTTCTTTCTGTGCCTGTGTTAACAGATTAGAGCAGCCACACTGTCTGCGGAATACGCGCTTATATCAGGTGTGGTCCAACCACACCGCAACCGCGACCCCGCGACAGAATAGAACTGAAGCGGATTTTTTCCGCAGCAGTCACGTAACAAACCTGCTCCACGTCCGCCATGCAGGCAGTGTGTCTCAGAGGCTTCGGTGGAAAACGGTATGCATCTCCTCTCACATGCTCTGTTAGGCTGGCTAGATTGCTCACATTTCAATTAACAAAAATATTTCTTTATATTTCAAACTTTAAAATAAATCACAACCAGGCTGCAAACTATAGTGACACTATAGTATAGTCTTTTCTCCGTGGCTTTGCCTCCCGTTCACTAATGGGCCATTCAAGCGCGAATGAGTACTGTTCGCGGGGGAAGTCACGTGTTGAAAAAAAAAAAAGAATATTTGAATCTCAGAATTGAAAATCGAATGCCAACCCACCGAAGGAATATTCGAATATTCGACTATTCTAGTACAGCTCTACAAATTTTATTACAGTATTCAATGTAATCCAATAATGTGGAGTGACAGATTGCAGTTGTGCCTCAGTTCAAGTAAGAGGCAGAGCAACGTGAACTGATCGTCTCCTCCACTTTAATACCAGATTCAGCAGGAAACAAACATCCGAAGATATGTTAAACTTACTAAAATTTGTATCCTGCCTAATGTAATTGCGCAATCAGTGTTTTCTTGAGAACATTTGCCATGTACTATACCTTAATACATACAGTTGAGGTCAAAAGTTTACACCCCCTTTCAGAATCTGCAAAATGTTCATTATTTTTGGACAAAAAGCATGTTGTTTATTATCTGAGTAAGATATTTCACATAAAAGATGATTACATATAGTCCACAAGAGAAAATAATAATTTAACTTCTAAAAATAACCCCATTCATAAGTTTAATTTTTAATACTGTGTTGTTACCTGAATGATCCATAGCTGATTTTTTGTTTGTTTTTGTTTAGTGATAGTTGTTCACAGGTCCCTTGTTTGTCCTAAACAGTTAAACTGCCTGCTGTTCTTCAGAAAAATCCTTCAGGATTTCTGTTTTTTTCCAGCATTTTTGTGTATTTTACCCTTTTCCAACAATGACTGTATGATTTGGAGATCCATCTTTTCACTCTGAGGACAACTAAGGGACTCTAAGTGGCCTCTGAAGGGCAGTACCAAAGGAAAAAATATTATATTTAGGCAAAATAAGAAAAATGTGCAGATCTCCATTCTGTTCAAAAGTTTTCACCCCCGGCTCTTAATCATTTTTCTTTGTGGAGCATCAGAGCATCATTTGAACCTTCTGTAATAGTTGCATATGAGTCCCTCAGTTGTCCTCAGTGTGAAAAGATGGATCATACAGCCATTGTTGGAAAGGGTTCAAATACACAAAAATGCTGAAAAACCAAATAATTTGTGGGACCTGAATTAAATTTGTGTCAAAACCCAGCCCTAACTTTGACCCAATATAGTGTCTGAAATGCTGCTTAGCTGTTGAAAGAGCCTCAGAGCACATGCGTCTACATTGTGTTTTTGAACTCTGCTGTGATTAGACATAAAAGAGCTACATTTACGATCCTTGGAGAATTGTTTGATTGAAGAAGCAAGCTTGCTTTGATTTGACACAGCTTCAAACAACTACTACACACTGGATGTTTAAAAGGAACATGGCACATTGTGGAGTAAGGGACATCTTGACATCTTAGCATGACAAGAAGCTCCTGACCAAGCTCTGAAGTCTCACACTATATGACCATAGATATAAGCGGAACACACATCTCAAATCAGTAGAAGGCACATTTGTGTTGCTGACAATGCAGTATGTCTTCCTTTCTCTCGCTCTTTGTAGTAGACATGCAAGAGGAAGGAAGTCTTTTAAAAACAGCCACCATGAAAACCAGCCCCCTAAAAAGATCCAGTGAAATAGTGGTCATCAGTTTGTAAAAAAAAAAAGGTGCAGCAATGTAATATTTAAATTAAACCTGACAATATGCATCACCTCTCCAGCGCTTTGGCAATCAAATCAATGAATGTTCTTTAAAATGTCATAATATCCTGTGTCTATGCCTTGATATCTCAGCTGAATTTCTACATATTTTGCTGGTAGCTGAATTTAAATAGCACTTGGATTACTGACACTATTCTGCTGTCTGTCTTTCGTATTACAGTCAACTTCCTTTCCTTTACAGGCAGTAGTCAAACCACATACAAAAGATTAACAAGCGATAGAGTTCGCTTAGCAAACATTAAACCGCTATTGCGTCAAGGGTGAATCTCTTTAAGTACTTGGAGTACTCTGTAAGCAAACAAACTGTCAATTCATATAATCCTATAAACGCATATTAATATATCAATGTAATACTACAAATAAATTGAAAATGTGTATAAGATGAATGAAAACGAATATAATTATGTTATTTAAATTACTATAACATGCAAAAAAAAAAAAAGCTCTGATTTTTCTTGAGAGTCTGTGGAGGTCATGCTAGAATGGTTGCTTCAGGTCACTGATCAGAACTGGGGCATTTAACCTCAGTTATTGGTCCATATGAGCACACCACATCACAGTTGCCTGCCTTAATTCTCTTAGGTTAAACATCAGCTGTTGACAAAAGGTGTAGGTTAGAGATCTCCACTGTTAGCTTAAAATGACTCAGAGCTCTTGGAACATGGTACTGTTGCAATAAAATGCTTTGTTTGAATTAGAATTAGCAGTGACTTTTGGAAAAACAGACCATTTCAGATTCTTATATTGAAAAGTTACAAAACAGTACTCACAGTTTCTTTGTATTTGTGAAATTTGCTAGCAATTTCTAGTGTACTGTGTTTCTGCAGTGTATGACAGTTCTTAAAACTTTAGATAAAACATTGTGAAAGGAGCAGCATGATCTCATTTCAGAATCAGGCACGTTGGGCAAAGTCTGAACAGCTGGACCAGTAGAAAGGTCATCCAAAGTGGTGTTGTTTTTGCATTTATACAGCTGGTTCTCTTTGCTCAAGACTCAAAAGTGAGGCAGCAAAAAACGAGTAATCTGTGTCTTCTGTTCAAATTGATTTTTATAATCCTCTCATTTGTTTTCTACCCACAGGAGGGCCTTTCCTGAGCCTTGATTCCAGCTTGATTCCCTCAAAGGGTGAAAAGGTGAGACGGGTAAGATGACGTCCTTACACAGTCTGGGCCTGGTACTGGTGGAGTTCGAATATGAATATGATGGGCGGGACGGCCAAAGAGTGTCCATTAAACCCAACGAGCGCTACATCCTCCTGGCCAAAACAAACGATCATTGGTGGCATGTGTGCAAAGATGAACGAGCCAAGCCATTTTATATCCCTGCTAAATATGTAAAGGAGCTTCCACCCAACATCCCTTCACCTCTAGATTTCAGAGAGCCTCCGGGCCCCGATGTGAAGCCTGTGGTGCCTGACCTCACAGAGGTCCGCAAATCCGACGAGGTGACAATCAGACTTCGCTCCAAAGGGAATTACCACAAGACAGAAAACCGCATGTCGACGTTTGGCGTTCCTTTGGATTTACATGAGCCCCCTTCTTACAAACATGGCGGACTTGCAGAGTCCCTCATCTCCCTCAATGTGGACTCATCACATCAGAAGAAGAGGATGAGTCATGCAACTAATCTGCCGTTCGGCTCTCGTGGTGCTCCAGCTGAAGCTGTGCCTGAGAAGTTTCGAGTGCCCAGCTTCAGCCCAGCTGACCCTATTCATAAAGCAATCCCTGTCAAACCTGTGGAGCTCCCCATCATCAAGAACCTAAATGAGACCAAGCCTAACAGGAAGTCTCCTGAGCTGGAATCTCCAATAGAACCTGAAAGTGAAAGTTCTAGCTCAGAACCACTGCCATCACCAGAATCTGAGAATATTTACGAATCCATATTGGACCTAAATCTAGACCTGTCGACACTGACGGACAAAGCACCTGCCGGATTGCCAAACCCTCAGACCAACACATTATGTCCACCTCCAACAACTAAGGTACAGTTTTAGCTATGAAAATGCCTTTTAAATTCTTATTCCTTTTCAGAATTTTAAGGGATAGTTCACCCAAAAAAGAAAATTCTGTCATTAATTACTCACCCTCATTTCGCTCCAAACCTGTAAGATCTTCGTTCATCTTCAGAACACAAATTAAAATATTTTTGATGAAATCCAAGAGCTTTCTGACCCTGCATAGACAGCAACACAACTACCAACGTTCAAGGCTTAGAAAGGTAGCAAGGACTTTGCTAAAATAGTCAATGTGACATCAGTGGTTCAACCATAATTTTATGAATTTTAAGAAAATAAAAATAATTACTTTATTTAACAATTTCAGTCTTTGACACGCATTCACAAGAGTACCAGAACGCTTGCATCATGGTACTTTCCTGAACACACGGCAGAGACTGATGCAGAAGAAAAGAAATTGTTGAATAAAGTTGTTATTTGTTTTTCTTTGTGCACAAAAAGTTTTCGTACCTTCATTAAATTACGGTTGAACCACTGGTGTCACATGGACTATTTTAATGATGTCCTTACTATCTTTCTGGACTTTAAACTAATGTTCTATGCAGGGTTTTTATTTCATCTAAAATATTTTAATCTGCGTTTTGAAGAAGGTCTTATGGGTTTGGACCGACATGAGGGTGAGTAATAAATTACAGAATTTTTATTTTTGATTGAATTATTCCTTTAATTGAGGTAGCAAGCATAATATATTTAGGGAAGAAGAATATAAATTAATTTAAATTTGACTGCAACAAGTGTAATTCTTCTCTAATTTCTCTAATTTACAGAAGTGTAATTTCTCCACTTCCACAATACAAATTTCCTGATAATTTACTTTACCCCCATGTCAACCAAGATGTTCATGTCTTTCTTTTTGAAAACATTAAAAAAAAAAAAATTTTTTTTTTGAGGAAAACATTCCAGGATTTTTCTCCATATAGATGACTTCAATGGTGCTCAAAGAATTGAAAGTTAAAAATGCGGTTTCAATGCAGCTTCAAAGGCCTCTAAAAGATCCCAGCCGAGAAATAAAGGTCTTATCTAGCAAAAAGATCAATTATTTTCTTAAAAATAAAAATATTTTACACTTTTAACAACAAATGTTCGTCTGTGGTTCGCATGCGCATGTTCAAGACAGAGTATGTTGGAAAAACTCCAACTACAACAAAACTCGTTTCCTCCAACTTTCCTCCATCCTACATCCCTGTTTTACCCTTTTTTTTGGCATTTCACCTTCTGCAGCGATGTAGGAGGATTTTAAAGTTGGAGGAGAAAATTAGGTCCGAGTTTTTCGGCATACCCTAACTGTATTGAACAGGAGTGCATGTATGCGCATTGCAGAATTAGACAAGACAAGCATTTTAGGTTAAAAAGTATATAAATTGTAAAAAAGTAACTGGTCATTTCTCTAGACCCATATTTCTCAGCTGGGATTGTGCAGAGCTCTTTGAAGCTGCACTGAAACTGCATTTTTAACCTTCAATCTGTTGAGCACCTTTGAAGTCCACTATATGGACAAAAATCCTGGAATGTTTTCCTCAAAAAATGTAATTTGCTTGTGACTGAAGAAAGTAAGACATGAACATCTTGGATGACATGGGGGTGAGTAATTTATCAGGACATTTTTATTTCGGAAGTAGAGTAATAATTTAACTAGAAAAGTTTAACTTCGAATTACCAAAGTTAAAAGGTCTTGAAGTTTCAAAGATCTTACAGATCGCAGCCTTACAGGATTGGCCTGCTGATAAAAACAAGAACGCACGTTTTCAAATCCTCTTTGTAGCACTGGTTTCTCTTTCAAATTTTACTTTTAACAGTTCCTTAAACCATAATGACCTATTTCTGTTTGAGACAACCAATGCTGATGCTGAAAGATGTGATGAATCATTTTAACCCAGTTACGCATTGACATAATTGCTTTTACATATGCTGTAATTTTAAAATGTGTCTACTATCTTGGATAAAGAAAAGTATAACATTTAGCTAGAATGGAATATCATCATACTAGACAATTGCAGTGTGCTTATATGTGACCCTGGACCACAAAACCAATCTTAAGAGCCAGTTTTTTAAAACTGAGGTTAATACATATTCTAATGAATAACAGCTTTCCATTGATGTATATTTTTTTAGGATAGGACAATACAAGCCAAGGTACAACTATTTGTACCTTGTAAAATGTGGAATCTAAATATTAAAGTTTTAAAATTAAGTTCTTAGCAATACATATTACTAATCAAAAATTATGTTTTGATATATTTATGTAAGAAAATATCTTCATGGAACATGATCTTTACATAATATCCTAATATTTTTTGGCATAAAAGAAAAATTGATAATTTTGACCCATACAATATATTTTTGCTACTTAAGACTGGTTTTGTGGTCCAGGGTCACATATTGTATAACAAAGGAAGTGCTGTATTGGATGAAATAATGACTTTTGACATTTAAACTTTGTGTATTTTTGACACATAAATTATCTCTGCTCAGCAGGATTGGTAAACAACAGGGCATAAATCCTCATGAGGGAAAGCAGTAGAACAGGAAGTGTGTATCAAAGGCCATGTTATCAAAGTGGGCCACTAGGAGGCGATGTTGGCATGCTGCATAAATCCAAGAAAAGCATGTTTTTTTCCCATCATATATAAATAAAAAGTCGTTTCAGCATTACTTGCACCCAAAATCAGAAAAAAATGAATTTACAGAGGGCCATGATCTTGATGCGATCAAAGCGACATTTTGTCCACGTAAGAAGTAGTTACTCAGCTGTTTTTGGAGCCACATGAAATAAAGCACTGAAAACAATGGGAAATAAAGGAGAGCCGCTTAACAATAATGCCCTCCTGTGTGACATCAGAACAGGATATTACAGCTTTTCCTACAGCAAGGGAAGGACATAGTGAGGTAAAGCTTGTGTGCTTTAGCCTATGAAAGACATCTAGAACACTCATCCTTTAAACTAGGCCATCTGGTGTACATAACAGCCTAATAGCTACTACCCTGCAAACTGACAAACTGCATCCAAAGAAAACATTAAAAATCTGTTTTATTTGCATTCACTATGTTTGTAATGCACTTGCCTGTGGCTTACAGGTTATCAGTGTGCCCATCCCTTTTTGTGTGTGTGTGTTTGAACAAATTTTAAAGGTTTGAATTCAATTATTAAGAGATACAGGGCATGTCACAACAGGGTTAGGTTTTCTTTTGTATCTAGTGTCTTTTAAAGAATCACTTCTATCAGGAAAAGTTTTCAATTCAAAATTCAAACCTGAAATACAATATTCATAATTGTGTTTTTTATTTCAGAATACACTCTTAAAAATAAAGTTTCCAAAAGGGTGTTTTTGCAGTGATGCCATAGAAGAACCATTCAGTTCTTAAAATAACCAATTTGAAGAGCATTTAAAAAATCTTAAGAACTATTTTGACTAAAAAGAACCTTTTCCACATTTGAAAGGTTCTTCATAGAACCATCAATTCCAATAAAGAAACTTTATTTTTAAGAGTGTACATTATTGGTGGTAGACAAAAGGTATGATTTGGCTTTTTGCACGTACACTTCAAAGGGGAACATGTTAATCTCCTGGGACACTGAGCACAGATCTTAGGATCTGAGTCAGTCTTGGTGTTGTACCTCAGTAGCTGCAAGGCTATTGTTAGAACAGATGTTTTCAGCTTCTCAGTTTCAAAAACAGTAAATAATCCTGAAGCTTGAAATTTGTCAGAAAGCAAGGGAGAAGAGAGATGAAGACTGAGTATGAAAGGACGAAAGTGAGAGGGGCTTTTGTTGTCATTTCCAAATAGTCTCATTCTCTACTACCTTGGTAATTGATATTGTTTGTCATAAACCCACTGAAACATTGAAACTTGAAGGGAGGAGAGCGGCAGATGGAGAGTGAGAGTGAGAGTGAAAGAGATATATTTGGTTTACTTTCACAGAAATAGCGTTCTATAGAAAAATGAGTAACTATAAAATGCTCATTTTCATTTCAGTTTTATAACAGAACTCCAGCATTTGTCCAAGGAATCTAGTAGTTCCTTATTATGTTCTCAGTTTCTCTGAACATTGCCTCATTTCAAAGTCGTAGAAACTGAACATCACTGAAAACGTGATGTTTTCCCACATCGGCATGCTTAACTAACTCCCTAACACTTTGCGGATCTAATGAGAATCAGTGTAGTTCTCTTGTTTGGGAAAAGCTAGGAATTTGTTTGGAAATGAATGGGAGAGGCACAGTGGGAGTGGAGCTCTCAGTGCACCTGTATCAGGTTTCAGAGCCATTGTTAGTCTGTCCACATCAGTTGCAGACAAATGTTTCTCACAAAACCAGCACTGTATTAAGCTTCAAATAATCCGAAGGTCCTCAGATGACTTCATGCTGCTTTATAGTTTGTAGAGGTCTGTAATTCATGAGAATGACCATGAGCTCAGTTCAGGTATTGAGGAAACAGATTTTTTTCCATCACTATATGAGCTGACGTTTACAGAGTCACTATTATATGCCTGTAAGCTATATGTAATTGTACCTCTATTCTTGTATACCCTAAACAACTAAGAGAACATATGACAGCTGGTCTGATGCCTCTCTCAGCCACTGGCACGTTTACAAAACAAAGGAGGAGTTCTTCCTGAAGGCCTCCAAATCTAATTTCAGTGCTTTAAACCCAAACAAGTCCAGAACAACTCCCACTCTTCCCACACCACCGGCACTGTTTGTTATTCACAGCCAACCGTGTCCTCTAACCGTGACAGATGGCCGGTGGTATACTGTTAAGAAGCTAAATGCCGGGGTAAACTTACAAAGGATACACCACTTTCGTTTGACACCGCAAATAATTTTCGTATTTGTCCTTGTGAACCATAAAACGCTGTGAAGTTTGGAAGAGAAAGAGTTAAAAAAGAAGGAAAGGTGGCTTGCCGCTCCCTAGTTTACCTGCACTGGCGAGCTTTACTCTCTTCTGAGGAGGAACAGGTGAGATTCATCTGAGGCGTCCAGCGTAATCACATACAGGTATTTTTTACAAATACATGTGATTTTACTTAGCTTTTGACACGATAAAGACAGGACTCAACCGAATCGCGAGGTTTTTAGACGGCGTTGATTATTTTGCTAGACTCCACAACTTTGAGCGCGTATGGTCAACTACTCTCTCGCTCGCAGTGTTTACGGGAAATTATGAATCAACTCGGTTTTGTTTGTACGCTTTTTACAGTATATATTGTTTCCAAACAGCTTTACAGGTGCCCCAATACCTACAGCTTTGGTTACTTACGTCTGTAAACAATAAAACTGCTTTAAAAACGAGTTTAAACCAGTCTAAAATGTTTTAGTGATATACCTGATTTATTTCCCAACATTGCTAAAACAGGTTAACGTAATAAATCAGCCTGACCAGGCTAGGAGATTAGTAAACCAGATTTCCTTTTTCTTCAATTCGTTAGATATAAATATAAAGTGGACTTTATGTCCACACCTTGTTTTACTATTAAGTCAAAGTTCATTATCGCTGTTAAATTATTTCTATGCTGTGCCAGTATATTTATTGTGTGTTTTTATTGGACAGGATAATCAGTTAGGTTATTACAATTAATTGTATCGCCTAATAAAACTATAAAGATATATATATTGTGTCAAAATATATACACGCTGGAGAGCTTTTGTGGACTCCAAGGCAGAATTGCTGTTGTTTACCTTTAAGGTAAATCTGTCATTTAATTGATTAATTTGTGCATCAAATCATTCAAAACATTTGTTTTGACCTCTTACTGAATTGGATCTGTTTTGAGCAGATATAGGGCCATATTAAGGCCACTTGCTCTCTGAACTTCTTAGACCTACTATTCAAGTCAAAAGTTTACATACAGCTTGCAGAATCAGCAAAATATTATCAAAATATTATATTATTATCAAAGCCTCTCAGATGCATGCAGGTGTTTAAATTTAGCATGGTGTCTTCAAAACCTTAGATAATTTTTGACCTGCATTCAACCTTTGGGAGTCACCACTGACAGTTTTAGCTGACCGAATGAATCAGTGGGATTTATTTTGTGACTCATATTTGTATTAGGTTTTCTTATAATGGGAACAGCAATGAGGAAGTCTTATAAATCTCAGTTTAAAAGGACTTTGTTTGTTTGTGAACATTGATACATGTGTTTGTGGTTTCTGATCTTGTTTGTGTTCCTTAAAGTCAGTGATCAAGAATGCGGTCAAAATACACTGGAATATGACGTCATTAGACTACTTCAAGACTATAGGCAACGTAAATGATTGACCAAATAGTGCGCACTGATTTTTGGCAATTTACAGTATGTTTACAGTAGTTAATGGGGTTATATGCAAATGCTTTGATTGCCAAAGGGATTTTGATTCTTTCAAAATTGAGGTGTTAGTAATTATTCATTTTTCTTTAAAAAAAATGTTAAACACTGGTTAATTTGTTGGTCTCTTGTCCTTCTTGAGCCCCACAACACTTTTTCAGTCTGTGTGTCAGTGTGTTAAGTTAAAACAAGATGGCATGAAACTCAAATGCAGTTTCCTTGACACAAATGCTGGTAGATTGTGTTCTACTTTTTCAATAATACTACCAGAGTACATTTATATTGCTTGCCTGTGCAACACACCCAGCCATAATATCTCAGATATGGCTCAGAGCCCTCATTCAGTGTAAGTTTATGAGATGTTTTGGGACATTTTTTTCATTCATTGTTTAAAATTGTTTGCATAGGATAGTAATAGAATGCACATTTCTCCTCAACAAGCATAACTATTTAAGATTCGAGCTGAGCTACAAGATGCCATATCTTGTTTTGAGGGTTTAGAAACATCCCTAAAATATGCAATAAAAGTAGTTTGTGAGCAATAATTGTTTTTAAACTTGCCAATCTTAATTGCAATGCTCGAAAAGAAGGTCTGATCCATTAACACGTTTGTGTGAAATACAGATCAGCACATAAAGTCACCTCTAAAGTGAAATCAGGCGAGTTTTCAGAAGAGCTTTTGAGGTTTTATTTGAATGACAAAACCCAGCTTTGGCCTTTAATCTAAACTTACCGCTTGATTTGGTTACACTAGAATCCTGTCTCACCTGGTTCTTCGCGCACAGCTTGTTCAGCAGGAAAGAGGAAGTAATGGCACAGACGATATTTGTGATTTGAGTTTGCAAGCCCTGCTTCCCTTATTGGAATGATGGGACTGTGCTTTCACTAAAGGTTATTACTTTAACTTTAAGCTGTGATTTTACTTCAAACTCTTATTTGTTGCCCATGTCATGCAGCCTTTTTGACAGATCACAGGATGTTTACCGAGCCAGTGATTATGTTTGTTTATTTTAATTAGCATTACTCCACCTCAAGAGGAAATGATAGTCTAACACGAGCCCCTCCACCCACAGCAGTTAGTTTGTGTTCCCCGTTGAGGTTTCTGTGTTTGTATGTGCACTCATACATGCATGTTGGACCCTCAGGAGATCCCCTAGCTTTCCTGTCAAATAATCTGATGTGCCCCTCCTCTAAAGCCTAATGGTTTTTTGTAAATTACCAATTTCTGTGAATCACTGCTAACTGTACATCTGATGGTACTGTACTCTTAGCTGGAAGCTGTGTTGTAGTTCAGAAGAAAAGTGTTTCCAGATCTCGTGTTGTTTTGAAGCATGTGTGGGACCATATGTGGTCAGAACACAATAGTTAAGTTTTGATAAACCTTCTAGAGTTGTTTGATTTTGCTGTCTGTTCGGATGGAAGTAAAAGGGGTCATCCTTAAGGCTTGCCATACGCTTATGCCCAGACTGCAGACCTTTCTGAGGTTTCGTAAGGTAAGCTGTAAACAAGGTAGCATTGTGAGACTGAGAATGGGGTTTGTGGGAATGCTGTGACAGATATGCAGGTAGGATATTGTGGACTCACTGATTCCATCAGTGCTTGTGTGACTACCCTACTATTGTTTGCTTACAAGAAACTGTTTTTTACCAAAGATTTTCTACTCAAAGCCTGCTATTGCTAGTGAAGAGGAGACACCAGGTCAGATTGTTTTTCTTTGGTTTGCAGTCTTGAACTGACTTTTTCAATAAATTGTAGTTGTTACTGGGTCATTTTTGTTTATAGATCAGTGTAAGAGATTTTGTATGAAATAGCCTGCATGAAATGCCTTTTTTTTTTGTAGTTAATGCAAATCCATTACATGCACTGGATAAGAATTTTGCAGATTGCCTGTTAATGTTTAATACTATGAGGATTTTCAAAGCTATCTACACAATATTTCAGCAGTTCAAATGAAATTTCAAGCAGTGACAGCTGCAGTGTGATGTGCTATAATAAATCAAATGATTTTTTGTGGTCAAAAGTTTACTTACACCCTGCAGAATCTGCAAAAATAATAATTATTTTACCAAAATAAGAGGGAACATACAAAAAGCATGTTATTTTTATTTAGCACTGACCTGAACAAGATATTTTACATAAGTACATTTGCATATAGTCCACAAGAGAAAATAATAGCTGAATTTATAAATATTACCCGGTTCAAAAGTTACATACACTTGATTCTTAATACTGTGTTATTACCTGAATGATCCACAGATGTTTTTTTTTTTTTTTTTGTTAGTTGTTCATGAGTCCCTTGTTTGTCCTGAACAGTTAAACTGTCTGCTGTTCTTCAGAAAATTCCTTCAGTCCCACAAATTCTTTGGTTTTTCAGCATTTTTGTGTAGTTGAACCCTTTCCAACAATGATTGTATGATTTAAAGATCCACTTTTCACTCTGAGGACAACTGAGGGGCACACTACGCATTAAGATCAGGTTGAAGATCAGGGTAAATGTCATTTATTTTGTCTTCTGGGAAACAAGTATCTTCTGTAGATTCTGAAGGGAAATTGTGTTCAAAAGTTTTCACTCCCCTCCTCTAAGCGTCAGTGAGCATTTGAACCTTCCGTAATAGTTGCATGAGTTGTCCCTCAGTTGTCCTCAGTGTCAAAAGATGGATCTCAAAATCTTACAGTCATTTTTGGAAAGGGTTCAAATACACAAAATGCTGAAAAACCAAAGAATCTGTGGGACCTGAAAAATGTTTAACTGTTCAGGACAAACAAGGGACTCATGAACGATTATCGCTAAAAAGAAAACCCTACAGTGTTAAGAATCAAGTTTATGTACATTTTTGAAAGGGCTCATTTTTATAAATTCAACTATTATTTTCTCTTGTGGACTATATCTAAATTATATGTCATTTAGATTATTGTAATACTTCATAAGGCCATAGATTTTGGCAGTGGACCACACTGGACACACCGTTTTGTGCTCCTCTCAACTGTACATCATGCAGCGGAAACCTCTGCCCGTTGTTATGTTTTGATCTTGGCTTCCCTTCCCCAGAGAGTGTACTGTGCTTTGGAAAACACATTATCTGGATGCTTCCTCATTTTGGAAGAGCATGGTTTCCAGAGAAACTTTCACTTGGACTAAACAAACACAGTTGTTTTTTTTTTTTTAGGATGGCTTGCTGTTGATGTTTTTCAGACCTCACATTGAGCTTCCAAAGGTGTGCAGGTCACCTGTCTAAATCTGGCCAGCTTTTTGAGACCATGCCATGATAGTTCTAACACAAATTAAATTTATCTACTCACTCTCATGATGGTTGAAACTCAAATTATGCTTTTTTTTTTTTTTAGCTAGAGGAGTTAACTCACGGAACATTCAGGCTGTTTTTACACAAAT
Organism: Cirrhinus molitorella; assembly: GCA_033026305.1. Classification (NCBI taxonomy): domain Eukaryota; kingdom Metazoa; phylum Chordata; class Actinopteri; order Cypriniformes; family Cyprinidae; genus Cirrhinus; species Cirrhinus molitorella. Next base: position 24,752,580 of record CM065117.1, on the reverse strand, counting down.
GGTAAAGGGATAGTTCACAAATGAAAATTCTGTCATTAATTACTCACCCTCATGTTGTTCCAAACCCGTAAGACCTTTGTTCATCTTTGGATATAAAATATATTTGTATTGAAATCCGAGTGCATTTTGACCCTCCATAGACAGCAAGGGTCCTAATACGTTAAAGGCACAGAAAGATAGTAAGGACGTCAATGCTTCAACTGTAATTTTCTGAAGCTACGAGAATACATGTGCTCAAAAACAACAAAATAATAACTCTTCAACATTTCTTCCTCCCAGTCACCGTTTTCCATCATTATCAAGAGTACCACTGTACATGTGCGTGCTTTCCTCTGCTCACATGCATGTTCTATGCGTGTGTTGTGGTACTCTCAATACTATTGGAAGACTTTGGAGAGAAACATTGTTGAATAAAGCTGTTATTTTAATTTTTTTGCACTCTAAAAGTATTCTCGTAGCTTCATAAAATTACGGTTGAACCACTGATGTAACAGACTATTTTGTCAATGGTAGGACCCTTGCTGTCTATGAAGAGTCAGAGATTTCATCAGAAAATTTCTCATTTGTGTTCCGAAGATGAACAAAGGTCATACAGGTTTGGTACAACTTGAGGGTGAGTAATTCATGACAGAATTTTTTTGGTAAGCGATCCTTTTGAGTTGTCTATTCAACTCTTTATTCTTATATAACTCTTCAAATGTTTTAAGCACGATGAGGTGATTCATTTGTTTTTAATGTTTTGGGCAAACTTTCCAGTGAAGTGCAGATGTCTGTTCTAGTGTATTAAAATTCCATTGAAGCGCTCTATAACGGGAGAAAGAGTGAAGGCCTGAAGATGAAAGCCTGTGAGATATTTGATTCCACATAAACGTCCTTGTGTCATTCCTGAATCGAGGGAGCGGTTTCAGCAGGATTTTCTTCCCATAGCACTTTGATTTCATCAGGTTTCTATAGACCTTTGTTCAGATGAATAATGGAAGTTCTTGCATGGGACATAGACAAATACACTCCTCACTTTGACATGATCTCATGTTAGTGCCATGGTCTGTGTGATGCGGCCTGTTCAATTGTATATTTCCATTAAAAGTTTAATATTTACTTGGTTTTCAGTACTTATGTATGCCACAAAATTGTAAAGGGTAATGCTGTCAGTATTTGCTATGAAATATTTGTGTTAAACTAGTCAAACTAAGCCAGCAAATGTGCAAGTATCATACCTTTAGGTAATTTACTCGCCCACATGTCATCCAAGATGTTCATGTCTGTCTTTATTCAGTCGAAAAGACATTTAAGTTTTTGAGGAAAACATTCCAGGATTTTTCTCCATATAGTGAACTTCAATGCGGAGCAATGGGTTGAAGGTCCAAATTGCAGTTTCAATACAGCTTCAAAGGGCTCCAACCAAAGAATAAGGATTGTATCTAGCAAAACGGAAATTGTATATATAATAGCGAAATTGGTCATTTTCTAAAAAAAATCTATATATATATATATATATACTTTTCAACCACAAATGCTCATCTTGCACTAGCTGCGATGTGCATCTACAACTTCAAGCATTACAAAATCATGTTGGTCATGTGAGTTCAGTTCTTCGTCTGTGTGCTTTGGTTCAAAAAGATGTAATTTTCTCGTCCGAACGTGGTTGTTTTGCCATTTGCCGTTCTTTCTTTGCACGTTTGCTTTGTAAACACTAAGCCAGTATTTCCGCCTACATCGCGTGTGACCTTTCCAGCGTGACTACGTAATGACTACAAGCATTTGTGGTTAAAGGGTACAACATTTTTTTTTTCTTTAGAAAATGACAGATCATTTCGCTAGATAAGATCCTTATTGATCATCTGGGATCATGTAGAGCAAACCAGTTGATCCCCATTGAAGTCCACTATATGGAGAAAAATCCTGGAATGTTTTCCTCAAAAACCTTGATTTCTTTTCACCTAAGTGAATAAATTGCCAGGCAATTTTGTTCTGGAAGTTAACAAATCTTTTAAAAGGACACCTTCATACCTTTTTTGCCCTAAACGGTGCGTATTTGCACCTTAGAGTAATAACTTAAGATAGTAATATGTATTCTTTTACTGTATTCTTTTACTGTACTGTCCCAGTGACAAGCTGTTGCATTTTTGTTGTAATTCAGTGAAACAAATAACTTTAATTCATGTGATTATGCAGAATGTACTTGTTAAATACTTTACGTACTTTAATTCATTTGAATATGTACAATTTACATTATATGTTTTGACCATGAGAGTCAGTAGATGATGACAATTATTCATCTTTAGATTAATTTTAGTCTGCCATCATGCCCAAAACATGATCTTTCTTCTCTCCCATCAGACAGAGAATGACCCGACCACTGCAGTGTATGCCAACGTTACTGACCTGAAGAAGTCCGTTCCTCGCCCTTCGACCTCCTCTGCCTCAACGTGCTCCTCACCCGGCATCACCCTTAGTCCCGCTCCAGACTGCGTCTCCCCGCCTAACTCAGCCGGATGGCAGGTCCATACTGACCAGGACAGCGGTAAGGAGTACTACTACCACCCTGCCACAGGACAGAGCAGTTGGTCTGATCCCCGTAGCCCCCCAGCAGGAGCAGGTATGGAGTCTGTGACCTCCCCCATACCTGTGTCCACCCCATCCTCAGCTCAGGGCTCTGACTGGAAGCAGTTTTTGGATGAGGACAGTGGGAGACATTTTTATTATAATCCTACTTTGAACCAATCCTCTTGGACTGCTCCTACAGAGCTACTGCCACCTCCGTCTTCCACAGATAAGGTGCACAGTCATGGCAAGGAGGCAAACGGGCCGGTAAGATTCTATCTATTTCTCTTTAAAAAAATGGGATTAGTAAGATTTCTTTTAAAAGAAAAGTAATAATTGTACTCGTCAAGGATGCATTAAATTGTCTGTTTTTGTTCACTTTTTGCATTCTCAGCCACCTCTTCCAGAGGAGGACTACCCAACAAATCAGCGTGAGGATTCCCATATTTCTCTTCAGCTCCCTAAGGATTTTCAGTTGCCCCAAATCAAGCGTGCCGTCGTCCCTCGGGCTGTTGTGGACACGCAAAAAGACGTCCCTGCGGGCTGGACTCAATCTGTAGGGGCCGATGGAAAAACTGTCTACACAAATGAACTCACACATGATAAGGTAATGAGAGTTTATCACAACACACATACAAACACACTTTTTGAACAGTAAGATTTTTAATGTCTATTTTGCTCACCAAGCAAACATTTATTTGATCCAAAGTACAAAATATTTGTACCGTTTAAAATGAATGTTTTCTATTTAAATATATTTTAAAATGTCATTTATTTCTGTGGTCAAAGCCACATTTTCAGCATCATTACTCCAGTCTTCAGTGTCACATGATCCTTCAGAAATCATTCTAAAATGCTGAATTGATGATTATCATTATTATTAGAGTAAATATTTTTCAGGATACTTTGATGAATGGAAAGATCCAAAGATCAGCATTTATCTGAAAACAAATCATAAAGACAATGGTACAAAAGATTTCTATTTCAGATAAATGCTGTTCTTCGGAACGTAACTTTCTATATATCAAAGAAGAAATTCTCCTCAGCTGTTTTCAAATGTTTTTTGAGCAGCAAATCAGAATATTAGAATCATTTCTGAAGGATCATGTGACTGGAGTAATGATGCTAAAACTTCAGCTTTGAAATCACAGTAATAAATTACATTAAAAAAAATCAAATAGAAAACAGTTTTTTTATACAACAAAAATATTTCAAAATTGTACTGTTTTTGCTGTACTTTGGATCAAATAAATGCAGGCTCGGAGAGCGAAAGAGACTTCTTTAAAAACATAAAAAATCTTGTTCAATTTGACTGGTAGTATAAATTTACTACAATGATCATACACTACGTAAACTAAAAAAAAAAAGAGAAAAAAACTAAAGAAACTCGTTTAATTTTTTTCAATGTCCCTTCTCTAAGCAGAGTCCTAAATGATCATTATTTTAAAAATCTTAATATATGTAAGACCTTTTTTTTTCATTTATAAGATATGAGAGGTGATTTATGGCTTTAGGTTTGTATGCATTAGTGCCCCCTGTTGGTGATTTTATGACATTTTCCAGTTTTTTGATGGAAGGTCATTGGGGAAAAGCATTTAAAATGGAGCTGGAGTTACTACTTTCCTATTGGTAGCTAAAAGTGAAAACAAAACAGCCAACGTCTTTGATATATAAACATGCTATACGCAAGGAATGTGTTGAAAGATTTGTCAACTACAATCGATTACACCTTGCAGGATCTTTACCAAAATAAATAAATACCACACCTTGCAGAATATTTTACTAAAATAAGAGGGATCATACAAAATGCATGTTATTTTTTATTTAGTACTAACCTGAATAAGATATTTCACATAAAATGTGTCTACATATAGTCCACAAAAGAAAATAATAGTTTTTTTTTTAAATGACCCCATTCAAAAGTTTAATACTGTGTTGTTACCTGAATGATCCACTTTTTTTTGTGATAGTTGTTCATTGTTTGTCCTGAACAGTTGCTATAAACTGCTTGCTATTCTTCAGAAAAATCCTTCAGGTACCACATATGTTTTTTCAGCATTTTTGTGTATTTGAACCCTTTCCAACGATGATTGATTTTGAGATCCATCTTTTTACACTGAGGACAACTGAGGGACTCATATGTAACTATTACAGAAGGTTCAAACACTCACTGCTGCTCCAGAAGGAAACACAATGAAATTTGAAGATCAGGGTAAATTGAACTTTAATAGAACTGGGAAACATGTTAGTATCTTCTGTAGGGCAGTTTAACTGTTCAGAACAAACAAGTGACTCATGAACAACTATCACTAAACAACAAGAAAAACGGCTGTGAATCATTTAGGTAACAACACAGTATTCAACTGTAGCTCTGTAGTCTGTCTATATAATTTTATTTTAATGTCAGTAATGTAATGGCCAAATCTTTGTTGAATATAAGTAGCTTAATAAATGGACCAATACATTTATTTGACAGTCTGACTGACTACTATGTTTGTCTCCCAATCACAGTGGATCCAGTCCAAGGATGACAAAGGGAAGACATACTACTACCTAAACGATGGGTCTAAACGTCAGTGGACCCTTCCAGAGGTCTGTGTATGCTTTAGTTTGGACATTTAAGATTTTTTACAAATGCATGTCTCAGCCTGAACTCTGACCTTTATTGACTCTTTGTAAAGGCTTCAGTTCCACCTGGTCAGCCGATCAATGGAAATGGAATAGACCAAGATGCTCTCCCTGTTTTGAACAACTGGAGACAATCCCAGATCAACACATCTCTGGAAGACCTGGTGAGTGTCGGGACACTCTTAACCTGAATCTTTTCACTCGTGTAAAGATACACACAATTCTTTGACTTTGTTTTTTATATCCTGTCCTTTGTAAATCATTAACATTTATCTGACTTAAGAAGTCATACAAAGGTCAGAGAAGTTGCTTTGCAGTTTCAGCAAAATGTGTGAGGGATTCCCTCGAGTCTGTTCCCTCTCATGTGAGACGTTTCATTCTCAGCTATTTTTGCAGCTTACATGTGACCACGACAGGAAGGAAGGAAACATCTGGTACCTGAACTGACACACCACGGCACCATTTTCCACCAGCTAATATTCATTTATTTGTCTTTCTCTTTTCCTCCTGCAGAAATTTTCCCCCTCACACAGGCGGATCGCCTCTGACAACGCCAGTGATGCATCCAGTTCAGGGAATTCACCAGAATCACAGCATTACGTATGTAACGTGACCTCTGTTATTTCCAGTCCTCAGTGGAGCTTTTAACTCATGTCATTCATTTCAACAAAACTCATTCATGTATAACAGTCTCATTATAACTTTGCTCTCATTCATGTAAAGATCCCCTAATTGAATGCATTTGCATGCATGGTCTAAATCTAATTACAAACCATTGTTTAATATCATGCTAATAAAAAAAAAATGTTTTAAGTCTCAAGTAAACAATTTTCTGCCATTATCAGGTTTTTATAATGTGCTAATTTAGATATCAGTGTTTTTATGTAAAGATAAACTAGTTGTTTATCAAAAATATGATTTGTGTACAAAAATAAAAAGGTGTCCAAGATTTCGTGAGAACCCAAGGTTTTGTTCCCTTTCTCAAGGATAAAAAGTTAAGACGGCGGAGGAACCTGTCCAGTCACAGCACAGATTCACATTCTCATCATGTGCGTCCTGAGCTTGTTTATTGGGCCTGTTAATTTGTCTGCATCGGGGTCCAAAACTAACATGTCATGCATTAGACTAACTAACTAAACTAACATCATTGCTTGTTTTTGTCTTTAGCCAGTAGCTGTAGATAGTATTGTTTTGTGGCATGCTGTTTCGTCGTTGCTCATTTAACATCCTACCAACAGTCCTGCACTAACACTTTTTTTAAACACTTTTTTTTTTTTTGCACTCACATAACACAACATTTTCTGAAATTAAGCTCTTCTTTACTTGTCATTATGAAATGGGCAAAATGTACATTTTAAACATTAACAGAGACCTTTTTTGTGTGTCCTTGGCTTCATTTTTATTTTATAAGTCCTGTTCCTCTAACAAACAACTTCTTGTCTTTTGCATTGCATCAGTCATCACTGGAGAAGGCTGGGATTCTCAACAAGACCAAAGTGGCTGAGAATGGAAAAAGGCTGAGGTGGGGCCTTAAATTAACAGCATTCATCTGTGGTTAAGCCAGTACAGTCATATTTCAAGTATTGATAGAAAAAAGCATGCAAATTAGTCATCTGTGTCGTTTTTACCACAGGGATCCCCAAACTTTCTTGTCAACCAAACCCATTTAAGCTAAATCATCTACTTGGAGTACCCCCTGAGATTTTAATTCATATTTTAATAATTTGACAACATTTGTAGGTTCTTCAACATGCAGGAAAATAAAAAAAATATTTTTAATTTCTTTTTATGACATTTATTTATTTTCAGTCAACTCACAGTTGCAGTTACTCTGTAAATTTTGATCTGTGAAGCTTGCACTTCTAGATAATGAGAGTTTATATATAGACTCCCTCTTATATACTGCTCAGATGCTGAGAATAGAGTATAATTAGACAGAATTTGATCTTTAAAGTGCTTTAACACGTGTCTCTGCTCTGAAATGGCTGCTGCTGTCATTGCAGGAAGAACTGGGCGCAGTCGTGGACTGTTCTCCATGACGGCATACTCACTTTCCACAAAGACCCTAAATTTACACCCGCTGGGATGGCTGTAAGTTTCCTGAATTCATTTACTAAACAATTTGGGATACACAATAGATCAGACATTAGGTTTTTTTTATTTTTTTATTGCATTAGTCAATATGAGATATAGACTGGTTATTTTAAGTTCTGCATATGCAAAAAAACTTATATCTATTTTTCATGCTCTGCATTATTGTGTTGTAAATTCACTTGTGGCATTTAAACACTTTCAATTTTAGCATTTTATTTTTTGTTTAGATAACATAGTGTAGAATATTAATATTAGCAATTTATTGGTTGTCTGTGGGTCCGTGTAACGCTTCACAATTTAATTTTCAGGCCACATGGTGCAAATGCAAAAACGAAAACATTAAACCAAACATTCATATTTTTTTCCCTTTTACTTCATAAATGAATAATTGCCATTTCCTCTCCTTTTTTTCCTGTCAACCCTCCAGTTTTTCCCAGGATTCTCCCATATTTTACCTTTCTATCCTGCTATCATCCCATTTATACATTTTTACATTTTAAATTTTTTAAGATCCAATTTTTTTGGATCCACAAATACATAATGAATTATAAAACTCTAAATATAGCCTACACTAAGATATATGTTACTAAATGAATATAATTGTTTGATAATAATTCTTTGAATTAATATAATTAATTAATATAATACTTTTGACTTTTTGTGAGATGTAAATTCGCAATTCTGACTTTAAGTCGCAATCCTGAGAAAGTCAGAACTTTTTTTCTCAGAATTGCATGATATAAACTTGCAATTCTGAAAGTTTATCTCTTAAAATTCAGACTTTTTACCAAACTCGCAATTCTGACTTTATAACACGCAGTTGCAAGTTATTAAGTCAGAATTGAGATATAAACTCGCATTTCTGACTTTTCATAAAGTTGCAATCCTGAGAAATAAAGTCAGAACTGTTTTTCTCAGAACTGCATGATATAAACTTGCAGTTCTGAGTTATAAAGTCAGAATTGTGAGACACGGTCACAATTCTGAAAGTTTCTCTCTCAAAATCCTGACTTTTTACCAAACTCACAATTCTGACTTTATAAAACGCAATTGCAAGTTATTAAGTCAGAATTAAAAGATATAAACTTGCAATTCCGAAAACGGATTAGTCTTTTCTCCCTTCAAAATTGGACTTTATAACTGACAATTCCAAGTTTATATCTCTTAATTCTGAGAAAAAAAAGTCAGAATTGTGAGGAAAAAAAATAAGAATTGTGATATATAAACTTGCAATTGCAATTAAAAAAGTAAGAATTACGAGATACTAACTCGAGTTGACTTTATTTCTCGCAACTGTGAGTTTATATCATGCAGTCCCCTTACCTCATTGTCAGAATTTCAGACAAAAAAGTCAGAACTGTAAGTTTGTATCATGCAATTCTGTGAAAAAACAGTCAGAATTGTAAGATAAAAGGCCCAATGACCTTTTTTTATTTTTTATTCAGTGACCGAAACAGGCTTCCATAGTTATCAGCCCCCCCTAGTTTGTCTCGTACAACATGGATCTAGAGAAATGACATACAGTAGCACCTGTTTATTTAAGTCTACTAAAGAGAAACACTTTAAAATAAACTGACTGCCATTGGTTGACTCCTGCAGACCAAGTCCAATCAGATCGTGCCAGAGTACACAGTGGAACTGAAAGGAGCGACTTTATCATGGGCGACTAAAGAAAAGTCAAGCAAGAAGAATGTTCTAGAGGTGAGTACTGTGACTCAGTCCAGCCTTTCCTGTTCATAGCTTATGCAAAATAAACAAAGAAAGGACTGCATCCTGTGAAATTTATTACATTGATTTTCCAGGAATTAAGAATTATTTGTTCTGAATTCAAAAATGTTCCATTGTGATCGCTTTAGTCATTGGCAAGTGTGACTGGTGACCTTTGTTTTGGCAATAAAACACTAATGCTGCCAGAACTCTTCCACTATTAGCAACATGTGTCACAGTTTAAGGAGTGGTGAAGCTGGGAAGTATATTATCTCATGGACAAATATTTAAGTATTTATTGCCTTGATATGGATTACTACCAGTAACTGTTGACTTTTGCCGTCAGAGATTTTGTCAGCATATCCACCTTTTTCTTCATTAGCTTCATTTTCGCTTCATTAGCGGCTATAGGGAAATAATGAGACATAACGAGACGAGAAATAACAAACCAGTGCGTTCATAAGTAAGATAATACATTCAAATAATATGGTAAGATAAACCAGTTTGCAATATCAATCAGCAAAACAAGCTGTTTAGTAAAGCTAAAAATACACGAATGACTCCAGAAGCCAGAATAAATGTACAAATGGATGGCTCATGCTCTTACAAGAAAAATAAGGTGGATAAAAAGGCCATATTTTTAATTTTTAATGCTGTCCATGTCACTAAACAGCTCAAGACACGTCACGGCTCCGAGTATCTGATACAGTATGACACAGACAGCATCATACACGACTGGCACAAGATCATTCTGGACACCATCAAACTGCTGGTGAGTGGCGCCCCTGCTGGTCACATGCAGTATAACACAAACACAAAATCCCATCAAGTTTTCCTTGAAATGATGTTGAAAATATGTTGTGATCTCTCACAGCAGGACCATGGCCATTACTCAGAGGATGAAGCAGAAGACGTTCCAGAAAAATCTCCATTGCCTGCAGACAAAGAGAGGAAGAGTGAATGTCAGTAACTGTTTCAAATGCACCTCAAGCACAATCGCTGTTATTAATGATTGAATTCAGCATCTTTGTATTTTTAAACATTCTTCTTACAGCAACGAGACTGAGTTCTTCAAATAGCATAGACATAGAACAGGGCCGTGTTCGCACTAAGCTACGCAAGTTCCTCCAGCGGCGACCCACCCTGCAGTCAGTCAAAGAGAAGGGCTACATCAAAGGTTTTTTTTTACATCAAACTGTTACCTCTTTCAATAAGAATCCAAGCAGATATCAATGAAAATCTGAGTCTTGTGGACTTATATGCACAGTAAATCATCAGTTTCTCTTTGTTTACAGAAAATGTGTTTGGCTGCCACCTAGATACCCTCTGTCATCGGGAAAACACAACTGTGCCCAAGTTTATGGAAAAATGCATAAGATCTGTTGAGAAAAGGGGTAAGTGTTCATTTTGGTATCTGTTTACGAGTTCATAATTAAGAACATTTGTCTAAAGTGTCAGTTTGCCTGGTGCAGGTCTGAAAATAGATGGAATCTACAGAGTGAGCGGGAACCTGGCTGTCATTCAGAAGCTGCGATATAAAGCTGATCATGGTAAACAAGAGCTTGACACATCATCACAATTACTTTAAAGAGAGAGTTCTCACCCTCATGTTGTTCCAAACCCATAAGAGCTTTATTCATCTTCAGAACACAAAGTAAGACATTTTTGATGAAATCCAGAAGGACAGAAATGAAACTGACATGTTCAAGACCCAGAAAGGTAGTAAGAACATCGTTTCCATAAGTCCATATGACATGAGTGGTTTAACCGTAATGTTATGAAGCTATGAAAATACTTTTTATGCACACAGAAAACAAAAATAATAATTGTATTCAAATATTTTTCTCTCTTCCGTGTCAGTCTTCGACACCATGTGGTACTCTCGTGAGTGCACTTCAAAGACTGACATGGAAGAGAAGAACTAGCTGAATAAAGTCATTATTTTAGTTTTCTTTTCACACAGAAAGTATTCTCGTAGTTTCATAAAATTACAGTAAAATTCGTAGTTTCATAAAATTAGAGTTGTACCACTGATGTCACATGGACTATTTTAACCTTGGTAGTTGTGTTGCTGTCAAAGCAGGGACAGAAAGCTCACAGAATTAATAAAAAATATCTTAATTTGTGTTAAGAAGATGAACGAAGGTCTTACGGGTTTGGAACGACAAAAGGGGGAGTAATTAATGACAGAATTTTCATTTTTGAACTAACCCTTTAACTGTGCTTTCAACCCTTGAATTGTATGTGTCCAACATTTGTTCACAATGAATTTATAGAGTGCTTGGAAATAGTTACTGCTATAAAATCACTAATTCATGTGGGATCTCCTTCAAACAATAAAGTTTTTGGAATCTACTTATTACAGCAGTGGTGGATAAACAGTACTGTTTTATTGACTATATAACACCGTATGTTCCTTTCTCTCTGTAGAAGAAGATCTGGATCTGGAGGACGGACAGTGGGAAGAGATCCATGTGATCACAGGAGCTTTGAAGCTTTTCCTACGTGAACTTCCTGAGCCTCTTTTCCCCTTCAGCTTTTTTGATAGGTTCATCGCTGCCATACGTGAGTGTTACTGTCCTATTTTAGAGAACAAAAGCCATGTTATTTATTTATTTTTTTATTTAATTGCTTTTTGGCTTAAAGGTTTAGTTCTCCCACAAATGGAAGTTTTCTCATAATTTACCACCAAGTTGTTGTAAACCTGTATGAGTTTCTTCTGCTGGACACAAAGATATTCTGAAGAACATTGGTAAGCAAACAGTTGCTAGTAGCCATTGACTTCCATAGTATTTTTTCCATAATGTGAAAATTAATGGCTACCAGCAACTTTCATAACCAACATTTTTCAAAATATCTTTTTTTGTGTTCATACATGTTTGGAAAAACTAAATTTTTTGGGTGGACTATCCCTTTAAGTTTTGACACGATATATACACTACCAGTCAAAAGTTTTTGGACAGTAAAATTTTGAATGTTTTTTAAAGAAGCCTCTTCTGCATTTATTTGATCCAAAGTACAGCAAAAACAGTCAAATTTTTAAGTATTTTTTACTATTTATTATAATTGGTTTCTATTTAAATATATTTTTAGCATCATTACTCCAGTCACATGATCCTTCAGAAATCATTTTAATATTCAGATTTGCTTCTCGAAAATTTATTATTATTTATAATATTATTGTTATTATCATTAATAATAACATTATTATTATTATTATTAAGTTAAAAACATGTCATCATGTTTTTTTGATGATGGTTCAGAAGAACAGTGTTTATCTGAAATAGAAATCTTTTGTAACATAAATGTCTCTTTAGTGTCACTTTTGATCAATTTAAAGCATTCTTCCTAAATAAAAGTATTAAATTCTATTAAAAAATGTATACTAACTCCAAGCTTTTGCATGGTATAGTGTATAATGTTACAAAAGCTTTTTATTTCAGATAAATGCTGATCTTCAAATCTTTCTATTCATCAAAGAATTATAAAAAATAATTTACTCAACTGTTTTAAATATTGATGATAATAATGTTTTTTGAACAGCAAATCAGCAAATTAGAATGATTTCTGAAGGATCATGTGACACTGAAGATTGCAGTAATGATGCTGAAAATTTAGCTTTGATCACAGGAATAAATTAAATTTTACAGTATATTCAAATAGAAAGTAGTTATTTTAAATAGTAAACATATTTCATAATATTACTGCTTTTTCTGTATTTCGGATCAAATAAATGCAGGCTTGGTGAGCAGAAGAGACTTCTTTAAAATCATTAAAAATCTTACTGTCTGAAAACTTTTGACTGGTAGTGTACCTAATAAACCATTTCTTTTAGAGTTAGATATTACATTTAATTATATATTTTTGACATAAAAACCATTGATGTATATTTACTTTGACAGCACTTTGATTTGGTTATGATTCTTTTCTAAATGATGCAATCCTCATCATGAACTCTGTAATGTATGATTCATGATTCCACTTGATTATTATGGAAACTAGGGAGTATCTACAAAAACAATACACTACGTTTCCCAAAACCTCATTCGTGCATGTTCAAGACCTTAAGAATTGTATTTGCTTTCTAGAAATGAGTGACTACAGCCAGAAAGTGTCATATATTCGAGATCTGGTGAGAAACCTGCCTTTGCCCAACCATGACACCATGGAGGTTCTCTTCAAACATCTTCGCAAGTATGGACCTATTTTTCACTCACATTCAGTGTAGCATATCAGTAGTATGATGACCATCTTTGTCACATATGGGTATTAACAGTGATCAGATAGTTCAAGAAAATCTGTAGAAGTACTAAATGCATCTTCACCCTGTTTACTGAAAAGCAGTTTTTACCATTTACCCATTTTGTCCTACAGAGTGATCGAACATGGTGAGCAGAACCGCATGTCTGTCCAAAGTATGGCCATCGTCTTTGGCCCAACGTTGCTGAGACCACAAGAGGAGTCCAACATTACCATGCACATGGTCTTCCAGAACCAGATTGTGGAGCTCATTCTCAACGAGTTCATTGAGCTCTTCCAAACCAAATAAAATCACCTGATGGAAAGGAAGAGAGTACAACTGTCACATCTTCTGATATTCCCAAATTAACAAGGTTACTGACTGTTTTCTGTCTACTGATTGGATATTGACTGTCCCAAGCATTGTGAAACATCAAGAACCTGCCTACAAGAAACTGCCTTGTTCTTAAATGCAATCTGTTTTTGGTACTGCTAAAATCAAGAGAACAAAAAGCCGAAAGGATCAAATGGATCTAAGATGAAGAAAGAATTTGTAGATTGTCAAAATGTTATGTTTGAGATGAGATGAGAGTCCTCAATAAGAAATAACTTCCAATAATTGCTTTAAAGGTATTAGACATACAGAGCACACGCTTGTACATGTTACTGAATAATATACTGTATATTATTGATACTCACCGAAAACTGTTCCTGTGGAACAACAACAATCTTTATTTAGCCAAACAAATATGCTTTCTCTTTAGAGATTTCAGTGCAAATTAACAAGTAGATGTCCTCCATAAGGTTATGGACACTTGGTTGATTTTTCTCTTGAGATCTTGATGATGAAACCTGGACTTGTGTGCTTGATCACCAGTATGGAGGGAGCGCTGAGGAAAAAAAAGTGTTTTATTAATCAACTGTATGACTAACATTTTTCACTGTCTTTGGTCTCTAAGATGAAATATTGTTATAAAATGCTGGCAGTACAATGTACAGAAGTATGCATATAGGAATATAATGAACATTTTGCAGTAAGGTAAAATATGGATTTGCATTGCATGTTAAAAACTGTAGATGTGGACTAAAGCTGTACATATTTTAAATATGTTGTTTATATAAAAAAAAGGGTTAAGAAATAATTGGCAACTTCATTTTATTACAGAGAGAAATATTCTGTAAATAAAACAGATACACCATATTTAATGTTGTGCAAATATGTGCATAGTTTTTACACTGGTAATTACTGATATCTAGGAAATAGTTATGACAAAACAAAAATGTTTTTCGTATTATAAGAGTACATATATACAGTCAATGTTTTATAAGTGTGTACATCAATTACATATAGAGATCCGATATTATCACTGGACTATAGATAAATGCAATGTGAGAAATTATAAATATAATAAATATGGTGCCTTCATTTTCACTCTTCTGTTCCTGTCTTTGTTTACTGATCCCTGAAATATTTTGCAGCTTTCAGTCACAAGTTGGTCAGATTATCTGACTTTCAAAAATATGTGATACTTTTTTTTTTTCTTTTACATATTACACTACAATATACTATGCTATAATATACTGGTCAAAGTCATTAGTATTAGTACCCTGACAGGAGATTAAGCAATTCAATATCCTTTTTATGGACTAAAATAAGAGTCTTACTAAGAAGTCCTATATTATACAGTATGTAAATGTTACACATGGAAAAAATGAGCTAAATTTTGTGAAATATTTTCCCTTTGGGAAATAAATTTTACATTTCAGATTTGGCTATATAGCAGTCGATAAAGGAGGGCCTGTCATATACAGTCAAACCAAAAATAGTCAATTTCTGTAAATGAGGATAGCAAAATAAAGTTAACTGTGACATATTATACCTAAATATTCTCATACAGTGGAGTACCAGTAAAACTCATACAAATCTGGGACCAAAAATTATTTAGCCACTTTGATCTGACCGTGTTTTGCTTAAGTGTTTTTCTTTAATTGATAATGTGACCTTTTTACACCACACTGAACAAAATTAAGCATTTCTTGGTAACTGGTCGACAAAGTATGCGTAAATATTGTCATACTAATAACAGAATTTTTGGTTGATTGTAATTCATTACATAACTTTCTATCAACGTTATCTGACATTATCAAGATGAATTTGTTCGGACACCGTTTACTTCTGAGTTCTTGTCATATTTTATTACCATTTTCTAAACTATAGCGAATAAACTTATAATGTGAGAAATGCTGAAGGTGTCTGAATACATTCTGGTTTGACTGTACGTAAACAGAAACCAAAAATTCCTCATACTTACAGCGTCACCTCCTGGTGGTTCGCGACGCGTCCGCAAATGAATTATTTGTTTGGTGCAGCGTATAACGTCACAGAACACGAGACAAACATAGAGAAACAGCGCTGTTCAAAAAAATAAAATAAAATAAAAATAAAATAAGAAACAGTGTTGTTCATAATTTATGCAAGAATTTTCTTTTCCAGTCCCCCCAAAAGAATATGCCATTGTTTTTGGTGCAATTCCTTCTTGTATTATTCCTTTAATCAAATCTGGCCCTAAAGGTTCTTTAGTCTCTCCAACTTTTGACAAACTAATAATAAACTAATAATAAAGTTGTTGAAGTCTCTATGAAAATTATTCATAATTGCTACCTGGTTAATTACAAACTTGCTAAATTTAATAATAGTATTTCCCCCAATTGTTCTTTTTGTCTTCAGTCTGAAGAAACAACCAGTCATTTGTTTTGGGACTGTGTTTATTGTAAATTGTTTTGGGTTGACTTTTCTAAATTTGTTAAAAAAAAAAAAAAAACTTATATCCAAATTTCTGTATAACAATAGCCTAATAATATTTTTTGGTTATTCTTTGAATTTAGACCCTTCTCAATGTAAATTTATTGCTATTCCTTGCTAAATGTTATATTCATAAATGTACATTTTCAAAGAAAACTCCTTACTTTTTTATTTTCAGGAAAGAGTTCGGTGTGTATGTGAACTCTTTAAGAAATTCTAATAATTCGGTTGCTTGTAGACTCTTTCATGGTGGAAATCATACAAGCTAATATGCTTTGGCTTATTGTTTGTAAACCTCATTGTCTTTTTTGTTTATATTTTTGTCTTTGTAATAGTTCTTGCTGTTCCTTTACTGCATAAAAAAACCAACAACAACAACAACAAGGTTGTTCAAGTTGTTTTTTTTTTTGTTGTTGTTTTTTTTGAACTCTCAGAGAACGCTTCACACTCCTGTTCTGTTGGCGGCGGTAAATATACATTTTAAGCTGGTGTGCCAACCGCCGTAAAACATCTAAAGAAGAAAAAGAAGACAAACATGGAGGAAAAAACTCCGGACGCGTCCTCAACAGCGCAAAAACCTCTTACACCTGCTCAGAAACAGCTTCTTAAAAGACAGCAGGAACTGGACTACTTTAAGAGGCACTCGAAACAAATTCGAAGCCGTAATTTGATCACGGGCCTGGCCATTGGAGCCTTTGTGGTGGGCCTATGTATCCTTTCTTAGTTTGGTAACATGATAGTTCAGACACAACTGTTTTATTTTGATTAGTGATAAACATCACTTCGCACATTTAATGCAGCCTATATGTGGTACGTTACATTACCAAGATTACCATGGGACAAAAATACATAGTAAACATTTGTCTTTCTGTAAAATGTTATTAGCACATTTTCAGGTAAATAAGGACATATGGACATAAATTGACTGTAGTTGTTCAGCCTATAAAAAATTATGTGATCATAATTTTATGAAAGACTGCCTACCTAACAACTATTAAGAATTACAAATCAATCAAGCCAATTATTAACACGTTATTATATCTCTAGCTGTGTTAGAATGGCCTTAACCCTTCCATCAGTCAGCTACACTATTCTCTCAGTGAGGCAGGAGAGAATCATGAATGAGATTGATGAAGAAGCAAAAGTCTTTGTCATGAAAGGGCCTCGGACGGGGGCCAACTCTTAGATGCCTTCCTGTCTCAGTAATGCCAACTTTGCAATCTTGGCAGGACATTTAACATTTGTGTTGATGTTTGACACTGTGGATCTTTTGCATTCAGCATCAGTGAACATATTTTCCCGTGGCCACATTATATATGGCACAAAGCAACATGCTCTTGAACACTTGTTAACTGTTGCATTTTTCAATAAGGAATGATTTCATTATTTATTGATTTTAATCATTCCTTGTCTGCCTTTTCTTATGTTAATTGCTGTGATTAAAAAATAAAATAAAAACCAATATTGAATTTGATAGGCTCAATATATATTTCAGAACTGTCCAGTTTATAATATTCTTTTGTATTCCACTAGATGGCAGTATGTGAAGACACATTAGTAGGATATGAGAGGAGCTGGTTTGTTTATATAGTATACTAGCATGGCTTGATAACAGGATACACTGTACCTTGACTAGCGACTTGGAAGGCTGTATTTTTAGCCCCTGAAAAACAAATGTCATACATAGATCATGTAATAATGAAAAATACATACTGGGTTTAATGATCCAGAAGGTGTGCAAAACTGTATCCCGTAGAGCTTTGTTCAATTTATTTTTGTATCCTTCTCCACTCTGGTAATATTATTACTGGAGATGTTAAAGGAATATTCCAGCTGGCATACTTTTAAGATCAAATGTAGTGTAATTTTAATTAAATCAATTTAGATTTTTTCCTCCTTTTCAAAAATCTGAGATACAGTGAGGCACTTAGAGATATTAGTGAATGGGTGCCAATCAAGATATGTGCCTGTACTATTAAAATAGTATTTTACAAGATACAAACAATATGAATCATGTATGTAACATGATTTTTTTTTGAAGAAAAAATGCTTATTAACTTGGTATGCAAAACTGCAGTTTTGTTGCCATGATGATGCAATCATGTGAACCCTGTAATGCAGACTTTTTTCCCTCAAAATTGTGATATAAACTCACAATTGCGGGTTATAAAGTCAGAATTGCAAGATATAAGCTCACAATTCAGACTTTTTTTCCTCAAAATTGCAAAAGAAACTCTCAATTGTGAGTTCTAAAGTCAGAATTGCAAGATTTAAACTCACAATTTAGACTTTTTTCTCTCAAAATTGCGATATAAACTCACAATTCTGAAATTTTTTCCTACAGAATTGCGACATAAACACGCAATTGCGAGTTATAGTCAGAATTGCAAGATATAAACTCGCAATTCAGATTTTTTCCGTCAAAATTGCGATATAAACTCACAATTGCGAGTTATAAAGTCAGAATTGCAAGATTTAAACTCACAATTCAGACTTTTTATTTCTCAGAATTGCGCAATATAAACTCAGAATTGCGAGTTTTAAAGTCAGAATTGTGAGACATAAACTTGCAATTCTGAGAAAAAAAGGCAGAATTGCGATAAAAATTGTGAGTTTATATCATGCGATTCTGAGTTTAAAAAAAGTCAGAATTGTGAGATAAGTCACAGTTACCCTTTTTTTAAATTAGTGGCAGAAACAATATGAATCATGTATGTAACATGATTTTATTTTGAAGAAAAAATGCTTATCAACTTGGTATGCAAAACTGTAGTTTTGATGATGCAATCATGTGAACCCTGTAATGCCACAAAACCACAATTTAAACAAAATTATAGCTCAATTGTTACATAAATATTAAACAAGAACCAACAATATATATATATATATTTTTTTCTTTGAATTAAAAATTCACAAGTTCCTCAATGTTCTAATATTCACTTTACTTAAGAAAAGGTGGAGAATATGGAAGCCTGTTTCATTTAATAAGAAAAAACTAAAATTCCAACTTCTTATCTCACAATTCTGGCTTTTTTTCTCACAACTGCAAGTTTTACTTTTTTTCTCAGAATTGTGAGATATAAACTCATAATTCTGACTTTTTTCCCCCTAAAAAATATGATATAAACTCACAGTTGTGAGTTATAAAGTCAGAATTGCAAGATATAAACTCATAATTCTGACTTTTTTCCCCCTAAAAAATATGATATAAACTCACAGTTGTGAGTTATAAAGTCAGAATTGCAAGATATAAACTCACAATTCAGACTTTTTTCCCTCAAAATTGTGATATAAACTCACAATTGCGAGTTATAAAGTCAGAATTGCAAGATATAAGCTCACAATTCAGACTTTTTTTCCTCAAAATTGCAAAAGAAACTCTCAATTGTGAGTTTTAAAGTCAGAATTGCAAGATTTAAACTCACAATTTAGACTTTTTTCCCTCAAAATTGCAATATAAACTCACAATTCTGAAATTTTTTCCTACAGAATTGCGACATAAACACGCAATTGCGAGTTATAGTCAGAATTGCAAGATATAAACTCGCAATTCAGATTTTTTCTGTCAAAATTGCGATATAAACTCACAATTGCGAGTTATAAAGTCAGAATTGCAAGATTTAAACTCACAATTCAGACTTTTTATTTCTCAGAATTGCGCAATATAAACTCAGAATTGCGAGTTTTAAAGTCAGAATTGTGAGACATAAACTTGCAATTCTGAGAAAAAAAGGCAGAATTGCGATAAAAATTGTGAGTTTATATCATGCGATTCTGAGTTTAAAAAAAGTCAGAATTGTGAGATAAGTCACAGTTACCCTTTTTTTAAATTAGTGGCAGAAACAATATGAATCATGTATGTAACATGATTTTATTTTGAAGAAAAAATGCTTATCAACTTGGTATGCAAAACTGTAGTTTTGATGATGCAATCATGTGAACCCTGTAATGCCACAAAACCACAATTTAAACAAAATTATAGCTCAATTGTTACATAAATATTAAACAAGAACCAACAATATATATATATTTTTTTTTTTCTTTGAATTAAAAATTCACAAGTTCCTCAATGTTCTAATATTCACTTTACTTAAGAAAAGGTGGAGAATATGGAAGCCCGTTTCATTTAATAATAAAAAACAAAAATTCCAACTTCTTATCTCACAATTCTGACTTTTTTCTCACAACTGCAAGTTTTACTTTTTTTCTCAGAATTGTGAGATATAAACTCATAATTCTGACTTTTTTCCCCCTAAAAAATATGATATAAACTCACAGTTGTGAGTTATAAAGTCAGAATTGCAAGATATAAACTCACAGTTCAGACTTTTTTCCCTCAAAATTGTGATATAAACTCACAATTGCGAGTTATAAAGTCAGAATTGCAAGATATAAGCTCACAATTCAGACTTTTTTTCCTCAAAATTGCAAAAGAAACTCTCAATTGTGAGTTTTAAAGTCAGAATTGCAAGATTTAAACTCACAATTTAGACTTTTTTCCCTCAAAATTGCGATATAAACTCACAATTCTGAAATTTTTTCCTACAGAATTGCGACATAAACACGCAATTGCGAGTTATAGTCAGAATTGCAAGATATAAACTCGCAATTCAGATTTTTTCCGTCAAAATTGCGATATAAACTCACAATTGCGAGTTATAAAGTCAGAATTGCAAGATTTAAACTCACAATTCAGACTTTTTATTTCTCAGAATTGTGCAATATAAACTCAGAATTGCGAGTTTTAAAGTCAGAATTGTGAGACATAAACTTGCAATTCTGAGAAAAAAAGGCAGAATTGCGATAAAAATTGTGAGTTTATATCATGCGATTCTGAGTTTAAAAAAAGTCAGAATTGTGAGATAAGTCACAGTTACCCTTTTTTTAAATTAGTGGCAGAAACAATATGAATCATGTATGTAACATGATTTTATTTTGAAGAAAAAATTCTTATCAACTTGGTATGCAAAACTGTAGTTTTGATGATGCAATCATGTGAACCCTGTAATGCCACAAAACCACAATTTAAACAAAATTATAGCTCAATTGTTACATAAATATTAAACAAGAACCAACAATATATATATATATTTTTTTCTTTGAATTAAAAATTCACAAGTTCCTCAATGTTCTAATATTCACTTTACTTAAGAAAAGGTGGAGAATATGGAAGCCCGTTTCATTTAATAATAAAAAACTAAAATTCCAACTTCTTATCTCACAATTCTGACTTTTTTCTCACAACTGCAAGTTTAACTTTTTTCCCCCTAAAAAATATGATATAAACTCACAGTTGTGAGTTATAAAGTCAGAATTGCAAGATATAAACTCACAATTCAGACTTTTTTAACTCAAAATTGCGATATAAACTCACAATTCAGACTTTTTTCCCTCAAAATTGCGATATAAACTCACAATTGCGAGTTATAAAGTCAGAATTGCAAGATATAAGCTCACAATTCAGACTTTTTTTCCTCAAAATTGCAAAAGAAACTCTCAATTGTGAGTTCTAAAGTCAGAATTGCAAGATTGCGATATAAACTCACAATTCTGAAATTTTTTCCTACAGAATTGCGACATAAACGCGCAATTGCGAGTTATAGTCAGAATTGCAAGATATAAACTCGCAATTCAGATTTTTTCCATCAAAATTGCGATATAAACTCACAATTGCGAGTTATAAAGTCAGAATTGCAAGATTTAAACTCACAATTCAGACTTTTTATTTCTCAGAATTGCGCAATATAAACTCAGAATTGCGAGTTTTAAAGTCAGAATTGTGAGACATAAACTTGCAATTCTGAGAAATAAAGACGCAATTCTGAGGTCAAGTCAGAATTGTGACTTTTTTTCCTAAGAATTGTGAGTTTATATCACAATTCTGACTTTATAACACACAATTACAAGCCATTAAGTCAGAATTGTGAGATATAAATGTGCAATTCTGAGCACATACCAGTCTTTATTTCCCCTCAAAATTGGACTATAACTCACAATTACGAGTTTATATCTCAATTCTGAGAAAAAAAGGCAGAATTGCGATAAAAATTGTGAGTTTATATCATGCGATTCTGAGTTTAAAAAAAGTCAGAATTGTGAGATAAGTCACAGTTACCCTTTTTTTTAATTAGTGGCAGAAACAATATGAATCATGTATGTAACATGATTTTATTTTGAAGAAAAAATGCTTATGAACTTGGTATGCAAAACTGTAGTTTTGTTGCCATGATGATGCAATCATGTGAACCCTGTAATGCCACAAAACCACAATTTAAACAAAATTATAGCTCAATTGTTACATAAATATTAAACAAGAACCAACAATATATATATATATTTTTTTTTCTTTGAATTAAAAATTCACAAGTTCCTCAATGTTCTAATATTCACTTTACTTAAGAAAAGGTGGAGAATATGGAAGCCTGTTTCATTTAATAAGAAAAAACTAAAATTCCAACTTCTTATCTCACAATTCTGGCTTTTTTTCTCACAACTGCAAGTTTTACTTTTTTTCTCAGAATTGTGAGATATAAACTCATAATTCTGACTTTTTTCCCCCTAAAAAATATGATATAAACTCACAGTTGTGAGTTATAAAGTCAGAATTGCAAGATATAAACTCACAATTCAGACTTTTTTCCCTCAAAATTGTGATATAAACTCACAATTGCGAGTTATAAAGTCAGAATTGCAAGATATAAGCTCACAATTCAGACTTTTTTTCCTCAAAATTGCAAAAGAAACTCTCAATTGTGAGTTTTAAAGTCAGAATTGCAAGATTTAAACTCACAATTTAGACTTTTTTCCCTCAAAATTGCAATATAAACTCACAATTCTGAAATTTTTTCCTACAGAATTGCGACATAAACACGCAATTGCGAGTTATAGTCAGAATTGCAAGATATAAACTCGCAATTCAGATTTTTTCTGTCAAAATTGCGATATAAACTCACAATTGCGAGTTATAAAGTCAGAATTGCAAGATTTAAACTCACAATTCAGACTTTTTATTTCTCAGAATTGCGCAATATAAACTCAGAATTGCGAGTTTTAAAGTCAGAATTGTGAGACATAAACTTGCAATTCTGAGAAAAAAAGGCAGAATTGCGATAAAAATTGTGAGTTTATATCATGCGATTCTGAGTTTAAAAAAAGTCAGAATTGTGAGATAAGTCACAGTTACCCTTTTTTTAAATTAGTGGCAGAAACAATATGAATCATGTATGTAACATGATTTTATTTTGAAGAAAAAATGCTTATCAACTTGGTATGCAAAACTGTAGTTTTGATGATGCAATCATGTGAACCCTGTAATGCCACAAAACCACAATTTAAACAAAATTATAGCTCAATTGTTACATAAATATTAAACAAGAACCAACAATATATATATATATATTTTTCTTTGAATTAAAAATTCACAAGTTCCTCAATGTTCTAATATTCACTTTACTTAAGAAAAGGTGGAGAATATGGAAGCCCGTTTCATTTAATAATAAAAAACTAAAATTCCAACTTCTTATCTCACAATTCTGACTTTTTTCTCACAACTGCAAGTTTAACTTTTTTCCCCCTAAAAAATATGATATAAACTCACAGTTGTGAGTTATAAAGTCAGAATTGCAAGATATAAACTCACAATTCAGACTTTTTTCCCTCATAAATTGCGATATAAACTCACAATTGCGGGTTATAAAGTCAGAATTGCAAGATATAAGCTCACAATTCAGACTTTTTTTCCTCAAAATTGCAAAAGAAACTCTCAATTGTGAGTTCTAAAGTCAGAATTGCAAGATTGCGATATAAACTCACAATTCTGAAATTTTTTCCTACAGAATTGCGACATAAACGCGCAATTGCGAGTTATAGTCAGAATTGCAAGATATAAACTCGCAATTCAGATTTTTTCCATCAAAATTGCGATATAAACTCACAATTGCGAGTTATAAAGTCAGAATTGCAAGATTTAAACTCACAATTCAGACTTTTTATTTCTCAGAATTGCGCAATATAAACTCAGAATTGCGAGTTTTAAAGTCAGAATTGTGAGACATAAACTTGCAATTCTGAGAAATAAAGACGCAATTCTGAGGTCAAGTCAGAATTGTGACTTTTTTTTCTAAGAATTGTGAGTTTATATCACAATTCTGACTTTATAACACACAATTACAAGCCATTAAGTCAGAATTGTGAGATATAAATGTGCAATTCTGAGCACATACCAGTCTTTATTTCCCCTCAAAATTGGACTATAACTCACAATTACGAGTTTATATCTCAATTCTGAGAAAAAAAAGGCAGAATTGCGATAAAAATTGTGAGTTTATATCATGCGATTCTGAGTTTAAAAAAAGTCAGAATTGTGAGATAAGTCACAGTTACCCTTTTTTTTAATTAGTGGCAGAAACAATATGAATCATGTATGTAACATGATTTTATTTTGAAGAAAAAATGCTTATGAACTTGGTATGCAAAACTGTAGTTTTGTTGCCATGATGATGCAATCATGTGAACCCTGTAATGCCACAAAACCACAATTTAAACAAAATTATAGCTCAATTGTTACATAAATATTAAACAAGAACCAAATATATATTTATATTTTTTTTTCTTTGAATTAAAAATTCACAAGTTCCTCAATGTTCTTATATTCACTTTACTTAAGAAAAGGTGGAGAATATGGAAGCCCGTTTCATTTAATAAAAAAAACAAAAATTCCAACTTCTTATCTCACAATTCTGACTTTTTTCTCACAACTGCAAGTTTCACTTTTTTTCTCAGAATTGTGAGATATAAACCCGCAATTCAGACTTTTTTTCCTCAAAATTGCGATATAAACTCACAATTGCGGGTTATAAAGTCAGAATTGCTAGATATAACTCACAATTCAGACTTTTTTTTCCTCAGAATTTTTCTAATTGTGAGTTTATATCACAATTCTGACTTTATAACACACAATTACAAGCCATTAAGTCAGAATTGTGAGATTTAAATGTGCAATTCTGAGCACATACCAGTCTTTTTTCCCTCAAAATTGGACTTTACAACTCACAATTGCGAGTTTATATCTCAATTCTGAAAAAAAAGTCAGAATTGCAAGACATAAACTTGCAATTGCGATAAAAAATTGTGAGTTTATATCATGCAATTCTGAGTAAAAAAAAAAAGTCTGAATTGTGAGATAAGTCACAGTTACCTTTTTTTTTTAATTCAGTGGCAGAAACCAGCTTCCATAGGGAGTAGGCAACAACTGTATTCATAAATTTTACTAGTAGGTTCTTTTGTAAGGTTTCACTTAGGAAAAGTTTAGAATTTCTATCAAATATTGCACTGAAAGATTTTATCTAGTTATTTTAATTTTAGCAAAGTGTTTAATCGCATACTGTATTATTTTATTTTGATGTTTATATTTTATTATATTTTGAGAATAATTACTGGTGCTAGCAAGGCAACAAAGTAAGTAATTAATAAATAAAATGTATATTTATTTATTTTGGTAATACTCGATCTTAACTTAAATGCATACACAGGATGACTCCTCTGTGGAGCTTAACCTCAGTGTTTGTTTCATTTTTGCTGGAAGCTTGTTATTCTTGTCAAAAGTCTACCTGTTTCTGAACATGTGCCCTTCACACAGACCCACCACAGAGATAAAGAGTGAGGGCAGAAAGCTGATGAGGGCCACCATTAATTTTCGTGAGAATAACATCATCATCTCCTCTCTCACATGACATGCTTCTGTTACGTGATGTATATATGTTGTCTCTCAATCCAACAAGCTGTTCTTAATATGAGATATGCTTCGGCAAAAGTTTTAAAGGGGGAGGGGGTGATTAGTACCTAGTGTAGGCAGAGAGGCCCAGCTGCTCACGGAGCAGCAATATGTTCATACTGATAAGCGCGCACACACACAGTCCTTCTTTTGAGTTTGTGTCACGTGAGCCTGTTCAGAGCCTTAGGCATTAACCATGCCATATCACACTCAAGCGGTCTGAGATATCTGCTCCATACAAGCTCATCTGTAACTCCATTCTGGTCCACATTCATATCTTCTTTATCAGTTTTAGACACATGATTTTTTTAGAATGGTTGTAAAACATAACGTCATTCAGCTTAAGAAAACGTGTTGTTTTAGTATCATTGATATCGTACAAGTTTTGTTTTCATTTTTATGTTTTCACTTTATTTTGTTTTTGTTATATGATATGTATTTTTATTTTATAATTGTGATTTCAGTTTTATTCATTTTAGTAACTAGCTGAAATAAAATAAGGTTTTTATGTTTTATTACGGTTAAATTTTAAGTAAAGGTGTTTTTTGTTACTGGTTTAATTTTTAGTTTTAGTCAAAGGAATTGTTCAACCAAATCTTAACAATTGCTGAAAATGTAGTGTTTCTTCATCAGAATAGATTTAGAAAAAATGTGCATTATATTATTTGCTCAACTATGGATCCACTGCAGTGAATGGGTGCCATCAGAAAAAACATCACGATAATCCACAAATAATCCACATGAGTTAACAATTTTATAAAATGAAAAACTGTTTGTAATAAATCTAAGACATGTTTAACTTTTGGCCATTGCTTCTGGCTAAAATATGAGCCTTCAATTCATAATATTGTTTTCTCTAGTGAAAAAGTCATCTTGTCTGAAAAAAAAAAGACACATGGATGGAGTTACATGGATTGCTTGTGATGTTTTTAATCAGCTTTTTGTACTCTCATTCTGGCAGCACCCATTCACTGCAGAAGATCGATGATGTAATGCTAAATTTCTCCAAATCTGTTCTGATGAACAAACTCATCTACATGTTGGATGGCTTGAAAGTGAGTGCTTTGTAAATTTTTACATTCCTTAATTATATCAGTTAATATTCCTTAAATCAGTGGTTTTCAAACTTTTTTAAGAACGACCCTATTTTTTCCTTTATACATTGACGCGACCCTTATATATATATTTGGAGCGAATGCCCTATTTATATGCGTCACTCCTGAAACTTGCAGCAAGTATGCCACTTTGGTCCAGCATCAAAAACATCTTGTATTAAAATTCGGAATGGACTATAAATAGCCGGGAAAGCTTAATCACTAAAAAGTGGACACTCATTTCAGTTTATCGCGATCTCAGACAATTCTGCTATGATCCATTAATCTCGTTACAGAGCACAATGAAATCTCTTATTTACATTGCGTCTACATTTGGTTGTAATATGAGGATCCGCGAATTTCCAGAGCTCAGGACTGAGCAAAAATTTGGCGAGTGGATTCTGACTAACTGAAACGCCAATGACGAACTAACTGGCCATTGCGTTTCAGAAATCAACAGATATGTCTGTGATTGGCTACAGTGTTCAACACTGCAAAACAGAGCGCAAAATACACGTTGGATTCCGCGTGAGGCAGCTGCCGCGTACTTTCGTTTTGCTGTTTATGTTTTTTAGTTATTAAAGGTAATTTTGCCGGTTCCCGCTTCCTTCTTGAACTTTGCATACACATACATACATACGTAGCCTATAGGCTATAAAATTTCCTCAGATCATTCTGGCGACCCATTTTTTAAGTCTGGCGACCCAGGGTTCGAAAACCATTGCCTTAAATGCTAATTTTCAAACCTGTATGATTTAGTTTTCCTCCCTGTGGAACGCAAAAATAACATTTAGTAAAACACTGTCAAAGTCTATGGGGTCCAATGTTTGCATAGGCTACAGGTTGACAATGGAAAAAAGTATGACAGAATTTATTCCTGTTCTATTGCTCCTGAGTGTTCAGCACTCCTGTGATCACTGTTGTCTAAGATGAACATAAACACTGTTGTTAAGTCACCTGCCGCTGTGGATAAAAAAAATCCCGGTGGACCACGGGTAGAACATGACGATTTAAAGTTAATCCTTAGAGTATTTAAGCCAATAGAAACACACAAACAGTCGGAAACTGATGACCTATGCCTGAGTGTCTAGACCCTCACTGACCCTCACGCTTTTCTGTGATCACAATCAGTCCATGTCCTTTAATTGGGCATCAGCTTATTGCTAGGACACTAAGCCATAATAACAAAGACACTGACCGTGAGAGAGACACAAGCTGCTCAAAATAGCCCCCATGAACCTATAGATATTCATGACTTGGTACAGAAAAGTTTCACTGATTGTCAGTAGACAAAAATATCAAAGTAATCAAGAAGTTTATTTGTATTGCTATGCCATACATGCATGGAACGGGATAATATTAATAGTCACAGGAACCCATTATAAACATTTATCATGTACTATGTCATATTGTCAGTCCTCTTAGTTAGAGTGAGACTGATGTGTAGCAAAATGTGGCACATGTCTGAGCTTATATCAACATGCTGTGAAGAGGATTTAATTACACCTGATGTCTGTGTTTATGCAAATCTGATACTGCTCATCAGCTGATCAGTTATTATTAGTTTCTGTTATGTGCTAGCTACTGTAACATGATCATGGAGTCATGAACACATTGATGGACATGTCCTACCTAGTATTCAAATTAGTGGATGACTGATAGTTTTGCATATAAATTCTTCAATAATTTGGTCCACTCCATCCTAAATACAGTTGAGGTCAAAAGTTTACATACACCTTGCAGAATCTGCAAAATGTTAATTATTTTATACAAAATACGAAATGCATGTTATTTTTTAATTAGTACTGACCTGAATAAGATACTTCACATAAGAGACGTTTACATATAGTCCACAAGAGAAAATAATAGTTGAATTTATATATATATATATATATATATATATATATATAATTTTTTTTTAGTGATAGTTGTTAATAAGTCCCTTGCTTGTCCTGAACAGTTAAACTGCTCACAGTTCTTCAGAAAATCGTTCAGGTCCAACAAATTCTTTGGTTTTTCAGCATTTTTGTGTATTTGATCCCTTTCCTACAATGACTATATGATTTTGAGATCCATCTTTTGACACTGAGGACAACTGCGGGACTCATATGCAACTATTACAGAAGGTCCAAACACTCACTGCTGCTCCAGAAGGAAATACTATGCATTAAGAGCCATCAAAAAAGAGGATCAATCAAGAATCAAGGGGATGTAAACTTTTAAACTGGATCATTTTTATAAATTCAACTATTATTTTCTCTTGTGGACTATATGTAAATATTATTATTGGAAATATATTTTTCAGGTCAGTACTAAATAAAAAATAACATGCATTTTGTATGATGCCTTTTATTTATTTTTTAATAATTAACATTTAGCAAGATGCATGAAAACGTTTGGTCTCAACTGTATGTAGTTAGTGCTTCAGACTAATGGAATACAGCAGGAATTAATCATTCTCAATGCAGAATGACAGTTTTAAGCTTGACTAATAGCATGACTGTCATTAAGGGATCTGACTCAATCTCATGGGAAGTGCAGAGAAATAATAATTCCATCTGTTGAGTTTATTCACTTTTAAATGGGGGAGGTTTTATACTTGCCTTTTGGGTTTGCATTAAGCAGCCATTTCTTGAACTCACCGCTTCATGATTTCAGAGATCTGGGGTTTCCTGCATTGAGTTTAACTTATTGACTGTAATAAGCTTGCAACAGACAATCTCAAAGTAACTTATGCAATAGCATGTGGCAAGCAGTTTCAACATTTATTCCCCTTCAGAGTCAGAATCGGCAAATAGCATGTGCTACACATCCTCATGGTATAAATTTGATCAGCCATTTGCCGATTTTTCTCTCACAAAACTCTTAATTGACTCGCACGCAATGAACTGATACGTTTCCGCATCAGTGCCAAGATACTTGACTTCTTCTACTGTTTTCGCCAACACTTTGAATCGGAACATGACGTAATTTTGGTCTAGAATCAAAGTACTACATGTCTGCCAACTAGTGGTAAGGAATACAAATGAGATAATACACTGTAATAGGAACTACAGCCTATATTATTAAGTATGACGTCTTGTCGCAATTTTGCAACTTTGGCGCTTAGAGGGTTAAAACTAAAATCTTTTATAGAGTTTTTATTTATTTTATTTTAGATTAGCTAGTAATTCTGATATTTTCAGCTCACTAGAAATTATTCGTTATATTTTAGTACATAGTGACCTTTTTCTATTCACTTGTTCACTAGTACTAACTTATTTACTAGTAGTCACTGTACCAATAGCTTTTTTTTCCCCATTCTTACTTGTAATAAATTGTAAAACTTTATCTGTGCTCAGATATCAACTTTCTAGGGTGAACTGAAAAAACAACAGGAAAAACAAGGGACTTAAGAACAACTATCACTAAAAAAAACACAGCAGTGGATCATTTACGTAACAACACAGTATTAAGAATCAAGTGTATGTAAACTTTTGAACAACTACTCTTTTCTTTTGTGAACTACATGTAAATGTCTTCTATGTGATATATCTTATTCAGGTCAGTACTAAATAAAAAAAAAAACATGCATTTTGTATTATCCCTCTTATATTGGTAAAATAGTGAACATTTTGAGATTCTGCAAGGTGTATATTTATTTTTTCTAAAGATCCTCATGGAATTTAATGACAAAAGTTTGTAATCTGTTACCCAGTTAGCCTAGATGCTTATATCATAGGAATAAGTACTAGTATTTTTTTTTTATATACATAAATACTACTAATTGACGATATAGTCACTTTGACAACAAGCACTATCCAGTGAACCGAGTGAAAATGAAAGATACTTGTCACAGAGTTACTAGTTCTTAAAAAAATAGTTCTGAATTAAACGGTAACACTTTACAATAAGGTGTCATTTGTTGACATCAGTTAATGTATTAACTAACATGAATGAACAGTACATTTATTAGTCTATTTATTTATCTTTATTAATGCTAGTTATTAAAAATAGTCATTCATTGTTAATTCATGTTAGTTCACAGTGAATTAATGTAAACAAACACTAATTTTAGTGCATTAGTAAATGACACTGAAAATAGCATTAAATAAGATTTACAAATGCTGAAGTATTGTTCATTCTTTCATGTTAACTAAGTTATTGTAAAGTGTTACAGATTAAACCTAAATTAAAATGTTAAATAATAAATGTTTCAACAGCCTGCCATAATAGACAGCTGTAATCTATCTGAGACGTGAGGGACTGCATTTATGGCATTGTAGCTTGACTGTTAGTGGTCCCTCGCAGACTAATTACTAAGGTGTTTTTCCACGGGGAGGAGCAACAAGAGCAGCACAGTAGCGTACTAGACACTTGCGTTTGGAAAGCGAAGGTACAGCGTGCGGTCAGTGGACGCGCTCGAACGTCACGGCATGCTATTCGAATTATTCAAATAACCGAATTAGTAACCTATAGTTGATCACTTTCGTATTATTTCTACAGAACGTTAACTTGCGTTCATATATTTTACATTCGCGTTTGCTTTTATGTGTGTTTACATTGCCTAATCTGCATCGCGCTCCTGGAGAAGTTCGTTCTTGAACTGTTGTTATGTTTTGGGGCTAAATGTAAACGCATAGTTGTTATGGAGAAATTCTGGAACGCAAATACATTCTAATGATAACTACACAGATATCTACTACAATGTCACAGGCTGAGGTTGACATGGCAGGTCTTGGCTTTCCGAAGTTGTCTGCGGGTTTTGACGCGGACTCGTTCTTCCCAGCGCGCCTGCCGCCGAGACGGAGGAGACACTCGGCGAACTCCAGGAGAAATGCCTACAGGTTTAACAAACTCCACACTATGGACGTTGAGCCCCAGGAGAGCATCGCACCTCTGACAAAAACTCTTTCATGGTCAGCCGACAACATTTTATCGGAAGGTGCCAACGAGGAGAAAAAGACGGACTCTTCTCCTCCAACGTCACCTGTCTCCAGCTCTCCACCTGAGACGCAAGACTCGGACCCGCGACCGGCTGATACCTGGGCTACCGAGGAGCCCAGCGCACAGGAGGCTGATGCCAGCTCGGACTCCGACGATGAAAGCACCTCGAAGAAAGCTGCTTTGTCAAGAGCCCCGTCTGAGAGTAAACGCGAGCAAGAGGAAAAGGATGAGGTTGAGACTAAAGCGGTGGCGACTTCACCTGATGGAAGGTTTCTGAAATTCAACATTGAGATCGGAAGGGGGTCTTTTAAGACAGTCTACAAAGGATTGGATACGGAGACCACCGTGGAAGTTGCTTGGTGTGAGCTACAGGTAAGAAGTTTTAGCTTTAGTCAAGTTTTCGGTCATTAAATTTCTGGACGCAGGCAGGTTGAGGTTCGCCTCGAGAAACCTAAATTGCCGTATGGCGCCCCTAGCGAAGTAGTTAGCGGTGGGTTGAAAGTTATTTTATTAGCAGGAACTATAGATGTGCATTGGATCATTTATCGGGTCACCAGGTCAGCAAGTCTTTTAGGAAGGGTTCTGTATGATCGTAATCTTATGATGATGAGGAGGTGGTGATGAGAAGGGTGTAATTACAATAACATTTAGATTGTCTTTGTGTCATACAATGACTGCAACCAGCTGATATCTACTGTACACTCACCCTATTGATGAATAATGTGTTTGTTATCTTCGCAGTGTTATCAGATGCATCTGCATCTGTTCTTCAATGGAAATGAGAGTAACGCTGATGTCATGTAATACAGTTTTCATCAGCATGTGACATTACTGTCTAATCAAGGCAGTGGTTTTCTAAAACGTCACATTTTTATTTTGCTTGTATGCGTTATCTCATCCTAATAGGCAAGATCTCATCATGTGGATTGTCAATAGGATGATTAATGTGTAAGGCCCGAGACAGGAATGGCGAGCTCAAGGTTATGTAATGTTGAATGTTTAAACTAGTTTTATTTTTACCTTAGACTTAGTTACATTTTTTAAGTAAGTTTGAACTTTCCTCTAGTTTAATAGTTTAATTTCCTCTGGTTTATGATATGGATAGTTCAGGCTTTAAATTCTGATTAAATGAGCCACTTGAATTAATGGTATTAGTGTAGTATGAGCAGCACAATGCTTGATAAAATCTGTGGAATCTGTTATTTTTAACTTTACAGATTGATCTTGTTTGAATGGAATGTAGATGGCTGGATCTAGATGTGTTCTGGTGTTTTTCTGTACATTGAATCCAAAACCTAGCATTCTTCACTGTGCATTAAGAACTTTCTTTTCCAGTGAAAGCTGTTTTGGCTATTATGTCCACAATCAGGAAAACTGAGTATTGGGCACTAAACCTTCTCCAAGGCTTCCTTATGGTGCAATATGCAAGATGTCACATGCTGTGGTTACTAGGCAGATTGCTAAGGTCATTAAGTACATTTTTTCCAGCTAAAGCTAAATACTAAATATACTATGTTCACACCACAAATGGAGCTGGCCCAAATATGCACCACAGCTGTGATTCCAAGCACTTTACAAATACTTTACAAATGTGATTTTGGCTAATTCAATCACTCCCCCTAAATCTGATATAGTGGTTCTCATTTGGTAGGTTACAGGTCTGTTCTGACAGGATTATGGATGGCAAGAAAGAAAACAATGCTAAATGCAAATAATATGTAATGAACTCTGTTTAGGATAGTGAATTATAAATCAGTATTTTAAAGGGAGGATCAATTGCTTTCCATATCATTTGTTGTCGACGTCATGGGTTGAACATCTAAACTCTTCGGGTATCACTTGGTAAAAGTTATCCAAATCAGCCAGATGCCAGCGTAAACAGGTTGGGTGACATACCTCATTCTGGAAAAGAATGAACAAGACTACGCCTCTCAAAGGAAACGCAACCGAGATAAGATTCATGCAGATTAACTAGCTGTTATATCATATTTGTATTTATTATTATACTCATGTTTAAATAATTAACTATCTTTCAGGTCCCCCAAATTATTTGGTTTTTCAGCATTTTTGTGTATTTGAACCCTTTCCAACAATGACTTATGATTTTGAGATCCATCTTTTCACACTGAGGATAACTGAGGGACTCATATGCAACTATTAGCTACAGAAGGTTCAAACACTCACTGATGCTCCAGAATGGAAAAAAAAACCCAAAACAAAACAATGCATTAATAGCTGGGGGTGAAAACTTTTGAACAGAACGAATGTGTGTATTTTTTTCTTATTTTGGCTAAATATAATATTTTTTTCACTTAGTACTGGCTTTCAGAAGATACATGTTTCTCAGAAGACAAAATAAGTTATATTTACCTTGATCTTCAGATCCAAAAAGGTTTCACCCCCCCGGCTCTTACTGTATCGTGTTTCCTTTTAAAGCATCAGTTATCATTTGAACCTTCTAAATTCAACTATTATTGTCTCTTGTGGACTATATGTAAATGTCTTTTATGTGAAATATCTTATTCAGGTCTAAATAAAAAGTATTATGAATTTTGTGTATGTAGAAGATAAGATTATGCAAGGTGTATGTAAACTTCTGACTTCAACTGTATGTCATTTACATATTTCTTCTCATTCTAATTAAAATGATCTCATAATTCCTTAGCATTAGGATTTTAAAAACAAATTTTGATAAATGGTGTAGGGTCGTCACTTTATGTAAAATTTGGGCTATGAAGCAAAACCAGTTGAAAACCACTACTATACACTCTTAAGAACTGAATCTCCACAGGGGTGTTTTTGCGGTGATGCCATTGAGAGAATAACCATTTTTGGTTCCCCAAAGAACCTTTCAGTGAACAGTTCTTAGACAAACCATTTTGAAAAACATTTTAAAAATCTTTTTTTCCACTATAAAGAACCTTTTGAAAGGTTCCATGGATGTTTATGGTCCATCATGGAATCATTGATGCAAATAATGAACCTTAATTTTAAGAGTTTACAAAGAGCTCAGAATAGACTTCAGGTCATGTATTTCTTTGACTTCACTCGTCACTGTGCAGGTGCACATTACAATCTTCGTCATTCATTGCCAGTGGTACTTTTCTTGTACACAACTGCTGTCAACACTGGTGCAGTTAAAGGGCTCACACAAAAATAAAAATTCTGTCATCATTTACTCACAAACTTGAGTTCTTTCTTCTGTTAAACACACAGTTGCTGGTTGCCATTGACTTCCATTTTTCCATGCTATGGAAGTCAGTGGCTACCGTCAATGTTTAAAGGTGGGTAAATGATGACAGAATTTTTGTTTTTGGGAGAATTATCTCTTTAAGGTAT
Source organism: Cirrhinus molitorella (assembly GCA_033026305.1). Taxonomy (NCBI): domain Eukaryota; kingdom Metazoa; phylum Chordata; class Actinopteri; order Cypriniformes; family Cyprinidae; genus Cirrhinus; species Cirrhinus molitorella. Next base: position 24,717,434 of record CM065117.1, on the reverse strand, counting down.
GTAACGTGATTGTAGCTTTAGTGGAGACATTGATTGTTCTGCTGACAGTGCTGTCAACAGCACTTGGGCTATTTCTCTCTTCCTTTGTACTTGCATGACGTGTTGTCTGTCTTGTTAGAATAGGATGCTTGTTAATCCTGTGAACGGACAGGAAAGTGTTTTTGTGACTTTCCCAGACTGCCAGCTCCCGGTCATTCACAGAGAGCTTGTTTACCCCTCACAGTTTTATCTGAGAAAGCCATTCCTCAGCGACCCTTTATCCCGCAGTTCATTTTTGTGCCTGCTCGTCACACTGCCGAATGTGCCATTTACTGCCTGTGGCGTGTTCATTGAGCTTATCCTCTTGAAAGAGTAGAACATTTATTTTACCCAGAATGCAGTGCTTAATTACCTTGCTAAATGGTCGTCTGGTGGAGGAGAGCTGCCATGGTGACGGTGGCTTGTGGCCACTGAGGATGGCTCCATGCTCTGTGAAAATGAGACAAGCTTTGCTTTGAGACTTAAGGCAGTTAATGGGATTGACTGAAGTCTCTCGCCCAATGATCACTCCTTTGTGATGGCTGACACGAGGAGGGATCAAGGATAAGAATGACTTAACCCAGAGCTTGGCTTCACTGCTGCTCATTTAGTGTATGTTTGTAGGAATGGCCCTTAAAGGGCTGAACATAAATTAAGATATTTTTGATGAAACCTTTCTGACCCTGCATAGACAGCAACGCAACTGACACCTTCAAGGTCCAGAAAGGTAGTAAGGACATTGTTAAAATAGTCCATGTGACATCAGCGGTTCAACTGTAATGTTATGAAGCTATGAGAATACTTATTGTGCGCAAAGAAAACAAATATGTTGACTTTGTTTAACAATTTCTTCTCTTCCCTGTCAGTCTATGACTAATTCATAAATGTTGAATCATTTTAGAGAGCAGTAGGTTTTTACTTGTTGGTTTATTTCTTTATTTCTTTTTGTTTTGAATGTGAAAAGCACATTTTAAAATTAGATTGAAATAGTTTCTCTTATATTCTGATTTTGAATAAAAACTCTCTCTATATATACACATATGATATGTGTATTTAAAATTCTTTAATAATTCTCAAATAATTTTTTAATTATAAAAAAATATTGTATGTTTTGATTTATGAAGGATATGTGAAATGGCTCCTGAAAATTAATCTTTGACATCATATGCATAATTTACTTTTTAAAATATATATTAAAAACACAACAGATATTTTAAACTGTAAAAATAGGTCACTATATTACAGTTTTTACTGTATTTTTGTTAAAATAAATGGAGCCTTGGTGAGCATAAGAGATTAAATGAAATGAAAATGAAATTAAATGAAAAAAAAAAAAAAAATCCATAATTATTCATTTTTACCAGTAGTGTGTGTAGCATACATACATACATAGATGTATGTATGCCGTTCAAAAGTTTGGGATCAGTAAGATTTTTTATGTTTTTAAAAGGCGTTCTTATGCTTATCAAGGCTGCATTTATTTGATCAAAAATACAGAAAAACTATCAAATTGTGAAATATTGGAATTTAAAACAGTGTTTTTCTACTTTAAAATATTTGTAAATATTATTTATTTCTGTGTCGCAAACTGAATTTTCTTCATTACTCCAGTCTTCAGTGTCACATGATCCTTCATAAATCATTCTGCTGATTCATGCTGATTTATTATCAATGTTGGAAACAGTTGTGCTGTGTTTTTTTAGCAAAATATAGTACTGTTCAAAAGTCTGGGGTTAGTAAATGTTTTTCTTTCTTTTTTTGATTGGAATGAATACTTTTTTAAATTGTGTTTTTTCAATGCAATATTATTCAATAAAAATGAAACTGTAGATTATAATAATTGTATATTTATAAACGTATGTATATCTTTAATGTACCTAATATATTTATAATATAATTAATATGATTTGTTTACTTATAAACTGTGGCCTGATAAAGTAAATATGCATTTTTAATTTTTTAAAGTCTTTTAAAGGTGTCGGCGCCGATAGCCTTGTGGGCAGTGCGCCGACATACAGCGCCGTTGCGCAACGGGCGTCCCGAGTTCGATTCCCGGCTCGAGGACCTTTCCCGACCCTACCCCCTTCTCTCTCTCCACTTCGCTTCCTGTCCTTCCTGATCTGTCCTATAATAATAAAAAAGCCAAAAATAAATCTTTAAAAAAAAAACAAAAAAAAAAGTCTTTTAAAGGTATTGACTTAATACCTGAATATATACCTGAAAAATAACTGATTATGTTTACATACACTCCTATCTCTCTGCTTCATTTCTGCTGTTGGCTGATTACAAGCTGAGCATGCTGTGGTCATGTCTCACACTTGTTGTCTAATTCATAGCTCCACGTGGCTCAGCTGTGTGCTCTGATATTCTGTTTCCTGTAGAGGGGGGCACATGGGTGGAGATGAAGGGGCTCGCATGTCTGTCAGGTGGTCGGGCTGGATAGAGATAGAATGTAATTGACAAGCCGGATGGAAAGAGGCCATTGGCTCCAGAACTTAGCGAGGGGGAGGGTGAAAGTATGTCGAAGTGTGTAACAGATGGTCTACGACGGGTTCATAGCTAGCTTAAGGTCAGCCAGTTGTGGAGGTGGGCCAATTTAATGAATTCAGCAAAGCTTTGCACAGCTAAAAGCCAAGTTTGATATAATTAGTTCTGAAAGTCTGCATTTATTTGATCAAAAATACAGTACAAACAGTAATATTATGAACTATTATTATTACAATTTATAATAACTGTTTTCTATTTTAATATATTTGAAATGTAATTTACTCCTGTGATGCAAAGCTGGATTGTCAGCAGACGCTACTCCAGTCTTCAGTGTCACATGATCCTTCAGAAATCATTTTAAATGGTAAATAGTGCAGCACTGTCTATTTTTCAATAGAACCAATAGATCTTATTCATAGCCAAGTGCATAATATTTATTTGCACTTGTATTACAAAACGGAGCTGCAGGCTTGTGGCTTTTGAAGGTGGATTAACTCACAAAAAGTCATTCCCACACAAGCATTCATCATCTTTCTGAGCTGCAGGCTGCATAAGAATTTCCCAGCTCCCCGAGGCTTTAATAACCAGCCTGAATGTCTCTTGAGTTTCCCTTTAAATCCCAAACAAACTGCTTCACACCCTGTTTCAGTCCTTTCAGTTTTCAATGTGGCTAATTTTCCCATGTCAGGTCAATAATTTTTCTTAATAACTGTGTGATTGTAGATAGCAATGCATGAAAGTCATAATTCTGATGGCTTGAATACAACCCATTGTAATTCAGCACAGCAGGTGGATTTCAGCAGCTGATCCTTCTCATTTCTCACCCTTTATCTCACTTATTCCAATGAAGTCAGACATGAAAAGCATTCATAAAAGGATAAAGGGTAACAACAGCTGGTAAAAAGAAAATTTGTTGTTCAACACACCATTAGAGGGCTGAGGCCGTGCCTTGCCTCGCCACACGATCTGCTCTTCCTTTTTCGTCATTCCAGAGATTTCTCATACAAAGGCTGTGGCCTGAAGCTCTATTGTGGCATCAGTAGCACAGTTTTTGTCCCCCAGGCAACAGTGAGACTATATCCTGCTTTTCTCTGTTTGATTTCCACGTGACTTCACACAATGAGGTTTTGAAGTCCCTCAGTTTTGTAGATTTTATGTGTGTTAGCTTGCTAGTGAAATAAATACAGTTGAAGCCAAAAGTTTACACATACGGCTTGCAGAATCTGCTAAATGTTAATTATTTTAACCAAAATAAGAGGGATCATACAAAATGCATGCTATTTTATTTAGTACTGACCTGAATAAGATATTTCACATACAAGATGTTTACATATAGTCCACAAGAGAAAATCATTGTTAAATTTATAAAAAAAATTACCCTGTTCAAAAGTTTACATACACTTGATGAATAAAACTATGTTATTAACGGAATAATCCACAGCTGTGTTTCTTTGTTTTGTTTAGTGATAATTGTTCATGAGTCCCTTGTTTGTCCTGAAAAAAAAAAAAGAAAACTGCTCCAAAAATCCTCCAGGTCCCACAAATTCATTGTTGTATGATTTTGAGATCTATCTTTTCACACTGAGGACAACTGAGGGACTCATGCAACTATTACAAAAGGTTCAAACACTCTCTGATGCTCCAGAAAGAAACACAATGCATTAAGAGCCATGGGGTGAAAACTTTTGAACAGAATAAAGATGTGTGCATTTTTTTATTTTATTTTGCCTAAATATCATATTTTTTTATTTAGTACTGCCCTTCAGAAGCTAATGAAGATACATGTTTCCCAGAAGACCAAACAAATTACCCTAATCTTTAAATTCAATGAATCGTCTTGTTCTTAATGCATCGTGTTTTAGTGAGCGTTTGAACCTTCTGTAATAGTTGCATATGAGTCCCTCAGTTGTCCTCAGTGTAAAAAGATGGATCTCAAAATTATACAGTTGTTGCTGGAAAGGGTTCAAATACACAAAAATTCAGAAAAAACAAAGAAGCAGTTTAACTGTTCAGGACAAACAAGGGACTCATGAACAACTATCACTAAACAAACACAGAAAAAAAAACACAGCTGTGGATTATTTTGTTAATAACACAGTTTTATGAATCATGTGTATGTAAACTTTTTAACAGGGTCATTTTTATACATTTATCAATTATTTTCTCTTGTGGACTATATGTAAACATCCTTAATGTGAAATATCTTATTCAGGTCAGTACTAAATGAAAAATAACATGCATTTTGTATGATTCCTCTTATTTTGGTAAAATAATTAACATTTTGTAGATTCTGCAAGGTGTATGCAAAAGATTATGTCCACCTCTGCAAACAAGATGAACCATCAGTATTTTTTGTCCATTCTCTTGCAGATATTAAAATGCTAAGTTTATATATTGCAAGTACACTAAAAACCTGAAAATCTTCTATTTTCCACAAACCTTCCATTTTGATTTAATTCGTGGTCATATACTTCAGCAGTGTGACCCGAAGTATATTCCTAATGTCCAATATCAGGAAGTGCATCACTTCCCCCGAGACCCTTGCATGCTGAAGGAGCTGATTGTTTGACATGTCATCACTTTCCATACATGCTTGACAGGACAGTTAGGCAGAAAACATATGTTTTCCGCTGATTTAGCCACATTTTGGATTCTATACTGCGAGCTGACCTTTCAGCTGAAGGATTGGCCCTTCCAGTCCTAGTGATGATAAGCTTCCCTTCAAACAAAAGTGGTAAGGCAAATTCTGCAGCTATGGAAATGTGGTCTTATTCAAACAATAGTAGATGATAATTAGTTGTGTGAGTCACAAATCCAAAAAATCTCCATCTGTCTGTGTAGTTGTTTCAGCACTGCAACATTCCTCCTAATTGCAACTTTCTTTGGCGGTGGTGTTGGTCACCTGCTGTTTTATGAGCACAAAGCTTGTGACTGCAGCTCAGACCCAGAATGTTGTATTTTGTGTTATATGAGCAGGTATTGAGGTGTTATCACCACCAGCCATGAGAGTGACAACAGATGACTTAAACAGCGCTCATGCTGATGTTGTGTGTGTTTATGTTATAAATCTTTTATGTTTAGGCTGCATTTATTTGATCACAATGAAATAGTAAAGACATGTATAATGTTACGAAATAATTATTTTAATAATCCTGGAAAAATGTATCATGCTTTGTGTCAACATGGATAATAATAAGAACCATTATTAATAAATGAGCACCAGTAATAACAAATAACTGCACCCCAAATCATCATATCAGAATGATTTCTGAAGGATCATGTGACACTGAAGACTGGAGTAATGGTGCTCAAAATTCAACTTTGTATCACTGGAATAAATGACATTTAAATTATATTACTGCTTTGGTTTTGGTGAACAAAAGAGATGTCTTTCAAAAACATTAAGAAGTCTTAATTATTCCAAACCTTTGTCCAGTTAGTGTAGATCTAAAGGTGTTTTCAGTATCATGACCTTGGCTAATATGTGTACACATAATATCTACAATTTGTATCTTTTGTACATGCAAACAGGGTTTTAAAGTCTTTTTCCTGATGGTTACATGAGACCTTTCCACCTGTTTGTACTTTAAACAAACCACGGCTTTGCCCTGCCCTTGTTGCTTAATGTCAGCAAGACTGGGCAAACCAGACACCAAACGCAGGGAAATATTGTTCTTGTGACAGTTTTTCTGTCTTCTGTGTCTCATTTAATGATTAAAGGAACAGTTCACCCAAAAATGAAGATGTTGTCATCATTTACGCACTCTTAAGTTGTTCCAAACCTGTAAGTTCTTTCTTCTGTTAAACACAAAAGAAGATATTTCGAAAAAGTAACCAAATAACTACACTGTAAAAAGCAAAAAACACAATTTGTTGAGTCAACTTAAAACAATTTGTTACCCAGCTACCTTAAATTTTAAGTTAATTCAACTCAAATAAGTTTATTCAAGTTGAGATGTTAAGTTGTACTAAGTGACAACTTAGATATTCGAGTTGACTAAACTAAAAAAATGTTAGTTAAACTGTACAGCTGAGTTTGTTACTCGGCTACCTTAAAATTTTAAGTTGACTCAACTCAAATATCACTTAGTAAAACAGAACATTTCAAGTTGACTAAACTTTTTTTCGAGTTGACTCAACTTAAAATGTTAAGGCAGCCAGATAACAGATTATTTTAAGTCGACTCAACAAATAATTTTTTACAGTAAAATGGCAGCCATTGACTTCCATAGCATGGAACGTAATGGCTACTGTCAACTGTTTGGTTATTTACTTTCTTTAAAATATCTTCCTTTGTGTTCAGCAGAAGAAAGAAACTCATACAGGTTTAGAACAAGTGGAGAGTGATTAAACAATGACAGAATTTTCATTTTAGGGTGAACTATCGCTTTAAACACTGAAGCTGTGAGATTTTGAGCAGCACTTCTAGCCCTAGGTTATTCTTAAGACAGACACAGTAACAGTTTGTGAGCTGAAAGTTAAATACACTTGACAAACTGGTTCGAAATTAAATCTTCTTGCAAATAAAGACTAAATGACCTGTGACATGGTTAAAACAAGTCTTAGCTTCAAATGGAACCGACATATATGTTTTTTTCTGCATATAATTGATTTAATAACCCACCTATAAATGACTTGTGCAAATAAACTGAACTGGTTTGTCACTGTACATGTCAGATTGATGTCTGTTCTTGTTTATTTGGGCTGTTTTTGACAAGAATAAACTGGAATGTGGACAATTTTATGCAGCATTTAAAAAGTATGCAAAACTAGGTTAGGACTTCACCACTGTAAATCACAAGAAGAGATCTGGCTGAACCAGACGGAAGAAGTTTTATTGGCTTTTAGCATTTGGCCACTAGACCGTATGTTCTTTTCTTTTTATACACATCTTCCTCTCTGAAATTGTGTCATAATTTACAGTGTCCTCCGACGTGGACATTTTCCAGATATTATGTGTCTGTGAGGAGCCTGTGGGATTAGCAACAGGTGAATGTAGAGTTTTCATACAGTAGAGTCACTATTGATGGTATCTCATCAGATCTGTTGCTGTTGTATCGTGGCCAAGGCTGGATCTTGACTGTCTATACTACTTCAGTGGTCTATTTCTTGTCTTTTGGAACATGTTACGATGTGTTGCTGGCATGTCTGTGCTATATGGAAAGTATAAATGGGATTTTGGAGGACGTGATGCTACAAGATGCAACCCTAAAAAATAAAAAAGTATTCAGACACCTTCAACATTTCTCACATTATCACAGTTTATTTGCTATAGTTTAGAAAATTGTAATAAAATATTACAAGAACATAAACAGAAAGTTATGGTCAGGTCAAAGTGTCAATTTTGGTCCAAAATTTTCAGCAGTTTTACTGGTAGTTCACTGTATGATTTTTTTTTGGGTATAATATGTCACATTTACTTTATTTTGCTATCCTCACTAACATAAATTAACTATAGTGTCCTGCACCTACTAGTAAAACACCAAGAAATATTTCTGGTGTTTGAATTATTTTTGGTTTGACTGTATTTCCTGTTATAGTTCAGTACAGGTGTTGAAATGGCCGTCTCTTTGAAGTAGATTTTTATTTGTGTGCAACAGAGGAATTCCTGGCTTGGTATTGACTCCTTTAAACATTTTATAAGCTTTTTGTGAGTTAAGTACACACACAAATTTAGAGCAGCACACGTTGTTTTAGATGTTTGGAAAGTTTATGAAATGTATGTCAGAAAAGCTGTCCAGTCAGGTTGTAACTGTATCCTTATGCATTTTGTTTTGTGTTTAGCAACACATCTGTGCAGTGGATCTTAGCTGCTTTTAGTCATGCTACAGATAAGTTAGTCTGTGTGAATGAGATAACATTGGCAAAATAGGCTATGTATACCATTATCTTTGTTGCATAACCATTTATATATCAACACTCCCTTCCTCAACATTGACAAAAATACACCCTGTTAAAGGGATGAGGACTTTTTGAAACTGTTTTTGTGCAACTTTAGTCTGTTACACTGTGTATTTTTATGTACTGACTTAAAAACATGTGACCTCTGTGTAGCTTTTGAGGTTACGTCAGATTTGGTGTTGTCATACTCTGAACACTCGTTTACAGTAACATGAGTATTGTAGCATAAAGTGTTGCGAACTCAGAAGAGTCAGAAGAAAAAATTGTTGTATAACTGGATCTCTAACACTGTGTGGCCTTTTCAATATGCGAGCCATTACATTTTTAATAGAGTTGTCAAAATAATTTTGATGATTTGATAATTTGATTAAATAAATGACAAAATAATAATTAAGTGTTACCTGTATAGTTGCTTGTATTAGTAGTTGGAGAAATACAGTTGAAGTCAAAAGATTACATACACCTTGCAGGATCATACAAAATGCATGTTATTTTTTATTTAGTACTGACCTGAATAAGATATTTCACATAAAAGACATTTACATAGTCTACAAGAGAAAATAATAGTTAAATTTATAAAAATTAACCCCTTGATTCTTAATACTGTGTTGTTACCTGAATGAACCACAGCTGTGCTTTTTTGCTTATAGTGATAGTTGTTCATGAGTCCCTTGTTTGTCCTAAACAGTTAAGCTACCTGCTGTTCTTCAAAAAAGTCTTTCAGGTCCCACAGATTTGTTGGTTTTCCAGCATTTTTGTGTGTTTGAACCGTTTCCAATTATGACTGTATGATTTTGAGATCCATCTTTTCACACTGAGGATAACTGAGGGACTCATATGTAACTACTACAGAAGGTTCAAACACTCACTGATGCTTCAGAATGAAAAACAATGCCTTAAGAGCGGGGGGTGAAAACTTTTGAACTGAATGAAGTTGTGTCGATTTTTCTTATTTTGCCTAAATATATATGTTTTTCTTCTTGTAATACTGCCCTTCAGAAGCCACAGAAGATACCTACATGCTCTCCAGGCGACAAAATAACTTAAATTTACCCTGATCTTCAAATTTAAAAAGTTTTCACCCCCGACGTGTTCATTTTTCTAATACTTCTTAACGTTTTTAAAATTTTTTTTTTGTCTCTCTGGTAGTAGTTTCCAAACAGGAAAACAGAAATATGATACTAATATTTATTTATTTATTATTAATAGCTCTTAATAGAGCAGTTACTAGAAAATGTGTAACTTACTCAAAATGTACACAATTTGTAATAATTTGAATTTCCCCCCCGACTCTCTTATACTTTGTCTGTTATTGATGTAATAGTTATAGGCTGATTGGGCAAAAAAAAAAAAAGTTTACAAATCTTACAAATATCTGTCCCATGCCACAGTTGTAAATCATGCTTTTAAAAATATGCCTCAGTCAGACTGGATTAGATTGGATGATAAGTAGTTTAATCTATAAATATTAGATTCAAAGTTTAGTGTCATTCGGGATGCACTACGATTACAGCTTGTAATTCAGCTGTGCAAACTTGTCCTTAGACATATGCATACAATTTACACACGCCCCCACACATGCAAACACACACAATCTCACAGTCTGCCTGCAGTAATGTGTGCTCTGTTATACGCACACCATGCAGTCCTCTGTACAGTTCACACTTCTATTCGGCCTTTTGTAGGGCCACGTCTGCTCATTTCTTTGTTTCTATATAATTAAACAACAGCAGCTGTCTTCGATGGAGGATGAGAGTTCACATTCAGATCTATTACCCAATTTAGAACACGTGACCGCACTGGATTCAAGCATAAATTAAATCTGAGCCGTACTCTGTTATATTGTTTAGTCAATGACTAAACAAACATGTAGAATTACAGAATTTATGGCTTGCTTTGGCATATTACAGTTTCCAGAGCTTTAACTTTGTGGTTTAGCACTCTTAAAGAGAAAGTTCACTCACCCTCATGTCATTCCAAACCTGTGTGACTTTCTTTTATGCGTGAAATACAAAAGAAGATATTTTGAACAGTGTTTTGACTGTTTCCATCAACACGATGGATTATAATGGATTAAATTATGATATAATTTTTGGATGAACTATACCTTTTAAAAAAGCATAGCAGCATCACACGCATATGTCGTAGTATTCTTGGGAACGCATGTCAAAGACTGACACAGAAAAGAAGAAATTGTTGAATAAAGTTGTTATTTTTGTTTTCATTGCGCACAAAAAGTATTCTTGTACCTTTATAACATTACGGTTGAACCACTGTTACATGGACTATTTTAACAATGTCCTTACTACTGAACAAAGGTCTTACAGATTTGGAATGTCATTTGTAATTAATGACATCATTTTGGGGTGAACATTCTAGCATACTACGATTTCTGTAGTATATTTCTAAATGTGTGTCATGCAACCAGTACACACTGTGTAGAATATTATACCCCGCAATCTAATTGACCTGCCTTTTCATTTCCAGAATGATGAGTCAAGATTCATTCATTCTTATTCACTCAAGGTCAAGAGCAGTGCAATGTTTGTTCTTTTGGGAGATATTACTTCACATTATTGATATTACCAAAGGATATATGACAAACATAAGAATACCAAACAGAGGGCTGCAATGCAATTAGTCTTGAATTAAGACATTTATATTATTTTTTAGTCCCACTTGAAATGTTAAGTGCGAAATGAGCTTCCATTTGATTTTGAAATGATCTCATGCTGCGTTAAAGCGCTCCTGGGAAATTCACATTTATGAGCTTATAATTACGATTCGATGTGTGTTCGAGTGATTTTGCAGGTGAAAAATGAATACAGTGGCCAATTTCTTTTTTTTCCCCTTTAAGCACTACTGCACATTTCCGTTACATCAAAATAAGTTGTCAACATTCACAATTACTCAAAGGGATAGCTCACCCTTGTGTTTTTCCAAACCCATAAGACCTTCGCTCATCTTCAGAACAATGAATGAAGGTCTTTGGAATGACATGAGGGTGAGAAATTAATGACAGAGTTTTCATTTTTGGGTGAACTATCCCTTTAATAATTCATGATCAATACCATGTTTCCTCCAGAGTTCTTTATTTAACACAGAAAAGTCCAAATTTATCGTTTAATTATGATACTTCTAAAACGACTTGAATGCAATAAGTTATAAGAGGTCATTTTCGACTTTTGAGTGCATCAGTGTTTTGATTTATACCGACTGCATTAGTGACTGTTAAAACTGAGATAAACCTGAAGTTTATGATCCCTCATGTGACAATAAAGTGTTATCTTTTATTGTTGCCATTGCATTTAAAAAAATAAGTCATTTTGTTTCATAAATATTGGCATTGACATTAAGTCATTTTCAGTCATGTTGACCGTGTGGCATGGGTTAAGCTGTACTGTAGGGCATCTGACACCTCCTTCTGTCAGGGTGAACGGAAGTAAATATGAATCAACTGCAGTGACGATTAAACTCATGCTTCATGAACACGCTTTCCTGCTTTGACAAAACAACAGGCCATTATACTATTATTTAAGTTTGGCTTAATAACTGAGGTAATTTACATGTAGAAGTCTAAAAAGTATAGTACACTCTTAAAAAACAGAGGTGCTTTTTTTTTCCCTTTTTGTCTAAATGGTTTCATAAAGAACATTTAACATCTGAAGAACCTTTCTATTTCACAAAAGGTTGTGAAAGAAAGTTCTTCAGATTATAAAAAGGTAAGAAAGAGATGCTTCTTTAAAGATCCTTTGACTGAATGGTTCTTTGTGGAACCAAAAATGGTTATTCTATGGCAACGCTTTTTTTCAAGAGTGTAGCAAAAAAGTGTTCAGTTTAGTCAGAGAGAGAGTGTAAAATGATTGAGAAAATGAATGATTGTAAAATTGATTTAAGAGAATAAACCGACTTTAGGGAAAATATAAAAAGCCACATAAGTGTATAATGCTTTCTTTTTAAGAAAGATAAGCATCTAGGGAAGAATATGCGGTCTTGTTCTTGCATACAGTTCTTTGTTATACTGCGTAGGAAAGTTATAGTTACAGGAGTGTTTAATAGGAATCTTGCACTTGCAGATCATACAGTAGCATTTTAAGCGATGGAAGCATTTCATCCGGTTATTTGTCTCTTCCTCACAGTTTCCATTTAGTGTTTTTGCCCTGATCATCAGCTACGCTGCCAGTGTTTAATTGCTGTGTAAGATTTATTGCACACGCCCTTTGCATATTAGAACTGTGAGTCATGGTTCCTTCTCTGTGGATGGATAATGTGATGTAAAATGATGTATAAATGAACACTAGTAGTTTGTCATTCTGTCAATTTGTCACTGAGTTATATCATTACCTGGTATTGCCACTGTGGGCTGTGTGTGTGGTAACGCTTATTAGGTATGAGAGAGAGATACTTTTAAATCTTTGGAAGTGTGTTAAGGTATGTAAAAAAACAAAAAAAAATTTAACGATCCCTATTTTAACGATCTAAGCGCATAGTCTAAAGGTGCACTTAGGGCGTGTTGCTAGTTTAAAGGATTAGTTCACTTTCAGAACAAAAATGTACAGATAATATACTCTCCCCCTTGTCATCCAAGATGTTTATGTCTTTCTTTCTTCAGTCGTAAAGAAATTATGTTTTTTGAGGAAAACATTTCAGGATTTCTCTCCATATAATGGAGTTCTATGGTGCCCCCAAATTTGAAAACTCCAAAATGGAGTTTAAATGCAGCTTCAAATAGCTCTAAACGATCCCAGCCAAGGAAGAAGGGTCTTATGTAGCAAAACGTTTGGTTATTTTCTAAACAAACGGACAATTTATATACTTTTTAACCTCAAATGCTCGCCTTGTCATGTCTCTGCGATGCACATGTGTAGTCTGTGTGATCCGGGTCAATACAATTAGGGTATGTCAAAAAACTCCCTTCTCGTTTTCTTCCCCAACTTCAGAATCGCCCTACATCGCTAAAGAAGAACCAACCCAGCGTTTACAAAGTGAACATACAAAGAAGTTCAAACGCCTTTTACAAAAAAAGTAAAACAGCGTTGTAGGATGATTTTGAAGATTTCGAAAACGAGATGGAAATTTTTCGACATACCTTAGTTATGTTAGATACAAATACAAATAGATTAGATGTCATTTTCAACATGTTCTCTGCATACTACAAGAGCTTGTCACCCCGCGATAAGCACTGTTATTCAACTAAATTTACGTTAGATAGTGGGATAGTCTTACAGATATGAAACAGGGATGATGTTTTATTGTGACCGGTTCAAGTGGCAGTCTATGGAGAAATGGAATAAATGTCTTTATTTTCGCAATTCCGAGATTATATCTCACATCTCGTCATTTTCTGTTTTCCTCTTGGTTCAGAGTTTATATCCCACACTTCTGGCTTTTACACCCTCAGAATGAACAAACTCACTAGTTTTGTTAAATCGAGTTAGAATTAGGAGATATAAACTTGCATTTGTTGGAAAAAAAAGTCAGAATTGTGAGATAAAATAAATAAATGTTATGTAAAAATGTTAATAGTAATAGGTTTAAATAATACTTCATGCTGTAACTGTAGGGCTAACAATACAATACGTCCCCCATGAACAGCATATGTGAAAATTATGTAGACCTATTGTTTAAATCAAATGTATGCTTTAAAAGTAGAGTAATCATAGCAGTTTTCATCTATAGTATGTTCATTTAAACGTCTGCATTTATCTTCAAATGGTGGCTTTGACTGCAGTATTCTATAAAAATGATTTGCATTCATATTTTCTCTTTTACCTCCTAGTTTACCTCCTCTTGTTACCAGTGTTTTTCAGCAACCACTATGCGCACACAGCTGCAAGTGACGTCACTGTGACGTCTACTGGAAATTGGTCTATAGGTGCATATTACTAACATGCTCTTTAAATAACACAAAAATATTGCGCCATTGACTTTAGACCAGGTTTTAGTTGGTCAGTGGTGCAGTCTATTTCAGTTGCCTCAAAATAGCAATGCGTCTGAACACCCCTTTGTTTTTAGACCAGGACGCCCATGGGTGCACAGATAGACGCAAATGCATTTGCTATTTAGACGCAGGATGTGAAAATGATAACTGCGTCAGGCTGAAACTAGCACAAATTACTTGTGTCACGCCTGGCGCCGCATTGCACCGAGTGTATGATAGGGCCCTATGAATTATGTCATAATGGTTTATATTATATTAAGTGGTTTAAGCATTAATTAGAATGTTCTAATTTGAATCAGTGTGTTATTGTGGTGTTATCTACAGAGCATTCCATAAGTTTAGAAACAGCCTTTGTTTTAAAATGAGCATTTGGTCAACAACAAATATCAACATAAATCTGTCCCCACAAGTTTCTTGCCACAAGTAAATTGTAGTAACTAACTAATGATTTTTTATTATTATTATTATGATTACGTAATTCAATCCGACTATGATGCTTGATTATTCCTGTGATATGAACTAAACATACTCAATGTTTTTTTTTTTTTCAAAGAGTATTCAGCCAGTTTTACTTGGTTGCCAATTAAAGGGATAGTTCACCAAAAAATGAAAATCCCCCCCCCCCCATGATTTACTCACCCTCAAGCTATCCTAAGTGTATTTGACTTTCTTCTTACAGACAAATACAATCAGAATTATATTAAAAATGCTTTAAAATGCTCTTCCAAACTTTATAATAACAGTGAATGGCCGTTGAGATTTTGAAATCCAATAAAGTGCATCCATCGATCATGAAAAGTGCTCCACACTGCTCCAGGAGGCTATTAAAGGTCTTCTGAAGTGAAAAGACGCATTTGTGTAAGAAAACTTTTTATATTTAAAACTTTATAAACTGTAATGTCTAGTTTAACTGTCATGGATGACATAGGACATAGATGTAGTTTACAGCAAAAGAAAACCAGTCTCCTCTTGGCTGATATCGAAATCCTCCTACATTTTTCTTTACAATTTACTTTTTCCTTGTGTTGTACTTCTAATTCAGGACCAGAATTTTGCGTTTTCAGTGCGTTTCATGTTCATACACGCATCGTTTCATTTCAGAATGCCTTGATTAACCGTTATTAAAAATCAACACCCATACTTTATAAAGCTTGGAGGAGCCAGGACATTTTTAAACTTCGATTGTATTTGTCTGCAAGAAAGCTATATACACCTTGTATGGCTCGAGGGTGAGTAAAAGATGGGGGAATTTTAATTTTTGGGTGTACTGTCCCTTTAAAATTAGTACAGAACAGATTGGTTGCCAGTTAAGGTTAGAATGGAATAGATCAGTTAGAATTTGCTGAATTTTTATTTGTATTATTATTTAAATATGTATAGCTTTCTAGATTTTTGTTTATTTCTTTTGGAGAGCACTGTACTTCAAATGTATTTAAAGGGCAAATAAAACAAAACCAACAGTGGTTAGTCATTTTTAATATGTCTGTCAAACATGATTTCCAGCTTGCATTCATATTCACTGGCTCCCAGCTTTTGTTCTTGGGCCAATAATAAAGAATAACTAGACTTTAGGTTAAAAACCTACATTTATCCATACTGTTTAATAGTACACATGCCAAAGCAGCTCAGTTTTGATATATATTAAACAGATGCTGCCTGAAATAGGAAAATGGCAGCAAAACTGTTAGCTTTTATTGCTGGAAAACAATAAACCCTTATGCCACTGCCAGCAATTTAACAGCCTGCATGTGCCAAAAAAAACCACTTAGATTTACATTAAGTATGATCAAGTACTATGTCCTTATTCTTAGGGTGCCTCATCTCATAGCTTGCTTTTCTAATAAAAATGAGCTATCATTCTATTGATGTATTTTCTGTTTTTGGCTCTTGCTTTAGCTGTGATCTGGGTGTATGTGGCAATGTAGACCAAGTGCTAGACTGCCAGAGGCTCCAGTGAAATCTTATAATAAGGAACATCTAGATGTGCAGGATCCCTAGTCCCCTTTATAGATCTGAGAGCTTTATGAGCGATATGCTGCTTTAATGAGACATTCCACACAGCCACCAGACGACCTCCCTTCCCTTAGGTGGGATGTACACACTCAAATAGTGAAGAGGAATGAGTCACGCTAACG
This sequence comes from Cirrhinus molitorella, assembly GCA_033026305.1. NCBI lineage: Eukaryota > Metazoa > Chordata > Actinopteri > Cypriniformes > Cyprinidae > Cirrhinus > Cirrhinus molitorella. The sequence continues at coordinate 24,700,952 of CM065117.1, read as the reverse complement.
CCTCGAGCGCAGCTAATTTACTATCATTTAGGAGCACAGACTTCTGGAGGAAAATAGATTATAAAGAAATATGTTATTAGTTCTTATGAAAGCCATGGGAATATAAACAGGACATGAATCGGAAAAGTGCAATTCATGTTTTTTTTGTTACATAGAAATAAACAGGAATTTTATATATATATATATATATATATATTATATATTTTTATATTCATATATTTTTTTTTTACTTTCATTTTCAGAGTATCAGCTCAATTTCTTCACCATTAAAGTGGTATTAAAAGTGAATTTTTCAGATAGCCATAGCATTTTTGTTGACATTTTGTTGTTTTGCTTTATATTTATTTTATTATATATATGTGTGTGTGTGTATATATATATATATATATATATATATATATTTAATTAATTTAAATTTTAAGAGTATCAACTAAATTTCTTCAGCAATAAAGTGGTATTAAAAGTGAATTTTTCACTTAGACATTCCATTTTGTTCTGTTATTTTGAAATGTATTGTTTTTTTTTTTTTAGTAAATTTTAAGTGGTCCAAAAGTGCAATGACTTTTTTTTTTAATTAAATAGAAATTAACAGGAATTGCATATTATTTTCATTTATTTATTTACTTTAATTCTCACTATTAAAGTGGTATTAAAAGTTAATTTTAAAGTTAGATAGACATAATGTATGTATGTATAAAACTGCAATAATTTATGTATTGAAATGAACAGGAATTGGATATAAATTTTATTTATTTATTTATTTACTTTAATTTAATTTTATGCACCATTAAAGTGGTATTAAAAGTGAATATATATATATACACATATATATATAAAATAAAAAAAAATAAAAGAAAAGGTGGTCTACAAGTGCAATATTTTTTTAAATTAAATAGAAATTAACAGGAATTGCATATTAATTTTGATTGTTATTTTTTTCTACTCATGTTTCAACTCAGTTGTCTTCAATAAAGATAACAAAATATTCAGGCATGTTTGTCTAATCGTTTATTTGTACACAAGTTTTGAAGATTTAACTCAGTTCTCTTCATTAAAGTGATCTAAAAATGGTATGAATTTTTCAATTACTTTTACTTTTAAAGAAGCAATTAACTTTAATTGCTGGCTTAAGGAAAAACTAATTGAAAAATTCTTTGCATTTTTCAAATGCATTTTTTTCCATACTTTCTCGTGCAATCTGCAGTCCTACCTCAGTAATTATATTACTGCGCAAGCATTTTTTTTTTCTGACCAATAAATGATGTCAGATACATTCATCAGACATGTTCCTCATTTTAATAATGTCAAATCTGTGATACAGCTTCTCAGGATCTGGTTCTGTTCTGACAAACACACCATTACTGTGGGAAATGAGCAGATATTTCCACACCTCATTTCCACCTTGTCAATTTTAACTGCACAGTCTGTTTTGTATTACAGCAAGGGGCTGTTCGTGATGTTTTGGCGATCCATAAATCTTGGACTTTCATAATGCGGAGGGAGATAGAGAGGAAGCTTCCAGTGAAGCATTAGATCTGCAAGTTCTAGATTGATTCGTCTCTTACGTAATGGAGAAATCATCCATCGTTTCACAGGCTTCCTTGAGCATGCCAAACTTCCTCCTGCCTGACAAAAGATTTAAAGGAATAGTTCACTCAAATGATCGTTTTGCCATCATCTACTCACCCCCATGTCATTCCGACCCTGTTAGTGAGATCTCAGGTGATCCATCTGGCAGGTTACCAGCCCTCTTGAGTCCAACTATGTGGATCAGAGCCTGGAAATATATGGATTACCATGGGTATCTTTGGAAGTACTTGGCTTTCACTCCTACACTGAGATCAGCCACATCATCTCAGATACCAAAGAGGAACCTCAGAAGTTTCCAGTAGCCCATTTCAGCCTCAGGTGAACTTGTGATGTTGTCACCTATATTCCAGACCATCATCTACCATGCATCAGGTCTTTCTTGTATGGATCAAAAAAGCCGGTATTTTGAAAAAATGTCTGGAATGAGTAAGTGATGAAAGACTCTTCATTGTAGCCAGTAGGTGGAAAGCAGTTTATCTTAATTCTGCTTTCTAATGTACATCTCGTGGCATTAACCATTGTTTAGTTCATCATTATAAATGTTATTGTCATATCCTGGCCGCCAGTCATTTTAAAATATACAGAGGCAAGTGAAGGGTCTATAAACACCCTAACATGGGTTAGGTAAGAGTGACACGCAAGGCCAAATATTCATTGCTCTCCAGCGTAGGCTAAGAATACCCTGCTGAAAGAACAGATGTGGAGTCTGATGACCCATGTAATTCGAGAACTTGCACAGACATGGTGACTGTTGCTTGGTACACATGTACTGGACAGAGAATTGCTCCATGTTAACAAGAGTGTGGAACTGAATGAATTTCCATTCATGTTTATGGTGTTTAATAGATATTCCTATCCAGAAAAGCTTACAAAAGTGTTGTAGCTTTTCTTAAGCTTAACCAATAAGCTTGCAAGCTTGCTTCCTTTACTAAAAAACCAAGTGTTAAAGGGATAGTTCACCCCGAAATAAAATTACCCCATGATTTACTCGCGCTCAAGCCATCCTAGGTGTATATAAGTTTTATCTTCCAGACGAATACAGTCTGAGTTCTATTCAAAGGCACAATATGTAAGATTTTTTTATTAAAATGTCCAAAAACCAGAACAATGTTATATATTTTGCTGACTTGTGTACTTGCATTATCCCAAATGTTTGAAGAATGTTTAAACGAGAAATATGCTATTTTAACTAGTGTAAAGGTCATTGCACACTGAAATTTTCGTATGATTTTTTTCGTTTTGTTTTTGTATTTGTTACGGATGCGAAAATGCAGAAAATCGAACTTGATCAGAACTTTTTATGATGGACGAAAGTTTCAGAGGCAGTGTGTAAACTAGATTAACATAACATGGAGTTTTTGTTTTTTTTTAGCTTGCAAAAATTTTGGACAGAAAGTTCGGAAGCGGTCACCTGGCATAAAAAAAGCTCCTCTGTATTTGAGCCATGTGTTGCGCTCGTCCTTCAGTAGCAATAGCTCCAGCGTCCTCGCTTCGCTTCCACAGCTTTTAACCCCACCCTGCTTCATACTACAGTAACATTTAATACATTAGCTTTATTCGATTTCTGCCCAAGTCCCAACGGATGTGGGGATGAAGACAACAACTCCCATGATTCCACAATCAATCACTGCGTCATTAAACTATGCCTTTGTTACGTTGTTTGTTTTGAATATGCGCCCGCCAGCAGTGAAAACGTACATATTGTGCCTTTTCCAAGCTTCATAATGGCAGTGAACTTTGAAGCTCAAAAAAACTGCATCCATACATCATAAAAAGTACTCCACGCTGGGGGTTAATAAAGGCCTTCTGAAGTGAATCATTGCGTTTTTTTAGAAAAAAATCTATATTTAAAACGTAATAAAAACTGCAATCTTCAGCTCCCGCTAACCGTTGTACGCGTTCATGAGAGAGTGGCATTTCAGCGGATGATATAGGACGTAGGTGTAGCATAAGCTCTGTTGAGAATATGCTAATCTCACGAGAAACTAGTTTTGTTTACAGCAAAGGAAAACCTCTTGGTTTATATCGGAATCTTCCAACATTTTGTCTTTACAAATTCCTGTTTTGTACTTGTACCTGTTTTGATTCATGACCAACATTTTGTTTCACCATTCTCTTGCGAATGCTAGTATGATAGTTAGTGGAAACTAGAGATTATGGGTTATAGGAGCACCCCCGGAGCAGTGTGAAGCGCTGGATGGACACACATTATTGGACTTCAAAATCTCAGCACCCATTCATTGCCATTATAAAGCTTGTAAGAGCCAGAACATGCAAAGTCATATACACCTAGGATGGCTTGAGGGTGAGTAAATCATGGGGTACTTTTTGTTTTTGTGTGAACTATCCCTTTAAAATTGTGTGAAAACATTGCACTTGCACATTTACTTATTTTTCTTTCCCGTGGGGTGGTTGGCCCAAATATTCAATGATTGTTTTTGAACTATTTCTCTGAAAGTCAAAGCGGATTTCAGTAAATATTTGTGTGCCAGTTTTGCCCTTGAAGGTTTTGAATGTCAATGAGTAAATGCCTGTGGTCCAACAATCAGCGTCAAATTCACATATTTGAGATTCCTAGGTTATGTAAAACAATTCTAAATTTCTAATCTTAAGTTTCTAATCAATAGTGTATTTGCCTAGAGTCTTCCTCGTGGCAGTTCTTATCTTTTCTTTTCACTGAACATGCTGTTTCTCTACAGAGACAGATTTGTGGGAAGACAATGATGTTTTCTGTGTATCTGTTAAAAGAGCACTGGATCCTTTGAGACTGTATCTTCGAGCTGACACAGCTTGTTCCTGATAGAGAGCAGAGCTTTGTAACCCACCCACATGCTCAAACAATATTACATCACATCCTCCATTCTTCCCAGTTTATGATCTGTGCTGTAAATGCAGATTACACGTGTGTGCTGTTTCCTGTGTCTGGAATACATTATATGTTTTGCTTTGGCGTCACAAGTGCTCTCAGAAACCCCAATCACAGTCCGCCACTGACCGCCATCATAAACTACAATTACAGGTTCTTCTGTGCTACCAAGCCAGTGTCCAGCTTAACATATTCTCTGTTTATGCATTTTTAGACATGCTGAAGTAAAGAAACCCGAGTTCAGTGTATATTTTAATATCTTTTCTTGTTTGCATGGCCTTTGTGTTGCATAATGGCTCATGGAGTGTGTTTAACTGGCGCGTTGACTTGTGGTGTTGAGTTTCCCACACTTCGGGTTGATGAATGTGCAAATAAGATTATTTAACTATCAAGGACAACTCTTTCCTTTCATGAGAAAAAATGACCCTGGCGAGACAAACTCTTAGCCTGAATGGAAAGTCCCTGCTAAAGTACAAAGAAGATAGATGTTATATGCAGATTTTTCTTCAGTAGGTAGATCAGACCGTTAAAATTGGTCAAAGAGTTCCCAATTACATTTAATTCAGATTCACAAGCACATGACTTGATTCGATTTGAGTCCAATTTTGATGGCAGCATTTCAAACTGCAAAACAGTAGCTTGCCGCCTCATAAGATTGATTACTTTTGGGAATTGGGCTACACTAGTTGGGCTGTGTGTTTTTGATTTACTAGAAAGAACCAAATCAGAGTCATTTGTTCTTAAACCGGACTACACTGGCCGTGTTGCATATTTTGTTTTTGCATGCAGCCTGTGAGAAAAAAATCATGTCCAAATCTCCAAAACTGTTTGTCAGGTTTTCAGTAATGTATTTTAAACTGCACTTGTGCATTGTAGAATAAGCAAACAAATGAAAGGCAAGACTTGCATTCCTATAGCCTCTATATTGAGTGTTACGATTTTTTTCCATTCATATTTCTGTGAGTGGTCAGTCTCCTCTCTAGTAAAACTCAATGCAGTGGTTCTGAGTGTGGTTCCGTTTGTGGTTAGTTTAGTGCTAAATTGCAATGGCAGCCACAGCTAAGAACCAGTCCAACTGGGCTTCTTTCCGCAGTTACTATAAGAGGGAATGGACTTGGGGGTGCACTGATTAGAAAAACATGTTCGATAGATTCTTCATCCAGTCAGACAAGACATGTTTATAATTAGAGAATTATACCATGAAAGTGTTTTGCTCAGGAGCATGTCCATGTGAACATTAGATACTACATTAGATGTTTTTTTAAAGCTATATCTGAAAACCTTTGCAATGAATCTAAGCTAGACTAAGTTGATACTTGAAAAATTGCAGGAGATCAGAACAACAAGCTCTTTAACTTTCAGGGCTAAAGCTGTTATTTTTATAGTTTTTTTTTTTTAGATTTTTAAAAAGGTCAAAAGTGTACATACATGCAGAATCTGCAAAATGTTAATTATTTTACCAAAATAAAAGAATAAAATTCTTTCAGCATTTTGACTGAAACAATGACTATGATTTTGAGATCCATTTTTTCACACTGAGGACAACTGAGGGACTCTCATTCAACTATTACAGAAGGTTCAAACACTCACTGATGCTCCAGAAGGATACAAAATGCATTAAGAGCCGGGGGGTTGAACACTTTTGAGTGTAAATGTAACTTATTTTCTCTTCTGGGACACATCTTCTGTAGCTTCTATAGTGCAGTACTAAATGAAAAAAAAAAAGATATTTAGGCAAAATAAGACAAATGTACACATTCTCATTCTGTTCAAAAGTTTAGACCCCTGGCTCAATGCATTGTGTTTCCTTCTGAAGCATCAGTGAGCATTTGAACCTTCTGTAATAGTTGCATATGAGTCCCTCAGTTGTCCTCAGTGTGAAAAGATGGATCTTATAATAATACAGTCATTGTTGGAAAGGGTTCAAACACGTGAAAAACACTGAAAAAACAAATTATTTGTGGGACCTGAAGGATTTTTCTGAACAACAGCGGGCAGTTTAACTGTTCAGGACAAACAAGGGACTCATGAACAATTATCACTAAAAAAAACAGCTGTAGATAACTTTTGAACAGGGTCATTTTCATAAATGCAACCATTTTTTTCTCTTGTGGACTATGTGTATTTTTTTTCAGGTCCCTCTATTTTGGTAAAATAATTAACATTTTGCAGATTCTGCGAGGTGTATGTAAACTTTTGAACCCCCTGTATTTCATGTAAATAAATATGTATATTAGTGGACTTATGCAGCTCATGATTTTACTGATAAATATAAAAATTTTAATTTTAAAATCGACACAGCTTTTCTGCTTCTTTATTAGCAGTTTTGTTTCTGAAGCAGAGCAATTTAAGAATCACTTATCGTGAAGCAAAAAATAAGTTGAGAACCACTTATTATTAAACAAAAACTTTTGAGAACCACTTACTTTGAAGCAAAATCAGTTGAAAACCACTTACTATTAAGCAAAACCAGCTGAGAATCACTTATCGTGAAGTAAAACCAGATGAAAACTGCTTATCTGAGGGGAAATTGTGGGTGTGCAGTGTAACTGAGGGAAGGAGAGAGTAAGTTTCACAAAGCTTTTTTCCAGGACTGTAGCAGGGCCCGTCCTGAAATAGCGTTATTAGAGACGCAACAGCATTCCTCAGCAGCTCTGTCTAACATACAGGATGCTGGATCTTCTTTCCTGCTTTCCTTGCAATACCACATTACTACATTACTCTTATTAATGCACTCTCAACTCACTCATGCACTCCTGACCCTTCACTCCCGCCAACTTCATCCAAACCTGTCAAGATTGTCCTCATCTGCCTCGGTTACATAACAAGCTGTCTTTGCCCCACATTCAGGATGTTTCAGTTCTATCAGAAAGATGTTATCCATTAGCCTAAGCACATGAAATTAGCCTTTTCACTGAGCATTTCAAAGTTTTGTGCACACGGTATGCTTGTCTACCTAAAGCAACAAACATAATTCAGGCATGAACTCATTCTGGACAATCAGTACTCTGTTTTGAGTGTGTTTTTGCTTGTTGCAGACCAACATGAGCATGAGGCAGTCATTGGTCCGGTTGACCTGTCACCTGTCTCATGGGCAGGCTACTGAAATGGGCCCCCATGTTGTTGGCACCATCTGGCTGTGCCTTTGACATAATGTCATGTGTGGGACAGGTCAAGCTGTCTAGAGAGCCAGATGTGAAAATGCAAACAAACTCTGGGGTGCCATATGTGTTTTGACCAACAACTTCTGTCAACTGCCTCCTCCTTTTGCAGAAAATTATGCAGTTTAGCCTTTAAAGCCCAAAGCTGCAAATCAAAGTTATGAAAGAAGACAGCACAGTCAGTTTTTCCATGTGCGTAGCACAGATTCTTTCGCATAGACGGTGTGCCAGCTTATGGATTTGGCACATTTTGACATCTACTGCATTTCTGATACTTTAAAAACACGGAACAGCTGCTAACATGATTTAGTAAGTTGTGTTTTGATTCGTCAGGGAAATTCTGGTGTGTTTAGTCTCAGTTTATACTTTATTTGCAGTGCCATTCTGAAGCTCTGAATTTTAATGAAAAAGGAAAAACTCCCAAATTGCTTTTTATAAGTGCAAGTAATAATATTTCAGTCACACAATCATAGCTTGAATGTCTAACCTCCCTCTGAAATAAGAAAGATATTTTTGGTTTATCAGAACATTGTTCAAACCCGTGTAAAAACAATTTTCAAACTCAATCAGCAGCAAAAGAGAACTTATTTCACTATATTGGTGCGCTTGTGAATACGGTGCTCGTAGAGCGCGGGAGTATTGAACAAGTTATTTTTGCCACTTTATAGGTTTTGAATGGTTAAATACACACACTTGTATACACACACAAAATGCTGTCTTTGCAAGTATACTCATAAACACAGTAATGTCAGTCTTAAGTGAAAGCAAGCAGCTGAGAAAGAAAACAGTATAAAGTATAATACGTTTAACAGTATATTTGATCTGGGCAGCTCTTAAAGTGACAGCAGTCTGATATTCTGTTGTCTGTCATTCATGTTAATCAAACAACAAAAGAGACTAAACCTCTTACTTCCCTTGACAAAATCACTTTTGTAACTTTATTAAGAAGAAATATATATTTCATTTTACAGTGAAGAATATGCAGTGTTTTTATACATGTGATTACTTTATACAATGTATGTAACATTTCTTATATATTTGTTCTGTAGTTTTTTGTCCTATTGCTTGTAATTTGTTTCTTGTTCTTTTAATCACAGTCTGTTTTATTTGTCTTCAGTGAGCCTGAGTTTTTATTTATTTATTTATTTTTGATTGGATTTATTATTATTCAGATTGGAACTTTGGTGCGGGTTCGCAAATCATTTGTCTCAGATCAGGAATTTGGAGCGATTTCGATTTTTTGTTAATCAGTAGAAACCATTAAGAAACCATTCTTAAACATCAAACCATTAAGGCAGTACAGTTATAAAAAGAAAAAAGAAAGAAAGTATACACAAATACATCCCTTAAGAAAATGAACCGTAGCTTTACTATGGTAAAAGTGTAGTATACTTTGTAATACTTCATGAGTAATGCTTTGCATGTGCTGCACTTTATTTTTGCCATTTTTTTATTAGTACATAATATATACAGTTGAAGTCAAAAGTTTACATACACCTTGCAGAATCTGGAAAATGTTAATTCTTTTAGCAAAAAAAGAGCAATCAAAATGCATGTTATTTTTTATTTAGTACTGACCTGAATAAGATATTTCACATAAAAGACATTTACATATAAGAACAAAATAATAACTGAATTTATAAAAATCACCTTGTTCAAAAGTTTACATACACTTGATTCTTAATATTGTGTTGTTACCTGAATGATCCACAGCTGTCTTTTTTGTTTAGTGATAATTGTTCATGAGTCCCTTGTTTGTCCTGTTGTTCGTCAGAAAAATCCTTCAGGTCCCACAAATTCTTAGTTTTTTTTTTGTTTCAAATTTTTGTATATTTGAACCCTTTCCAATTTTAGATCCATCTTTTCACACTGAGGACAACTGAGGGACTCATATGCAACTATTACAGAAGGTTCAAACACTTACTGATGCTTAGGAAGGAAAAGCATTATGAGCTGGGGGTGTAAACTTTTGAACAGAATGAAGTTGTGTGCATTTTTCTTTTAATACTGCCCTTCAGAAGCTACAGAAGATACTTGGATGTTTCCAAGAAGACAAAATTAGTTAAATTTACCAAGATCTTCAAATTCAAAAAGTTTTCACCCCCTGGCTCTTAATGCATGGCTTTTCCTTCTGGCGCATCAGTGAGCGTTTTATAAATGTAACTATTATATTTTCTTGTGGACTACATGTGAATGTCTTTTATTTGAAATATCTTATTCAGGTCAGTAGTAAATAAAAATAACATGCATTTTGAATGATCCCTCTTACTTTGGTAAAATAATTTACATTTTGCAGATTCTGCAAAGGTGTATGCAAACTTTTTACTTCAACTGTGTGTATATATATATATATATATATATATATATATATATATTATAGCTATTTCTCTTTGTTTAGAATTTGAAATAGAAGACAGTGAGGTCTCTGATGGAAGTCATTGAAAATTAAAAAAGTAATGTTTGAAAAGTCCTTAAGATTCATTTAACAGTATCTGTACAAACCCTGATATTGCTATCGTGAAATAAAATGACATATTGTGATATAAGATTTTGGTCATATCAACCACGGTAAAACTTGATTGGTTAATAGGAATGTTGTTCCAGGACTAGCCAGACTGACAGAAGAACATGACCTACTTGGGCAAATCGTATTAAACAAGTTTAATGTCAAAGAAAAGGAACTAAATGGCAAAAAAAGTCTAAATAACAACAGTTGTTCTTAAAGTTGAGAACTGAAGGATGGTAAACAAGTGTTGTTTTGAATTCCCAGCCACTGAAGTCACTTTCAAATTGAATGTGGTTCAACTTCAGTTGTCATAGACCTGTCCTACAAGTCACAAAGTGTACAGAACTCCCCAGACTCAAGGTCCCATCATGTATGAACATGAATGAACAAACCCATAAATTTACTTGAAATATGTGTCTCTCCGACAGACCCGAAGGCTGACGAAAGTGGAGCGGCAGCGTTTCAGTGAAGAGGTGGAGATGCTGAAGTGCCTGCAGCATCCAAACATCGTCCGTTTCTACGACTCCTGGAAGTCCACCATGAAAGGACACAAGTGTATCATCCTCGTGACGGAACTCATGACGTCAGGGACGCTGAAGACGTAAGTTCAGTCCAGGCATGGTTGTGCAAAATTGCTACAAAAGTACTTGCAGATGGTGTTGCCATTAAGGATGCCAGTACAAAGACAGGAAAGATTGTCTCTCCTGTAAATGAACTGTTCATTCTGTTCATCCTTACATGAGACACTGAAGTCCAACTGATTTTTTCCACCCATTGTCGGAATAATAGCGGTGCATTGTCATTTTGCAGACACTTTTATCCAGAGTTGCCAACTGTAGAATAACTGCAGTATAGTAGTATCTAGCTCAACAAATAGGATACTGTAGCACCATCCCAAATTGCACTACACTTTGTGACATAATGTTGCACAGATTGGTGTCACAGGTTGCATAGCAGGAGCACCATAAAATGACAAATAGCCTTCATAGTCCACCAAAAGACTGAACTCACAATTGATTTCAGTAGAGCTTGTCGTTAGCATGGTGCATTGTGTAAGCATAATTGCCTTCTTTGTGAACAGTACACACGATGCTGCCTTAGAATTTATTATAAAATATGTTGAATATAATGACATTGCCGACTTGTTTACTTGTAGGTACCTGAAAAGGTTCAAAGAGATGAAGCTGAAGCTTCTCCAGCGTTGGAGTCATCAAATCCTGAAGGGCCTTCACTTCCTGCACACACGAACACCTCCCATAATCCACAGAGACCTTAAATGTGACAACATCTTCATCACTGGTCCCACTGGATCGGTTAAGATTGGTGATTTGGGCCTAGCTACTCTCAAGAGTGCCTCATTTGCCAAGAGTGTCATTGGTGAGATCAAAATCGCACAACATTTCACTTTACTCCTTATGGCAACACTCCTGCAGAACTTTCTTTGACCTTCACAGTGTTACTGTAAACAGTGTCCTGAGCTACCTCTACTATGGGCTTACCTTGTTTGTTTACTCTGTCAACTGTTTTCGTGCCCCAACAAGTGATTGACACAGATTTCTCACCTTGCTTATATACGGCGGTGCTTGTATCACATTAGCTCATTAGCTCAGCACTGGCTAAAATCTGATCTGCTCACGCTCAGATTAGGAGAGTTCAGTGACATGAATAAGTAAAGAATGTGTGACCTGCATGGGACATCGGGAAAGCACAACCAATAGCTCAAGCTCAAGTTCAGCTTGGATGTCAGATGTACTGTGCATGTGGGAACATTTAACATTCAGTCACTTGTTTCACCAACTAACGCTCTGGGAACACCATTGTGCCCTTGAGCAAGACACTTTATACAAGGTTGTCCTTGTGATATGTACTGTATATTACAGAAGCACGTTTACGCCACTGAATAAAAAATAAGAAAGGTAATTGTGACTTTTTATCTCACAATTCTGACTTTTTCTCTCAATTGCGTGTTAACATTTTGCAATTCTGTCTTTGTTTCTTAAAATTGTAAGAATTGTAAAGTTGCAATTGTGAGTTATAAAGGAGGAATAAAGTCTTAATTTTGAGAAATATAGTCAGAATTACATTATATAAACTAGCTATTGTGAGTTATAAATTGTGAGTTATCAGAATTGTAAAATAAAAACTCACAATTGCGAGTTATAAAGTCAGAATTGCGAGAAATAAAATCAGAATTGTGAAATATAAATTAGCAAATATGACATTTCTCAGAATTGTGTGATATAAACTCACAGTTGTGAGTTATAAAGTCAGAATTGTGTGATATAAACTCAATTCTAAGAAATAAAGTCACAATTTTGAGAAATAAAGTCAGAATTGTGAAATGTAAACTCGCAAAAATGCCATTTCTCAGACTTGGTTGATATAAACTCATTTGCGAGTTATAAAGTCAGAATTGCGGGATATAAACTCACAGTTGTGAGTTGTAAAGTCAGAATTGTGGGATATAAACTCAATTCTGAGAAATAAAGTCACAATACTGAGAAATAAAGTCATAATTCTGAGAAATAAAGTCATAATTGCAAAATATAAATTTGTAAATCTGACTTTTTTCTTAAAATTGTGATATAAACTCACAGTTGTGAGTTATAAAGTCAGAATTGCGGGACATAAACTCGCAATTCTGATAAATAAAGTCATAATACTGAGAAATAAAGTCGCAATTTTGAGAAATAAAGTCAGAATTGTGAAATATAAACTCGCAAATATGACATTTCTCAGACTTGGTTGATATAAACTCAGTTGCAAGTAATAAAGTCAGAATTGTGGGATATAAACTCACAATTCTGAGAAATAAAGTCACAATTCTGAGAAATAAAGTTGTAATTCTGAGAACTAAAAAGTCAGAATTGAGAAATATAAATTTGTAAATCTGACTTTTTTCTTAAAATTGTGATATAAACACAATTGCGAGTTATAAAGTCAGAATTGCGGTATTTAAACTTGCAATTCTGAGAAATAAAGTCACAACACTGAGAAATAAAGTCACAATTTTGAGAAAGTCAGAATTGCGAAATATAAATTTGTAAATCTGACTTTTTTCTTAGAATAAACTCACAATTGCAAGTTATTACGTCAAAATTGCAAAATTTAAACTTCAGATCTGATTTGAGAATTGAGAAATTTCACAAACTTGCAATTTGGAGAAATAAAGTTGCCATTCTAAGTCAGAATTGCTAAATATAAATTGGCAAATCTGACATTTCTCAGAATAGTATGATATCAACTTGCAATCGTGAGTTATAAAGTTAGAATTGTCAGACAAACTCACAATTCGGAGACATATAAACTTTTGTGATATAAACTCACAATTTCAAGTTAAGTCAGAATTGTGAATTTAGAACTGTTAGAATTGAGCTGTCTTTTTTTGAGTTTTGAGTTTAGAGTTTATATCACAAAATTCCAAGAAAAAAAATCAGAATTGTGAGTTCATATCTCGCAATTCTGAGTTTATAACTTGCAATTGTGAGTTTATATCATGCAATTCTGAGAAAAAAAAAAACAGAATTGTGAGTTTGTATCTCTCAGTTCTGACTTTATACTCTGCAATTGTAAGTTTGTCTTACAATTCTGAAAAAAAAAAGTGGTAATAACCTTTTTTAATTTTTCATTCAGTGGCGGAAATAGGCTTCCATAGTATACTGTATGTTGATTTTAATAAAAATGCCTGCTAAATGGCTACTTAATGGTAGTTTTTTGACATTGATCTTTGCTTCCACACAGGAACTCCTGAGTTTATGGCTCCAGAAATGTACGAGGAGAAATACGACGAAGCTGTGGATGTTTATGCCTTTGGCATGTGCATCCTGGAGATGACCACATCAGAGTACCCTTACTCAGAGTGCCAAAACGCTGCACAGATCTACCGCAAAGTCACCAGTGTAAGTCAGTCCTCGCACCTGTATTACAAGCTTGAAAAGAACGTCATTGCCCCAGGCTGCACTTAATATCTTATTTACTGTCAATACAGACTTCATTGTCTTGTCAGGTTGTTTGAAAAATGTCCCTGTCTGCCTCTCACACATACTATATGCTTTTGTACACTCTTAAAGGAGTGTTACTCTTGAAGTTCACTTCCAGAATAAGGATTTTCTGATAATTTACTTTTTCTGTCTTCAGTCGCAAAGAAATCAAGATTTTTGAGAAAACATTCCCGGATTTTTCTACATATAGCGGTCTTCAACAAGGATCAACAGGTTGAAATCCAAATTGCAGTTTCAAAGCCGCTTCAAAGGGCTCTACATGATCCCAGCCAAGGAAAAAGGGTCTTAACTAGCAACACAATTGGTCATTTTCTAAAAAAAAATAAAATAAAATAAAATAAATAAATAAATAAATTTATATACTTTTTAACAACAAATGCTCGTCATTGAAACTGCAATTTGGACCTTCAACCTCTTGGCCACCATTGAAGCCCTGTATATGGAGAAAAATCCTGGAATGTTTTCCTCAAAAACCTTAATTTCTTTCCGGCCGAAAGACATAAACATCTTGGATCACATGGGGTTAAGTAAATTATCATGACATTTTTATTCTGGAAGTAAACTTCTCCTTTAGGGTTCTTTCTTGGAGTCTGTGGTTTCTTGAAGAACTTTTAACATCCATGGAAACTTTTCATTGCACAGATAAGGTTCTACAGATCATTGCAGTGTTCTTCACGCTAAGAAAAAATGGTTCTTACCCAAACTGGTAAAAAAAAAAAAACTTTTGGAACCTTTATATATTAAAACTCTGTTGGCCATTTTGTGAAACTCTCAGCTTACTGCCATCCACTTCATTAGCCATCTCTCTTTAAAGCAGCTTCAAGATTTTACAAGTCTGCTAATGGTTCTGTGAGCTCTTTATGAGGCTCTCGTTGATATTTCTTTGCAACAAGGGGACCATTAGCACATCTCTCTTGAGCTGTAATTCTGTTTAGAAGATGGCGATCTTGTCTCTCGCCCAGATCTCAACCCTCAACCCTCTGGTTAACCCTAGTTGATTTCTGATTACAGTGTTGCAGATGTGTCATTTTATTGTACTTGTGTGCAATGCATGATAACCGCAATCTTGGGTGTGCATCGTGTTACATGGTTATAATCTCTTCCATAAGGCAAGACTTCTTCCCTAAGGGCGGCTCATTAAAAGTCCAGCCAATCGGCATGTTTACGTAAATAATATACAAAGCAAAAACCCCACAGTGAAACAGTTCTAGAACAACAGTGGCAGCATTGTTGAATACAGAAGCTTTAGAGGAGATTTATTTTTGTGGGACAACTGCCTGATTTTCTCTTCCTGAAATCTCAATCAGGTCCATTTATGATGTATTTAATGACCAACATATGTTGAAGAAACACTTTTCCAATTTAAAGTACTGTACATAGATAGATGCTATTTCAAAATATGTTCCTTTAAAAGTTTTTTTTTCCATTTAAAGTGTTTTATTGCCAAAGAAAAACATAAAATCGGTTGTATAGAACAAGCTATTTTATTCACATGACCAGTGCAATCATACTCAATTTATGACAAAATTGGATGCAGAGTAAATCAATCATTTACATGTACTTCAAAAGTTCAGTTTAAATCAAACTGAAACAATGTTTTGTAAGCACTTTAGGTCCACTGAAATCTTCCATGCCTGATTTTTGCAAGGTTGGACTGACAGACCTATATAATGAATTGTACACACACACACACACACACACACACACACACACACACACACACACACACACACACACACACAATATTACTTTGTGCACCTTTAAATATGAATAAAGCTGTCCTTAATAAACCACAGAGTATGCAAAGCTGAAATTCAAAGTAAATATAATTTCAAATACTATTTGAGTTGTTCTTATTCTTTCATAGGCATCTGTTTTGGCCTCTATTTATTTTTTCGCACACTCAAGGACATTATATTGTCTTGTCCTGCATCGTGCTCTGGTGTTTATGACATTACAGCCATGCAGACTTCAATCAGCACGTCCCTTGGTTGTTTTGTTCCTGTTTTCCCTCACCGATTAGTGTTGTGTTATGTCAAGGTTAGGCCATATCAGATTCAGCTGATAAGGAAAGAGGAAGGAAAGCGGGAATTAGATGCTTGCAGTCATTTGTGTGCCTGACATGACAAACAGGCGTCACCTGTTCATCCTGCTGTTCCTGATAGAGTAGAGAAGGGACTTTGTGGCATGTGTGGATCTGGCTTTAAAGCTGGCATGCAGAAATTACATGGTTGGTCGAAGAGCACATTTCCGTTTTCCAGAACGCTGAGCAATAAGGATAGACAGAGCAAGACAGTAGCGCTTTTCCAAAACATAGTGAGCTGCTAATCTAGGAAAAAAAAAAATGTACATCATGGGTTTGCTTCTCAAACAACAAGAAAAAAATCCAAGGTAGTGGTGTACATATCTGTTGCTGTAAAAGGCAATCCCACAAAGTTTATATTTGGTATATATATATATATATGTTCACATTTATCTATGGAAGCCTGTTTCTGCCACTGAATACAATTTTTTCAAAAGGGTAACTGCGACTTTTTATCTCACAGAGATAATCACAGAGATCTTGCAATTCGGACTTTATTTCTCAGAATTGTGTGATATAAACTCGCAAGTGTGAGTTGTAAAGTCAGAATTGCAAGACATAAACTCGCAAATCTGACTTTTATTTTTAATTGTGTGATATAAACTCACAGTCACAAGTTATAAAGTCAGAACTGCAAGACTAACTCGCAATTTCTGAGAAATAAAGAGTTTATATCTCAGAGTTGTGACTTTTTTTTCGAATTGTGAGATATTAACTCACAATTGTGAGTCAAACAGTCAGAATTGTCGTATAAAACTCACTGTTCTCAGAAGAAATAAAGTCATAATTGCTGGATATAAACTCGGAAATCTGACTTTTATGTTGAATTGTGTGATGTAAACTCGCAATTGCAAGTTATAAAGTCAGAATTGCAAGACAAACTCACAATTCTGAGAAATTAAGTCAGAATTGCAAGATATAAACGTACAATTCTGACTTTTCTCAGAATTGCGAGTTTATATCTCACAGTTGTGACTTTTTTTCTTCGAATTGTGAGATATTAACTCAATTGCGAGTCATAACGTCAGAACTGTGATATAAAACTCAGTTCTGAGAAGTTAAGTGAGAATTGCGGGATATAAACTCGTAAATCTGACTTTTATTTTGAATTGTGTGATATAAACTCACAATTGCAGTTATAAAGTCAGAATTGCAAGACGAACTCACAATTCTGAGAAATTAAATCACAATGGCAAGATATAAACATACAATTCTGACTTTTCTCAGAATTGTGAGTTTATATCTCATATTTGTGACTTTTTTCTCATAATTGTTAGATATACACTCACAATTGTGAGTTATAAAATCAGAATTGTGATATAAACTCACAATTCTGAGAAATGAAGTCAGAATTGCAGGATATAAATGTACAATTGCGAGTATTAAAGTCAGAATTGCGAGATATAAACTCACAAATCAGATTTTTCATTTTAATTATGTGATATAAACACGTAATTCGGAGAAATAAAGTCACAATTCAGAATTGCAAGATATAAGGTAACAATTTTTTCTCAGAATTGCGGGTTAAGCCAGAATTATGAGATATAAACTCACTATTTTTTGAACAAGGTCTGTTTATTTAAGATTTTGTAATATGCACAAAACATAACATTATCCAACCCGCCCCTTTAACCATCAGATAAACTCACAATTTTGAGAACATTTTTTTTTTTACCCCCTCAAAACTAGACTGTGTAACTCACAATTGTGACTTTATTTCTTGCAATTGTATTGAGTATATATCACGCATATAAATTAACTCACAATTATGAGTTTATATCCCACAATTCTGAGAAAAAAGTCAGAATTGCAAGTTTGTATCATGCAATTCTGAGAAACGTTGCAATAGTATTTTTTATTTTTTTATTCAGTGGTGGAAAAGGACTTCCATATTTATCTTTCAGAAATGTGTATTTAATTTTTTTTAAAGAAATCTCCAACCTAAGCTGCATTTATTTCTTGAAAAATACAGTAAAAATTATTTAAATAATTAAAAAAACACATTTGAGTTTGAAAAATTGTATAGGTTTATATAGGTTTGCTAGGTACAGGATAAAAATACTGATTTAGACAGTGATTTTTTTCCACCTGTGTATGTATATCTTGTCTATCTGTATTTTGCATGTGTATCTTATACACCTACATTTGCATGTGCATTCACATCTCAACTCGAGCCATTCATAAATCACTGATTACGACTGTTCATTTTCACACTACACACAGCTATGCATGATCTAAGAGTGTGGACACAAACGATGCAGTGGCCCCTGGCAAGCATGGGAGGGACGCAGGGGAGTTCATTGGGGCAAAGTGGAGCCCAAAGGAGTTCAAACCATGTGCTTGAGCATCAGCTGATTAGAGAAAGTGTCTCAAAGGCACATTCATATTTGATCCCAACAGGCCTTTTGCACTTCCCTGGGTTAATGAAAATCATCCTCTGTGCTGCTGGGGGCTGAGAGCGTAGGGTTTGTGATACGGCGGTCATGATCTGTGGAGGAGGCGTTTGACCCTGGCATGTTTATGAGAGCAAGAAAGATGCTGTTGTTTGTAGATAGTTGTGTGCTCTGTTTAGACTGTGAACGGGTTTTGTGGTCCGCATAAGCATGTAACAAGCTTTTTAGAGATGGAAAAAGGAATGTTTAACTGTTCCTGGAGCAAAGAAAGTTAGAAGGACAAACAGCAGCTTTTCAAAGCTGTTTTTTGAAGCACACATCGCAGGCGTCCCATTTAAATACAGACACTTAGTGTTGGAAACAACAGGCTTCCTTAAGCCATGCGTTTCTACACTTGAAGTCAAAAGTTGACATACACCTTGCAGAATCTGCAAAATGTTAATTATTTTACCAAAATAATGGGGATCATACAAAATAATTGTTATTTCATATTTAGTACTCAACTGAATAAGATTGGAAAGAAACACAATTCAGTAAGAGCTGATATATTTGACGATCAGAGTAAATTTAACTTTTTTTGTCTTCTGGGAAACATTTATGTATCTTCTGTAGCTTCTGAAGGGCAGTACTAAATGAAGAAAATATGATATTTAGGCAAAATAAGAAAAATGTACACATCTTAATTCTGTTCAAAAGTTTTCACCCCTGGCTCCTTCTGGAGCATCAGCAAACATTTGAACCTTCTGTAATAGTTGCATATGAGTCCCTCAGTTGTCCTCAGTGTGAAAAGATGGCTCTCAAAGTCATACATTCATTGTTGGAAAGGTTGAGCTTCAATATTCAGAGCCTTAAGTGCATAACATGTTCTCTAACAAACAAAATCCCCAACATCAGTGTGTTTGTTTTTCAAATAGGGTCAGGCGGGTGGGCCCTCGAGCGCAGCTTTATGAACAGTGGTCCCTGCACTTAAAATTCTTCTGTTGTTATGCCACAGGTTTTTCTTGGTATTCTAGGATTGCCATAGCAACACAGTCTCTCGTTTCATTCTTAACCTGTCATTTTTTTAACTGCTGAAAGTCATTTTGTACAACTGAAAAGAAAACATGAAGCACCTGTGACTGGTTTCTGAAAAATAAAAGCTTTCAAGAGCCTGACACCTTACAAGTCATTGATTTTTGACAATTCAAATCCAAAGTAGCTCATCAAAATAAATACACATATATAATAGTATTATATAAAATATAATAAAAGCTGCCAGGTTTTGCATATTTGAACCCTTTCCAACAATGACTGTGTGATTTTGAATCAGAATCAGATTTTAAGATCAGTCTTTTCACACTGAGGACAACTGAGGGACTCATGCAACTATTACAGGAGGTTCAAATGCTCGCTGATGCTTCAGAAGGAAACACAATGCATTAAGAGCCGGGGGTGGAAACTTTTAGAATTTGAAGATCAAAGTAAATGTACTTTTTTTTTTCTGGGAAACATGAAAGTATCTTCTGTAGCCTCTGAAGGGCAGTACTAAATAAAAAAAATAAGATATTTAGGCAAAATAAGAAAAACGTAGAGATTTTCATTCAAAGTTTTCACCCCCGCTCTTAATGCACTGTGTAAAAGATGTTTTACCCAATGCATGGAATTTGTAGGAGCTAATGGATTTTTCTGAAAAACAGCAGACAGTTTAACTGTTCAGGACAAACAGAACGACTGTCACTAAACAAAAACACAGCGGTGGATCATTCAGGTAACAACACAGTATTAAGAATCAAGCGTATGTAAACTTTTGAACTGGGTCATTTTTATAAATTCAACTATTATTTTCTCTTATGTCTTTTATGTGAAATATCTTATTCAGGTCAGCACTAAATAAAAAATAACATGTATTTCGTACTATCCATCCTGTGTTAGTAAAATAATTAACATTTTGCAGATTCTGCAAGGTATATGTAAACTTTTGACTTCAACTGTATACATTTAACTGTATACAGACATGGTCATTGAGTCGTGTTTGTAAATTGTCCTGCGTCTAATTTTATAGTTCAGACATAAGGAGATTTTATACTGTTAGTTTTAGGTTGGTCTGTGTTGTTGTGTTCATATAAAGTAAGTTTCACTTGTTTCAGTAATGCAATGCTGTTGTTGTCACCGCTCCAGCTAATTAAGTGTAATACAATTAGTCTCTCCTCGACGTGAATCTGGGTCCTGCATTGCCATGGGGACAGATCTGTTCTCGCGAGGTTGCGGAGGCGTTAGAACCGTACTTACTAATGTGCATGTTATTAAGAGGGCAAAAGATTATGTACCATTCTGCATATCAGATGTGCTATAATTAGGCCATGTACACATCAGTATGAAGACTTTCTCCTCATCTGCCCACACATGAACATAAATAAACCTTTGATGAGATGTCCATGGAATATAATGTTTTTCTAAGAAACCAGTGCACCTGATTGTATAAGTATTAAGATTTGCCTTTCTCACCTGTGTATGACCTTTAGTGTAACCACGGTGGATTTAGTAACACGCAGAACCAGAAAGAAAACAGACAGAGAGAATTAAGACTCGACCAGACGTTAATTATGTCTGTTAGTCTTTGTGGAGCCACTGATGTCACTGAAGCATGTGCTTTTACCACATTAGCTCAACTGATAGAGCATGGCACTAGCAACACCAGTTACAGGTTCGATTCCTAGGCAATGTACTAAACAAAGAAAACCTGTATTTATCAGACTTTCTTTCTGCTATGAAACATAAAAGAAGATACACTGAATAATGTTTTAACTGTTTTTGCTGGTGTCAAAATGTTGTTTAGGACAGAGGGTGAGTAAATAATGACATAATTTTTGGGTGAAAAGTCCCTTTAACTGTAAGAACCATCATGGCAGCTTAAACCATTCTGACAGCTGTTTTCATAAAATTGCTTTCATGTCGAAATGCAGCTGAAGCTAAACCACACATGATGTGTTTACTAAAACGTAACCTTGCTATTTTCTGTATTTATCTTCCAATTTACCTCATGCTGCTTACCTGTTAAACACACAGCTTAGATAAAAAGCCTTTCCATCAGGCATGAGGTCCGTGCCGGCAAGATGACTGTGGTCACTTAACTGAGACGCAGAGAAAATTGACCCTGCCTTTCACCCAAATCAAAAGCTTTTAGGTTGATTTATGGCCTTTGTGTGAGCGTAAACCCTATAATGAATCTTGCCTGTAAAATGAGCGTAGATCTAGCAAAGCTAATTAACCTAATCACAAAGAGAACATTTTGATGTAAACTACTTTGCCCTTAAACGCTTGTTTTCTGCGGACACATTAGCTGGGTGGTATGCTCATGTGTATACAGTTGCAGTCAAAGGTTTATGTACACCTTGCAACTTGCAGAATCTCCAAAATATATCAATTATACAAAATGCATGTTATTTTTTATTTAGTACTGACCTGAAAAAGATATTTCACATAAAAGACATTTACATAAAGCTCAAACGCAAAAAGGGTCAAATGCTCACTGATGCTCCAGAAAAAAACACAATGCATTAAGAGACAGGGGTGTAAACTTTTGAAGAGAATGAAGATATGTACATTTTTTCTTTTTTTTTTTGCATAAATATCTTGTTTGTTTTTTTAGTACTGCCCTTAAGAAGCTACAGGGGATAAAATAAGACAAAATAAGTTATATTTACCCTGATCTTCAAATTCTCTCTAATTTGAATTCTCTCAAATTCTCAAAGGCTCTTAATTCATAGTGTTTCCTTCTGGAGCATCAGTGAGTGTTTGAACCTTCTGTAAGAGTTGCATATGAGTCCCTCAGTTGTCCTCATTGTGAAAAGATGGATCTCAAAATCATACAGTCATTGTTGGAAAGGGTTAAAATACACAAAAATGCTGAAAAACCAAAGAATTTGTGGGACCTGAAATATTTTTTTAAAGCACAGCAGGCAGTTTAACTGTTCAGGACAAACAAAGGGCTCAGTAAACTAGTAAAAAAAACAAAAAAACAGCTGTGGATCATTCAGGTAACAACACAGTATTCAGAATATTTTGGAATAAATTTAAAAAGCTTAAAACCACTATCTTGATGAGATTCATACTTGGCTTTAATAAATAGAATATTGATTACATTGTAAATGTAAAAACATAAAATATAATTGATTTATATACAGTTGAAGTCAAAAGTTTACATACACCTTGTAGAATCTGTAAATTATCTGTTATTTGACCAAAATAAGAGGGATCATACAAAATGCATGTTATTTTTGATTTAGTACTAACCTGAGTAAGATATTTCACGTAAAAGATGTTTACATATAGTCCAAACAAGAAAATAATAGTTGAATTTATAAAAATGACCCCGTTTATAAGTTTACATAAGCTTGAGTCCCATATGCTTGTTCTAAGCAGTTAAACTGCCCGCTGTTCTTCAGAAAAGTCCTTCAGGTCCCACAAATTCTTTGGTATAAGGACTCTTCTGAACAGGGTCATTTTTATAATTGACCTTACTATTTTCTCTTGTGGACTATATGTAAATGTCTTTTATGTGAAATATCTTATTAAGGTCAGTAACATGCATTTTGTAAGATCCCTCTTATTTTGGTAAAAAAAAAATTGCAGATTCAGCAAGGTGTATGTAAACTTTTGACTTTGTATGGTACTGTATATGGTATGAGTACACTAATGATTTAGAGTTCAGCACAGTTTGTTTGTAAAGCTTCCAGTTTGGTACATAAACAAGTGGCATGTTTATGTTAACAGCTAGAAAGGTTGGCATATCAGTCTGCAATCCTTGGGGAAAGGGTCATTTCATATCTATCGTGATGTTTTCGTACTAAGAGGGTGAAAAGTGTTTTGTCTGCACCAGGGTAGCACTAGGAAGCGTTTAATCCATTTTATATGTGTGCTGTTTTTCCCGCTTTCACTTTTGCTTTTGAAATCTTTCACGTTCAGCAGGGGGGGTGAAAGGAGGGCAAGGGGGTCACAGTAACTTGTATGAGGACCTTTCGAATGACTTCTCCGGTGTTGGCCCTGCCTGGCAGAAAATTGTAATGCTCAGTATTTGCTCTTTGATAGCTCATAAGACTTGGAATTTTGGGTAATGTTTCCTAAAAGTGCCAGGTGTTTAACTAAAAAATTCCTCATAGGGAAAAAGCTCAAGTAAGACCGTTGCTGACATAATAAGTGCTATGACGTGAATGGGTACAATTTAATTACAAAAAGTTCAGTTAGTTAACACTGGCTAATGCAGTAACTAACGTGAACTAACAAGACCTTTACAGCATTTATTGTTCATTTTGGTTAAAGGGCACCTATTATGTAAAACCCACTTTTGGACATAAATGTGTTTTGGCAGTGTGTGAACACAAATAGCCTACAATGAGTAATGAGTCCCCATTAAAGCAAACCAGTCTCATTAGGGATGCGGTATTGATTCTCAAAGCAGTGTGATGTCACATTGTTTAGGCTTGTACATGTATATGTTTGCCAATTTAAAAGGAAAATTCCTATAAAATAATAAATAATAAAATTCACCACTGCAATGACTTTTTATTATTTTTGGTCTTGTCTTTTTCTCTGGTCTCGGTTTAGGTGGTCTTGACTACAACACTAGTTTGTACTTCTTATAATAAGTTTAGAAACAGATGAAATCATGAAGATTATTGAGAGGCAGACTTTGTATAGAGATGAAATCTGGTTTCAAGCAACCAGCACCTAATTGCTGCTGCTCTTTCAGCTGGATGTAATGTTGGGCTTCTTGCGTAAAAGTGAGGTAATGATCATTCCTTAAGGCACTGGCCAAGAAGAAGAAACAGAGACAATGCAAGGCATAACTTAAACTATTTTTATTTAAGATCATCCTTGTAGCAGGTTTTAGCTGGTTTAAAATGGTTCCTGACTGGTATAGCTTAGTCTCTTAGTCTTTTAGGGCCAGTTTTACTAATAGCTTGAACCAACAAAACCGTCTTTTGGCGTTCAAATAGTGCTGTTAGAATATACTAAAGACGTGCAGTGAAGAATTAGCACTGAAAAGACGTGAACACGTCTTTTTTTGCGCCTGACCTTATTAAATATGCACAACCAAAAAAAGCAGGTGGTAATTTGCGCTGCTCTTAGTAGATTGCGCTGGTCATTATGAAAATGATCTGGCTGTGCCTGCGTTCTTTAATGTCAGTAAATAACACACAGAATTTTCCCCTCCCATTGGCGCATTTATGGCATTTCACTCTAAAGCTAATTTACCCTTTTTAGTAAAACTAGCCCTTAGGCTGGTCTTTAACTAGTCTAGTTGATCTCTCAGCCTGACCAGCTAATAATTACTTCAAACCCCTTCTAAAACCAGTAAACCAGACCAGCCTGAACAGGCTGAGTGGCCTAATGCTGGCGCAGTTATTTTTGTTCTCTGTAGGGAGAGAAAAAGAGCTGATTAACGGTGTGTGAAACAAACATAGATGGCATTTGGTTCTTTGCTTTGTGGTCTCAAGGGGTCTCCTCAAATAACTGATGTCATCAAGAGGCACCTGACCAGTGAAAAATCATTCTCCTGAACCCCCATTGAAAGCCTATGAGGTCAGTTTTACCCATGGCTCGGACAGAAGCGTCTTTTAGGGGTGAGAACTTCAGGCCGTCCCACCCCCTTTACACTGAATTGCACCTCTGTTTTGTATTTTCTGTTTTCCTTTCCATCTCAACCTTTCAATGGGCCTATTATCTGAGCAAGCAATACCAAAGCGTTCTTGATTACGTCAACAAGTTCCTCTCTGTATTTTTTGGGCAGCTCAGAACATTGAAGTTGCCACAGAAATGTTCTGTTCAACAGCAGCATGGATCTTGTCCATGCTTTTGCAATGAGCGTATGGCACCGGGCCTGGCTGGAAGAACACTGAAGTTACGCCATAGTTTTCCTCCATGAGAATTTCAGACCAAGAACAGTATTTTAAGTGATGATGTGATGGATCTGAAACCATTTATGGCATATCGTGTGCTTTGAATCAGTGGGTATAGTGCTGCAAAAAAGTCCCCAGCTTAATAGTTTTGTGGTTTTCACCTCATCTGTTTTACAGTGCGGTTTCGGCTGCCTCAGAATTAGAGCTTGATTTAATTTTGCTTTTCCACTTAACAAAGGAGTTGAACTGTGAAAAGAGTATTTCCTTGAATTCCAGAATTGTATTTCTTATCATTGAAATGAGAAGAAATGATGGGTTTTTAAGGTAAACAGCAATTTTATAGAATGACTGTATAGTGTGGCCCTTTTATCAGTTGTTTTTCTTTAAAATCCAGTATGGACTTAATCAAAGTGTTCTTTGTAGTCATTTTTATGTGTGTTTGTGAGGGATTATTAAACCCAATTGGGGAAACATGTTCTCACAAGGCTTGTAAAATCCAGTTGAGTGTGGAAACGGGCAACCGAACCATTATCCACAAAGCATGTCTTGTATGATCGATGTTTTTCCACAATATGGCATCTGTTCCCGGCCAATAGATAATATTGATATCACGGTCTTTTTAGCCATGAAGTACTGAATGTACTGGTGTGCTGTGTTCTGATGACTAAATATGTGCTGTATATAAAAAGCTTGCTGTTTTATATGGTCAGTCTCTTAAAGACCCTGGTTTCTCCTTATTTACAATTTTAAACATTTATTTATTTAGTGGTACTTTAGATGTCATCAATTAAGTTTGCAGTAGATTTTGATAGCTCCTTTTCTATTAGGTCCTGTCTAGAATTCAGATTCATTTTAAATTAAAGGGATAGTTCACTCAAAAATGAAAACTCTGTCAGTAATTAAACACCCTCATGTTTTTCCAAACCCGTAAGAAATTCATTCATGTTCAGAACACAAATTAAGATATTTTTGATGAAATCCGAGAGCTTTCTGACCTTGCATAGACAACAACACAACTACCACGTTCAAGGCCTAGAAAGGTAAGGACACTGTTAAAATAGTCTATGTGACATCAGTGGTTCAACTGTAATGTTATGAAGCTACGAGAATATTTTTTTTGCGCAAAGAAAACTAAAATAATGACATTATTCAATTTTTTATTCTTTTTTTTAATAAAGGGCCTTAAACGTGATAGTTGCATTGCTGTCAATGCAGGGTCAGAAAGTTTTGGGATTTCATCAGAAATATCTTAACTTGTGTTCTGAGGATGTTTTGCTGTACCTTAAAGTCTATGTAAATGATTTCTGTTATGATTTGCTAACCTCTTTTTATGCAAAATGAGTAAAAATGTCCCTGTCTAGTTGCTTTAGAGATTAGCTTAGGCCTTCATGAAGCTAAAATAAAGTCTGAGGCTTCGAAAACAATGAAGCACTGAAGGTCAAACCAGCAAGCCTTGTCTGTAACATTGTTATGTTTACACACACTTGACTTTGTCTTTAAGGTGTGAATCTTTTTTCAAAGCATTTTTTGCAAATGAAACAGTAGTTTGATTCAGTACATAATTTGATTCTTTGAAATAACAACAATGCAATTTAGTATTTTTCTTTTTAAATACGTTTAAAAGATTCTTGCCCTAATGTCTTCTAGGCAAGAAAAAGAAGTGCAGACAGTATTGTACCAATATACACTACCAGTCAAAGTTTTTGTACAGTAAGATTTTTAATGGTTTTTTTTTTTCTGTTCACCAAGCCTGCATTTATTTGATCCAAAGTACAGCAATAGTACACTTTTGAAATATTTTGTGCTATTTAAAATAACTGTAAATAACATATTTTATAATATGAATCTGAATTTTTAGCATCATTACTCCAGTCACATGAACCTTCATAAATAATTTTAATATTTGGATTTGCTGTTCAAAAAAACATTTATTTTTATTATTCTGTTGAAAACAGCTGAGTAGAATTGTTTAGATGAATAGAAAGTTCAGAAGAACAGCATTTATCTGAAATAGAAATCTTTCTATAACATTATAATTGTCTTCAAATTCAAAGCATCCTAAAAAGCTAAATAAAAGTATTCATATCTAAAATTTCATTCAAAACAAATGAACACTGACTTCAAGCTTTTGAATGGGTGTGGTGTATAATGTTACAAAAGCTTTTTATATCAAATAAATGCTGATCTTTGGATCTTTCTATTCATCAAAGAATCATAAGGAAAAAAATTTTATATTGTTTTAAATATTGATAATAATAATAATAAAAGTTTCTTGAACAGCAAATCAGCATATTAGAATGATTTCTGAGGGATCATGTGACAATAAAGACTGGAGGAATGATGTTAAAAATAGCTTTGATCACAGGAATAAATTACATTTTAAAATATGTTCAAAAAGAAAAATGTTTTTGCTTTGGATCAAATAAATGCAGGCTTGGTGAGCAGAAGAGACTTCTTTAAAAGCATTTAAAAAATCTGATCGAAAAAACGTTTGACTGGTAGTGTATATAATTAATGTATTAGATGTGTTTGCATTTTTGGGCCAACGCAAGTTATTCATAATTTAAATGTCGTATTTTAAGATTTATGCATATGAAGCAGTGCTAAATAAATATTTAATACACCTGATCCGAACAGTGTATACGATTTCTAGTTTTACCATGTTAGTGGAACCAAATATTGACAAAATATAAGGCCCATGCTAAGCAATTCTTTTTTGTGTGACAGAATGAAATATCAGTAAATATTGTATCTGTAAATACTGTGCAAATAATATGTATCTTCCTCATTTGAGTGCCTAGAAATGCAACACCATGTAAATAGCATCAGTATGTACACACAACATCACATTCACACTTGTTGTATTTACAGTTTGGAGAGTAGTGTGCTCTTCAAACAGGATTTCTGCCCCTTTGACCTCTGACCTGATCAGACCTGATCTACTAATCTCTTAAGTGTAACATTTGTGCTAAACATTCAGGAATCTCTAACAGCACTTTGTGTTTTGTATGAAAATGGATGGGTGTGTTTTCTTTTTGTCTTTGTCAGTCAGCCCACTTGACAAACGTACACACGCAAAATTGTTTTTTCCATTATATTCTTGACTCCCCTCCTGATTTTTGCTGTCCGTCAAAGTAATTGACACCCGTGACATTTCCATTATCTAAAGTGAATTTCCTTTCCTCTCCCCCTCTGCTCTTTTTCAGGGCATGAAGCCGGACAGTTTTTACAAAGTGAAAGTCCCTGAACTGAAAGAGATCATTGAGGGATGCATCAGGATGAACAAAGACGAAAGGTAACTCTAATGTCTACAAGGTCGTTCGACAAACATCTGTAACCAAAGAACTGCAAAGGAGTGTGTGTGCACCAGCAGGCGTCGTAATGTTTTAACACCTGCCAGACGGGTTTTTTACTGTGTGTGCATTTAAACAACAATACACCAGATTCTTGTCCTTTTGACATTTAAACAACTCCTCAGAGAGCCCTGCACGCCACTATTTTTGTTACCCAGCTGCACTGGTTGATATTTCTGTTCCGCCCTACATTGATCAGGTGACACATGGTTACAGAATCAACAGCGTCAAAGATGCCAATATGAACACTTTAGATTTTGTAGTGGTACAAGGGCATACACTTTCTCCTCTGAGTTGTTTGTCATGACCTCCGTTGTGTCAGAGAGTTAAAAAGAGAGAGAGAGTTACGGTTAGAGTTACTAACACATTCCTCCCACTCTTTCTAGCTCCCAGCTAATGTCACAAACACAGTATATATTTCTATTCGGGGTTTATTTTCGGTCGCGCACTTCTAGGGCAGCTTTATGACCATCATGGAACCCAGTTTGGAACACTCCATTTTGGCAGCTACACAAATAGCACAACACATGACTCATAGCAAAGTTTAACATTAGCATGTTGCTAAGCTAACAACAAACATCCACAGAGTAGTGTGTAAATTATTAGCACTTCTCTTGCTTGCTCAGGCCTGCATGTCTGCTAACTCTGTAGGCAGATCACTAGGTTTTGGAAAACTTTGTGTGGCTTTTTTTCTATTTTTATACTAAAAAAGTAACTACACTGCAAAAAATGCTTTTCTTACTTAGATTTTTTGTCTTGTTTCCAGCCAAAATATCTAACAATTCTTAAATCAAGAAGGATTTTCTAGACAAGTCAAAATTTTCTCTTGTTTTCAGAAAAAAGAAGTTAAAATTAAGTGAGTTTTTGCTTAAAACAAGCAAAAATAGTCTGCCAGTAGGGTAAGCAAAATATTCTAGTTTTCTGCTTGAAATAAGATTATTTTACTTAACCCATTGGCAGATTATTTTGCTTGTTTTAAGCAAAAACTCACTTAATTTAGACTTGTCCAGAAAATCCTTCTTGATTTAAGATTTTATAGATATTTTGGCTGGAAACAAGACAAGAAATCTAAGTAAGAAAAGCATTTTTTGCAGTGTAACAGTTTCCATCAGTAACCAACAAGTTCTCCACTTGGAATTACTCAATCACACCACTCTTCTACCCAAAATATCATCATAATCATGTAATCAATTTACCATAACACATTTCTGCCTGGATAATGGTCCATTTAAAGTCATCCAGCCATTATGTAAAGCGTTTGGTCAATAGCCACTAGTAATGACTCACTCCATCCAGCAGCAGCAGCAGCAGGTAATTCTGATGATTAATAGTGTTGATTTAATTAACTCCAGTTTTTGTGGATGAATGTTCTTACTCTCAATCACATTAAGATTTCAAAGTGCTTGCCTGACAGTTTCTCTCCCATAAGAAGTGAGAACTTATTATGCTAGGATTTCACTCGTACAACTTATTGGTTGTGTTTCACAGGAATTGTAATCTTAGCAACATGGAAATCTGGCATTTATTAAAAGCAATAGCTCATGTAAACAGCATTCATAAAAAACTAGCTTAAAATAGCTAGTTTAGGGTAGTAATTAATACTTGTCACTTGTATGTATGCAGAGCTACAGTTAAGGTCAAAAGTTTACATCCCCCTTACAGAATCTGCAAAAATGTTATTTTATCAAAATAAGAGGGATCATACAATACAAATGCATGTTATTGTTTATTTAGTACTGACCAGAATAAGATATTTCACATAAAAGATTTTTACATATAATCCACAAGAGAAAATAAAATAATAGAATTTATAAAAAATTACCCCGTTCAAAAGTTTACATCCCCTTGATTCTTAATACTATGTTGTTACCTGAATGATTCACAGCTGCTTTTTTTTTTTTTTTTTTTGTGAAAGTTGTTCCTTGTTTGTCCTGAACAGTTAAACTGCCTGCTGTTCTTCAGAAAAATCCTTCAGCTCCCACAAATTCTTTGGGTTTCTAGCATTTTGGTGTATTTTAACCCTTTCCAACAATGACTGTATGATTTTGAGATCCATCTTTTCACACTGAGGACAACTGAGGGACTCATATGCAACTATTACAGCAGGCTCAAACACTCACTGATGCTCCAGAAGGAAAAAACATGCATTAAGATTCATTCAGTTCAATTCAGATTTTTTTTTTTATAAAAGTTTAATTTACCCTGATCTTTAAATTCAAAAAGTTTTCACCCACCAGCTCTTAATGCATAGCTTTTCCTTCTGAAGCATCAGTGAGCATTTGAACCTTCTGTAATAGTTGCATATGAGTCCCTCAGTTGTCCTGTTCAGAATAACAAGGGACTCATGAACAACTATCATTAAACAAAAAACAAAAGGATAATTCAGGTAAGAGCACAGTATTAACTTTTAAATGGGGTCATTTATATATTATTTATTTTATGTGAAATATCTTATTTAAGTCAGTAAGGGGGTGTAAACTTTTGACCTCAACTGTAAATTTTAATTGCTTTTAGTGGAAAAATATACTTTTTTTGCTGCCACATGATGTAGTTTTAACAGCCACCAGTAGGGACTAACTCATGCTAACCAGCCAAACGTTGATGCCCTGCTTTTAAAACCCAGAAGAATGTATATGATGTGTTTCCTCATTATCTTGTTTAGGTACACTATCCAGGACCTGTTAGAGCACACCTTCTTCCAGGAGAATAATGGTGTTCATGTTGAATTGGCTGAGGAAGATGACATGGTGAAGTCTGGCCTTAAACTCTGGCTTCGAATGGATGACACCAAGAAACTCCATGGCAAATATAAGGACAACAACGCCATTGAATTCCTGTTTGAACTCTACAAGGACGTCCCAGAAGAAGTAGCTCAGGAGATGGTGAGTTCACCCAAAAATAAAAATTCTCACCCGCATGACATTCCAAAGCTGAAAGACCTTCATTCATCTTCAGAACACAAATGAAGATATTTTCTTAAATAAAACCCGTGAAACAGCACGCATCTGAAATATTCTCAGACTCAGAAACATCGTTGCAGCATCAGAAAGCTCTCGGATTTCTTCAAAAATATCTTAATTTGTGTTCCGAAGATAAACAAAGGTCTTACAGGTTTGGAACGACATGAGGGTGAGTAATTACTGACAGAATTTTCATTTTGTGTCATTTGTGTGCTATTTCTGAACAGATTAGCAAAAATAATGACTAATCCCATGTCCTTCAGGTTGTTCTTGGCTTCGTCTGTGAGGCAGACTACAAACTAGTGGCCAAAGCCATCCGTGACCGCGTCACCGCCATCAAGCGCCAACGAGAGAAGCTGCGCCGACAGGCTGAAGAGGCACAGAGGCGGCGACAAGAGGAGGTGATTGAGGAGGAACCCGAGCCCAGTCTTGAAGCCGAACCTTCAGTTTCGAACCCACATACTCCTAAGCCTCCTGTAGAGACACCCATATCGACCCCTACTCAAGCTCCGCCCACTGTCACAGTGTCAGGCCCCATTTCCCTGCCTGCAAACGAATCTCTGGACTCTGGCTTCAACGCCAGCTTTGCCACTGAACCCGAGGAGCCGGACGCAGACCAGCGGCAGCATTTCAACATACGTCACGCCAGCTACTCTTCAGCAACGTGTAAGTTTGTGTACTCACCTGTATATTAAAGTCGGCGTGAAATGGATATTCACCCTTTCTCAAGTTCGTCCAAACCTGCTCCTGGAGGGCCACTATTATGCAAAGTTTAGCTTGATTCTCAATTAAACACACCTGAACCAGCTAATCAAGGTTTTTAGGATTACTAGGTAGGTGTGTTGGGGCTAAACTCTGCAAGATGGTGGCCCTCCAGTAGCAGGATTGGACAGCCCTGCCTTATCTATTTTTTAAATGCATGTTATAGATCGTATTATGAACAATTCATAACAATTCATGTGCATGCATATGAATACTTTTCAATGTCATAACTGAACCTTGTGCTCAAACCCCACCCCTGCAAGCTCAAGTTAATCCAATTTTGAATTTTAAAATCCAATTAACAACCAATGCATAGAACCAAGTCCCACCCACATTTTTTTTCTTTTTTGATAATTGTCGCAATTTGGAAGAATGTGCTACAGGCAATTACATTTGTGGTATTATTTTCAGTCTTTCAGTCTGTGTTGTAAATTTTCTAAAAATCCTATCTGCTCTAGATCTCTCTCTCTCTCTTTTTTTGTGACTTCTTCAAACATGTTTTTCATGAGCAAATGACCTAAAACCAAACATGATTTACTTGTTAGTGGATAAACAGTTGCTGCATTGTACAGTATGTCGGCACACGCTCATTACGGAACCCTTCGCATGTATGGAATGTTTACTAACTTACATGGCAATTTAAATGGGTAAGTTAGATTTGAAAAACTAGACAACATCTTTGGATGCAAGTCCAAGCTTTTAAATTGGGCCAAAATGATTTGAAACAGCATTTGACTGCTTTAAATTTAAAGATGAAACAAGTAATGGGCAGTTTGTTTGTCAGTCGTTTCCATTTCGTACATTATTTTTTTAGTCTGGTGTTTATTTGATCCAGTAGGATAGTCTGGCTTCAATTAGCGGTCATGGAATGTATCATTTTATTTTAGATTTACACAAAACACTACCATTCAAAGGTTTGGGGTCAGTAATAATTTCTTTTAAAGGAATTTGCTTTTGTTCAGCAAGGATGCATTAAATTGATCAAAAGTGACAGTAAAGAAATTTATAATATTATAAACGATTTAGACTTCAAATGCTGTTTTGAACGTTTCTATTATTCACAGAATCCTAAAAAAAAGATGTTTTCCACAAAATAAAAATAAAAAATTAATTTTAGCATTAATAAAAGAAATATTTCCTAAGCACCAAAACAGTATAATTAAATGAAAAGAGGGATTATATTTATTTAAAATGTAATTTAATTGTTTAATTTCATAATATTGCAGTTTTCACAGTATTTTGTATCAAATAAATGTGGCCTTGGTGAGCATAAGAGACAATCTTACAGACATGAATGGTAGTGTATTTTACAAAAGCTCATCAAGGTCCTGTAGAAATAAATTAGGTAGTTAGCTAAATGTCATCTGAAAGTCCTTTAAAAATAGTCAACCTTTATGAAAGTCGTTATATAACCTGTGGCCAGTTGCATAAACTGCTTAGACTAGTCTTAAAGGGATAGTTCACCCGAAAATTTAAATTCAGTCATTTATTACTCACCCTCAAGTTGTTCCAAACCCGTAAGACCTTCGTTCATCTTCGGAACACAAATTAAGATATTTTTTATGAAATCCGAGAGCTTTCTGACCCTGCATAGACAGCAAC
Source organism: Cirrhinus molitorella (assembly GCA_033026305.1). Lineage (NCBI taxonomy): Eukaryota > Metazoa > Chordata > Actinopteri > Cypriniformes > Cyprinidae > Cirrhinus > Cirrhinus molitorella. The sequence continues at coordinate 24,666,797 of CM065117.1, read as the reverse complement.
GCAACAACCTCGTTCAAGGCCCAGAACATGAACGAAGGTCTTACTGATTTGGAACGACATGAGGGTGAGTAATTAATGACAGAATTGTCATTTTTGGGTAAACTATTCCTTTAAAAAGACCGAAAAGTAGGACTGTTTACTCCTTGCCTGCTAGCTGTTCAAAATAGTTAAGACACAGTCCTGAAACAGTCACTATGTTTATGTGCCTTGCTAGGTCAAACATGACGTCTCTATGCACTTTAGCATTATCGGTAAAGATGCACACTAACAAAATACTCTCCTCTTGTTTGGTTGAATTGTGGTTACCATGGTAGCTGACTGTGAGACGGATGGATACCTCAGCTCCTCCGGGCTTCAGGAACCTTCAGAAGCTCGAGTTCCTGTGGCAAACCAACCCTCCACAGCTACACAACCAACCAGTGGAGCTCCTCAAGTGGAAACCCCACCCACTGAAGCTCCACCCATTGAAGCCCCTCCCACTCCAGCTGCAGCGATCCCAGCTCTCCGTTTCCCCTCGGTAGGTTACCAAACTATTCAAAGTTTGACCCAAAAGTGACAATAAAGACATCTGTAATGTTACAAAAAATTCCTATTTCAAATATTAATTCTATTGAACATTCTAGTCATCAAAGAAACCTGCTAAAAATCATCAAAGCTGTTTTTAACATTGATAATAATATAGATTTTTTCTTGAGCACCAAATTAGCATGTTAGAATGATTTCTAAAGGATCATTTGACACTCAAGACCAGAGTAATGATACCTCATTTGAGTCACAATTTGCATTGCTAATCATTTTCCTTTGCCTCCCACAGAGCATTGCAGTGTCCCAAAACACAGAGAAAGCCCAGTCAGGAAATGCCAGTGGTTTTTCCTCTCCTGTCGACAGGTAAGTTCTGATTAACAGGGTCCATACACAGTGTTCACTGCTCCCTACACACTAACCATGGGATATTTGTCTAAAAAAGGTTCACCTAAAAATGAAAATTACCCCATGATTTACTCCTATCTTAGGTGTATATGACTTTCTTCTTTCAGACAAACACAATCAGAATTATATTAAAAAAATGTCCTGGCTCTTCCAAGCTTACAATGGCAGCTTTATAAACCGTAATCTCAAACTTCCACTAGCTGTCATACGCACATTCACAAGAGAGAGAATATGGATTTTTTCTTGAAAAAATGTATCGATTTGCTTCAGAAAGCCTTTATTAACGCCCCAAAGCCATGTGGAGCACTTTTTATGATGGATAGACAGTTTTTTTGTGCTTCAAAATCTCAACAGGCATTCACTGCCATTATAAAGCTTGGAAGAGCAAGCATATTTTTTATATAACTCTAATTGTATTCATCTGGAAAAAGAAAATCATATAAACCTAGGATGTAAATCATGGGGTAATTTTCATTTTTGGGTGAACTATCCCTTTAAATGCCTTGCAACGTCATCAACCTGTTAAGCTATGAACGCAGATTCAGTCTTAAACAAGACTGTCATTTCAATAAAAGCTCCCCCACTGTGTGTGTGGATGTGGCTTTTGTTTTGACGTCAAGAAAATGTGAACCTGATCCCAGCTGTGAGAGCTGTAATCTTACTCACCAACTGACCAACATAGTGCCACGTTTACCCATGGTGCCCGTCAAGCCCTAGCGGAGAGCATTTTTTTTGTGTGCGTGACTCATAGACACACACACATACACTGCACATAGCATAGTGGTAAATGCGTTAATGGTAATGATTTAGCTCAGGGGAGCAATTTACCGTGAAGGCCATTTCTGTAAGAAACCAGCAAAGGTAGCATATGGTCAGATGGGTACACGGGGACACTGTTGCATTTTACTGAATTAGCTCAACCTGATTTAGAAGATCTATTGTACATTACTTTGCCTTTATGTGCTAATAGTAAATAGTTCAAAGAAACATTCTGCAAAGTCCAGTTCTGTGAAATTCAGGAAGTCAGAATGTAACCATGTGTTTTATATCCTTCTTTCTCGGAACAGCTACGCTTCTGATGTCACCTCTGGTTTGAGTGACGGAAACGAGGGTCTTTCGGAGAGAGGCGGGAAAGGTCAGAGCAAACGCACCGGAACCAAGCTGCTCAGGAAGAGGGCTCGCTCACGACTACGCATCACTGGGGTGACTCATCTGTCAATTAGCTAGCCTTAATTAACTGTCCATACGCAGCTCCTAACCTTATGCTGTGCTAATACCGAGTCACAAAACGTGTCTTCAAAATCTATCGCCTTTTTGTGATACACTCACAGATTAATGCTCTCAAATCATTCCCTACCCGTGTCTTTCTTCATGCAGCTGTCAGATAAAGTGGATCGGGTTGTAGAGTGTCAACTACAGACCCATAACAGCAAGATGGTGACATTTAAGTTCGATCTGGATGGAGACAACCCAGAAGACATTGCTGCAGTAATGGTGAGCTTGAGCTAGCAACACACTCAAAAAAAAAAAAAAAAAAATACATTAAATCTCTACAGAATTTGTGTAAACTTCTGTCCCACAACCAAAAAGCTAATTCAAAAAGCTTTTAAGTATTCAAATCTTAGATGTTTACTAAGATCCTTCTATTATCTATTGAAACCCACAGTGATATTTAAAATATTAGTAAGCTTAATTTATTAAATATCATTATTTATTGGGTACGTTCAATTGGGAGGTAGCTGTCCTGAACCCTAACCCTTAAATTTTAACTTATGAAAATATTGAAATAATTTTTGTATTTTTTCTCCCATTGTTGCTTATAAAAGTTTTTTTTTTTTTTTGATTCTATTAAAAAGTGAAGTTAAAAGATTTTTATGATTTATGATCAGGAATATTTCTGTGTCCCTCTCTCTCATAGCTACAAGGTGTTAGTAGATAGGCCCCATCATTTTAAGGTAAATGTATTTAAAAGTAAAAAAAATCTGTCCAATTTTAAGGAATGTCACTACCAAACACCTTTTCTGCAATTAAGCACACTTTTTTGGGAGTTGTTCCATAGCATTTAGTTTTTATGTGTACAACTGTTCAGAACTTTGCTAGCTAACCATATGCTGATTAGCATCTTTGAGCTAGCTTCAGAAGTATCTAAAATCGTCATTTCCGAAACTGTCATGACCAAAACTTGTCATCATTGTGTCAAAAAGTAAACACATAATCCTCATATTTGGAATAAAATTAACAAAATTGTAGTACAGTTATGCAAATGTTTTGTATTTTAGTATGTGTTAGTAGCATTTTGTTTACAAGTTTGTGATGTGGTCGCTACTAAAACATTACTGTCACTACCGAAAATGTGCAGTCACTACCAAAACATGGGATGTTTTGTCAAAAATAAAGTATACTGAATTATCAAGTGAGATGTAATGATAGTTTTTTGGTTCAGTGTATATTCAAACTAATGAATCCTTAACTTTGAAACCAGTATGATCAACTTTTTGCCTTTTACAAAGAAAAATTGGATTCAAAATACAAAAAATTTCATAAATTACACTTTAAACATTGTCAAAAATGTACCTATGAAATGTTAATAAAATAGCAAAAAAAATATTTACAATGTAGATGTAAGCAATTAGGTCAATAAAACCCTTCTTATTAAATTAAATATTACTGTGGTTCGGTAGTGACAAATTTGGGGAGAGGAAAAATATTCTAAAACTTTCTGAAAATACAATATGAGAATTAACTGCACAATTACAAGAAATGTGTAACTTGGATATTATACAATTTGCATTTGCATTTGCAACTCTGACTTTGGACCAATTGTATACAATGGCCCATATATAAAATGAAATTAAATAAAAATAATTAAAATTAGATACAAATATATAAAATTAAATATGAAATGAAAATTCGGAAATTACATTAAATTCGAATAGAAAACAAAAATGGGTAAAAAAAGAAAATAACTGCACTTAAATATCAAATATGAAATGTTTTTATATAGTCTCTTTTGAAGGAAAACGCACAAACATGTTACGGTTGCTCCCAGCCTCCACTATACTGCACTAAACATCTGTAAACTGAAAGTTATGGAGGTCAAAGTGGACACAAGGACAGAGATAAGGCGACACTCCTTGTTAGAACTGCATTATACCGTGAGAAGTGTTGATGGTTCAGCTTCTGCGTTTGCACAAACTCTGCAACCTCAATCCTGCAGTGGAAAATCTATGCACCACTTCTCTCATCTGTTCATCTAAAACATTTTGTACTGTTGCATCTTCAATTACCAGCACAAAACCAGTTCTTATGTGTCCATTGTGACTCGTCAGCTATTTTTGACATATTTTTAGCCGACAGGAGAAAAAACTGGTTTGTGACTCATCACATTCTCAATTAGTGCTACAATTCACTAGGGTATTTCTAGTTTTTGTGTCACTGCTATAGTGTTTTTTATGGAAACATGCACCATGTGAACTTGTAGGACTGCTTTAAGATGCTATATTAAGTTAAAAACAATTTGTCTGATATGAGGCACAAAAAATATTTATGTAAAATGTTATCTGGGTTAAGTGTGGTTTTAGTAGAGACTGAAAATAACTTTTGTTTGCCGCTTTCTTTGGCCTCTTTGTGTTAGCTCGGACTAAAACTTGTTTTGATCCGCCTGTCCATGGCCTTGAGACTGTTTTTAAGAGTCTTAAATATAGGTGGTAGTGTTTCCCCCCGCCACATTATGAATACATGTCTTTGTTCACTGCTCTCTATCACTGCTCAATATTGAATTCCAGTAGCTTTGAAGGAGACCTTTGAACTCATTAAGAAAGTCTGCTCAAAAGAGCACGGAAGAAGACTCAAAATTACATCAACCCAATTAACTTATCTGCCTCTTTGCACCCCTTTTAGGTACATAATGAGTTTATCCTACCTGGGGAGAGAGAGGGATTCATCCACCGCATGAGAGACATCATCCGTCGAGCAGAGGCCCTGATGAGGAGAGAGCCTTTGGAACCGCTCAGCCCCAGAGACAACGCTCGTCTGCCTTATCTGAGCGGAGTCGGCTCACTGTCTGCCTCACAGGTGTGTATTCACTGTTTTCAACATTTTATACGAATTTCATTAGTTAACATGAACTAAGAGTTTCAGCATTTACTAATGCATTATTAAAATCACAAGTTGTGTTTGTTAAAATTAGTTAATGCACTGTGAACAAACAATGAACAACTGTATTTTTATTCACTAACTGTAACAACACACTTTGCTTCATGTATTATTTGCACTTCTGGTCGACGTTAGACGTTGCTGAGTACCTGTGCTGTGCGATGACAATAAAACTGTATCTACCCATCTATTTATATGAGCTTTTATTTTTGTGTGTGTATCTGGCGAGGGCTTGGAATTCAGTCGTGGGGTTTTATACGTGACATTTTTACTGTGCGATTTTATATGTTGTGGTTCAGAAATCCAATCTTCTGATGTCATCAGATGTTAGAGACAACAATTAACTATGAGAACTTAGTCATCAATAAGTCCTGCTTGTGGGAACTTTGTCACTTTACTAGACGCTGATGTTAATGCCAACGTGTTTTCTGTTTTTCCCCACAGCCCAATCTCCACACGCAAGGCCTCGCTCGCACACACTCCTCCTCATCGTTGCCAGGTAACACACAAAAACACACACAGAACACAAACACTGATCATACAAAGTATGTGAAGAAGATAATAATTAAAAACAAATGCTCAATGTCTTCATTAAAATTTAAAAATGCTGAAAGCTTTCTGCAAAACAAAGAACATTGAACTTGCTCAATATAATAATCAAAGCGCACATCATAATATGAACCTGTTGTATGTCTTTCAGATTATGCTGCTGCCAGTATAGGGCCAGTGACCCGGGGTTCCTCACCTACACTAAGTGCCGACTTTTACGTTGATCCCGATGCCGTTCCACCCGTCCGGCCCCTGCGTTCACAATCTTTCCACACTACAGGTGCTTACAATCAACCACTTACTCTTCTGTAGCCTTTGAAGAGCAGTACTTGAAAAATATGATATTTAGGCAAAATAAGAAAAATGTACTCAACTCTGTTCAAAAGTTTTCACCCCTCTTAATGGGTCATTACTGCTCCATTGTTTAATGTTAAAATATTCTGTCGATAAACTACTTCTATTTTCAGTGTGTTTTCTGCTTTTGCACAACCTCAGGTGTCTCAACATACATCACTGTATTAACTAATCATTTACATCAAATGTTTAGAAGAAAATTCACATGATTTAAAATGTTTATATCACCACCAAGCTTCCACTACGAGAACCAATGGTCTTTGGTCTCTCCAGGTAATGAGCGCCATGTTCTGTCACACAGACAATCAGTACAGTCTGGACCTCTCTGGGATGTTCTGCGTACAAGGGGCGTCATAATGAACATTCTCTGTCTCGCTCTTTCATCTTGTTTCTTTCACTCGTGCCATTGTTACCAAGAGCACTTTTCCATGCCTATTTCTCTCTGCACACCATTAGCTGTGAGGCTACGGGAACAAACTCGATATCTTGTGTATCCCACTTTGCAATTGGCTTTCTAAACACCCATCCCCATGGAGACCAAGCTTTGACGCCAGTGTCATTGTTGACGTATCTCGGGATTTGCTTTTGACTGCTGCTTCAAAATGAACAAGTAGATTTCATTACCTGAGAGAACAAACTACACATATCACACAGCCTGTGCACATTATAAAAGCTCTATTTCAAGATGACCAGTTTTTTCTTGTTCTGAAATATACATAATCATTGCGCCAATAGGAAGTAGAGTCTGATAAAAGCTCCAGTGTGGTTAGATCCTCAGGAGTGAGGTCACATCCCGATTTGTGGCTTTGTTTTTGTGCCACAGTGATGTTAATGGAGCTTTTTCAGAAGTCATGCACAGCAATGACAGGTCAAACTACGTCAGAGAGTCCTATTTTAATGAATAAACTCTCAATTGAAAATGATGACATAAGACGTGACAGAGAACATAGACAGTTACCGAAAATTTTCCACAAGAATTTCTGATTGAACAAGTAACCACACTTAGAGCTCATTTACTCAAGGGACAGTCCCTGTGGAACATCCTGGAATTTATAACATAAAGGGTGACAGGTCATGTCTTGTTTTTTTGTAGAACTTCAGCCCACAACTGCTTTCTGGACCCAAGTTTTAGCCACAATGCCATACCACTTCTTACATTTACGTAAATGTCTGCACTGATGATTGATGACATGACTAAGTCAAGAAGAGTTTAGCAGGAATGCCAAATAGCGATGAACACTACAACAGTGTATTGAGCTTAACCCAGTGTTTCTTTCTTCCCATTTCCATTTCCTTCAGGTTCCTCACAGACCTACCAGTCTTCTATGCCCAACTACCAACAGTACTCCCACCCTGATGCTCTGCCACATCTCCTGCCAAACCAGATGTCCGGCATGCCCCCTCAGCTCTCCAAACCACCTTACGTTCACAACACCCACTTCGCCTACCCCTACCAAATGGATCATGCCTCCCTCAAGAGTCCCCTCAACCCAAGTCCGCTCACCCGTGTTCCAAGCAACCCAAACTTCTTTTCCTCGTCTTCGTCCTCTTCTGTTGTTTCACCAGTTCAGCAATCCGTTGAGATGCCACCTCAAGGTGAAACCAACACTCTGCCGCTTCCAGTCGCCCCTCCACCTGGTCCGCAAACTCCAGGCATGTGGCCACCGCCTTCCCAGCAGCCGTTTATTTCGCTGGCCAATGTTATTTCTCTGGCTATGAACTTTGCACAGTCCTTTATACCCCCTGGATCCATCCCTCAAGGTTTCCACCCACAAATGACCCCTCAACCAGGGTACGGCCCTATGTATCCGGCTCAGCATGCGAGTATGAGCAACCCTGATGCTCCATACCACCAGGGGGCACAGAGTGGACAGTATATGGATATGTATCAATATCCTGATGCTCATATGCAGATTCCGGCACCAGTTCCCGACCCTCACGAAGGGGGCCAAACAGCATCTCCACCAGTAGTCCCTCTTAGGGAGGTGAGAATCCCTGAGATTAAACAGCCCATTCCCACAAACCCAAGCTTTTCTCCAGGGTCCAGAAGTAGCCCACTGGCGGAGAGCCAGTCTAACCCTGTTGGGCAGCTCAGAGAGCGGGCAGACAGTTCAGCATCAAGCTCCCGCACCCCATCTAGCACAAGTTCACCAGCGTCCTCCACATCTCCAAGTCCGCAAAACACTGTAAGTGTTTGAAATAACACATACAATACAACTTTTAACTTAAAAATTAAAATTCTATTATTTTTGACCGATAGGTGGCAATATTATCAAATCGTGGTGTGTTCAGTGTGAGCTGACAAGGGCACATACAAAGTTTGGTGTCAATATTTCAAATCATTGCAGAGATACAGTCTCAGATGTAGTTTGGCAGCTTTCCAGGAAATTCATAGATGCATTAAATGAAAACCATTTTGTATATCGACACGAAAATTGGACCAACAATCTAGGAGGAGTTTGAAAAAGTAGGTTTTGAACATTAATCAAAATAGAAGACAGAAGGTTCGGCCAATTTAGTCATATTTGGTATCAGTGTTCTTGGCATGGCCCAAGGAATATACTGAGATCACTTTCATTACAATAGGCTAATTTAATCAAATGTTATTAGCAAGTTCAAAATAACATAAGGGTGATAAAACAATGACAGAAGATTCATTTTTGGGGTGTCTGTCACTTTACGGCAACTTTAAAGACTTCTAAAGCCAAACTTGTTCTTCTAATGATGTTTCCCATTTAAACAAAGACATGCATCACCACAAGAATGTCTTTTAAGTGTTTCTGTCAGTGTAAATATAAGGGTATATTATTCAGTGGACCATTCCTCTCAGACGTCTTTGCCAGCATACTTAGACAAACCTGTTCTGAGCATGTACAGTATTTGACGTGGGTGTTGTCTGTTATTACATGTCTCAAAGCACTTGTATAATGAAGGATGTCTGGGGTTGACATTTTTATTAATATTTTTAAACCTGTTTTAGGTGTCCTCACCCATCCCAAGGTCCTCCCCTACTCTGTCCATGTCTCTGGCAGTGTCTGAAACTAATTCCATTGCAGCCAAATCTAGACTCTCACCTATATCTGAAGGTGAGTTGCACTCTTTCCATCTGTCAAACACATGCACATACACACCCATTATTGCTACACACCCTTCTTGTACACAAAGACACACAAGTACATGAAGGCCACACAACCAGGCAAGAGTAAAGTTGTCAGACTGTGTATCCAAGGGCTAAAATGAAAATACTTAGCTGCCATCTATTGACCGTAAGAGCTTATTGCATACGAAGCACATTCACTTAGTTTTTATGTGGTATTCAAAGTTTTTTTAAACCACTTTAGAACCAAAAAATTATTTTTTTTTATTGTTTTACTGTTATACCATGTTTACTGTCCACACAGAAAACAATTCTTTGTCTCCTTGTCCACAGAGAAAAAGTCTATTGTCACAGTGGGACGGTTCCAAGTGAGTCCAAGCAAGGAGATCCCTATTCCAATGCCCAGCCCGACCCCCAGCCTGACACCAACTCCCACCCCTACAGCTACGCCCACATCCACATCCATATCAACCCAAACATGCTCTATATCAGTTCCCCAAGCCACACCCCCCACACACAACAGCCAATCAGACAGCAGCACAGATGTTCAGGCAGAATCAGAAAGCAGTCCCAGCTCTCTGAATGAATCACCACCACTTATCCAACCACCTAGCGAGGCTTTGTGCAGCTCAGACAGCGCCCCCTTGTGGACTGGAGAACCTAGGTCACCGGACAGAAAAGTTGTAGAACCAGAGGAGGGACGTGGAGGTGAAGAAGGGGAGGAGGTGGAGGAGGAGACAGAAAGGAGGCGGAGGAGGATAAGTGTAAGTTTGCTGGATAGTTCAGCCGGGAGTCCTCAGTCCAATCTAAATCAGCCGTGGATGAGCTACACACGCAGTACGTCATACGCTAGCAGTGACGAGACAGAAAGTGAAGAAGAGGGAATGTATGAGGAGCTACAGGAACTCAGAGAGAGGTGAGACTGTTGTATGTTACATTCCTGCAAATCCTTGCAAAAGTGCTGAATCAAATTCTAGCAGTGTGCCTAAGTCATAGCTGCTGTAATTCTTATTATTGATCTAACATGCCTCCACATAATAAGTATATCCTAAGGTATATGGCTGAATGAGATCTACTAGGTTATCAGTAACCTAAGCCTAAATTAGTAACATGTTTCTTTTAAATTGTTATTTAAATAATTAAATTGTGTTAAGTGCCATCTGAGCTTTTAAAACCACTGCCTTGTTGTTGACTCCCTGTCCTTCTCCCTCTTTCTCAGACATGTGGCAGAGGTTCAGGCTCTCCAGGCCTCTCAAAAGCAAGAGATCGAGGAACTCTACAAACGGATGGGTAAAGTACCCCCTCCGGGAATCGTGTCTCCAGCGGCCATGTTGTCCAGCCGCCAACGTCGCCTGTCTAAAAGCGGAGGATACCCCAGTTCTCGTCGAAATAGCCTGCAGAGACTGGACATACTGCCCCCTACAGGTACCATAAGAGAAGTTACAAAGATTTTCCCTGCTTAAATATTATTTCAACCTGGAAATGTGTTCACAACCTAGTTTGTACTGAAACTCAGTAAGGATAATCACTATAGGGATTTAATTGTATCCATTGGGAATTGATTGGATCCTGAAAAGTTGGTCATAACGATGTCAAGGTTAAAAAATAAGAGGGCTTTGATGTTGACTAAAAAGAATAGTCATTTCAGAATGTATTTCAAAAAATATTACAAAGGAAGAAAATTCTTTGGCATTTGGAACACACAACATATTAGTTATCCAATATATATAATATGTTTGCTTTTTTTTGTAATGGTATCAGCAGCAGCAGATATTTAGAAATCCTGTTTCTAATTAAAAAAAAAAAAAATTATCCCACAATTCTGATTTAAGAAGTTTAGAATTTCAGAAATTCTGAATTGCACGATACAAACTTGCATTTACGACTTTTTTCTAAGAATTGAGATAGAACTTCAAGTTATAAACTCATAATTGCAAAAAAAAAGAACTCAGAATTGTAAGAAAATATTTGTCTTTTTTTACCCACATAATTGGACATTATAACTCGGAATTGCGAGTTTATATATTGCATTTCTATATATTGCATTTATAACTCACAATTTTGAGTTTATATCTCGCAATTTTAACTTTATAACTCGCAATTTCATGTTTATGTCTCACTAATTTGCAATTTCAAGTTTATATCTCTCAATTCTGACTTTATAATTTGCAATTTCGAGTATTTAAATCTCTCTTAGACTCCTGTCAGATGGATTTTTAATCTCGGTGAGGTTCTCTCCTGGTTACATAAAGGCTTAATACTACTACTAATAATAATATATCTCACCATTCTGACTTTATCTTTGGAACTCGCAATTTTGAGTTTATGTCCTGCAATTCTGACTTTATAACTCGCTATTTCGAGTTTATATCACAATTCTGACACTCACAATTTCGAGTATATATCTCGCAATTCTGACTTTAAAATTCACAATTTCGAGTTTATATCTCTCAATTCTGACTTTAGAACTGGCAATTTTAAATATATATCTCACAATTTTGAAAAAAGAATTGCAAATGTGTAAAATCTTGATGCAAAAAAATTGTGAGATAAAAGACGCAATTACCTTTTTTTAATTGTTTTATTCAGTGGTGTAAACAGGGTCTTTTATTGGCCAAAATCTTTTTTTTTTTAGGATTTAGTTCATCATCTACCACTTACTTAAAGGGATAGAAATATGTCTTTAGGAGTGCATGTCTTAGTGAGTTACTCTGTGCATTTAATGATAGCATATCTGTGTACATTCATTTCTTGAGAAAGTACAACTTTTATTAATGTTACTTTGTTAGTGTTACTTTATAATGTAAGTAACATAGATTTCTAATAACAGTCATTAATTGCTTATAGATTGCATCTTAAATGGCAGTATATATAACTCAATGTATTTCCCTCAAACACACTTTCAGGTATCATGCGTAAAAACTCAGTGAGCGGCAGCAGCAGTGGGTCACAGGAAAGGGCCGGTAAAGGAGTGACCTTTGCCTCTGATTATGCCAGAATTGTGAGTGACACCTTCTATTTGTTTTTATTGCTTACTATTTTTCTGTACCTTCATAACCTGTATTGGTTTGATCTTTAACCCCTGCTACTGGAATACACAAGAGAGGAATGTTACATGCACTGACCTTCCTTTTTATCTTTTCCGACAGTGATTTCTTTTTCTAAGGAGCCCTTTGGCCTTTGTACTCCTCTCCTTATGGACTGAAGTGGCTTCCTCATGCAACTGCTGATATTTGTGATATCAGGAAAGAAGTGTGTTCTTCACAGACTGTGATGTGAATATTTTTAACCAGTATACCTCTGCTCAGTATTCTAAGGATGATTTACATACCTAGTGAGCTTTCTGAAGAGACAGGGCACTTGAAAGCACAGACTTTATATATGGAATTTATTTAGAGATGTGATGTAGTTGAAATGCCCACTCATTTGCAGCTATAACACCCCTAGTGGTTGAATGTATAAATTGCAAATGTGTTTTCACTTATTAGGCAGTCCATGTGGTTGCTCTCTATAATTTTGTCAATTATAGATCAACTGGACAAGTCATTTTTATTCCAACTCCCAGGCAATCATAAATGCCTGAAAGAATCTGTACTGTAAAAATCTCCTTTGCAAAAATACAATGCAATTCAATACATTCAGTCCTTTTAGGCCTCACTGTAGGTTTGTTTTTAAATAAACAGTATCATGTACATATGTGACACATTGTAAAATGTTCATTATGGATTACAGTGCACATGTGACTTTGTTGCTGCAATGTTTTGCACTCTCAATAATTGCACAAAATATTTTTCTAAACACCCATAGCTTGCAGTATTGACATTGATTTCAATTCTTTTTCATGATACAGATCTCTGACGCTTCATCCAAAATTAATTTCGAAAATGCACAATGCATTACAAAGGCTTTAATGATATTTAGACCGAAAACCATTTAGGTTTCGTCCTGAAATTATTTAAATATTTAAGTGAGAATAATAAGCATATTTAAATGCGCTTGTCAATCAATTCTTATTTAGATGTTTATGCTAAAGTGACTGAATAAATGAATTTCTGGAGGTAATGATCTAACCAAAGTACTTAAAACCTAATTTTAGAGAACAAATAGTAGACAGTCACTGCCTTCAGTTCATTAAATGTCCATACTGCCATTTTTTCTAAATTGTAAATTGTAATGATATATTTAGTTGTAATTTTAGTAGGTAATTTAGTATTTTAGCTGATGTTAAAACTTAGCATACAGTGTGATTTTGCTTTATTTAATAGCTTTTCAGCTTACGGCTGCCTACTGTTTCCTATATTTGAAACTCTTCTGTCTTAATGCTTTTTCCTTTGTTATTCGTATCTAGTTAATAGAGTGTGAAATAAAGGTGTTAACTCGTGTTTTCTTAATTAAAAGAAGAAAAACAAGCAAACAACTGACACGCCGCACTTTTCTTCGTGGCACTTGCCAGTACATGCCACAGATGATCTGTATATAAGGACAGTAATGAATTGTGATGTGTGGAGTCTCAGTTTATATGCCTCGGCCTATGCAGCGATGTTACATATATAGGAATATGTGAAGATAAACATAAACATATTGAAAACTGAGAAACTGTGAAGTTTGAACAATTGTTGCCTTAAAGTATCTGCATTTGATTGGACAGACGGTGTGTTCTACTGCATAGCAAGAGAAGATTTATATATAGATACAGATATATTTAGATAAAGAGAAAAGCTGTATTATATTATGCGAAAACGTTGTACTGCCATACAGATTGTGCCTATTGTTTCTTTTTTATTTTTACAGTTTACTCTTGATTCCTGGATGAAACATGATTGTTGTAAATGTACAAATAAATAATGATGCACAAGCAACCAAATGTTTCCTTGGATTAAAACTGTATGAACATGTAGTACTAATATATTTTTTTTCCCGCCCAAATTTAATAAAACATTTTTTAAAAGTTATTTAAATTGTTATTAGGAACATAAGCAATATAGTTTAAAAAGTTAAAATGTCTTTGAATGACTCTGTCACAAATCTGCTTACTAGATTAGTGGCCTAGAATAGTGCAGAATCCTGAAGGAACCATTCACCTTAAAATGAGAATTTGCTAAATAAAAATGTACACACCTTCAGAGCTGGGTAGTAACTGATTCCATGTAATCTGGATTACGTAATCAGATTCCAAAAATGAAGTACTTGTAATCAGAGTAAGTTACATTTTAAAGGGATAGTTCACTTTGAAATTAAATTTTGATATGTTTTAGCTTACCCCAAGGGCATCCAAGATGCAGGTGTCTTTGTTTCCACCGTAGTTTCAATTTTGATATTTTTAGGTCCAACCGTTCTTGTCTGTCAGTCATATAATGCATGCCTATGGTCACCTCATCAAAGAAAATGCACATATTCAGATTAAACAGTCCAAATTAAACAATTCCCCATCGTAAGTACACATTGATGGCCTAAGACACGAAACGAGCTGTTTGTGTGAGAAAACGAACAGTATTTATATCGTTTTTTTACCTCTTGTACAACACCACGTCCAAGTTATCTGCGGGCGCGCTTCCTGATGTGAACGCTTTTATTGATGCGCCGGCGCAACTCCTGGAAAGCGCCGGAAGTGATCTCTCGCGCGAGCATACGTAATTCTTTTCTTTTTCGTCGGTTTAAACATCCCGGATAAGCGCAAACTAGTACCATTTCTGTTAGCCGTTTTACCTACAATCTCTGTTCTGCGTAAACAATGAGTGACGTGCACGCGCGAGAGATCACTTCCGGCGCTTTCCGGGAGATGCGCCGGCGCATCAATAAGCCAGAACGCGTGAGCGCGCACTCTCAGATAACTTGGACGTGGTGTACAAGAGGTAAAAAACGATATAAATACTGTTCGTTTTCTCACACAAACCGCTCGTTTCGTGTCTTAGGCCATCAATGTGTACTTACGATGGGGAATTGTTAATTTGGACTGTTTAATTTGAATCTGTGCATTTTCTTTGATGAGGTGACCATAGGCATGTATTAAACGACTGACAGACAAGAACAGTTGGACCTAAAAATATCAAAATTGTAACTACTGCGGAAACAAAGACACCTACATCTTGGATGCCCTTGGGGTAAAACATATCAAAATTTAATTTCAAAGTGAACTATCCCTTTAAAGTACTCGTAATCAGACTACAGTTACTTTTTCATGGATTACATGATTACATTATTTACACAATAGCAATAAATTACTCATAATTCATTGTTCCCCCTAATTTTTGCAGACATACCAAAACTGTTTGTCAACTAGACCTTATATGCCAAATATACAGGTGCATCTCAATACATTAGAATGTTGTGGAAAAGTTCATTAAGTAATTCAACTCAAATTTTGATGATTTTGGCTTACATTTAACAAATTACTGAAATAAATGAACTTTTCCATGACAGTGTAATTTACTGAGATGCACCTGTATTTACTATAACTACCCCTGATTTTTTTTTACCTGATACCCCTGAAAAATAAGCTTAATAATTACTATTGAGCATAAGAAACTACATTCTTTGGGCTATTAATTTCAGTACTGGTTGCTAATTTAACATATGTAATTTAATTGTGAATTCAGCAAGCAGTTTTTGAGTTTTCAGGATTCACCCATTCATTAAGACTTGGTCGTGTATGAGCTGCCCGGAAGCATTGCAAATGTACAGACTATCTTTGAAACAGACTTTGTTTTAAAATGATTTATTTTAATTAAATTTTTTATGATGTAAAATGTTAGCTTTCATTAAACTCACAAACCCTCTGCAGTTCCTTTACTAACCCTAGTTTGGGAAACCTGGATGTAATATAGTGTTTAATGCACTTCATGTTGTAAATGACAAAGAATGGAACATATTTTCTTACTCTTTGCATTTTATTTTCATTCATTCATTCGTTATGGCACAAGATAATCCTATTTAAATCAATGTGATAAACAAGTTAAGTAATCTAAATGTAATCCAAAAGTAATCTGATTAGATTACCTAAAATATATAATTTGACTGATTACATTACTGACTACAATTTTTGTCATGGAACCTGGAATCTGTACCTGATTACAATTTGTAAGTAATCTACCCAGCTCTGCTCACCTTCCAGCCATCCAAGATGTAGATGAGTTTGTGACATCATCATAACAGATTTGGAGAAATTTAGCATTACATCACTCACCAGTGGATCCTCTGCAGTGAATGGGTGCCTCAGAATAAAACATTGTGAAGCAAAAAGCTGTGTAAGAAATAAATCCATTAACAAAGGATTAGTTCACTTCCAGAATATATATGAGGACCAAAATGAAAAAGGATTTCCAGGTCAAGAATTTTGACAACTATTCATGTTTGTTCTTATTTCCAGCCAGGTAGGTGAAATATAAGACAATGTCTTAATACTGCTTATGTGTATCTTTACTAACTTTAACTTTATCTTTATTAACTTTAGTTTGCCAAAATATTCTGCCCTTTCCATTCATTCTCTATATGATTTAGCAGCTTCCACGCGTTTGAACAGCATAAATTAGCAGAACAATGCATTCGTAACTGACCATATTGTAAAAAAAAAAAAAAAACCTAATTCCCAAAAAGGGAACTATTTGTCTGCATCCAGCTGTTTTCACCCCTCCTTTTTCTTTATTCAATCCTTACAAGAATGTTCTGCTTGGCGTTGAGCAGCTGTTATTTATAACCACATGCATTCCCCAGATAGATCTCAGGCTCAGCCTCACTGTCCAAAAACATTATATGTACTGACCCTTCTCCTATTGTAGGACGTAGAGAGTGATATTTTTAGTACCTATTGTTCCTAAACTAGGTTGATTCAGGTCATCGTTGCATTGTGTAGATCGCATGTATTTATACTGCAAAACAGCCAAAGAGCAATAAATCGAAAAGCAGCTCCATCCAAAGACAACATCAGGGACTTGTTGCCTGTAGATTGTTCCCTCTTTGTTTAATGATCCAGTTTGACAGTAGTGTGGTGGGATGTTGGCCATAAAATCATGTAATGGTTCGAATATGTCCTTGTTTGGAAATGAGCCTTCTTGCTGCTCTGTTTATGGTTTGAAACAGTCATTTTGGCCAATGCACAGCCGTAAAGAAGAAAAATTAATAGAATTTCAATTTATTCTGCAGAAGGGAATGACTGAGGATAATGAAGTCATGCCGTAGTGTGTCGTTGCATCAGCATAGAAATATGGGTTGTAAAAAACATCTGTGAAGAACTAAATTATACAAATTAACCAATGGTTTGCTTTCACCTCAAGGCCGCTAGAGGTCAGTAAAGACTCTCTTTCCATCTTTAGTTTGCTCATAGGGCAGATGTATCATCCACTCCATTTCAATTAGCGCATATATATCTCTCACAGGAATAAATTACATATTAAAATATATTCAAATAGTAAAAATATTTCAAAATTTTACTGTACTTTGGATCAAATAAATGCAGACTTGGTGAGCAGAAGAGCTTTTTTTAATAATTTTTTTTTTTAAAAATCTTACTGTTTAAAAACTTTTGACTGGTAGTGTGTGTATATATATATATATATATATATATATATACACAGGTCCTTCTCAAAAAATTAGCATATTGTGATAAAGTTCATTATTTTCTGTAATGTACTGATAAACATTAGACTTTCATATATTTTAGATTCATTACACACAACTGAAGTAGTTCAAGCCTTTTTTTTTGTTTTAATATTGATGATTTTGGCATACAGCTCATGAAAACCCAAAATTCCTATCTCAAAAAATTAGCATATTTCATCCGACCAATAAAAGAAAAGTGTTTTTAATACAAAAAAAGTCAACCTTCAAATAATTATGTTCAGTTATGCACTCAATACTTGGTCGGGAATCCTTTTGCAGAAATGACTGCTTCAATGCGGCGTGGCATGGAGGCAATCAGCCTGTGGCACTGCTGAGGTGTTATGGAGGCCCAGGATGCTTCGATAGCGGCCTTAAGCTCATCCAGAGTGTTGGGTCTTGCGTCTCTCAACTTTCTCTTCACAATATCCCACAGATTCTCTATGGGGTTCAGGTCAGGAGAGTTGGCAGGCCAATTGAGCACAGTAATACCATGGTCAGTAAACCATTTACCAGTGGTTTTGGCACTGTGAGCAGGTGCCAGGTCGTGCTGAAAAATGAAATCTTCATCTCCATAAAGCTTTTCAGCAGATGGAAGCATGAAGTGCTCCAAAATCTCCTGATAGCTAGCTGCATTGACCCTGCCCTTGATAAAACACAGTGGACCAACACCAGCAGCTGACATGGCACCCCAGACCATCACTGACTGTGGGTACTTGACACTGGACTTCAGGCATTTTGGCATTTCCCTCTCCCCAGTCTTCCTCCAGACTCTGGCACCTTGATTTCCGAATGACATGCAAAATTTGCTTTCATCCGAAAAAAGTACTTTGGACCACTGAGCAACAGTCCAGTGCTGCTTCTCTGTAGCCCAGGTCAGGCGTTCTGCCGCTGTTTCTGGTTCAAAAGTGGCTTGACCTGGGCAATGCGGCACCTGTAGCCCATTTCCTGCACACGCCTGTACACGGTGGCTCTGGATGTTTCTACTCCAGACTCAGTCCACTGCTTCCGCAGGTCCCCCTCTCGTTGTGCAGCGTTTTCTGCCACACTTTTTCCTTCCCACAGACTTCCCACTGAGGTGCCTTGATACAGCACTCTGGGAACAGCCTATTCGTTCAGAAATTTCTTTCTGTGTCTTACCCTCTTGCTTGAGGGTGTCAATGATGGCCTTCTGGACAGCAGTCAGGTCGGCAGTCTTACCCATGATTGCGGTTTTGAGTAATGAACCAGGCTGGGAGTTTTTAAAAGCCTCAGGAATCTTTTGCAGGTATTTAGAGTTAATTAGTTGATTCAGATGATTAGGTTAATAGCTCGTTTAGAGAACCTTTTCATGATATGCTAATTTTTTGAGATAGGAATTTTGGGTTTTCATGAGCTGTATGCCAAAATCATCAATATTAAAACAAAAAAAAGGCTTGAACTACTTCAGTTGTGTGTAATGAATCTAAAATATATGAAAGTCTAATGTTTATCAGTACATTACAGAAAATAATGAACTTTATCACAATATGCTAATTTTTTGAGAAGGACCTGTATATATATACACACCTATCCTGAACAGCTCTGTAGTATTCTTTTATGCTATCTTAAAGCATATTGACTATACATTAGAAATATTTTTCTTCCATCTGCTCTATTCCCCATTTGTCACTAGTTTCAAATTAATTAAGTCGGTTAGGGGCAAAACGGCACCATTTGTCACATTAAGTCTGCCAGCTACAATACTGTCTGTGAATACTGTGGGTTAATCCAGACTCGGATGTGTTTCACAGCGTTCTCCTTCGCAACATCTCCAATCTGACAATCTGCCACCCTTAAAAGACACATGTGGCCCCATTCTCTCCTTCATTGACTCCATGTGGTCACCATGGTAACCCAGCAGTGGCATTTTCTAGTGTTGCCACGGGGGGAATTCCTTCTTTTTGGCACAGAATCTCTTCAGGGGGGTTCGCCTCTGATTCGGTCCTTAGCAACCAGTAGTTAAGCCGCCTTGTTGCCATGCGAGGTGCGCCATGCGAGAACCTTTCCTAATCGCCTCCGCAGACACTTGCAGATATGCACAGCCTTTATATGGAATTCACAGAGAGTGTTGTGATAAAGGCCAGTATGGCCCATTGATGGTTGGTGGCACTAACCTCACACACCTCCAACAGGTGACCTGCACTGCTGCTTTTACAATTCTCTATATGGTATACACACACGCACACACACACACACGCACACACACTATATAGTGAGTGTTGTAATAGTATATGTGCTGGTATGTGCATATGCACTGGAATTTTTTTTTTTTTTTTTTCAAAGTTGCCAACGAAACAAAACATTGGAGTAATTTTTACAAGGAAATACCATGTCAGTCTTTCTAGTTCAAAATGATGTGTATAATTAATTGTGTTAATTTTAATTTCTTTGTAATTTATTGTAAAAATTATTATTTCTGAATGAAATTTGTTTCAACACTTTTTTTTTTCAGTGCATATTCACTATATTAACATTTACATTTACTATACTATACTTTCTATATATAAAATATACTATGCTATATATAAATATAATATAAATACACACACACACATATATATACATATATATATAGTATGCACGTGTTGAATGTTTGTTTTTGTGTGTATATGTGAATTTACTATATTAATTATTGCTATATTGGTATATAAACTGTATTATACTATACTATACTACACTATACTATATTCTACTATACTACATAAATATAATATAAATACACAGTATATATATATATATATATATATATATATATTTATAGGACACACCCTCTCATTTAATGTTTTTTAAAGAAGTCTCTTAAGCTCATCAAGGCTGCATTTATTTTATCAAAAATACAGAAACAAACAGTAATATTGCAAAATGTTATTACAATATAAAATAATGTTTTTTATTTTAATATACTCTACAATATAATTTATTCCTGTGATGCAAAGCTGAATTTTCATCAGCTGTTACTCCAGTCTTAAGTGTCACATGATCCTCCAGAAATCATTCTAATATGCTGATTTATTATTAGAATTATCAATGTTGGAAACAGTTGTGCTGCCAAATATTTTTTTGCAACCTGTGATTCTTTTTTCAGGATTCTTTGATGAATAAGTTAAAAAGAACAGCATTTGTTCAAAATATATCTTTTCTAACAACGTAAATCTATGCTATCACTTCTTATTAATTTAACATATCCTTGGTGATTAAAAATATAAATTTCTTTGAGAAAAAAAAAAGAAAGAATAAAAATGTACTGGGCCCCAAACTTTTGAACAGTAGCGTATATTGTTAGGAAACCTTTCTATTTTAAATAAATGCTGTTCTTTTTTAACCTTTTATTGATCAAAAAAAGTATCACAGGTTCCAAAAAAATATTAAGCAGCGCAACTGTTTCCAGCACTGATAATAAATCAGCATATTACAATCATTTTTGAAGGATCATGTGACACTAAAGCCTGGAGTAATGATTCTGGAAATTCAACTTTAATTACAGATATAAATAAAAATTTGATGTATATTAATATAGAAAAACATTGATTTACATCATCATAATATTTCACAATATTAATTTTTTTTCTGTATTTTTGATCATTGAATATTTGCGTGTGTATATGTCAATTTTCTATTTACTGCTGGTATATAAACTCTCACTATACTATATTATACTATACTATATAAATATGATATAAATACACATATATACAGTATGCATATGCGCTGAATATTGATTTGCATGTGTATATGCAAATTATATGCTCAGCTACAAAATCAGACATCAGAAGATTACAGAGACGGTTCAGACTGCAGAGAGTATTATTGGTGCTCCCCTGCCCACCCTTCAAGAACTGTATACATCCAGGGTGAGGAAAAGAGCTCAGAAAATCACCCTGGATCCCTTACATCCAAGCCATTCCCTCTTTGAACTTTTGCCATCTGGTCGGCGCTACAGAGTAGCAGTTTTTTCCACCCAGGCAATCTACCTTATGAACAGCTAAATGTTGCCCCCATTGTGCAATAACCTTATATTTATTTGTTACCAGCTCCATCCTAATACATCCCTGCATCTATTCTATTCTATTCATCTATAGCACAACTGTACATACCACATATTTATTTTTCTATATATTCTGTCTATTCATATTTTCATATGTGTATTTTTTATATTCTTATCTTATTTTTATTGTCTGTGTTGTTGTTGTCTCTGTATACTGGAAGCTAATGTCACAAAAACAAATTCCTTGTATGCGCAAGCATACTTGGCAATAAAGCTCTTTCTTATTTTGAAATGTACTATTTTATTGGTTAATAAACTCTCTCACTATACTATATAAATACAATTTAAATACATATTTATAAAGTATGCATATGTGTTGAATATTAATTTGCGTGTATGCAAATGTGTACAAATGTAAATGTATATTTACTATTGTAATTTAGTATATAAACTCTCTCACTATATTAAACTATATAAATATGATATACATATACATAAACAGTATGCGCTGAATATTTATTTGCATGTGTATGTGTAAATTTATTATATTATTGTTATATTGGTATATAAACTCTCTCTTACTATACTATATAAACATAATAAAAATACACATTTATATATACAGCATGATTATGCATTGAATATTTATTTGCATGTGTAAATGTACTATATTTATTATTGCTACATTGGTATATAAACTCTCTCTTACTATACTATACTAAACTATACTATATAAATGTAATATAAATACATATATATATATATATTATTAATTTTTTTTTTTTTTAATTTAGCATTTCCTTGAATTTACACCAGTCATCTTATGCATTTATTTTTCTTTGTTAACATTTTGCAGATCCTTCATGGGGTAGGTTAACTTATGTTCAAGTGGTATTGTCAATCAATCCTCAATATCTGACAATATGATTTAAAAAAAAAAAAAAAAGAGTGCACATCTCTCTTGTAACATACACCAAGGAAACAAAGAATTGCTAGCTTCTAGGATGCAATAACGCTCAGTAATAGCCATCTCCCACATTGTATTGATCTCTCGAGCTCACTGTCGGGAGTCACGCAGGCCGCTGTAAGCAGACGTGGCAGATCCAGAAAAAGCGATTAAGGAGGAGTCAATGGCACAGTGCAATCGCAGCACATTGCTGCAAGGCCATCGGGAGCAACGCTGCCTGGAGCGGCCGGTAAGCCTCCTATCTCTGGCACCCACAAAGAACGGCGAGTGACATTTCTCAGCTTCCCCATCCTCCTTTCCTTCTCCCCCCTGCCTTTCGTTTCCCAGAACCCCCTCATCACGCCACCTTCACTAATTACCAGGAGAGCCAGAGGAATCCTGGAGACCAAGGCAGATGTAAGGACACGCTGGAAGACGAAGGCTGTTTGTTGTCTTGCATTATGGATTGTTAGTGAACGTTTTGGCATGGACAAAAAAAAAATTAAGTCCCAAATCACATTTACTAAATCTAAATTCAAAGCAGCCTAATTACATTTGTAATCCAAAAGCTCTTGACTTAAGTAATCCTATGAGGCTGAGCCAGCTTCTGTTTTGGTGCCAAAAAGTGGAACCAATTCCTCTGTTTTTAGGGTTAGGCACCACAAGTGAATACACTGTCAGAAAAAAAATGGTACAAAGCTGTCACTGGGGAGTTACTTTTAGGTACAAAAGCTACACTGAAAAAGATGCAAAAACAATTTTCACTCAGAAATTGCTAGTAAATTTCAGTAAATTACAAAGTACACTTTAAATATAATGTTATTTTGAGGTACGACTGCAATATTTTTTATAAGCATACTTTAATAATCTTGATTTTATTTACAACGTCAAAAATATATATATATTTTTTTCTTTACATATAAATATTACAGTGTAAAACATACATCTTTGTACCTTATTTACCTCTAAATAGTACATATAATACTATATAATAGAACCTAAAGTGTTCATATTAGTACCTTTCAAAACTAACTTTTTAACTAATAGATATCACCATATTTCCACAGATAAAAATTAAATGTATTAAAAGTTTTCTGAAATGTTATGCTTACACATGCAAATAATGCATTATCAAACTAAAATCTGAACACTGGATAGTGCCATATTTAAATCTTTTGTTTCATTTTGTTGACATGTTAAAGGTTTTCACAGAAGGGATTTTTCACTTTTTAACACTCCATAAATCAGAAAATGTAACAAAATGTTATTCAAATCAAGTGTAAAATTATTATTCATGTAAAAAAAATAATAATTTCTATTTTTTTAAGCATCATTAATATGCCATAACATTTTGAATTGGATGTTTATGGAAGCCCGTTTCTGCCACTGAATGAAAAAGAAAAAAGGTTACTGCTTATCTCTAATTCTTTTTTTCTCACAGTTGTGAATTTACATCTTTGGGTTGTTGAAACCCACTTTATTTTATGTCAAGCACAACCCACAAGTACAGTTGGTTAGCAAAATAATAGCACAACAAGCCACATGACTTGAGGTGTGTAATATAAAATGTGTAAAGTAAACGTAAAAAAAGATTTAAAAATTATAAAAACAGAACAAAATTACTTTCCAAGTAATTAAGAAAATATAAAAATATAATCTAGTCAAAACGGTAACAAATAACAGTAATAGCGTAACATAAAAAGTGTAAAATAAATGTTGTTGATCTGATTTACATCTCACAATGATCATCATTCTGCCTTTTGATTGGTCAAATTGCCTGTCAATCAAACTCCCTGCGAAGGGTCAGTGGGCCAATTTAGTGTTTGCAAACAGTGATGACATTTTTTGTGGGCAGAGCCTATCTAGTGGCAGGAAATGACAGTTTCAAGTAGCAGTCTATGGAAGCCATGTAATAGAAGAGCAAAAAAATGAAATTTTAATTTATATTTCAAAATTCTAACTTTATTCTCGCAATTCCAAGATCATATCTCACAATTCTGATAAGAAAAATCAACTCTTTTTTCCACAGACTTGACAAACTTGCCATTGTTGAGTTAAATTGAGTTATAAAGTCCGAACTAGGAGATGTAAACTTGCATTTGCAAGAAGAAATTCAGAATTGTGAGATAAATTGGGTAAATGTTACATAAAATGTTACAGGTTAACAGTATTTCATATATGTCCCCTATGAACAGCATATGTGAATATTATGTAGACCTATTGTTTAAATCATTTATTGCATTTATGCTTTAAAAGTAGAGTAATCATATAGCAGGTTTCATCAGTCTGTCTGTATATTTTTTACTTATTCCATGGATTTTACTCATTTGTTACCTAGATGTAACTAATCTACAGGTGCAAATAGATAAAGTACTAAAATAAACACTTAATTGTGTATTTTGTATGTTTTTAAATGTTTAAATGTTATGAAAGTAGCCAAAATCTCAAAACTGACCAGTGGACAAAAAAACAATGATTTTGCCTGTTGTGTCTTGCCATAAAACCCTTTGTCCAAGAAGTAAACTCAGGGTCCGATTAATAGATAGACACCCAGTGAGATTATACTCAAGGGTGGAGGAGGTAGCATGCAACATGCAGCCTTGCGTAAAGGAAATTCAATTTAGATTATTGCACCGGTCTGCTTTTGCCACCCATGGGACTATAGGGAGCTCGAAAATCACAGACCTTTTGCGAGTTTAATAAGGAGCTTCGGTCGACTGCAACGTATAATCTCAATGTTGATGAAACGCACGAATGTGGCGACACACCCTGAGTTTGTTTGTTCGTTTAATTGTACGAAGCAGCTCACCGCAGGCCCGGGCAGCTCTGTTGTGGAGCCTGAACATGGGAGATCTCGTTTTGATGTAGCCTTGAGGATTTATTGATAAGCAATTGCTTGAAGAGGCTTTCGAAGGGCCGTCTCATTCGTCAAACTTGCATCCAGCAGAGCCAGCCGTTTAAATGGAGCTCAGTGATCTCATAAAGCCTGATTTCTATAAATGGAAAATGGTTCATTGGTTACCTAATATCTACCTCTGCAGACGTTGATGGAACAGTTGTCTTCGAGACGTTGGCAGATAGTTTTGGCTGCGCGCGTGAGGCCTCTTGGGAGTTTTGGGTTTCATTTGCAAAATCTGGACAGTCTAATCATGGAGGTAATACAGTGTGAAGCAGAGGCTGGTTTCACTTTCTCTGAATTTGCCATAAAAGCAATTTAGCAGCATTTACAGAACGTGTCCGTGTGGAGAAATGATTGCACTGTTCTTGGCACACTTTGTCCATAATGTCTAGAGATGCTTTTATGGTAACAAGAGGATTTTTCCAGCAGTTTAGCCACCTATCTTTGATTCATAATCTATCTAGAGACGATAAAACTTAAAACTCATAAATGAAGCAATGATCATTTCAAAGACTTTTGTATCTCTGTCAACACATTTACATTATACTTACAATTATAGTTTGTTTTAATAGCTATAACACAGTAGCACAAACACTGGTAACGTTTCCTTATTATATCCAATAAAACATTTGAATCTGTGGCACTTAAACTATTACGTGAACAGGCCTCTAAAAGACATCTGTCTTAATCAAGGAGTTTAATGCTGTTTTTATGTCCAGATGGCTTGGCTTTTAAGATACCATTTTCAATTAAATGGTAATTTATTGGTGCTTGTGAAGACAACCATCAGTATTACTGTTGCTCATGCTTCCGGTTAAGGATTTGAACCAGCTGTAATTCTAAGTATTAAACTTTGGTGAATAATTCTCACCGTTTATGCTACGCACATGAATTATACCTCAAGCCATGTGTGGTTGTGCTGTTATATTGCTAACCAATGTTTATGGTAATGTTTGAATATGCAAATTATACCTTGTCTTATTAAAAATGCACTCATTTGCATACATTTCATGTTGTTGACATGAGAGTTAAAGGTTATTACAGAAGGGATATTTCTCTTTTTAAAACTCCATAAATCTGATAATACTGTTAACAGTCAGAAAATGTTACCATGTTTGTAGGGAAAGCAGGTGTAAAAATGTTATGTTTTATTTTATGTTTTATGTTTTTTTAATTATTATTATTTTATTTCAGCATCGTTGATAATCTATAATTGTTTTTTAATTAGATGTTATTTTTATGTTTTATCTTAAACTTTTATCCAATTTATCCTACACTTGTTGTTACACTATTATTGTTTTTTTGTTACTATTTTGAATTAGATATTTATTTTACATGTTCTTAATTTCTTAAGAAGTAATTTTGTTGTGTTTTGTCTTTTTTTTTTTTACTTAAAATTATGTTTTCTGTTTATTTTTTCTTTTTAATTTTTAAACAATTTTTACACTTATTTTACACTTTTTATGTTACGCTATTATTGTTATTTGTTACCGTTTTGAGTTAATTATATTTTTATATTTTCTTAATTTCTTGTAAAGTAATTTTGTTCTGTTCTTGTCATTTTTAGTGCATGTTATTTTTTCATTAGCTTTTAGTTTTTAGTTTATTTTTTCTTTTTAATTTTTTAACCATTTTTACATTTATTTTACACTTTTTATGTTACGCTATTATTATTATTTGTTACCGTTTTGAGTTAGATTATATTTTTATATTTTCTTAATTACTTGGAAAGTAATTTTGTCCCTTTTTTTATAATTTTAAAATATTTTTTTTTACGTTTATTTTACACATTTTATGTAACGCACCTCAAGTCATGTGGCTTGTTGTGCTATTATTTTGATAACCAACTGTACTTGTGGGTTTTGCTTGACATAAAATAAAGTAGGTTTCAACAATCTCATATTCTGTACTTACACTTAGGGCAGGGCTGGTTAAGAAAATAAAGCAATAAATAAATATTCATTCACGCACTAATTTATTTCTTTAGAATAAATAAATTAAATAAATTTGTGAATGAGCTATTTTTTGATGTGGGCCAATAAAAAACACCAATGCCCTAGTAACACATAGCAATACAATTAAAACCACCCACAACCCATCTGCATTAAATCTACAGTAGTCCAAGTCTGTGTAATGTCTGAGGTGGTCAAAATGAGGAAATCTGATCGGAAACATTTTGTTTTCTGCATTAAATTCGCTTCCACTTTAGCCATTCCAGCGTGTGTAACGTCTCAGAGATTCTGCCAGAAAACCCATCCAGTTGACATATCAATCAGAGCAGTTAGACTTTTACTCAATTAAGTGTTGGCACTAAGCAACTGGAAATCTAATCTATTTCGCATTAGGCTGTTTCTTTGTTAATGCTTTGTCCAGTGCATCCGACAGGCCTCGTCTCACCGTGCCAGAGTCATCTAAGATGCGTATCCTTCAAAGCGGGCTAGATGTGCGCAATAGGTTTAATTTTCCAATCTTTAATCTGAATCACATCAGTGAGAATCAGATTATGATTCTTACAGTTCTTAAAGCATGTGTTGTGCTCTTTGTGGGTTATTATTTGATGTAGATCATGTCTACATATAAATGAATGATGAAACCCATATTCATTTTCACTTTTGTGAGTCACAGTGATTTCTGAAGGAGAACAGTCTTCCAAGCTTGGCTTGTTCATGGGTTCATTGCGTTCTAGGGATACAGAATTTCTTAAAAAGGTATAAAGTGCATATTCGTAAAATCCATATATGGCCTTATGCCCTCAGAGGCAGCATTTTACTGAGGGAAAAATACTCTCTCTAGCATTTTATCCTTTGATCAAATTAATTACCAGAGAACAGATCCAAAATAAAGCACATTTTATGCATTAGCCTGTTCTCGTTCAGTCAGTCTGAATATGTTTTACACCTTAAAAGATTTTACGCAAAGCTTTTTTGATTCAACTAAGGCACATGGGGGGAAAAAAGTCCATTAAAATGAGCAATCAACAGATTCCTCAGAAATGCCAAAGACTTCCATTTATAACTCTCAGTCCTTAGATATTCAGAAAGTGTTGTAAATTATAGGCTGTCTATAATCCATTAATACCTTTTTCATGCCTAAATGTTAAGTGTCAGTTATAAAGTGAAAAACATGAGTAATGATGTATAGGTTAGTTTTAGCATTAGAAGGGTTTTGATGCTCATAGGCAAGTTTGAAATTGCACATGTATGCGACATGGTACTCAGGGTACCAGGGAGAGAAGAAATCATTGAATAAAGTAGTAATTTATGACAAAATCAGCATTTTGGGTGAACAATCCCTTTTAGGTAGTTAATAGGACTGCAAAATAATAACTCTATAGTGGGCTTTGCACTTACGTCATGATTTGGTCAGTTGCCTGGATGCGCGGTCATATTGGTGATACTTGAATGTAAACTACAACATGATTGCACGGTTAATGTACTGCTGAATACGTTGTACTGCCAATTTATGCTGTCTAAACTACGGGAAAAACGTGTGGAGGCTGCTAAATAAAACAGAGAAGGACTTAGTAGGCAGGAAAGGGCGCAATATTTTGACAAACTAAAGTTAATAGGTGGTAATATACGTACGAGCAGTATTAATTAAGATATTAGCCTAATATTTCACCTACCTGACCGGAAATGACCAAAACAAACACGAGTGTTGTCAAGATTCTTGCCCTGGAAATCCTGGTTCATTTTGGTCAACCACAAACGCCTTTTGATCCTCAGACAGTTTTTGCACTCTTCTCCTTGTTTTGTTATAACTTTTGGAAGTCTATAGCACTCCAAACATTTAGAGTCCTATTGTTTTTCCTGGTCAGACCGATTATTGCAGCCCAAAACATGACAATAATTGACCATTTTCAGCAGCAATAATCAGCCAAATATGCCGAGTTTCGTTCAGTTTTTATTATTTATATATTTTAGAGATTTAGTAAAGAAAAAGCCGTGGAAAAGACTGAAACATAGTCAGCGTTTATCTATAATTAATTATTCCGCATAATCACAGGCTTAGTCCAAAGTGCAGCGTGTGGAGGACAGGAGGCAGACGTATTCCCCGCCTCCTCATGAATTATGCACAATAGCTCCGCCCCCAAGCGCAGAAGCTGTTGCAGAGCACCCGTATGCGCACGGCGTCTTCATATGATACCAGAACAGCGTCGCTACAGTTGATAGATACACTAGTCATTCCGCTTGCGGCTGCACTCTTGATTTACAGTGGTCTTCTGATCACAAATCCTCTACATTTACTACGTGCTGACGGGTACGCACGAAAACCAGGAGTTACCGTTTCACAGGAAAGGAAGAACCGAAGGACGAAGCGTTTACACTTGGCGAAGGTGTTCTTCATCTCCAGCAGCGCTTCCCACTATACGGACACCAGCACATCCATACGACTGCATATGAACATAACGGGTATGTCCAATCTCCAAATGGCTATATGATATAATATCCAGCGTGTTGACGTGAAATGGGCGACGGTTACGCGTCGTTTCTGAGCGGCGTTCATCGTATTTGATAAATCAATGAACCATCCTATTTATTTACGTTATGAGGAACAGTGCTGGTTAGACAGACTTTCAGCTCCAGTATCTCTCCTTTGAAATGCTTGTATGTACCTTCCATAGCCGGAGATACACTTGGATCTTATTTGGCAACAGTGTATGGCACAGACGCATGACAGGTTTGGTGCGTTTATCGTTGTATTATATATATATATATATATATATATATATATATGTGTGTGTGTGTGTGTGTGTGTGTGTATGTGTGTATGTGTGTGTGTGTGTGTGTATTTTTTTTTTTTTTGGATTATACATCCATATGTGACCCTGAACCACAAAACGTCACGGGTATAGCAAGAGCCAAAAATACATTGTATGGATCAAAATGATCGATTTTTCTTTTATGCCAAAAATCATTAGGATATTAAATAAAGATAATGTTTCATGAAGATATTTTGTAAATTTCCTACCATAAATATATTAAAACCTAATTTTTGATTAGTAATATGCATTGCAAAGAACTTTATTTTGACAACTTTAAAGGCGATTTTCTCTATATTTAGATTTTTTGCACCCTTAGTTTCCAGATTTTCAAATTGTATCTCCAAATAGTGTCCTATCCTAACAAACCATACAGCAGTAGAAAGATTATTTATTCAGCTTTCAGATGATGTATAAATCTCAATTTAAAAAAAATTGACACTTATGACCAGTTTTGTGATCCAGGGTCACATGACCTTTCGTAAATGTTAGATCTTGTTATTTGATATATTTGTGTTTCATAAAGAATTATATATTGTGCAAATTTACATTATAGTCCAAGGCATTTATACAAAGTAGTGGTTCAGGTGGGTCCATTATTGTCATAACAGCATGTAAACATATCATTGGGGTTTCCAGTTCTTCTGGTTCCTGTTAATATTTGTTTAAATATCCTATTATTACGTAATGCCCCGGTAAGCCCTGCTTTGTTGTTATTCAGAGAATGTGTTTGTATCTCATTGGACTTTGGGGTGGGAAACCCTCCTTATGTGCAGCCCATCATTATTGCATGTATTTATCCCGTATGCATGCAGAGAAAAGAACAGCGGCATTCTTTCTGCATCAGCATTGACTGGAACGCAATGTGGTAATTCACTTCACGTCCTTGGCCTTGTCATCTCATTGGCTTTCGTGCAGCAGATCACCTGCTTTACTACCAGCCTAATGTTAAGGAGGCTTTGCGAGGTGTGGCGCCACACTTTTGAACTTGTGTGCCAAAGAATTTACCTGAACTTATCGTTGGCCCATAAGCACATCCTGGCTTTTAATTTTATACCTTGTGTGAGTGTCGTTTATGTCTTCTTAGACTGTTATCCCTTCTTCAGAGAGATTTTGAATCAATGCATAATCCAAAATGATCCCTACTCTTTGGGAAAATACTAAGGTGTGGTAAGGGTCATACGTATTCGCTCTTAAAAGTGATTAACGTCCTTAATATTAATTACGATATGATTGGCTGTCCATAATAGCAGCTGTGGTGAAGTGATTAGGGATTTCCATATGCCGTCTGGGTTTTGGGCGCTTGAGACTTTTCCACAGGAATAATCTCAGCTGTGTTTCAACACCGGCAACAACATGAGAAATGTCTTCCCTGGTCTGGGGGGCATCAGCTGAGAAAATCACCCAATCGTAATTAAACGCCGCAAATTGATTCACCGGCTGGCCAGTATAGTGTGTGTGTGTGTGTGTGTGTGTGTGTGAGAGAGAGAGAGAGCAAGCGCAGATGAATGGGCCCAGGGGTCCTTAACTAAACACCACTGAAGTAGGAGAACTTTTCCTCTTGTTTTGGAGAGAAGAGGTATTTGACAGGTATATTTTCCTTATACACCGCGTATCAGCAGCAAGACAAGTGAAATTCAATTCGAAATTGAAGGAAGCATGAAGGCCCAGGAGGAACTGATAGATCTGACACTGTTTAAATTGGTTTTCCCAGAGTTAATTTCAGCCTGTGTTGTTTTGACCTCAGATGGCAAATAGTGTTGCCACATTTCAGATCAAATCTTGGGGATTCGTCTTTCATAACTTCTTTTACACAACTGAGGAAGAATTCACTTGAAGCTCTTGAAACCTAGCAACCATTCAAGCATGCCACAATTTGCTCTGTGCTCTCGACTGCAGTCTTGTTTATGCTGGACGTCCCGTGCGGTGATCTATGGGGAAATTTTGGCGTAATCTCATTCTCATAATTTAAAATGAGCATCCTGCGTCATACGCCGGTTATTCGAGTATCAGACAGGAGGGCCCATCACCAAGGCAACAAGTCACCACAAAGCTGAGCGTGCCAGGTGTTGCTCTTTAACATTTGTCCCTTTGAAGCTTCCGCACCCCTATGGGGACCTTTTATGGGGTCTGTTTTCGGCCTTTTTGCTGCACTTGGCCAGGCACACATTGTATCTCTGCTTGCCATATGATCGTAGTCAGGATGCTAGTTGGGTGCGGGTTCGGAAGTACCCCCCATGAGCTTTATTGTAGCCTATATTTGTAAGAACCTATGAAATCCGTAGAAACCAAATGATAAAGATGTGTCTGAAGGGCAACAAGATGCTGCACAATGCCATGTTGTGGAAAAATACAGTTTTTGCATTGCCTTCTTTATGATCCCAACGTTAGAAAAGAGTGGATGTACTTAATAGTTTAATAAAATCCATGCCGTGTCAATAAGAACTTTGCTAACTTTATTTTACCATGGATTCTTTTATAAACAAGGCACAGGATTTTCAGAAAGATTGAAGCACGATGCAGTGCACCTATAATGGATCCAACAGTAATGTCACAACACACAAGTGTGAGTAACTCTTTTTATTACATGGTCACTGTTGCCTTTTCTGTTATTACAGATTGTTTAATATGTACTGAGTGAATATTTATGCGTTTTTGACCTAAATCACAGCAGCATCCATCTGTGAAGGATGTAGGCTGTCAAACATACACAACTGTTAGCCAATCATAGCAGTGGGCGTTTACTTCTGCGTCTACAATCCGCCACACCTATTCAAACAGAGCATTCTGATGAGACTTCTGTTCTGAAAACAGGACAGAAAATAGCCTATAACTTCTAAATTTGAATGTTTTTATTTATTTATTTAGTAAAAATGGCGATAACATTAAAAGTGGACAGTACAAATAATAAAAAAGGCAGGCCTTGACCCCTTTAATTGGTTAATACATTTTACATAATAAAAAAAGGATGTCTAATCAATTAAATTCATACATTTTACATTTTCTAACAATACTAGTATTCTATGAAATGAGTTTCATTTTTTCAGAAATTCTTTTTTTTTTTGTAAATTTTTCTGGATTCTGTGTTGTAATACAAATACTGTTAGCACAACATTTAAAATTACAGTGGTAATCAAATGAATGTATAAAACATTAAGTTTAATTACAATATCAAATTAAATTTATTTCATTTTTGGCTAAAAGAAAAAGGATTCTTGCACAAGACGAATTTGTTTAAATTAAAACACATGAAAAATTCTCATATTCCTATTATTGTTATTAATTTGAGAATTACATTATACTGTACAAAATTAATATAATTTCATAATTCATAATTTCTTCAAGTTAAATCAAATGTTTATTTTGCTGGGTTGTAGTGAAGACCTTTGAGTGTATCTGATGATAGTTTTATCAGATAAAATGGTGACGCGCAGAACATGCAGTCTTTTGTTGAAAGGGGTTGTTTACCTTGTGTTGGTCCAAATATGTAAGACCTTTGTTCGTCTTCGGAAAAACAAATTAAGATATTTTAAATAAAATCCAAGAGCTTTCTGATCCTGCATAGACAGCAGTGCAACTACCACATTCAAGGCACATGTGATGTTGTGATACTGTTGTGAACACACATCGAAGACTGACATGGAAGAGAAGAAATTATTAAATATTCGTTTTATTATTTTTGTCTTCTTTGCGCACAAAAAGCATTCTCATAGCTTCATAAACTTACAGTTGAACCACTGACATCACATGGACTATTTTAATAATGTCCTTACTACCTTTGTGAGTCTTGAACATGTCAGTGGGGTTGCTGTCTATGCAGGGTCAGAATGCTCTCGGATTTCATCAAAAATATCTTAACTTGTGTTCAGAAATGAACAAAGGACTTGGGTTTGGAATGACATGAGGGTGAGTAAATAATGACAGAAATAAGTGTACATTTTTCTAAATTTGACATTTATGCATAATCTGAAATGGAATAAATAAGCTTTCTATTGATGTTTTGTTAGGATAGGAAAATATTCGAAAATCTGGAATCTGAGAGTGCAAAAAATATTGAGAATATCGCCTTTAAAGTTTTTCAAATTAAGTTCTTAGCAATACTTATTACTAAACAAAAATTAGGTTTATATTATATTTACGGTAGGAAATTTACATACTATCTTCATGGAACATGATCTTTACTTAGTATCCTTATGATTTTTGGCATAAAAGACATTTTTTTGACAAATAGTGTATTTTTGGCTATTGCTACAAATATACGCATGCTACTTAAGACTGGTTTTGTGGTCCAGGGTCACATTTTTGGGTGAACTATGCGTTTGTGATCCATATTAAGATTGGATTAAGTATACAGTGTACATTAAGTGTTATTTATCAGAATTTAGCCAAATTCTGTGACATTTCATGTTATACAGTTCATTCCATTTTTTTATGACTGGAGTTTGTGATTCCATCCACGTTTTCTGCATCACGGAAATTAAAGGGCCTTTTATTGTCTATAGAGTTTATCAAAAAAAGCAGAGTATGCAAATATACTATAATATATAGGCGGACTATATAAGGAGAGGCCTGTGATGAATATGTAGAATATGGTCCCTCAATTTTTGCTCTCCAGACCAGGGTCACCTTAATTATGCGAGAAGCAGCAGATGTAGGGCAGCTTAGTGTGGTGTGCAGCTGTAGAAACCCACGGTGATTTAAACACATCGAAATGTCTTGGCTCATCTACTGCTGTGTTAATTTTTGCTTTCAAGTACCATGTTTTGCCTTATAAGTCTTACACCACTCACACAGCCGGGCAGTGGCTATTTTTAAAATTCCCTCCTTCCCTGGTTTTCGGGGTTGAATCATCAAAATAAATTTTGATGCCTGAAAGCTTCAGTCATCACCCTTATCAGGATCCTCAGTGATGTCTATCTTAGCCAGCCAGAAACAATGCTGAAAATAGAACGGTTTGATACCAGTCACGTCTTTTCCAGCAGACTGTTTCCTATCATCTGTTGTTTGGTAAAAGCTAGACTCGGTCTCAAACCCTGTTATGTTGGTTTCTTGTGATTTGAATGGTACTTCTGCTCTGGATTGGGGTTTATTACCTTTCATCAACATCACATTGGGGCTTCGGGATCAGATTCTGCAGTGCAGGTGGGTTTTGTCTTATCACCACCCTGATCCTGAAGGATCCTGAAAGCCCGGGGAGCCTGAAGTCTGTCTTCAGACTTTTATTTTCTCATCTCTCTCTTGCATTCCTGTGGGTATGATTTAATTAACCTATTTGTCAGTGTTGCTCCTTTCTCTCTGATATCTCAGATGAAGCTGCAAAGTGACTGAGGAAGTCTGGGTCATCGTCACACATCAAACGTCAGGGCTAGCCTGCAGGATCTGTGTTGGTTTTGGCTCACTGCCATGCCATTGTCTTCTGTCAGCTTATCCCAGCGATCAGGCCAACGTTGGTTAGTTTGTTCCACAGAGACCAGGCACATGGGAGTTTTCATTAAGAAAACATCCAGATTATTTTGTTCCTTGATCATACCCAGGACACTTCCTGAGGCTGTTTATATTAGCCAAGGATATATAAAAAAAAAACTCTTATGATGATGTTTGTGTACAGTGATAAAGCTCAACTTAGTAAAATCCCCAAAGCTTGGCTTTTTGGTTTAGCTGTCGTTTTGTTATCTTGGTGTTAGATAATTGTTGTTGTTTTTAGGGCATTTTGCATGTAAATTTAACACTTGTGACCTTGGACCACAAAACCAGCCATGAGTGTCTTTCCATTGGTGTATGGTTTGTTATGATAGAACAATATTTGGCCGAGATACAGCTATTTGACAATCTGGAATCTGAGGGTGCAAAAAATCACCTTAAAACTTGTCTAAATGAGTTTCTTAGCGATGCATATTACTAATCAAAAATTACATTCTGATATATTTACAGTAGAAAATTTACTAAATAAGTTCATGGAACATGATCTTTATTTAATATGGTAATGATTTTTGGCATAAAATAAAAATGTATCATTTTGACCCATACAATGTATTGTTGGCTATTGCTACAAATATACCCATGCTACTTAAGACTGGCTTTGTGGCCAAGGGTTTTTGGTTTGCATACGGAGGATCCAACTATAAAAATTGTTGCAGGAAAGTAGAATTTTTATTTTTTTTTCAAATGAAAAATCTTTTGAAAAATGGTAACATTTAAAGGATTAGTTCACTCCAGAACTAACATTTCCTCATAATTTACTCACCACCATGTCATCCAAGATGTTCATGTCTTTCTTTCTTCAGTCGAAAAGAAGAAAACATTCCAGGATTTTTCTCAAATAGTGGACTTCAATTGGAGCCAATGGGTTGAAGGCCCAAATTGCAGTTTCAGTGCAGCTTCAAAGGGCTCTACACAATCCCAGATGAGGAATAAGTGTCTCCTCTAGCAAACTGATCAACCATTTTCTAAAAAATACAAATTGATATACTTTTTAACCACAAATGCTTGTTTTTGCACTAGCTCACACTTGGTGGAGTCACGTTGGAAAGGTCACGCATGACGTAGGCGGGAGTACCTACCCAAAACGAATGTGCAAAAAAAGTCAAACGCCCTTTACCAAAAAAGGTAAAACAATAATGTTGGACGATTTTGATATTGGGGGATCATTAAAACTGCAATTTGGAGCTTCAAGCCATTGATCCCAATTGAAGTCCACTATATGGTGAAAAATCCTTTAATGTTTTCCTTAAAAACCTTCATTACGTTTTTACTGAAGAACGAAAGACATGAACATCTTGGATGACATGGGATTGAGTAAATTATTATGAAGTTTTAATTCAGGAGTGAACTAACCCTTTAACGTTGGTAGTTTACATGATTTTACATTATTACATAATTTTGTTTTTTTCACACAAAGCTACTTGGAATATAGGGCACATTTTGGAGCTTGACAGCCTGTCATCACTCAATTTCAATTTATTCAAAAGAGTGGTTAGATATTCCTCAAAAATTCACATTTTGTGTGGAAAACAGAAAGTTTTACAGGTTTGAAATAACATGAACTCAAGTAAATAACAAATAATGGGTGAACTGTTTCTTTAAACAAAAGTGCATTGTTGACAGAAAGCAACCAGACCGCTTATTCACAAGGAAACCAGTGTGAATACGAGCACCTTCAACTAAAGCCACATCATTTGCTTAGTATATTTGCCTAACGAAGTCAAGTTTGTACACCTTATAAGTTCAACTCATGTACAGCATCCAGTAGTTCCCACACTTTCTCCCTGTTGAATGGAAAGTTACTTTTCTCTAACATTCTGTTCCCTTCTTGAGTGCACTTCATCATAAACAAGCTTTAAGTCCTCTTGGCCTAGTGTCCAACACAACCAGTTTGTTCCTTTAAATCCAGTTCATCCAGATGACAGTTTACCACATACACTAGTCGGTTACCTACAAGTATTTGTTTACTTAGTTAGCATGAGCTGTTTGCTTTGAGAAGCACCTCTTGAGTGGATATACTGCTGACACAACCAAAACAAGCATGTGACTTGAAATACCCTAACTTCGAATTTTAAACCTGTTGAACAGCCTTGTTTATTACTTTTATTGTCAGAGATAGTAGATTAAGATAAAATGTGAGATATCTGTTGTCACTTTGACCGTAGACGCTGTATAGACCTTAGAATATATCTCATTTAGCATCTGTGACAGGAAACAAGCTTCCTTCGATAATGTTTGAGACATAGCTGTGTCTTTATAAGGACGAGGCCTACTGTACTGTCACCTCCAATGGAGAGGGCGACTGGAGCGCTCTGATTTGATATGATGGCTCCTTGACTCCGTTTCTTCTACTTGACTTGCACACACCGTCTCCTTCTCGATGTGGTGTTAAGTTGAATGCACCTCTGCAAGCTTCTAGAGCGTTATGCCAGTGGTGTGTGTTGCAGCGGCTGCAGGTTAACTGCTGGATCCATCTCTGAACTGACAAGCTTTCGCTGGGTGAAACCAACCACCCAGAGAAGCTTTGTTCAGTGTGAAGTCTATTATATCTTTCACCCAGACCTCCATCTGCTGACATTAGAGCTTGTCTCTTCAGAATATATACTAGCGACTGAAGAATCATTTGAAATTATACAGTTGAGGTCATAAGTTTACATACACCTTGTAGATTCTGCAAAATCTGAATAATTTTACCAAAATAAGACGGATCATACAAAATGCATTTTTTTTATTTAGTACTGACCTGAATAAGAGATTTCACATAAGAAGTTTACATATAGTCCACAAGAGAAAATACGTTTATAAAAATAATCGTTTATAAAAACGACCCCGTTCAAAAGTTTACATACGATTGATTCTTGATAATGTTTTGTTACCTGAATGATCCACAGCTGTGTTTTTTTGTTTAGTAATAGTTGTTCATGAATCCCTTGTTTGTTAAACAGTTAAACTGCCCGCTGTTCTTCAAGAAAATCGTTCAGGTCCCCCAAATTCTTTGGTTTTTCAGCATTTTTGTGTATTTGAACCTTTTCCAGCAATGACTGTATGATTTTGAGATGCGTCTTTTCACACTGAGGACAACTGAGGGACTCATATACAACTATTATAGAAGCTTCAAGCGCTCACTGATGCTCCAGAAGGAAAAACTATTTCTTATTTTACCTAAATATCATGTCTATTTCATTTAGTGCTGCCCTTCAGAAGCTACAGAAGATACTTACATGTTTTACTAGAAGACAAATTAAGTTAAATTTACCCCGATCTTCAAATTCCAAAAGTTTTTTGCTCTTAATGCATAGCGTTTCTTTCTGGAGCATCAGTGAGCATTTGAACCTACTGTAACAGTTGCAAATGAGTGCCTCAGTTGTCCTCAGTGTGAAAAGATGGATCTCAAAATCATACAGTCATTGTTGGAAAGGATTCAAATACACAGAAATGCTTTTTTTGTAGGACCCGAAAGATGTCAGTATAGGGCTTGAAACAAGGCAGTGGATGCATTTTGTATTTTGGTAAAATAATTTTTAACATTTTACTCCTTTCATTTCTGAAAGGTGTATAAACTTTTGACCTAAAAAAAAAACCCTAACCCTATGGTTGGAACATATCTGTAGGAACTGCTGGCATTTATGGTGTTTTTAAATAAAACAGATGAAAAAAGTATTATGTATGTAATCTGCATTATAATTTATAAGAATAAAATAAAATTAAATATAATATATTATTCCCTGGTCTGTCTGAATACTGGATTTTGATTGGCTGGCAGGTGTGCAGTAAAAGCGATTAATGCACAGGTAGTTCCAAGTCAGTTTGATCACCGTTCTATATTAATGCGCTTTAATTGATGCACACAAACTACTCAAGAAGGCCCCATGCTTCATGTCGGGTGTTTCTAAGCCTCCACGTTGTGCATTTTAAAATCCTTTAATGCACGGCAAACTGTTGATTATGCCTTGCTATTATTGCATTATATTATTGCGTAAACACAATTTAATGTTTTCATCCTAATATTCGTGATATTTGATATTATCAATATAATTTATGTATTTATTGCATAGCTACTAGCAGACGGCCTGCTATATTAAATATCTGTTGGTAACACATGCATATTATCTCACATTTGCTCATTCTGCTGATGTTGTGCCTCTATATTTGCTGACTCGCATGATTCAAGCTGTTGGTCAAACAAAGGCTGTCGTTTAAGTGATGATGAAAAAATCATTGCCGCTGGTTTAGTGTTCTTTTGTTCTTTGTTTTGCTCACCGCTCCACAATCAGCCATTGAATCCAGGAGTTAAGCAAGCAGAGCAGAAAGGAGAAGTGGAGGCTTTTCAAACATGTGTGCTGTAAATCTGCGCTGCTCTGTTGTGTCAGACAGTCTGAGTCATTGTTGTGGCAGATGTCTGTCCAGGCACCTTTGACCCCTTTGCTTGAGGGCCACAGTAACTGCCCTGTCTAGGAGGGCTGGAGAGACGCTGTTAAACAACAGGCTCTGTTTTGCATTTGAAAGTGTTGACATGTTTCATTTAAGATGCAGATGTTGTCGCTCTTTTTGTCCTTGCCTTTCTGGCTACTGAATTTAACATCGTTCGCCTCTGTCAAACTGTGGAAATGTGTGAAATCCATGTGTGTTTAAGTCTATTTCTGTAACTAGTGGAAATTGAGGGTGTTCTTTTAATATGCAGCTCATTAATTCAAGTTTTTTTCCATATTCATTAGTGCTAATATACCATCACCACCTGGACCAGCTGGTGACAGCAGTGACTGAGGATGTGTGGGAGTGTCTGTGTGTGTGCAAACACTTGCAGAACGTTTGGCTGTTTTAGTCTAAAGCTTAATTTGATTCCACGCCTCTCTACCCGCCTTCTCTGGGTGCTTTTCACAGTAGTTACATCTAAATTTGTGTACTGTTACAGTATGTAGTGCATTGAAGAAAAAAATTAGTTCACTTCTAAAAAAAGAAAACTCACCCCCATGTCATCCAAGATGTTCATGTCTTTCTTTCTTCAGTCAAAAATAAACATTCCAGGATTTTTCTCTATATAGTGGACTTCAATGGGGGATCAACGGGTTGAAGGTCCAAATTGCAGTTTCAATGCAGCTTCAAAGGGCTCTACATGATCCCAGCTGATCTAGTGAAACTATCATTTTCTACTAATTTGACTTCTGAAGTATTCACTGATTGTGCAGTTCAGAGTTTTAGTGGAAGCAGTAAATTGTAAAGGTGTTTTTCCCTGTTGTATATGAACAATTTATGCATATTTGACTACTTATTTGACTTACTGCTTTGCATTCTATATAGTAAGGAAGTTTGCAAGCTTGTTTGCTAGTTTAAAAAGAACCCTTGAAATGGCACAAACAACCAAATTTACATTCATAATATGACATTAAAAAAGAGGATTTTTAAGGAGAATCCAGTGACATTGACAGAAAAGGAATGTTGTTTCAGAGGCAAGGGGAGTTGTTATATTTTTATATTAAAGATTGTAATGATTGCTTTTTAAAAAAAAAAAAAGAAAAAAAAAATGATAATATGCATTAATGCATTCTTCACACTAAGACCAGGAGTTACACTTTCACAGTGTAGTCACATTAGCAAAACTTCTCAAAAGTTCACAAAACCAGTTAATTGTCTGTTTCTGTTGGCCTGTTGTGAAATCTGAAATCATTTTTCAGCCTCACACAAAATTCCAGATCACATGGATTCCTGTTAAAATGACTGGCTTTTGCAGATAAAAATTCACTGTACAATCGTAGATGAGACCACAGCTTAAAGGGAGCCCCTGGTATTAAGATTAATATGGTTTAATATAATGTAAATGATGTCTCTCAGTGAAATATGTAGTAGAAAACCCAAGAAAAATTTACGTTAAAAGATCCACATCATTTTATACATATTTTGGACTATGGGGGGGGTGCCATTATTTCTATGATGTCAAATGGTTGCATTCCTGTTGCTATTTTTACTGCAGCACAACTCAGAAAATAAAATACTGGAACAATGCCACATGTGGATTTTCCACAATGTGGAAACGATGTGGATTTTCATGGGTTTTCACTACGTTTTTGTAAGAGACATCATTTACGCTATATTAGGCCGTACAAGTCTTAATACCCCTTTAAGACAAAAAAGACAAAAAAAGCATTCTATTTCCAAGTCATTGCTAATAAAACCAAGACATAAGAATTGCAATGTTCTGTGCAGTGATCATGACCTTCAGACATGACCTTCACACACTCCCAGAAGGCAGTGTCATGGCTACTATTGTTCTCCTCTGTATTCAATGCTTTCCGAAATAAGACACCTTTGACCTCTGCTGTGACTGTCTGTTCCTTCTCAGAAAATGCCCATGCAGAAGCAAAACACTTTAGGTGGAAGGAACAAACAGGAAGGCTGCAGCGACTTCTGTTCCGCGCAAAAGAAGTGGGTCCTTTCTTTATTAAAGAGCCAAGAGTGTGAGAATATCTCTCTACCGTACAACATCTGTTTCCTCTGAAGATAATCTCAGGCTTACATGATCCTCAAACGGACAGCTGTTTCACTGAGAGAGTAGAGAAAAGACTCATTTACCACTTTCTCCTAGAAGTCTCCTTAGGGAGGTGGCCAGGCGAGGTGCTCCATGTCATCTTTGTGTAAAACAATGGTTGGTACGCTAACAGAACCGTCACTATTGTGCTAACACCTTTGCGCTGGCTTTGCAAGACTGTTTTCGCCTCAGTGGTATGGATTATCAACACTATGAAGCTATGCTAGATATGTTGGTGTGTATGACTCAGATGTAATACAATGTGTACAGTAACACCTGAGGCCTGGATTTAGGTTTTCGCATCAAGCAGTTAGATGGATAATATGGGACTCAAATGGGATGCCTTGAGCTAAGCAAGTGATTTGCAGGAGTTAGACACATTCTTGGATCAACATCCATTCTTGGACCTCGAACAACATTCCTGTCAAACATGTATCGTTTTCTGTATTACAGTTGAGGTTCAGAATCTGCAAATGTTAATTATTTTACCAAAATAAGAGAGATCATACAAAATGCATGTTATTGTTTATTTATTACTGACCTGAATAAGATTTTTCACATCAAAAGATGTTTACATATAGTCCACAAAAGAAAATAATAGTTGAATTTATAAAAATGACCCCGTTCAAAAGTTTACATGCACTTGATTCTTAATACTGTGTTGTTACCTGAATGATCCACAGCTGTTTTTTTTAGTTGTACATGAGTTCCTCCATTGTTTGTCCTGAACAGTTAAACTTCCCACTGTCCTCCAGAAAAATCCTTTGGTTTCTCAGCATTTTTGTGTATTTGAACCTTTCCAACAATGACTGTATGATTTTGAGATCCATCTTTTCACACTGAGGACAACTGAGGAACTCTGCAGCTATTACAGAAGGTTCAAACTCTCACTGATGCTCCTGAAGAAAACAATGCATTCAGAGCCAGGTGTGGAAACTTTTGAACAGTATGAAGATGTGTACATTTTTCTTATTTTGCTTAAATATCATATTTTTTTCCCCCTTCAGAGGCAAAATAAGTTAAATTTACTCAGATTTTCAAATTCAAAAAGTTTTCTCACCCTCGGCACTTAATACACGTTTTTTTCTTTCTGGGAGCATCAGTGAGCGTTTGAACCTTCTGTAATAGTTTTATATGAGTCCCTCAGTTGTCATTTGTGAAAAGATGGATCTCAAAATCATGAATTACTCACCTTCATGTCATTTAAAACACCTAAGACCTTTGTTCATCTTCGGAACACAAATTAAGATATTTTTGATGAAATCCAAGAACTTTCTGACCCTGCATAGACAGAAACGCAACTGAACCGTTTAAGGCCCAAAAAGGTAGTAAGAACATCATTAAAATATCCCATTTGACATTAGTGGTTCAACCTTAATTTTCTGAATGAGAATTTGTTTTGTGTGCCAAGAACACAAAAATTACAACTTTATTCAACAACTTCTTGTATTCCTTGTGACTGTTCACAAGAGTACCACGACACATGCTGTCTATGTAGATCAGAAAGCTCCTGGATTTCATCAAAAATATCTTAATTTGTGTTCTGATGATGGTAGTCGGTTTCTGCCAGACACAATCTATATGCGAATCACAACCTAAAGGGGCTGTCAGATGTAAACAGCTATTTAATCAGCATTTTTTAACAGCTAAGAACTGTTTTTACTTGAAACTCAGTCTTAAAGGGACTGCCTTTTAGTAATTTAATTTAAAATGATGTCAAGATTTTTACATCAAAAAATGTAATTTAGAAGTAATAGGCTGTCAGAAAGCTTTGTTTGAATAGATGTGGCGAATTGTTGCCTCAGAAGTAAACGCCCACTGCTATGATTGGCTAACAGTTGTGTATGTTTGACAGCCTACATCCTTCATAGAAGGGCGCTGCTGTGATTTAGGTTAAAAACGCATAAATACTCATTACATATCAGACAATATGTCAAAGCAATAGTGACCACATAATAAATACAGTTACTCACACTTGTGAGGTGCGACATTACTGTCGGATCCAATATAGTATGCACAGCATCGTCTTTTACTTTCAATTTTCTGACAAGGGTCTTACAGGTTTGGAACGTCATGAGGGTGAGTAATTAATGACATAATTTTCATTTTTGGCTGAACTACCCTTTAAGGTTGGTCCTGGACAAGCATTAACAGCAAATCAAAAGCTTGTATCCTAAAAAGTCTTGGATATATTAGGTGAATCAGATTCATTCGGATAGTGGAAGTACTTTTAATATCATCTTTCACTTCCTACATTTTTTTACAGTGTTTGTCCGATAATACCCTTACGGTGTAC
Source organism: Cirrhinus molitorella (assembly GCA_033026305.1). Classification (NCBI taxonomy): domain Eukaryota; kingdom Metazoa; phylum Chordata; class Actinopteri; order Cypriniformes; family Cyprinidae; genus Cirrhinus; species Cirrhinus molitorella. Next base: position 24,622,207 of record CM065117.1, on the reverse strand, counting down.
AACAACAAACCTCTTTCTCAAGTGTACGACCCTCTTGTATATACTACATCCAGTTTTGCTTACGTCAGTTTTTCTGGTTCCTCTTCTAAACAGAGCTCTAGCGTTTCATCAGTTGTTTGTTATTCGTAACCATAAATGTTCAGGTCATGCTAGGACGTGCACATTTGCCTGCTCACAGCCAGCCATAAAATATATAGTATGAGTGGGCGTGTCCTCCATACAGCTCATGTTTAATTCCTCAGTTAGTCCATGACCCCGCCCCTTCCTGCAGTGCTAGAGCAGCATGTGCTGTTTATTATGCTGCTGAATGAAGAACCAGCCCCAGCGTGTCCTCATTCTGTCTCCCTCATTGGGAGAGCGACCAATCAGCCTCCTCAGCTTCAAATCCGCAGATTTGCACGAGCGCTTTTTGATATGACATTGCTTAGATGGCTAGCATACTTCTCGCCTCACGGTTCGTGCGAATTCTCCATGCAGGTGGAGAAGCAGAGAAAGTGATAGTGGAAGGGTGAATGGATAGATAGATAACACCCTGTGCTTCACTGGAGTCTTGGACTCCCTCAGAGGAGCTGGTGGATTCCAGCACTACGCTGGATTATTAATGAGTGTCTAGCTGAGAGAGAAAACCCAACCCCAGGAGCGCACACATACTGAGAAAAAGGAGGGAGTGGCTGAGAGAAACAAGTGCAGGAAATGCAATGAAATAGTGTATCGCAACGGGTATGAGATAAATAGAGCGATCGAATATGCTACAAGGGCGAGGAAAGAAAGTAAAATACAAATGCATTGTGAACACACACAAGTGTTTAGCATGCGCAGGCTGGTCCACAACACCCAGCAGGCAGGTGAGATGGCAGGCAGTATGGAAATCAGCTTGTGATAAAACATTCTGTGTTTGTGTGTTTTAGGGTGTGTCGTTGTGCCGGGGGGTGGCAGAGAGTAAAATGTGGCTGCGCAGTTGAGCGTTGTTTACACTAGCTTCAATAAACGGTTCTGACTGCCTTTGTTAGCATGCACAAAGGAAGCACAGCTACCTCATGGATGGAGCTGAAACATTTATGAGTTCGCTCTCTGTTTCCCATCATCTTCATTCATAATGTCACGCCATGTTGTTGTTTAGATTCTCATCATGGATTAACGCTCTCGAATTCGATCCTCTAGTCGATTTCTGTCAGACGCAATCTATCTGCGAATCACAACCTAAAGGGGCTGTCAGATGTAAACAGCTATTTAATCAGCATTTTTTAACAGCTAAGAACTGTTTTTACTTGAAACTCTTAAAGGGACTGCTTTTTTGTAATTATGTCAAGATTTTTATGTCAAAAAATGTCATTTAGAAGTAATAGGCTGTTTTCTGTCAGAAAGCTCTGTTTGAATAGGTCTGGTGAATTGTTGCCTCAGAAGTAAAATCCCACTGCTATGATTGGCTAACAGTTGTGTATGTTTGACAGCCTACATCCTTCATAGCCACATGATTACGTCATAAAGTGGCACATTCCACAACCTGTCGTTTTGGCAGACTGGCTGTTTTTAGACATATGAGAAAGTTTTGAGGTCGGAAACAATACTTTACTCTCATTCCAGCGTAATATTCAAGTAACTTTGCTGCTGTACCATGGGTGTAGCTGCTGTACCATGGGTGCAGCAATGATATTACGCAGCGCCTGAATATAGACCTCAGCTATTTTACTATTAGCTTAGTGGCTTAGTGCCAGTCACGTTGAAAGTTACCTAGCTGAGGACTATTTTCAGGCACTGCGTAATATCATTGCGCCTGCTGCACCCATGGTACGGCAGCAGAGTTCCCTAATTATTACGCTGGAATGAGAGTATAGTTCCTATCCATATCAGCCTGGAAAATCACAACTTTTCATTTTCTCTCAGTCTTAGTATACAAAGTAACTACAGAAGAGTCTTAAATAGGAAAAATATAAAAACTCTTTGGTCATTTTTGAGCGAGATACTAACGGCCTAATCAGATTCAATGATTTATGCTAAGCTATGCTGAAAGTGCTAACGCCAGACCTGGAGATCGGCTGAATGCATTTGAAAATGGTAAAACTCATCTGTTTAACTCTAGGGGAGTTGTAAAATGAGCCTATTTTCAAAAAAGCGCAGTGTTCCTTTAAAGTTGTCCAAATACATTCTTAGCAATGTATATTACTAACATATATATGTATATATATATATATATATATATATATATAAATAATTTATTATATATATAATATAATTTAATATAATTTTGACCCATACAATGTATTTTGGATATTACTACAAACACAACCTTGCTAATTAAGTGTGGTCCAAGGTCACAAATTTGTACCCATATAGTAATAATTAAAAAAGCTCCCTAAAACGTATATTTTTATGGCATTAAACCAATGCTAAAAAAAGGAAAATTTACCCATTAAGTGCTGCAGGGATGATGTTCATCATAATATCGTCACACATGAACACAACTTACATTTTGAAGCCGAAATACAATCATCCAGAAGTAAAAAGTTAACAGGCTATAAACAAGCTACACCACAGTCACATGACTTCAGTGTCTTTGTGTAATGTTCCAACATCTCTTTTAATCTTTATTTAAAATCTAAGTTGGAAAGTTTGATTTAGAATAGTGTGTGTAAGAGTTATAAACACAAGAGAATGTAAACGTAAACTATGGAGAGTAGATTTATTGTCTCTGACAACCTCTGTAGTACCATTTAGCCAATTGTTAGTGACCGTTAAATTGATAGGTCACCCAAAAATTAAAATTCTGTCATTAATTACTCAGCCTCATGTCGTTCCAAACCCGTAGGACTTTGTTCATCAGAACGTCCTTTGCCAGAACAGCGGCTCCTGTGTCAACAGCACCACACGTCAAAGACACATAATAGAAGAAATTATTGAATAAAATTGTTATTTTTGCTTTCTTTGCACACAAAAATGTATTCTTGTAGTTTCATAAATGTACTGTTGAACCACTGATGTCATGGAGTATTTTAACTATGTCCTTACTTTTTTCTGGGCCATAAAACATTTTGGGTTGTGTTGCTGTCATTTTTGGGTGAACTATCCTTTTAAAGCTTAAAAAAGTGGGGTATTACTTATGTTTTTTGTGTCATAGCATAAAATGTAAGACATTATTACAGGGATTTAACCATTAAAAAACAACCAACTGATTTTGGGACGAAGGAACCAGAAGTGCAAAAATGCTCATTACTCTGTTTATTTTCTTAATGCATGCAATGAAACAGTTAACATGCGTCTTTATTCGGGTATGTAGCACTCACTTTTCAGCAACTGACTAACTGATCTAATCAGCAACTGACAGATAAAATCCATGCTACGTATATTTCTTTCTTAATAGCCGTTTCACCCCAAAACATGTCATAATACAGTAGTAAAGTGGGTCGGAACCTCTCCTTTTAAAAAAAAAAAAAAAAAAGTCTTGAAAAATGAGTTGACTTTGAGTTCGCTTATATCTGCAAGGATCGTCCCTGAAGGAGCAGTGTTAAGAAAATTACACAATGCATTTAAACCCGAAGAGCCTGACCAGTGGAAAGGATTAAAGGACTGAACCCTTCCTGGCAGCTTCAAACCAGATGTACATAAACCACTCTGATGAGTCAGCTTGATGTTTGGGGTCTTTTAGAGAGTAACAGTCAAGAGCTATTTATCCACGTTTCCTTAAAGTACCTCATTGTTAGTCATCAGTTAGACAGTCGCCATTGTCAATCTCGCGTTAGCTGGAAACGGCTAATAAAACTTTTGAATCTTAAACGCCTTTGTCAGGCAAGGGGTCTTGCTTACGTCCCTCCTAATTGTTTGCAAGGCTGTTTTACTGAACATTTCTCTCAGAGCTATAGCTCACTCGCTGGCAAATCATAAATTGCTTGCGTTATCGTCTCTGTGTTCTCTGGTTGGCTAGTTTCATATGAGCTACTTTCTCTGTAATGTTTGGGCACAGCTTCAGTTGTTGCTAAGAACCTGAGCTTGAATCAAGCTATTGTTTTATCAAGATATATTATTTTATAAGCTTCAGTCTGTCTGTTTAATGTCAACATGAAATGACATTTGGAGCCAATTTTACTTCCGCAATTTGTCATATTAGTGAAACCGGATATTCAACGGACAATACTAGGAACGTGTGTTAGGGAAGTAAAAGGGTGACTCTATCTTGCTGTCAAATAAAGCTGCATGTTAATCCTCTAGGCCAGAGGTTTTCAAGCTGGAATCTGCAAGAGAGTTCTTTGGGGGTTTGTGGAAAATTGGAGGAAAAACGATTTTTCAAAATGTGTTTTGTTGAAGTGAACCGTAACTGCAGCAGTCATGTAATCTGTTTTACACTTTTCTATGTTCCATGCCCTTTTTTTTTCCTTTCTTCATCCTCTTTTTGTTGTTCTCTACTCCTCCTATCCGTTTAGCCAGTCCTGACAGTGACAGAGCTCCCGCAAGGTAGTCACACTGGTTTAACAGCGGGGACAGGTGGCATGAATGGATTCATGCGTTCCAATGAGTTTCTTAGCTCAGAAGATTGAGAGAGGGAGAAGGAAATGCGTTTCTAGTACAATTTTCTAAATTTCAGGCGCATTAGAGAGCATCACTTTAACTCCACGTTTGTGAGACACAGTGTGTGCCGTTAACTCAATGAATTTGCATATTTTCTAAGGTACTGAGGTAACAACAATGCATAAATAGTAGTATATTGTCAATGATGAAAATCAGTGTTGGCGAGCGTAAGAAGCTGTGTTACTCGGCAATTGGTCAGTAACTCTTTTTATTAATTCTAACTTAATATTCTTATTAAATGTGTTTCCCCAGTTTGTTCTGACTGATTTTAATAAAAATAAAGCATAGTTTCATGGCTATATATTCTCAAGTCACTTGCCTTTGCCAGGTGGTGTTTGAGGCCGAAATTGTGTGTTGTGTACAACTAACCTATATTGCTAAAAATCCTCACAATCCTCCCATAAATCATAAGAACTGTCTCAGAAAAAACAGTTTGCAGATCCGTAAAATGTGATTTACAGGCCCTGCCCGTGACTGTTGACGGACATGGTCGTATTAGCACCCCTGAGTGAGCCGCACTCAATCCGCCATGTTTATCTTCACGCTAGAACATTTAAAAGCAGCATTCAAGTTAGAAATGTTTTCTTATTAATGCTATAGACGTTATACAGTCAAAAGGCGATTTTTCGTTTTTTATTTTACTGTTTTGGTCATATTAACAGCGTAAACAGCTGTTTAGGTAATGTATGTTACGCTGCTGTCAATACAATCAATACACAGAACTAATGTAAACGTGATTTGTTTCCCAGCTGTTTGCCTTCACAGACATAACTGACTGTGTTTTTGTAACTTGTGTGTTTTTAACAAACTTGAGTGTATTGTGATAGTTTAAGCACAATAAGACCTCAAAGAGAACTTAGTTTAGCACTTGTGCCTTGTGACAGCTTTGTGCTCTTTGTATATCAGAAATTTAAACTAATATGGCATGATTTCATATATACGCATGATTTCAGCATGATAGGTATGAGAATCAAAACCAAGCTGATTTTCTTTGGCAGAGTATCTGCGGTACAAGCTGTAATTCATTTAAAGAGACATGCACGAAAACAGCGTGTTTCTGCTTCTAATCAAAATGTTTCCAAATTTTAAAATAAATGATCTGTGGGGTATTTTGAGCTGAAACTTCACAGACACATTCGGGGGACACTTGAGACTTATATTACATCTTGTAAAAAGGGGCATAGGTGCAATTTATTTTAATAGGTATGCTTCTCGTTATAAGATGACAGACACATGTTGTGTTTCCAAATACATTGTATAATAATAGGTGGGTCAGACCACACAATTCCTTTTTCCTGGTTACTGCAGTCGCTGTGCCAGATTCTGTGATTTCTGACTCCTAAAATCTTGTTGTGTCATGTAAAATAAACATGTCACTATCCAGCCATTCACCACTTGCAGGACTAAAAGGTGCTGTATGCGTAAACAAACAATGGCTAGCATTAGCTTGCTCAGTTTTGTGGTCAGAAAAGCCCAAAAAAGGAAGAGAACCTGATGGTGGACACAGAATGTTTCCAAATAAGTGTGTTTTTGGATGTGAGGGAAAGTTTACCGTGTTCAGCTTCCCAAAAAAAAAACGTTACGTGAACAGTGGATGCGGTTTGTTTTTCCGGGCAAGTGCGTTTGTGTGTTCCCGTCATTTCAGTGACGAATGTTTTATAAACAAGGCCCAGGTTGACGCTGGATTTGCACATCATTTGCTATTAAAACGTGGAGTTGATAAAAGATCATGTAAGTACAACTGCATCAGATTTCTGTCTTTTGTTAGAAAACTGCTTGACTCTATAGCTCCGCCCACGGCACGCCTCCAGGAGCTTTTTCCGGAGAGAATCGGAAAGCTGTATTTTTCTTTTATAAATATGATAAAACTAAAGACTTTTTGGAGATATTAAGGATGCAGTACTACTCTATAGGCACTCAAGATTAACATGATATTAGGTGAAATTGTGTATGTTAGGTACCCTAAATCAAGAAGGATTTTCTAGACAAGTAAAAATTATTTTCTTGTTTTCAGAAAAAAACAAGTCAAACAGAAAACAAGATTATTTTGCTAACCTCGCTGGCAGATTATTTTACTTGTTTCAAGCAAAACACACTTAATTTTGACTTGTTTTTTTCTGAAAACAAGACAATAATTTTTACTGGTCTAGAAAAATCTTCTTGATTTAAGAATTTTTAGCTATTTTGGCTGGGAATGTGCTGTGTAACTGAACAACTGACCTTACAAGACGAAAGTAGTGAATGCATTTATTATGTTTTGTCTGCTCCCTCTGAGGCACAAGAAATTTATTATATTTGAAAATGATTATATTCAGTTGCTTCTTACTTTTTTAGTGATATTTAGTGGCAGTTTATCAGGAAGTGATGATTTTGCTCTCTTTGACTGAGATGAAAACGGTGCTTATTGTCAAATGTTTAATGCGCTATTCCAATTTTGCGCATAATTTAAATTTGCAACTTTGGATGGAAATGCGCCTATTGTCTTTCTTTAGTTAGACACACTACACAAGATGAAATGATTGAATATTGCATTGTTGTTTACAAATCCCCTGCGTCAAGCAGAATCAGGCTAACATTGTGTAGTCTGAACCTGGCTTAACATAAACTGAGAGCACATGAGGAGATGAGTTCAGTTACCGTGAACCGAGGTGCTCTGAGACATGGAAAACAAAGGATCATGATCACGCATATATGTATTCAGCTAAATCATGGACTTTACGATTTAAGCCATATCATGATTTAGGCGTTTTTTGATTAATCGTGCGGCCCTAACGGCTATTTTAATTGCAAGTCATGAACACACATGATGTAATCAAATGTGTACTGAAGCATTAGAGCAAAAGGTGAACAAATCTAAAGTGAAATGCAAAGAGAAAAGCATAAAAGGGGAGAAGCCAAACAGAGAGAGGAAGAGAGAGAGCGTTCAAGGCACTGTTGTAAACAGCCACCTTCAGGCACTCAGACACATTGTTCTGATAAAGCTCAACTGTGACGCATAGAGCGTGTGTGTGTGTGTATATGTTTGTGTGTGTGACCATTTTTAAACTACGTGCCAAACCTGGAGATCCTTATGCAGGCTTGCTAGCATTAGCCCTTGAGGCTGATAACATCTGGAGTGGCTCAAATCACCACCGTCCTCCCCCCACTTCAGACTCCGGCAGTGGAATTCCTCCCTCTGCCGTGGGGGGAACGTTTAACATCTAATACCACTCGGGAATCACAGCAAAGCGGAGCATGATAGCAAACCCCATTTCGGCTCCAGAGAGCCCCTTTTGATGTGGAAATTGGGTCCCTAGGAGTCATACGCCACCATGGAGCGGTCAAATGAAGTCAATGACCATTTCCTCATCCTCCATGGTACTGTCATTTCTGGGTGCTTTTGAAGTGACTAATGATTTTCGGTCTACAAATAACGGCATTAGAACATGAAAGACGCCAACTTCATGCAGCGCTTTTACAGGGCACCAGACTGTCACTAAAATGGTCACAAACAGTTTGTATAAAAATGTAACGCTTCCGAGACGCTGATCAGTATTTTTTATTTGCATAAACCATAATGTCAGATTCGTGAACTTTTTTTTTTTTTTTTCCCCCAGGATATGATTAATTCATTTAATTTTTTAATTTTTAATTTTTTTTTTGTTTCATTGTCTAAGTTTATTTCAATTTATTTGATTCCATTTCGTTTAATCTCATTTGATCTAATTTAATTTAATTTAATTTAATGTTGTTTTATTTTCTTTAATTTCATTTAATCTAATTTTACCTAATTTCATTTTATTTCGTTTTTTTATTTTGTCTTATCTCATTTTATCTCTTTTCATTTTATTTTATTTTATCGTTTTAATTTATTTAATCTCATTTTGTCTAATTTCATTTTGTTTTATCTCAATTTATTTTACTTTGTTTTATTTCTTATTTTATTTGATCAGATTTTTCATTTTATTTAAAGTAATTTAATTTTATTTCATTTCATTGTCTAATTTCATTTTATTTCATCTAATTTTCTAATTTCATTTCATTTTATTTTATATCTATTTAGTTTTTAGTTTAATTTGATTTCATCTCATTTTTTCACTTTATTGAATGTTAATTAAATTTTCATTTCATTTTAATTTAATCTAATTTGATCTCATTTCATTTTATCTCAATTTATTTTATTCCTTCCCATTTAATTGAATCTCATTTCATTTTGTTTTATCAATTTATTTTGTTTTATCTCAGTTTTTTCATTTTATTTAATGTAATTTAATTTAATTTAATTGTATCTAATTTAATTAAATCTCATTTTATTTTATTTTATTATTTTATCTCATTTTTAAATTAGATTTAAGTTAAGTTAGATTTTAAATTAATTTTGTTAAATTTTATTTGATCTAATTTCATTTTATTTCATTTGCTCATTTTATTTTATTCTCATTTCATTTTATTTCTTTTCATTTTTTCATTTTATTTAATGTAATTAAATTTTTTCATTTCATTTTATTTAATCTCAGTTCATCTCATTTTATTTTATTTCATTTCATTGTATTTTGTCTCATTGTGTTTGTATTTTGTTTAGATTAAATTAAATTAAGTTTTATTTTATGTAATTAATTTTTTTCATTTTAATTTCATCTCTTTATTCTATTTTATTTTATTAATTTATTTGATCTCATTTAATTTAATCTCTTTATTTATTTTATTTTATTTAATCTCATTAATTGTATTTCATTTCATCTCGTTATTTCTCATTTTATTTGATCTCATTTTATTTTATTTTATTTTATTTCATTATGTTTATGGAAATAGAAGTAAAAATAGATCAATAGAAAGTTAAAAAAAAAAAAAAAACTTAGAAATTTACTGACCATTTTAATCAATATAATACACAATTTATTACAACAACAAAGGTTTAAAAGAAAGAAATGTATCTCTTTCTTTTGACCCTGTGACTTTTCTCTATTGTAGATGTTTCAACATTGTGCTCTTAAAGGCCTTTGGCTGCCGTGAATCCTCTTTCCAGCAGTGCTTCACTGAAGACCACTTTGGACTGAATGTTAAATAACTATGGGCTGACATCCTCCCCTGCAGAAACTCAGAGAAATAGTCTCATGAATGGTGTGAAAAACAGATGGAGGTGTTTGATCTGATGTCTGATGTTCCTGAGATGTGACAACCTCTCCTTTCCCTAAGACCCTTTATTCCTGTAGGGAAGGGAAGAGAAATGTCATTTTTTTCATAGCTTTTTCTCTGTCTTGTTCTCTCTCACTTTCTCTCCCAGTTGGTGAGATTTGTCCTTGTGAGGGCACAACGCTCTCCACTGTTTCAGCACACTGTGCTGGCTAAAAATACCCTCCACCCCCTTGGCTCAGCATCCACTGCCCAGTGTGGGCCAGAGAAAAGAACGAGGAAGGGAGACCAAAAGGTGCTGAGGGTGGGTGAGAGATAAGAAGAGGGGGTTCGAGTGAACTCAAGCTCTTTCTTTTGAGTTCCTGCTGGGATTCTTCCACCCCCAGGTATGACGACGAATACGGGGCTATTTTCGATGGAGATTTTGTCAGACTGAGAGCCCTAAAACACTACCGATACATGATGTAGGCGTCAGGCAGTTAACTCCAGTTTAACATTGTGTACTAGCCAGGTGTGACACAGCAACTTTCTAGCCTTAAGTAGCTTTTCTGCCCACACTCAGTATGAAAATCATGTGTGGAGGGACAGAGGCTGTCATCTGAGCCAGCCAAATTTGATGTTTTGATTTCTCTGTGGATGGGGCACCTGGTGTGATGTAACAGAATTAGATACAGAAATGCTGAACAAATGTCATGTCGCTTGTGATGGGGTCTGTTCAGAGTAACATATCTTTATAATAATTTCCTTCATAAACCTTTTCAACCTTTTGAATTATGAGTAGACCAGTAATTTGTTTTATTGTTTACAACTTAATTAATAATAATAATAAGAAGAAGAAGAAGAAGAAGAAGAAGAAGAAGAAGAAGAAGAAGAAGAAGAAGAAGAAGAAGAAGAAGAAGGAGGAGGAGGAGGAGGAGGAGGAGGAGGAGGAGAAGAAGAAGAAGAAGAAGAAGAAGAAGAAGAAGAAGAAGAAGAAGAATATAGTTGTTGTCATTATTATGAAAATGAATTTAATAGAAAATAACTGCATAAATATAGTGGCCTAAACAACAACAATAATATAATCTTTTATTATTGTTACTGATAATATAATTATCTATAATAATATAGTAATTATTATTGTTAATTGATTTATTGTTATTGATAATAATAAAAATAATTATTATTATTATTTTTAGTTATTGTCATGAAAATGAATTTAATTGATGAATTAATGAATTCTAGTTATTAAAAAGTTATTTTTTTGTTATGAAATTCAGTTTACAAAAAATAACAGAATAAACAGTGGCATAATAATAATAATAATAATTATTATTATTATTATTATTATTATTATTATTATTATTATTATTATTAATTTATTTTTTTAGTTATTGTCATGAAAATGAATGTAATAAAAATAATAACATAAATGTAGAGGCATAAACAATAACAATAATATAATCTTATAATATAAAATTATTATTGTTACTGATAATATAATTATTACTAATAATAATTAGAGTAATTGTTGTTGTTGTTTGTTATGAAATTCAATTTACAAAAAATAACAGCATAAACAGCGGCATAAACAACAGCAATAATATGATCTTATAATATAGAATTATTATTGTTGCTGCTAATTAAATTGTTATTATTATTATTAATAATATAATGTGTATATTAATAATATAATATGTATTATTATTATTATTATTATTATTTAGTAGTTGTTATAGTTATGAAAATGAATTTAATAAAAAACAACGGTATAAATATAGTGGCTTAAACAACAACAATATCATCTTATAATGAATTATTATTTTTGTTGTTATTATTATTGCTATTATTATTATTAATTTATTTATTTGTTATTATGAAAAGAAAATGTAATAAAAATAACAGCATAAATATAGTGCTATTAACAATAGTATAATATTGTAATATAAAATTATTATTGTTACTTATTATAATAATAATAATAATAATAATAATATAATTATTTAGTTGTTATTGTTTTGAAAATGAACTGCTATTTTAAAAAATAACAACATACATTTAGTGGCATAAACAATAACAATAAAATAATCATATAATCTAAAATATGATTGTTAATGATAATATAATTATAATTATAATAATTTGATTTGTACTCAAGATATTAAATGAATTTAATAAAAAATAACATGTCTTTCATGAACAGTTTAGCTTCATACACAAGAGATTCTTTTAACAAATTGGACAAAAAGACACATAAACTCAAAAGTTTTCGACTTGAGTCATTCAGTGAAATAACATCTGACTCACTTACTGATTATAATTCCATTAGCTTGTCCTAGCAACTAAAGACATGCTTTAAGGGAGCTGCTGTGCTAATGGTAAACCCTTTTACTGTTATACGTGCGAGTATTTCAAGGCTAAATGTCCTTCAAGGTCAGAATTGATGAATCAGAGAACCAATGGACTGGAGGAGTGACGCCTTTAATGGACATGCTAATGACTCCTTAATTGAGTTGTAAAGAAATGTCTCTGTTGCACCTCTTGTCACAAATGAAGACATCTCAGGAGAGCGATCATGCAGCCCGTTTCTCAGAGGAATTTCTCTCAGAGATCATCTGTGGGACAAATCTGGTTGCAAGTTAACTAAGGTGAATCAAGGCATTAGTTTTAATTAAAAAGACCATGTGACTGTCATATGCAGACAATGATGTTGTCAAGAGTTAAAGAATTAGTTCACTTCCAGAATAAAGATTTCCTGATAATCTACTCACCCCCATGTCATCCAAGATGTTCATGTCTTTCTTTCTTCAGTCGCAAAGAAATTAAGGTTTTAAAAGGGAAAACATTCCATATAGTAGACTTCAATGGGCATCAGCAGGTTGAAGGTCCAAATTGCAGTTTCAATGCAGCTTCAAATGGCTCTACACAATCCCAGCTGAGGAATAAGGGTCTTATCTAGCAAAACAATCGTCATTTTCGGAGAAAAAAAAAATAATTATACTTTTTATCCACAAATTCTTGCCTTGCACTAGCTCAGCTTCACACAACTCGGAAGGCGGAATTACCAACCTATCGCAGAGCTAGTGCAAGACAAGCATTTGTGATTTAAAAACTATAAATATGATTTTTTTAAAAGAAATTGACACATGGTTTCACTAGATAAGACCCTTATTACTCGGATAGGATTGGGTAGAGCTTTTGAACCTTCAATTCATTGATCCTCATTAAAGCCCACTATATAGAGAGAAATCCTGGAATGTTTCCCTCAAAAAGCTTAAGTTCTTTGTGACTCAAGAAAGAAAGACATAAACATCTTAGATGGCACAGGGGTGAGAAGGCAGAACATTGATCTACACAGGTGGAGCTGGGGAGGTGGAGGGTTTCTGAAGCGCGCTGCAACTGCTGCAGCAAGCACTAGCCGAGTATTTGAATGCTGAGCAGCAAGCCCATTAGCTGCTGATACAAAAAGAAACCAATCAGCTGCGCCACGTGAGTAATGATGTCATTATATCAGATTCAGTAAGAACCTGCGCCATCTAGAGTTCCATAACAGAACTTTGGATGTAAATTAATACATATTTATGTTGACATTGATATTGTATTCCAAATATGAATGCGACATGAGTTCTATCATGACAACTCTCAGAAGACTGAGTATTTAAGACATCTATACAGATCTATACAGGTGGAGCTGGGGAGGTGGAGAATTTCTGAGGAATTCTTGTTTGTGAACTGCAAAATGTTTGAATGAATGCTAACTATAATAGCCATTTAAATGAAGAGCTGCATGCTCATTGGCTGCATAAGCAACATGAACCAATCAGCTTATGCCAAGTAGTTTAACGCTGTGAATATTATCAGTTTGCAACAAAAACCCTTCAGCCTGTGTCATCTAGAGTTTAATGACGGAACTTTGGATGTAAATTAATTCATGTTTATGTTGACAATGACATTATATTCCAAGTATGAATAGGACATGAGTTCTATCATGACAACTCTTGAAAGATTGTAAGTATTTAAGACATACTGCTGCTTTACAAATAGCATCTATAAAAACCCATAGCAGATCTATACAGGTGGAGCTGGGGAGGTAGAGGGTTTCAGAGGAGCTCTGCAAGCACACTGTAAAATGCTCTAGAGAATGCTATCTAGCCATTAAGATGTAAAGCAGCAAGCTCATTGGCTGCGTGTGCAAGTAGTTTAATATCATCAGTTTGCAGTACGGACCCATCAGCCTGTGCCATGACATGATGAGTTGATGACAGAACTTTTTAAAGGGCATTTAAAGGGCATTTTCATCACATGCAAAAACTATTATTTGATAAAAACCACACACAAACCAGACACTTTTACATTTGAAGTGTCAAAAAGCATGAACTTTGCACAGTAAACTCAACACAGAACTTTGGGTGTGTCATCTTCAGGTTATTCAGGTCTTTTCAAATCATGTCTTGTCTGTATTTTTGTCACGTGACTCATTTCCCCTCTAGATTGGTTGCAAAAGCCCTGTTTTTCCAATGAATTTCATTACAATGTATTTAGTATGTAGTCACTTTCTGAATCAGAAGATGGGTACAGGTAGTTGGTCATGTTTCCAGTCTGTCCGTTATTGCGTTATGTTTCCGCATGTATTGCATACAGAGATTTATATGACTCACTAACATAAGCTCAAAAATCAACAGATGTGTAGTTGTGCATACCAAAGTGTTGAACCTTCATAACTAGTAGCCTCAAGTCTTAACTTTCCCAGGCTTCTTTTTATATAGATTATGTGATTGATTGAGATGTATTTAGCTTGATCCAGTAGGTCAAACACTCAGTATGTGAAAGCAAATAAGCTTTTCACATCTACACACCCCTGGAGGAGACTGAAGTATCTCATTTCAGAGAAGATTTGGAAAGCGACCATGACAAAGGCTCATTTCAGGTTCGGTAAAAGGACTCGAGACCATGTTCCTTGCCAAGAGCGCTAGGTGACTGAGTTGTTATGAAATTAGTGATGGATTTGCGGTTTCGGATTACCTCTATGTGTCATCGCTGTTTGTTATGATCCTTGCGGTGAAGGTTCTGCCTTCTCGACACGTCACGACATGATATTTATCGACTGTCTTTTTTTCTAGAGTGGAACCATACCCTGAATGTTGTGGGAAAATTCATTTTGCGTTGAGTTATGGTTAGGTTATGTCGTTTTTCTGCTCGTCTAAGCAGGTGATTCCTGGCCAGAATGAGCAGCAAAGTTAGTTAATGGCGTTTAGTTAAAAGTCTTGCTTTGTGAAATTAGATCAAGATCACACTGTCCTCCTGACTTCCATCTCAGCGTGACCTTTGACCTTCTCTTTGCACATACAAGAACTTCAGGACTGACCTACATTGTCATTCAGGGCTGGGTGTGAAATTGCAATTTTCCGCCTGGTTGATGCAGTAATGAGAAATTGATGTAATGAGACAGCTTTTAAGAGGAGTTTACAAGAAAGCCCTTTTTTGAAATGCCACACTTTCAGCTTCTGTTGTCTCTTGAAGGCCTCCATCTTGAAGAACCTAATTCATGCTGTTTCCTTTAAAAGAAAAATACAAGATACAGTTCTAATTTCAACATTGTTTATTCTTCAGACATCATTCTTTAAATAAAATAAGTATCGGCTGTTTACAAAATGACCATTTGGTTTTTCAACCACTGAAAGTGGGTCATTAAGATACCCATATCTCTTGGATTAAAAGATGTAGGGGCTTGAAAATGAAGATTCCAAAAGAAAAGTTTATTAAGAGCTAGAATCTAAAATCATATTGAGATGTCTTTAATTTAAGTTACTGGCATGAAAACTTTGGAAGAAGAGTATTTATGGCACTTAGATCGGTATGTTCAATGCATTTGTTTTGACAGAAGGAAACAAGATGCATTTCTAGTTTCAATGTAATTTGTTCTTCAGACATTCTCTTTTTAAATAAAAGAAGTATCATAGTTTTGCAAAGTTACCAATTTGTGGTGTTTAACCACTTTAAATGTGTGCAATTTAAGGATTTACTCTTAGAGCCATATTGAAATTTCAATACCTCTGGAAACGAACCATCCAGGGCTTTAAAAATGATGAATCCAAAAGGGAAGTTGGTTAAGACCCAAAATCTAAAAGGACATTAAGATGTCTTTAATACTTTTTGAGTTATAGGGATGCAAACTTTGGAAAAGAAACTTGGAAAAGTGCTGTTTTCCAATTTTTTTAATGGACACCATTGGCACATAATGCAACAAAGATTGCTTAGTCAACAAATTTTACTAATAGACCTATCAGTCTCTGTGTAAAAATAATATAATGATGCTACCGTCTTTCTGAAGTCATTTTAACCCCCTGTAATTTGGCTCTGAATCTCAGGTAAAAAAAATTGCTCTACAAAATAATCAATTACTCAGTAAATATACATCCATCACATATATTGGCTAATAGTTTACATCACTATACATGTCTTTCTTTTTTCAGAAAAAAATATTAGCAACATTAAAATAATTTGAGCTGGGGACATCTGATTGAGTTGCCTCGGAATGACCCAGTACTATTCAAGAACGTTTCTGGAGCAATGCCTCTGTTTAATACAGCTTTAATGCCTTTTTTCTTAGTAATGCAGCTAAAGGCTAACCTTAGTGCCATTACCTGGACTCCAATTGGTTCTTTTGGTAATTTGTTGTTTATGGTAGTTGGCCATTTCTCCTATTTTCTCCTGTTCTGCTGCCAAAATCAGGTCTCAAAAATATAAAAATTCAGATCTCAGCAGCTCTTTGACAGTATAATGACAGCTTCTCTCAAATGTGTTAACGTGACTCTACTCTAAAGCAGCTTTTTATAGACTGTAATTTTAATTCAGTTTCTTTAAGGCTCATAAGTTAAAGCTTGTTATGGCACAGATGGATGTAAAGCACCATTTTGTTTGTCCTACTGAAATGATCATCTGAAAGATCTGGATTAAATGTCTCAGGGCGTTGTGGCCCGGTGGGTGTCCTTTTGAGTCCCCCTTATCCCTGAAAGGATGGCTGGTTTTTGAGAGGGAAGATTGTGGTTTATAAGCATTCAGGTTAATGCATTCAGTTATTAATGAAATGGGTAATTTATATATTGCATTGCAGTATTACAGTACTAAAACAGTCAGTCTACAGTACCTCTTTAGCTCTTTCAGCACTTTTTGTTTGGCCTCTATACAGTAGGGCCTGATCTGTACAGGCCCTTCACTGGCCCCCTTTCTTAGCCTACTTGCCTTGGGTGTTGAAGTCAGTAAACCCACAAGCCTCATGCCACAGCAGGTGCCCTGGACGACAAAGCAGATCAGGATGTTTTTAAAAGTAGGATTTGATGCCGTGATGTAGCCAGGGAAGTGTGTGTATGTGATTGTGGAGGCCTGTAGTGGCCTAGTGGGCAGCAAATGTAATGTTGTTTTTGTTGTGATAAATGTGTTTAGCTCTAGGGACAGTGGCCAGTGAATTTGTCACTGCCGTTTTGTTGTTTGGAATAAGATTACATGTTGACCTTGTGAGGAAATTACAGGTTCTGTAATTGAGTATCCTACATGACAAAATACACAATGTCCCTTAGTTCAGCGATTCAAACCTGATAGATATGTGGACTCGTATTATGGTTTTTATCTTAATATCTGCCTGTGCCCCTTTTTATGACTTCTGTGGCCAAACTTTGATTGAAAACACTACTTTAGATGTATTGTGTCACGTATTGGGGAGGCCGCCTTGTAGTATTCTTAAATATTATAGTTCATATTTGACTTCTGTCATTAAAGAATACTTTGATATTTTAAATCATCATCTTATTTTTGAAACTGAGTTTCTATACAATTTATGCATGTTATCAGGGATGTTAAAGGGGACATAGGATGCAAAATTACATTTTCCATGGTGTTTGCATAGAAATGTGTGAGTAGTGAGTGGACACAACCACCCTGCAATTATAAAAATCCATCAACTCCTTTCACGCTCAAGCAGCTCTAGTGACAACGTCTCGTAAGTGATGAAGGTGTTTTGTATTTGGATGTAAAAGTGAACATAAGAGTCTTCATTTTCTCCCGACATCAGAGCCACTGAAGATGCAGTGGGTTAGTTTTGTTTTTGATGGTAACGCACCACCAAATACACAAAAAAACAGAAGAGATGGGCGGAGTCAGGAATAGCGCATTATCATTTAAAGAGACATGCACAGAAACAGCTTGCTGTAAACAGATAAAAAGTTGTTGTTTTACACAACCATTGAGAAATTTTAACCAAAGTATGTTGCGGCCATTTCATGAAGACCTAAAGAATCATACCAACTTGTGGAAAATGGGCATTCGATGTCCCCTTTAATCTCTAAAAGATGCAAAAAAAAGTGGTCCATATGACTTGATAGTTTTTTTTGTGAAAGAAACATGAAGCAGTATTTATTCAGATTTCATATACAATTTCACAGGATTAGACTACAGTTTTACAGAATCTGGCTTATTTCATCATAAAAATTAAGTACAACATGGGCTCATTGGAAATACTATATACACTACCAGTCAAAAGTTTGGACACACCCTCTCATTTAATGTTTTTTAAAGAAGTCTCTTAAGCTCAACAAGGCTGCATTTATTTGATCAAAAATACAGAAAAAAACTGTAATATTGCAAAATGTTATTACAATATAAAATAATGGTTTTTATTTTAATATACTTTACAATATCATTTATTCCTGTGATGCAAAGCTGAATTTTCATCAGCTGTTACTCCAGTCTTAAGTGTCACGTGATCCTTCAGAAATCATTGTAATATGCTGATTTATTATTAGAATTATCAATGTCGTGCTGCCAATTTTTTTTTGCAACCTGTGATTCTTTTTTTCATGATTCTTTGATGAATAACAAGTTAAAAAGAACAGCATTTATTCAAAATATACATCTTTTCTAACAATATAAATCTATGATAATACTTTTTATTAATTTAACACATCCTTGGTGAATAAAAGTATTAATTTCTTCAAAAAAAAAAGCAAGAATAAAAATTTACTGACCCCAAACCTTTGAACAGTTGTGTATATTGTTAGAAAACCTTTCTATTTTACATAAAAGGTTTTTTTTAACCTTTTATTGATCAAAAAATCCTGAAAAAAGTATGACAGGTTCCAAAAAAATATTAAGCAGCACTTTCCAGCACTGATAATAAATCAGCATATTAGAATCATTTTTGAAGGATCATGTGACACTGAAGACTGCAGTAATGATTTTGTAAATTCAACTTTAATTACAGATATAAATTCAATGTATATTAATATAGAGAAACATTGATTTGCATCATAATAATACTTCACAATATTATTTTTTTTTCCTGTATATTTGATCTAGTAAAAACTGCCTTGAAACATAAGAAACCTTTTTAAAAAACATTAAATGAGAGGGTGTGTCCAAACTTTTGACTGCTAGTGTACATGTCTGCAAAACTAAAAAAAGCAACCTATATGTATGAATCACTGCGTCTTCCAGTTAAAATGAGCACTAGAATCAGTTAAACTGACAACTTTCATTCCTTTGCACACAAAGTATGATTTACAAACAGAGTTTTGATTAATAAAGCCTAATTTTTACACAATTACTTACGAAATATTATATTATGGCTTCAAAACAATTTTAACATCCTACACAATATGAAAACTGATACGCCTGACGGTTGGGTTTGGTGTAGAGGATATTTCCAACACGATAGAGGATTAACCTTTAGCAACACTACCTGGATATTTGAATTCTGAATAGATACAATGCGTACCTCAAGCAGCATAATACAAATGCAGCAATACATGCCTGTACCAGTGTAAAAAAAAGTGCCACGGTCACATATTGATTGTGTGTTTTAGCGCCAATCCCTGGACATTTCTTTTTGAAACTGCTGCATAACGTGCAGTAAGGTACATAATTACGTTGTTGAGGCACGTATAATATTCCTTTTTTGTAATTACCTTTCCATCAAGTTTCAGTCACCTTTGATTTTTAAGCCAGCTCTTTGTGCATGTCAAATTTACCCTCGACCTCACACGTCCTACAAAAGATAGATAGACTGGTCCTCCATCTTTCCATCCTTTCCTCCCTTACTTCCCAACATGCCGTAATCAAGATTTATCAGCTCCGAGGCAGATGGTTTTCCAGGATGCCAGCCGCAGCCCCCCTTCCGACCCTCACTTGCTGGATCCTGAGCCCTGGGCCCAAGTGTTTGTCTAGACTTGAGTTATCCGCCTCATCTAGGAATGACAGGGCCCCTAACCTCCCCTCCCTATTCACCTCCATCCCTGCATGTCTCAGAGGAATTAGGGTCATCCATCCTCAAGTACCCCTATGCTTCTAAAAGTAGCTCAACACATGGCGGATCTTTTTGTAGAACTGCATCCTGGTTCCAGAAAATCTCCAAAAATCCATAGCAACAATGTCTTTTTATACCTCTGATAATGGCAGCGCTTTCTCCTCAAAGGTTTCCGAGTGCTTTTGAAGAACAACCACTCTTTCATACAATGAAAGTCTGGAGTAATGAGATGAGGCCGTTTTTTAATTTAAACCGCAAGACTTGAAAAGAATGGAAGGGCAGGCATGACGCGAGCTCTCGTTATCAGCTGGCTCGTGAATTGGCCGTAGCAAGTGGCGGGACACGTGTCCCTGTCTTTGTTTAGTCGGAGGCTGAATTGGCGCCTTGGATGGGACCTATTCATGGCTGGACATAAGGCTGCCTTTGAGAGCGGTGGCTTGCTGGCCCTCATTATCCTCATTGTTGCATTCCATTACACCTCATTTTTTGCCCCGCTTCAACTGGGACTTTTTGGACAAAGCCCGCAGTGTGAAAGGGAGCAGTCGAGGCAAAAACGCCAGAACTTCGAAGGCATAGGAATTGTTAACACCAGTCTGTTGGAGGATCTCATTATCTCCTTCCTATCACATTAAAAGTGTCACAGACTCTGATATTTAAATATTGTATTAGGAAGCCAAGTAATACAATCCAGTCTACTCTGTGTTCCTCTCTATTTGATATGCTGTAGATGTAAGAAGTTTGCTAGCTCTAGTGAGTCATAGTGTGTTTCGGGTTGTCAATGTCATTTGCTTAGAAAGCTGTGTATATGGCTTGTCTTGGTGTGGATTTGCATTGTGGGTAGGGTCTCATATTATGAGGCTGTTGTAGATGCCTTCAGACATCCATAATGTAATCAGCTTTTCTATTTGCTATTTCTGAATTCAATTTCAATTTAATTTCGAAGTATAAATTTGAAAGTGCCATGATTGTTTTGCATAATGTACTGCCTGAATACACATAAAAATTACATGAATTATGTATATATGTGTGTGTGTGTGTGTGTGTGTGTGTGTGTGTGTGTGTGTGTGTGTGTGTGTGTGTGTATGTATATATTAAAAGTTATTATATAAAATATGTTAGAAAAAATATAGTGGTGTTTTTATAATCATTCTCCTTATCTAGTTTATTAATTTGCTCTTTTGTAATAAAAAACATTGACTGTTCTATCATTCTATGTTCTATCGTTCTATCTATCATTCTATCTGTGGTTCTATCATTCTACCTGTTCTATCGTTCAATCTAGCATTCTTTCCATCATTTTATCTATTGTTCTATTGTTCTATCATTCTATCTATCATTCTATCTGTGGTTCTATCATTCTAAGTTCTATCGTTCTATCTATCGTTCTGTCCATCATTCTATCTATCGTTCTGTTGTTCTATATTTCTGTCGATCGTTCTATTGTTCTATCGTTCTATCTATCGTTCTATCTGTGGTTCTATCGTTCTCTCTATTGTTCTATTGTTCTATCTATCGTTCTGTCCATCATTCTATCTATCGTTCTGTTGTTCTATATTTCTGTCGATCGTTCTATCTATCGTTCTATTGTTCTATCGTTCTATTGTTCTATCGTTCTATCTATCATTCTGTCTGTGGTTCTATCGTTCTGTCTATCGTTCTATTGTTCTATCTATCTATTGTTCTATTGTTCTGTCGTTCTATCTATCATTCTATCTGTGGTTCTATCATTCTATCTATGTTCTATCGTTCTATCTATCGTTCTATCCATCATTCTATCTATTGTTCTATTGTTCTATCGTTCTATCTATCATTCTATCTGTGGTTCTATAATTCTATGTTCTATCTATCGTTCTGTCCATCATTCTATCTATCGTTCTGTTGTTCTATATTTCTGTCGATCGTTCTATCTATCGTTCTATTGTTCTATCGTTCTATCTATCGTTCTATCTGTGGTTCTATCGTTCTGTCTATCGTTCTATTGTTCTATCTATCTATTGTTCTATTGTTCTGTCGTTCTATCTATCGTTCTGTCTATCATTCTATCTGTGGTTCTACCATTCTATGTATGTTCTATCGTTCTGTCTATCGTTCTGTCCATCATTCTATCTATCGTTCTATTGTTCTATCGTTCTATCGTTCTATCTATCTTTCTATCTATTGTTCTATTGTTCTGTCGTTCTATCTATCGTTCTGTCTATCGCTCTATCATTCTATTGTTCTATCATTCTATCTGTCTATCATTTTATCTATCATTCTGTTTATCATTCTATCTATTGTTCTATCTATTGTTCTACCGTTCTATCTGTCTAGCTGCTTTCTATTTGAATGAATATATTTTAAAATGAAATATTAAAATTTTAAATTTATAATGTTACAAAAGATTTCTATTTCAGATAAATGTTGTTCTTCTGAACTTTATATTCATCGAAGAAACCTGGAAAAACTCAACATAATACTAATAATAAATATTTTTTTGAGCAGCAAGTCAGAATATTAGACTGGAGTGACTATATGTGACTGGAGTAATGATGCTAAAAATTCAGCTTTGAAATAACAGGAATAAATGACATTTTTGTAATATATTTAAGTAGAAAACAGTTATTTTAAATAGTAAAAATATTTCAAAATGTTACTGTTTTTGCCGTACTTTGGATCAAATAAATGCAGGCTTGGTGAGCAGAAGAGACTTATTTAAAACATTTAAAATCTTACTGTTCAAAAACTTTTGGCTGAGTACATTAGGCATTGCACATTAAACTAAAGTCAACTCTGAGCTCTCTGTCTCTTTCTCTCTCCCGCTGTTTTCTTCATGTGTCACTGAAATATCTGTTGTTCTCACCGCCCAAATCGAGTTAACTCAGACTGTGTGTCGTCTCTTCACATAATGGCAGTTTTGTTCCTAACATCTCTCTGAGTGAATTTACATGTGTGACAGATTTCACATTCTTTCTGCCTACGTACCGAGGTCCATTACGCCGCCTGTGTAGGAGTCAAGGGCTGCCCTTAGACAAAGTGAACAATCTCCCTATCCCTCCGTCCACCCACTCCTCGCCATTTGACTAGAGGGACAGTCAGATACGGGGCGGCAGCACAGCAGATGTTGTTTCGGTAATGCTGCTGAAATGAGAGATGTTAGATACCTGCTGTCTGAAGCCTTGATTGTTATCCCCTACATGGATAACTACAGCACTGTCTTTGATGGTATCTGATGACAGGCTAACTTAAATGTCACTCCAGCTCTGATGCTGATCACGGCTATGGCAATCACACTTAGATTAGATTATTTCTGTGTCAGTTGGGGAAGGTGAGATCAAGCTGGCAATCTGCAAGTCCTCCTCTCTTTGTCAGGCACTGAGAAAAGTGGAAAGGGAGTGTGATTTTCTTTTGTTTTTGTGATATAGTAAAAAAAAAGTACTGACAGAGGATAATAGGCACTGTGGCATCCTTTGATTAATAGTGCACATAACACTGGAGATATGCTCTCATTTGCTTGCTGATTGTGTCTTGTTACCATGGTGATCCTTATGTTACACATATATATGTGCTCCATAATAGAAAAATGTAAGCATGGATGGATTTTTATTATCAGATCAGGGCTGAGGCTCACATCTCTTTTTCATGCTGAATGAAATACACAGACGAAATGCAGCTGCCCGGATCAACAGGGACACGTGACAATACCCTCAGTGGTTGTTTTGTTATGTTTTGTCTGGAACTTGTGGATCATCCACTCACCTGCTGTTTTCATAGGGGCTTGTGGTTTTACTTTATTTCCATTCTTATTTCTAATTTTATAAATAATAATAATAATAATTGTGTATTATTTTTTACTTTTTTTTGCTTATTTTATAAATGTTATAAATATTATTTTTCATTTTTGATTATTTTTTATTTTATTTGCGTATTATCTTTTTATATTTTATATGTTAGTTATGCTTTTATTTTGGTTGTTTTTTATTGTATTTATTTATTTATTTATTGTATGGTTATTTTTTATATTTTTGTTATTTTTACATTAGATTACATTACATCTATATATATATATATATATATATATATATGTGTATCTCAAATATAATTATATATAAAATATACTATTAATAATATTAATATATTATATTAATAATATAATATAATATTTTAATATAAAGTTTTGCTTATTTAAATTTTATTTTCTATTTATGCGTCTTATTTTTATTTATATATATATATATATATATATATATATATAGCTGTTATTTGTACTTTATTTTCATTCATTCATTTATTTGCTTGTTTTTGTTAAATACATCTTATTTTTGACCATGGTTAAGCACTTTAGGTGATTGTGAACCAGGTCCAAACTTTATTTTATTTTATTTTATTTTATTTTATTTTATATGTATGTTTATATAATTTTTTTATATTTATTTTTATATGCTTTTATTTTGCTTATGTTTTATTATATTTATTTGTATGTTACATGTATTTTTAGTTTTTTTTATATTTGTGTTATTTTTACTTTAAGTTTTGCTTATTTTTATTTTATTGTTTACGTTTATCTTATTTGTAGTTTATATTAAATAATAGCTGTTTGTACTTTATTTTTATTAATTCATTCATTTGCCCTTTTTTAATTACTTTTTATTTTTGGCCATAGGTAAAAATAGAAGCCCAACATTTATTTTATTTTGTTTTTATATGTCTGTTTATATTATGTTTTTAAATGTATTTTTATATATTTATTTTATTTTTATATTTTATGTTTTTTTTTTTTTAGATTTATTTATATGATTAGTTTGCTTCTTTTTTAATTGTATTTATTTGCTTTATTTATTTTTTTTTCAGATTTTTTTTTTTTTTTACTTTAAGTTTAGCTTATTTTTATTTTATTGCTCATGTTCATCTTATTATTAGTTTGTTTTAAATAATTGATATTTTTCTTTAATTTTCATTCGTTCAGTCTTTCTTTCATTTGCTTGCTTATTTGCTTATTTTGTAAAATTTTATTTTTGGCCATGATTATGAATAGAAGCACTTGAGGTGTTTGTGAACTGGGCTTAATCTTGCGTTACCCACATGAGCACCACTGTGTTAGAGCATGTGCAGTAATCGCAGGGCCACACATCAAAATGTTATGAATTTATAGGTGTACAATGACGTGCATAAAAACTGCTCTTTATTAGATGCACACAGGACCTTAGAGAGAGCAGTGTGCATGATGCTGAGTCTTGGCTGCACCTTGCCAATTACATTCTCTGTGTTGCTCAGAATGCGTCCATTCTCACTGAAGCAGTTGATGTGTCTATATGTGTGGGTGTGAATATGTATGTTCTATGCCTTAAACATGTCATTTGTTTTTATGTTTACAAAAATATGCATATGCTTACATGGAAAATTACTGTGGGTGAGAGCATGTGGGTCTCTCTCTCTCCCTCCCTGTTTCAGTTTTAATGTGCTGCATTGGAATTACACATAATTTTACATTCATATTGTTTGTTTCTGCTGAGCTGTATATAGAGAGTATCAGCCAGCTTCCAGAATTTCATCTTCAGAACACAAATTATGATATTTTTTATTAAATCTGAGAGCTTTCTGACCCGTATAAACAACAACACAGCTGACACGTTCAAGGCCCAGAAAGGTAGTAAGGACATTGTTAAAGTAGTCCATGTGACATCAGTGGTTCAACCGTACTTTTATGCAGCTACAAGAATACTTTTTGTGCACAAAGAACACAAAAAAATGACTTTATGTAACAATTTCTTCTCTTACTTGTCTGTATTTTCCTGAATTTCTGAAATGCATAATTTCTGAACCACAAATGTAACCAAACAGAATAGAGCTGTTCAGTCATGATGTTAATTTGTAGGCTAACCCAGAAGGCTAATTCAGCATGTGTTCCCTGTGGGTTTTTAGAATAGTGGTTCTGAGTCAATTATGGTCTCATTACTTGAAGAGACTTTGACATTTTTTCTGAAACGTGAAGTGCACTGTCATTCCTCAAACATGAATTTTGAACATTAGGTACGTAAGTTGCTGCATAATGAAAATAAAGCAAAGGATTATCTCTAACAACAAACAACAACATTGTGAGTACTGGAAAAACATTACACATTCTTTTTGTCTCAGTTTCTTTCTCTGTTCCGACCACATCTGGCTATACTAAACAATACTTTCAGTTTACCCACTCAAATTTCAAACCATTTTAAAATTTACATTCTTGAATCTTCCATATGGACTCCAGATCCCTTAGTTTTGAAAAGTGAAATATTCCAAAATACCTCCTCAGCGAAGGTGCTGATGGCAACAGCAGATGTCCCCCACACACGGTCTGCAGGTAACGCAAGGCGCGGCTCATCTGTCGGGCCCCATGTTTTGGCTCCGGTTTGCAGTATCTGTGTCCCTTCTCTGTGCTGTAAGGGGTTCAGGTATCACCCACACAATACACACAACAGGGCCGTATATCAGCACGGAAAGACGAGAAGTTTGTTTGCCCACTGCTCTCCAGAGCCTCCGGCAGCCGTCTGGAAGGTGCATTTGCAAAAAAGCAAAGTAATTGAAACTCTGAAATTCTGAAAAAACACCACCAGCATTATCAAAAAGGAGTTATAAAATGGATTGTTTACACATAGGATTCATGAACACTCCCTTTATCTGCCATTGGTCGGTCAAGCAGTTAGCCCCTCCTTAAGCACATCCCATTGGTTGAGCCAGCATTTCTGTTGTTGGGGCGGTTGTGAAGCGCAAACATGAAATGTTTTGATTGCACCACAGGGACACGGTATTTACTTTGTGTGGGATTCAAGCCACGGAGGTGAATTTATGTACATTTTGCTATATTAAGCATTTAAAGCATTTATTATTTTGGTTGTTGTACTTATTGCAGCTATTTCAAAATTTAAGGTCTGGTGAGAGGCTACCCTATAAACCATTATCGATAATGTTAAACCCCTTGAAAGATTTCCGTTATTTAAAAAATCCACAGTTTTATGCATATTTTAGACTATGAGGGACGCCATTATTTTGATGACATCAAATGGTTGCACTCGGTGAGCCACTGGCACTGCCTGTTGCTGTTTTTACCGCAGCACAACTTGGAAAATAAAATGCTGATACGATGACCACAGCTACTGAAAGAGCTTACAGGTGGCGATGGATATAAGCGTAGGCTTAAACCAAATGCTGTACCATCCTTTTTTTCCCCAAAAAGAGCCTAAACGCCGCCGGATATTGAGTGAAATCCACGCTGAGAAACTCCTTCAGTGGCTGCGGCGTTATGATAAGCGCCTGCATGTTTACATCCTGCCAGGATGGCATCTAGCGTTTCTTGTCTCTGCCATTTGTAAGCTCTTTCAGTAGCTGTGGTCGACTAAAAGCCTCAAAGGCATCAGGGCTGAAGTAGAGAGAACAAAGACGCTGGTCTTTAGGAAGTTTTATTTATATGTATTTTATTTATTTATTTCCATTCTTTTCTCCTCTTCTTATCGCTAGGAAAGCAGTGAAGACTTATATCGATTCTCTTGTTGCCCTTCAACTGAAAATTAGAACCGAAAGCCACAGAATGCGTCAATGTATAAAGTATTTTATTTTCTGTCTTGTGTTGCGGTAAAAATAGCAACAGGTAGCTCCAGTGCAAATAATTTTACATCATTGAAATAATGGCACCCCCATAGTCCAAAATATGTACAAAACAATGTGAATATTTTAAATAATATAAATCTTTCATGGGTTTTCTACTACATATTGCAGTAAAAGACATAATTTATGTTATATTGAGCCTTAATATCAGGGGTTATCTTTAACAAAAGCAAACATAAGATAAACCATGCCATTTTAGCTCCTGCTCTCTTTTTTCATGACCTAAGTGAAGTTCAGTGCTGCACCGGGTGAGCTACCGAGCAAGTTTACTATGTAAGAAAAGCCAAACATACGTGACCCTGGACCACAAAACAAGTCTTAAGTCGCTGGGGTATATTTGTAGCAATAGCCAAAAACACATTATATGGGTCAGAATTATTGATTTTTTCTTTTATGCCAAAAATCATTAGGATATTAAGTAAAGATCATGTTCCATGAAGATATTTTGAACTTAAGAAAAAAATAAGAACTTTAAAGGCGATTTTTCTCAATATTTAGATTTTTTTTTGCGCTCTCAGATACCAGATCTTTAAAAAGTTGTATCTCGGCCAAATACTGTCGTATCATAACAGACTATATACATCAATGGAATGCTTATTTATTCAGCTTTCAGATGATGTATAAATCTCAATTTAGAAAAATTGACACTTATGATGTAAAATTAGTAAAAGTATTCATTAATTAATAATCTGCCCCTGTAATCATCATTTGTGTGAAAAGAAATAAAAGTTGTTTTAGTGCTATTTGTGTACTTTTTAGTTGTTCAGCAAAATTGTACGAAAAGGTCCTTTTCCTAATAAGCCTACAATATATGTAGGTAATACTAATAGTGTTTCTTGCCCTAGCAAACACCGCTAACTGTGCCATCAGATAATTGATGCTCTGTTTGCTTTGTGGTGTTTTTATGTCAAGAAGTTGGCAGCTGTTCTACTCTCATATTCCACCTCTCTCTCTATCCCCCCTCACTCTTTATCATCTTGTCTCTAGAGAGAAACTTGTCTCCCATGTGTGCAGACGTGTAAATGCACACGTTATGTGTTAATTAAATTGCATGTGTAGTGTTCCATGTTTTTTTTAGCTCTATAAAGGTTACACATAGACACCCCTCCTTCCTAGGAGCCTCCGGCAACATGCCGTCGAAGGTGCCGGTGGGATTTGTTGGGCTATACATAGGCTCTCAGGCAAGATGCTTGTTTGGCTCACGATGGGGTCTGGAAAATGACTGCCGCTGTTTTTGTTATCATGCTTCTGATGTGTGCTTTTGTTTTCTGCCTCTTATACAGAGCCGCTGAGGTTTAAATCTTAAGGAGATGGGACTTGGGCTTTTGCCCAAAGGAGAACGTTTCCAACTCTGCCCCTTATAGCTGTGACCGGTTTGCCGTGAGGCCCCATACCCCCTTCTAATGGTGAGTTGACTTTCTGTTATCTTTATGGAAAAAACAAGTTGTACAGTGGGGATTCAAGAATAAATCCCAAATAATAAATCCTGATCGTTTTCAAGGTTTTACTGTATAGAACCATTGCTTGTTGTTGATATTTTTGGTTTACAATCAATCAGGTAAAATATCCTCACATTTCAGGAGCCATAGTACTCAATTTTTTTTTTTTTTTAAGTCTGAGTTGTTTACTTACTTTTTTTAAATTAGTCTTTCCATTAATGCCATTCATGCACACGAATACAACAGGCAGGATTCATCGCTTAAACCAATCACAGCAGATCATAACTAGTCACATCCAGTCATATCGTGATGGAGGCATTGCCTCCTCTCACATGACTTTCCCCATTCTTTCTCAATTGCTCCCCAACCAAACCCACCATACAGTGGATATAAAAAGTCTACACACCCCTGTTAAAATGCCAGGCTTATGCGATTAAAAAAAAATTTGACCATAATTTCATAAATAATTTCAGAATTTTTTACACCTTTTATGTGACCTATAACCTGTACAACTCAACTGAAAAACAATCTGAAATCTTTATTCAGTGGGAAATAAAAATAAAAAGCTACAATAATGTGGTTGCATTAGTGTGCACACCCTTTTACAACCGGGGAAGTGGCTGTGTTCAGGATTAACTAATCACATTCAAACTCATGTTAAATAGGAGTCAGTACACCTGCCATCATTAAAAGTGCCTCTGATTAACCCCAAATAAAGTTCAGCTGTTCTGGTAGACTTTTCCTGACATTTTCCTAGTCGCATCTCACAGCAAAAGCCATGGTCTGCAAAGAGCTTCCAAAGCATCAGAGGGATCTCATTGTTAAAAGGTATCATTTTATCATTAAAGGCATAATTTCTAAAGCATTAGATATACCATGGAACACCGTGAAGTCAGTCATCATCAAGTGGAGAAAATATGGTGCCACAGTGACATTATCAAGAACAGGACATCCCTCCAAAATTGATGAAAAAACAAAAAGAAAACTGGTCAGGGAGGCTGCCAAGAGGAGCTGCAGGAATATCTGGCAAGTACTGGTTGTGTGGTACATGTGACGACAATCACCTGTATTCTTCATATGTCTGGGCTGTGGGGTAGGGTGGCAAGATTTCTTTTTCTTACGAAGAAAAACATCCAAGCCCGGCTCAATTTTGCAAAATCCCATTTGAAGTCTTCCAAAAGCATGTGGGAAAATGTGTTATGGTCTGATGAAACCAAGATTGAACACTTTGGCCACAATTCCAAAAAGTATGTTTGGCTCGAAAACAACACATCACCAAAAGATCACCATACCCACAGTGAAGCATGGTGGTGGCAGCGTCATGCTTTGGGGCTGTTTTTCTTCAGCTGGAACTGGGACCTTAGTCAAGGTGGAGGGAATTATGAACAGTGCCAAATACCAGTCAATATTGGCACAAAACCTTCAGGCTTCTGCAAGAAAGCTGAAGATGAAGAGGAACTTCATCTTTCGGCACGACAATGACCCTAAGCATACATCAAAATCAACAAAAGAATGGCTTCACAAGAAAAAGATTAAAGTTTTAGAATGGCCCAGCCAGAGCCCAGACCTGAATCCAATTGAAAATCTGTGGGGTGATCTGAAGAGGGCTGTGCATAAGAGATGCCCTCGCAATCTGGCAGATTTGGAGTGTTTTTGCAAAGAGGAGTGGGCAAATATTGAAGTCAAGATGTGCCATGCTGATAAACTCATACCCAAAAAGACTGAGCGCTGTAATAAAATCAAAAGGTGCTTCGAAGTATTAGTTTAAGGGTGTGTACGCTAATGCAAACACATTTATTTTAGTTTTTTATTTTTACTTTCCAGAGAAAAAAAGATTCAATTGAGTTGTACAAGTTATAGGTTACAATAAAGGTGGAAAAAGTTCTAAAATTATTTGTGGTATTTTAATTTTTTTAAATCACATAAACCTGCCATTTTAACAGGGGTGTGTAGACTTTTTATATCCACTGTATGCTTTAGGGGGTGTGTTAAAACTCAATGGGCTCAGGGGAGGCGAGAAAGATACAGATCCCTCTGTAACTTTACATGCTGGTGTCGCTGTTGGACGCTGTTTTACTAGAAAAAAACGATTTTGTAATAAGTGCGTTGTTTTATTTTTGTACTATGAATTTTTTCTAATCCAATTTGTTGAGACACGGCCTTCCCTATGTCCTTGGAGGATATATCAGAAGTTTGACTCACAGAAGGAACACATTAAAAAAATGTAAGTGGAAAAACTTTACCTTGGCTTTGTATGAATGCCGCCTCATCATTTAACCAAAACATGGTTGTAATCTGCAGAAGCCATTTAATTTTACATTCTCCTCCGTCCAAAGAATTTGTTCTGCATGCAGCCAACAAATAGTAACAGCTCCTCTGACAGCAACTCTGGCAAAGACAAAAGCAGCTATCATGACTGCATATGTGTCACAGCTTTACAATCCTCGTACGCTTCCGTAACTATTAAACAGCGTATGCCATTGCCAACCTATGTAGCTGTTGTTCAGTTTTAATTATCGTAGAGACTGTCAATGGCAGCTTGTGCCATAATTCAGATTCTTGCCATGATATGAATCTGAATCAGAGCTATTTGGGGGAGAAAGAGAAAAAGAGATTTTTGTACTTTTTGAAGTTTATAATGAAAACTGTTCATCAATAGCAAGAGAGAAAAGCCTACTGCAATGCAAAAAATCTTCAGTAAGTGTAAACATCTAGTTTGTTTATTGCCAGTAATTAAGATCTTCACTCAGGAATTCGCTTCATTTTTGTATCCACTCTTAACTTTTGAAGTAACACACAAAGTTGTTATACTTGCTTGACAAAGAAAGTTTTGTACCCTCCCTGACCCCTTAGTTTGCAAAAAACGAGGTCTTGTTCTCTTGTCCGAGGAGCACGTTGTGGCTGTGTCCGCTCTGTGCCCATCTAATTATCCTAGTGGCTGTCCATCCGTGAAATGGGCATTACGCTGTGAAACTGAGCCAGTGTAGCTTTCCTCTGAACAATCGTGATAGCTTAGCAACAATGCGGCAGTCTATAATGACCATAACAACAGCAAGGGCACACCAGAGGATTATGGAGGATTATTACCTTTGATCTGCTCTAAAACAGGATGGGCAAGAGAGTTGGGGGGTGTTATTAGGAACCAGGCAAGTTTATTCTATATGCGGTTTCCTTTTTTCTGGACGGTTCTAGCTGTTAAGGGAACATTGTTGTTTCTTAAAGTAAAGGAGGCAGAGAGAACGAAATGTAAGTGATAAAAGGAAAGGAAAAAACAACAAAAACCTCTTCTCAAAGTGTGGAGTCGGAAGCAGGGTGCAATGGACTCTGTGTTCAATCATGTTTTATTAAATCTTATTTACTATTTGTGGGCAGCTGCAGTCGCAGCAGAGTTCAAAGCGTGAGCTAGTGTGAGTTGTTTTTGGGACAGCAGGAAACAGACGCGGCCAGCAATCTTAGCCGTCAGCATTTCTCTGTACATCAAATAATCCACACTCGGCTAATACGTGTTTAGGGGTGATTAATTGTTCTTGGGTAGAGCTGCAGGGTGTCTACTCAGAGCAAGGACACAGTTCAAGGGCTATTTAATGTCATAGAATCCCAAATGAGCAATTTGAGTCAAGCAGTCCCAGCACTGGGACCACAATGTCACTCTTACACTTTCTGGGTAAGTCCCATCAAAACTGCCATGAAATGTCCAGGTATAGTTACATGATATTTCACAAATAACTCCAGAGAGAAAAATATGTGTTGCATAAAGAAAACAAAGACTTTTTTTTTGCCTATTATAATAAAAAAATAAATAAATCTTAATGTTTGTTTGTTTGATCTATTGTTTGTTCGTTCAATCTATAGTTTGTTCATTCTAGCCTTCTAGCTGTTGTTCTATCTATCTATCATTCTATATATTGTTTTCTCTTATTCTGTCTAATGTTCTATATGTCGTTCTATCCGTCGTTATCTATCTATCTATCTATCTATCTATCTATCTATCTATCTATCTATCTATCTATCTGTCTATCAATCTATCGATCATTCTGTCTATCAATCCATCTATTTGTTCTATCGTTCTATCTTTCTATCTGTCGTTCTGTTCTGTCTGTCTGTGTCTGTCGTTCTATCTATCGTTCTATCAATCTATCTATCATTCTATATATTGTTTTCTCTTATACTGTCAAATGTTCTATATGTTGTTCTATCTGTCGTTCTATCTATCTATCTATCGCTCTATCGTTCTATATATTTTCTCTTATTCTGTCTAACGTTCTAGCTGTCTATCTATCTATCATTCTGTAGTCCTATCTATCTATCTATCTATTAGGGCTGCACGATTAATCGAACTGAAATCGAAATCGGGATTAATCGAAAGCTGCGATTGTCATGCGTATCTTTTAGAAAAGCACTGTTCTGTGTTTAGTAAATCTTCATCCGAAGGCCAGAGGGCGCTCTCATTCTCACGCGGAAACTCAAAATACGCCAGAAGAAGAGAAATAGAAACGCATCTTTGCTATCGCTGCAGCTGAATAAACAAGATTTAACTGCTGTCATTGATTCAACGTGACTAATAAACCCACGACTACAACAATATATGGTTTATCTGACTACTTCTGATTATAATTTTCCTTATAATGCAGTATATAATAATGCAATGCCTTTATCACTGCTTAGAATACTATTCGTGCTTTATTCTGTGTAAATAGCTATACTATCTCACAGAAAGATTTATTTCAAACACTCGACTGATATAAATATTATAATATGAAGTGAGTTTGGAGTAAAAACGTTATTAAATGTGATATTTTCACA
This sequence comes from Cirrhinus molitorella, assembly GCA_033026305.1. Lineage (NCBI taxonomy): Eukaryota > Metazoa > Chordata > Actinopteri > Cypriniformes > Cyprinidae > Cirrhinus > Cirrhinus molitorella. Next base: position 24,588,397 of record CM065117.1, on the reverse strand, counting down.
TGCTTTCAGGTGTAGCAGCATGTCTACACAGAGCCGTAGTTCACGGAGAAGCTACGCAAACAGCTGTCATTATTGCAAACGATTTCTTTCGATTTCATAATCGCCCGATTAAATCGTTTGCGATAATGAACGCGATTCAGCGTATCTTTTCTGTGGAGTACGGCTCTGTGTAGTACATGCCGCTCCACCTGAACACAGGTGCTGGAGATTTACTGCTGATTACACAACCGGCTTCACTGACAACATGCGCATGACAATCGCCTTCGATTAATCGTGTAGCCCTACTATCTATCTATCTTTTGGTTCTATCATTCTATCTATCGTTCTATCATTCTGTCTGTCGTTCTATCTGTCGTTCTATCTATCGTTCTATCATGCTATCATTCTGTCTATCATTCTGTCTATCGTTCTGTCTATCGTTCTATCTATCGATCTATCATTCTGTCTGTCTATTGTTCTGTCAATCTATCTATCGTTCTATCGATCTGTCTATCTTTCTATCAATCTATCTATCATTCTACCAATCTGTCTATCATTCTATATATTGTTTTCTCTTATTCTGTCTAACGTTCTGTCTGTCTGTCTGTCTGTCTGTCTGTCTGTCTATCTATCTTTCGATCATTCTATCGATCATTCTATCAATCTATCTATTTGTTCTATCTTTCTATCTATCGTTCTGTTGTTCTGTCTGTCTGTCTGTTATTGTGTGATTTTATCATTCTATTGTTGTATTCATCTATCCATCTATCCATCTATTCATCTAGCTATCTATCTTTCTATTTCTATATCTATCTATCTATCTATCTATCTATCTATCTCTCTAACTGAATTGTGCTGTCATTGTACCCGGATATTTATTCACATGATTCACTGATTTGTATTAATTTTGTATTACTCAGAGTATCAACAAACATGTATCTGACTAATTTAGATACTAAAAAGTGCAACTAGAAACAGATGCTGTTGCAAAAAAAAAAAATGTTGCTGATTAAGTTTGGAACTAGAAAATGGTGCATTGGGGACATCCAAAAAGGACATCAGTTGAAACATTTTTCTTGCTTTTTAACATGGGCCAACATTTAAATATTGAGTGGCTGAAGTTCTATCCGCTCCTGATGAGTTGTAGATGCGGATATCTGTGCCATGTGTTCAGCGTTGAAACAAACAGCATGGACCCTTTGAGATGTCTCATTTTAGAATACCTCATGTTGCTCCTTCTCATGCAAGACAAGCGCCACCTGCGAACTGGTCTCAAAGACTTTTTTTAAGGCAGGACATCTGTTTCAGCTGTCTGCTGCTACTAATTTATTTTTATTTTTAAGACGAGCCAGTGTGTTATTACATTAATAAAAATGAACTATATTTTGTTTTTATGCTTCAGAGATGATTTAGGCCTGTATTTTTTGGATGGGTTGTTTTCCTCAGGCAACACATCTAGACCAAATCTTTGGCTGTTGCGCTTTAAGAAGGGGAAAATTCTCACATCAGTTCTGTTTACCCAGAGTTGCTTTACAAATTCAGTATAACATTTTAGAGGGTTTCTTCTATTTGTCATTCTGGGGATTCAGACGCTGCTTTATCAGTGATGGTCGATTAGATACAGAGTGTTGAAGCCTCCATCTGTTTACCCAGAAGCACTCAGGTGTTGGAGTGTTGATTATTCGGGTTATTTGACATGGTTGCGACAGCTGCTGGACAAGGAAGGGCTTTGATCGACAGAAACCCTCCATTTCTCCATGGTCTGATGTTTTATTCCGCTCTCTAGCATAGTATCATTTGTTTGATAGACTAGGGCCCTTATAGTGTAATAAAGAGATGCCTGTTCTTGGTATTCTTTATTTCCAACAGTGCTGTAGTCTCATCCTCAGATTGCTCACCCACGGACTGTTCACAGAGTAGCTGATGCACATTGCGCACAAAAACGTGAACGTCTTCCAGTCTGACTGATCGACTTAAAGGGATAGTTCACCCCAAAATTACAATTCTGTCATTAATTACTCACCCTCATGTCGTTCCAAAGCCGTAAGACCTTTGTTCATCTTCAGAACACAAGTTAAGATATTTTTAAAGAAATCTGAGCGCTTTCTGACCCTGCATAGACGCAACGCAACTGACACGTTCGAGGCCTAGAAAGGTAGTAAGGACGTTGTTAAAATAGTCCATGTGACAGGGATTTCTAAATAAATCGTACTAACCCCAAACTTTTGAACCGTTCGTGTACATGTATTTACTTGTCAGTGCCTTAAAAACAAGCATGCCTGCTACACACAAGCACAGAAGGGAAAAAGTATGTTCTCATGATTATTGTGTGTAAACCACAAACATTCAGCCATGTTGTTTACATTGAGGCAGATTTGTTTGGACTGTCGTCATCACCACGGAGGAGTTCTGAGTGGGTGCTGTCACCACAGGGGTCTTAGTCACAATCCACTGCTTTTCTGATTCCATTCGTTGCCATCTTCTATAACGTCTCCAATGCGTCGTCATGTTAGTGCTAAAAACCAATAATTAAAACTTACAAAGGCAGGGGTTTCAACTCGTACACAATCAGAGCTTTTGATGCAATTGGGGTGTACCTGTTTACATTCTTAGCATGTGCGGAGCTGAATAGCTGAATCGGACGAACTCTGAAGTCTTCTGCAAGTCTTGTCCTTGATCATTTATGTCTATTGGACCGTTACGGTTTCATTTAAAGCGGCTGTAGGAATGAATGATTGCAGCTGTAATCCTGGCGTTTAGTCAGTGTCCTCTTGTCCGTCATCTGCCCTTGGTCAGGTGACTACGCCTGTAACGTTAAACTCTGCACACGCTCTGTCCTCTTTCAGAAGCTGCTGTCTTGCTGTGGCTGGCTGTCTGATGGAGCGGAGGGGAGTGTGTGTAAGTGTGTGTTGCTCCACAGGGACCGCGCACACCCGCCGCATGGGTTATATTACCTTTCCTAAAATACCACGAGCGCCAGGCGTGCCCAGGGCACGTGGAGGACATTTTAGTGACAGTGTCAAATCTGGGTAACAACGTAGATGATGCTCATGCTAATAGGTTAACGTGAAGCACCATATGATAACCACATGAATCAGCATGGTTAAGTGATTTATCACAACTGTTCCTCAGGAGGTATCCAAACCTTTGACCTTCATCTAGCTGTTGATGTCTAGCTGTGTTTCAATTAAAAACTCCTCAACTCCATTTTTTTTCATTTGGTGTCATTTTGTTTGTTTGTTTTTTTGTTTGTTTTCATTTTGTTTCAATTGTTTTGTGTGTTTTAGTTTTATTTGGTTTTGTTTGGTTTGTTTTACATTTGGTTTTGTTTGGTTCCCTTTATTTTTATTTGTTTAGTGTTTTTGTTTTCATTTGGTTTGTATTGTTTTGTTTTAATGTGATTGATTTTGTGTTTTTTGTTTTCATTTGGTTTAGTTTGGTTCTGTTTGGTTTGATTTGTTTTGTGTTTTTATTTTCATTTGGTATTATTTGGGTCTGTTTGGTTCCAATTGGTTTGTTTTGTCCTTTCATTTGGTTTGGTTTGTTTTGTTTTTGCTTTTATTTGGTTTTGTTTTCATTTAGTTTAGTTTGGTTCTGTTTTTGTTTCATTTGGGTTTTGTTTTGTGTTTTTGTATTCATTTTGTTTAATTTGGTTTGTTTATTTTGTATTGTTTTTGTTTTCATTTGGTTTTGTTTGGTTTGTGTTTTTGTTTCATGTGGTTTTGTTTGGTTCCATTTGGTTTGTTTTTGTTGTGTTTGGTTTTGTTTTAGTTGGTTTTGATTTGTTGTTTTTTTTCACCTGTTTTATTTGATTTTGCTTGGTTCCATTTGGTTTGTTGTTTTTGTTTTCATTTTGTTCTGTTTGGTTTAATTTGGTTTGTTTTTGTATTGCTTTCTTTTGATCTGTTTTCATTTGATTTTGCTTGGTTCCGTTTGGTTTTATTTGGTTTGTTTTGTTTTGTTTTGTTTTCATTTGGTTTTGTTTTCAGTTGTTTTCAATTGGTTTGTTTGTTTAGTGTTGTTTGGTTTTGTTTCATTTGGTTTTGGTTTGTTGTTTTGTTTTGTTTTGTTTTGTTTGTTTTGTTCAGTTTTCTTTCTTGTTTGTGGTACCTTACCAGTTTTCTTTAATAAAAAAAATAACCAATTTTTACACTTATACACTTAGTGTGAAAGGTCAGCCACAGTGTTTCTCATAGCTGTTTTCTCAAGCTAAAGAATGGTCAGTGTTAAGTTAGTATGGCACATTGCATGCCCCTTTTTCCATATGATTTGACCTTTGACCTTGACCTGAACTTTAAACTGCACTAATGGGACTTTCAATGTGTTCACGCACCTGCAATTATCATTACGGGGATAGTTTAGTAAGATTTATGTAACATCTAGGGCCCTTCTTTTATTTCTCTCTCTCTCACTCACTTTTACACACACACACACACACACACACACACACACACACACACACACACATACATACACATTTACGTAGCTATCTAGACTATTGTTTTAATATATACACATATATATATATATATATATAAACTATAAACTACTAAATTACCCTGCACCTTTAAAAGAACTTTGTGCAATTTTAAAATGATAAAAAAAATTTATTTCTCTTTATGAATAGTTTTTATAATTCAGGATATCCCAGGCAGAACCCAGAACGAAGTTTTGTCAGATTTAGCTCACTTCTGGGGACAATTTCCTCTGAAATTTAGATGAGAAAACCTTAAAGCATGCACACAGAGGTTAAACACATATTTAGTGGACCAAATTTGGCGGGATCTCATAAATAGTAGCCATAATTCTGTTAAAAGTAGTTTTTTTTCCGTAACTTTTTCTCTTGTGGCCTACTGTTTTTTTTATTCAGAGTGCGTATTTGTGGTAAAGCGGTATTTTAATTGCTTTTAATATGTTGCTAATTGCCTGCTAATAGCTACTAGTCAAACACATTTCTGAAGAGTGACCTCCAATAAAACACCCCCCAAAGACTGTTATAAAAGTGTCTGTAGCACATTTAGATGGAAAATGGCCTTCATAATGTTTTAGCTTCACCTAAGGGGATGGTTTTTATCTTGTTCAGATACAATAAAGTTTTTGATTGACTTTTTGATGAATTGGTTCTTATTAGTTATTCCCTAATCCCCCAAATTATTAAATATATACTTCAAGGTAGTACTTAAAACACATCAGAGCCTTGCAGTAAGTTTTAAAAGGCGCTAGTTTTTGATGTTAATTATCCGGTTGTCTCACATGTCTGCGTGTGCTCTGTATGTGGAGCTCAACAGCGATTGCCATGGTGACTCTAGGGTGTGAGTTCTGTCGCAGCTGTCTCTACTACCGCTTGTTATTCCCTGTTTCTTTGAAACATAAGTTTTGCCTTAATGAGGGAATGCTTAGACACCTCATAACATGCGTATGGTGTGTCTCGCTGCTTAGGTTGACCTTTAACCAGGCTAATGAGCCTGTTTTTCATATTGTGAGTAAAACGTTTAGTATAAGCTGTGTGGGAATGCCTGAGCTACAGCAGTGTAATGTTCTTTCCGTGTAAAAGAGGAAACACTTTTGAAGTGATGCTCTATTAGTCTATATTACCAAACTATGTTAACTTAAAGTATTTCTGAATGAAATGGGATATTCAGTGTGGGTAGAACTTGGTTTTATTCCTTGGAAATTAATTGGATTTGATAGGTGGTCTACGGTAAATGACTTATGCTTGGTCATTTGGATTTTGTGTTGACTTGACGCTGACTTTTTCCCTTAAGCAAGATAGATAACACCTTTTTAATAAGGCAAGGACATTTTCTACGAAGTCAAAAGGCATTTTCTGCAGCTTTGATACACGAGTCCGTTGCCGTAGGTTTGACTAGTGGCTTTACAGACATTTTTAAGCTCTTTCATACTTTATTTCATAGTAAATCTTTAAATAACTTGAGAAACATTATTCCAGCTTTGATGTCCACTAACATGTCTCTTGATGCCTGAAACTAAGTTCTGCATTTATTATGTATGTTATTTCGTTATTTTTATCTTCAAATGCAGTGTGTTATAGAACCGTTTCCTTAAATCTGAGTCAATAATGCGCTGCTGATTTTTAATGTCAGAATCTTTTGAAAGTACATTAAAAATGCAATTAATACAGGCCTCGACTTGAATACATTTAGTTTCTGAATTAAAAATTCTGATTTTTTTTTTATGTCAAAATTATCTGGTTGAAAATGATATAGCTTTTAAATATTATGATTACATTTATTTATTTATTTATTTACAAATCTGTGTTGGAAAAACATTGGAAGGCATTTTGTTGCCATGACAGTGTCAAAGTTATTTTAAACCTTTTTTTTTATTGTATTTCTTAAAGAAGTCTCTTCTGCTCACCAAGCCTGCATTTATTTTATCCAAAGTACAGCAAAAATAAATAAATAAAATGTTTAAATGTTTTTACTATTTAAAATAATTTCTTTTTACATTTATTTTATAATGTAATGCATTCCTGTGATTTGAAAGCTGATGTTTTTTTTTTTTTTAGCATCATGACTCCAGTCACATGATTCTTCAGAAATCATTCTAATATTCTGACTTGTTGCTCAAAAAAACATTTATTATTATTTGAAAACAGCTGAGTAGTTTTTTTTAGGTTTCTTTGAATAGAATGTTCAGAAGAACAGCACTGATGTGAAATAGAAATCCTTTGTAACATTGTAATTGAATAAATGAATAAAATATTTTACAATATTACTGCTTTTGCTGTATTTTGGATCAAAATTATCGCAGGCTTAGTGAGCAGAAGAGAATTCTTTAAAAACAAAATAAAAAACTATTCAAAAACTTTTGACTGGTGGTCTGTGTGTATTAAAATGTGATTTTTATTTTATTTTATTTTTTTAATTAATGAAAAGTCTAGGTTAGTTCATGTAAAATTTAGAAACCCTCATGACATTCAATGATTCAAAATTCCTATTTATATTTCTGAGCTCTAATGCAGAATTTTTTAGGAGTCAGTGTTATGTTGCTTTCTCTGCACCGATGCAGTGGACTCATTGTATGCATAAAATGTAGTTGTTTTTAGAGGAATCGTTCCGATGGACATTTAGTTTCCCATAATGCTGTAGCCGTTCATAAACAATGAGAGGTGAAACTCAGTTTACACTCCCAGCCTTTATTTGTCTGAATAGCTTCTTTATTTTACTTTAGTTTGGTCTCATGTTCTCATTTTCTTTGTTTTTTTACAACTCAAGCACATTTCGTTATCTGATAATAAAACATCATATCTGTCTCCATTGTCTCAAATAAAACACTCTCACGCACATACAGTATAAACACAAACATGTACAGGTTTAGAGCACTTTCACTCTGTTTCACAGCCATTGGCGGGTCATTTAAGATGCTTCTTGTGTGTCCAGCTCTTCTGTGTGTGTGTGTGTGTGTGTGTGTGTGTGTGTGTGTGTGTAAAAGTCAGCCTGCTCCACAGGGGATTTGTTGTCTAGTCTGATTGATTGACAGTTCATGCCACCAAGAGGGCTCCTGGGAGTGTCTGGCCACAGGGGGAATTTGTTTAACCCTGGGATTACACACGTTCAGGCCATAAAGGACCTCATATATATTCATTAAGCGACACCCCTGTCACTTTGACATGGATTTGTGTTATTGCATCAGTCTCTGAGAAATGTTTCAATCATAATGGGCTGCGCTCTCTGAGCAGTAAATAGATGCAAAACACTAGAAGATCATTTGAACAGCATTTCTGCACTATAAGCATGAGTGTGTGATGAATACAAATGGTGGCTGACATGACATGCGTGTCTATATATACATTTGCGCTACCTGGGAGGTGTTTTCTCTGTTCACTCATGAATAAATATTCAGACATATAGAAATATACTTCATGTTTAATGACCTTATGTATTAATATGTAGCCCATGAAAAATATAGCTGTACATTGTAAATGGCCAGGTTTCACTTAGGTGTCAAAAGGTAAGCTTATTCAGAAAATGACAATTTTTCTAGGCTTCAGGTTTATCAGCTCTGATAAAGTGTCAGTTTGAAAGATCCAGTGGTTTTGGATAGTTGGCTACATTGTATGAATGATAATATAGTGTGACATTTAAATAAAATTGTATTTCACACTATATTATAAATCCTTCATGGCAAGCTGTGCAGATTATATTTAAGATAAATTACTATACAGAAGATAGTATTTTCATTGACTTTATATGAAGAATTTATTGTCTGTAATCAGATATTACTTTTTTTCATAGGTTTTGAGTTAACAACAGCTCTGTTTTTCTGTATTGCATTTCCCAGTGGAAATTTCTTCCATCTTAGTCATACTTAATTCAGTTGTGTTTTTCCTGTATGAGACTAATATTAAAAATAAAAAATAATGCCACCCTCAGAAGATTATACAGCTTTATTTTTACATTACAAAATAATGCCAAAGAAGCATGAGCGTGTGTATGTGATTGTTTTGTTTTGTTTTGTGTTGTAATAAAACGCTATTCAGTATATTTAACCAGGGACGTGATTTTAATAAGATATTAATACAATACCTTTCAAAATTTTTATTATTATTATTATTATTATTATTATTATTTAATTGTTTTTGAAACTCATTCTCAACAAGCCTGCATTTTTAGTTGTTGTTAAAAATGCAGTTAAAAACAATAATATTATGAAATATTAAACTATTTTTTTTAACATATATTCCTGTGATATCAAAGCTGAATTTTCAGCATCATTACTCCAGTCTTCAGTGTCACATGATCCTTCAGAAATCATTTTAATATGCTGATTTGCTGCTCAGGAGACATTTCTTTATTTTCATTTATATATGTTGAAAACAGTTGCTGCTTCATATTTTTGTAGAAATTGATATATTGTTAAATTTAACGTATTCTCGATGAATTAATTTATAAATGTATATATTTATAAACTATATAAATATATATAGTTTTTTCATCATCTTACTTAAATTAAATATTTAAACAGTAATTTACATTTCAAAATCAAGTTGCACAATTTCTTTCTTTGTGTTTGTATAGACCAATTTGGTATTTGTAAACAGTGATGACTTTTTTTTTTTTTTAGTAAATCTATGGAAGCCATGGAATAAAAGATTAAAAAATTATATTTTACATTTTTGACTTTATTCTTGCAATTCTAATTAAAAAAAAGTTCTCCCTTTTTCCTTTGGCTCAGAATCATGAGTTTATAGCCCACACTTCTGTTTTTTTTTTCCTCAGAATTGACAAACTCGCTATTGTTGAATTAAATTGAGTTATGAAGTCTGAACTAGGACATATAAACTTGAATTTGTGAGGGAAAAAAAGTCAGAATTGTAAGATAAATAGGTATGTTATGTAAAATGTTATAGGTTTAAATAGTATTTCATGTTGTAACTGTAGGGCTAATACAGTATGTCCCATATGAACTGCATATATGAATATTATGTAGACAAATTATTTAAATCACATTACTGTTTTAAAATAAGAGTAATAATAGCAGATTTGATCCATAGTCTGTCCATTTAAGCATCTATGCTATAAAAACAATTTGTATTCTGGATTTTCCACATTTTCCTCCACTTGTTACCAGTGTTTTTCTGCCACCACAATGTGCACGCAGCTGCCCAGGGACATAACTGTGACATATACTACAAATTGGTCTATAGAAACATTTTTTTAGGTTTTTCTTAATCAGTTTTTTTTCTCTCTGGCTTTTGTTGTGATTTAGCTCTATGGGGTTTTTGGTTCAGTTTCAGACACTCCAGATGTCTTAGTGTGGCCACCTGATACCTGACCTGGGGTCAGATAGTAGCTCCGAGCCAAATGCCACTTACAAATCAGCACTGAACCCCCCCCTCCGCCCCTTCCCGAAAACCTGCTGAGGTAAATGAAGAGGACAAGTGGTGGCTCACCCTGTCGCCCTGGAAACACTAATCATGTCTTCCAGCTTGATTGTGGCTTGTGTCTCGGACTGTAGACAGGGTGCATCGATCTGCTGTTCTGATTGGAGAATCACTTATGGTCTGCTAGCCTGGTATGTTTTCTAACTCTGATTCGGTACAGCAGCATTTCCATAAAACCCTTGACCACAAAACCAAAAAAAAAGTAATAGGGCCAATTTTTTTTAAACAAATAAGCTTCCCTTTGATGTATGGTTTGTTAGGATAGGACAATATTTGGCCAAGATACAATTATTAGAAAATCTGAGGGTGCAAAAATAACAATATATTGAGAAAATCACCTTTAAAGTTGTCCAAATAAAATTTTTAGCAATGCATATTACTAATCAAAAAATTAAGTTTGATATAATTAAGGTAGGAAATTTACTAAATATCTTCATGGAACATGATCTTTACATAATATCCAAATGTTTTTGGCATAAAAGAAAAGTCGATAATTTTGACCCATACAATGTATTGTTGGTTGGCACTAAATTGTGTAGCTCTCCCAGTGTTATTATTTTTTACTTATAATTGGCTATAATTAAATTTTATTTCATATTTGCGTGTTTTGCATGTTTCTTTTGAAAGTTTTTTATTTCAGCTTTAGTAATTTTGGTACTTCATTTTAATTAATCTAAAGTTATTTATTTAACATAGGAGCCAAGGGAACAGTCTAATTTGGTGTAAAAACAATTTGTGACCCTGGACCACAAAGCCAGTCTTAAATAGCAAGGATATATTTGTAGCAATAGCCAAAAAACATTGTATGGGTCAAAATTGTCGATTCCCTTTCGAAGGAACATCGAATTTGCGTCTTCTAGGGGTTCGCTATGGGCTGTTGCCCACCAGTACTGTTGTAGGTTTTGTATGTAGCTTCAGACACGGATCACGAAGGAGAACCCCTAGAAGACGCAGTGTCTCGTTCCCTTTTCAGGGAACCAGGGTTACATTCGTAACCCGAGACATTTTTCTTTTATGCCAAAAATCATTAGGATATTAAGTAAAGATTATGTTCCATGAAGATATTTTTTTTACATTTCCTACGGTAAATATATTAAAACTTAATTTATGCATTGCTAAGAACTTCATGGACAACTATTAAAGGCAATTTTTTTTTTCAGTATTTTTTTGCACACTCAGAGTCCAGGTTTTCAAATAGCTGGACATCAATGGAAAGCTTAATTTATTCAGCTTGTATAAATCTGTTGTAAAATTACCCTTATAACAGGTTTTGTGGTCCAGGGTCACTCAGAAATTACTAGTAAATTTGACAAAAAATACAAATAAGCAGCAAGTAACACTTTTAATTACATTTAAATATTAAATTAAAATTGTAATTAAAATTGTAAGTAGAAAAATTGAAATAGTATTTTCTTGTAAAATGTACTCCAATAATCTTTATTTACAACTTTGCAACTTTTTTTATTTTTTTTTTACAGTGTAGATCTGTTTTGTAAGGTTTATGCATTAAACATGTTTTGCTAATGATAAATGAGTTGAATTTTGGCTTAAGTAGCCTATTGTCGCATTTCTTTGTAGTCCGATAATTCAACAACTTGTTATTAATGAAAAAGTAATCCGAATGAAACACCCATTTCATTGTCATTTAAATATGGTCATATGGTCATATTATTATATGGTCTTGTTGGAAAACGAATGACTTAAAAGAATAAATCAGGTTGCATTGGCCTCAACATAGCTTGACTTGATTCCACCTCTAAGGTTTCACCCATCTTATTCATTTACAAAACGTGATCAAGATGGCATGAACAATCATAAATCATGCATTCAGCTGTGATGATGCTGAGGATGTATTTGGCCCTGACTGTACTCTTTCTGCCAGTGCTTAATAATAGCATTCATCTTGATGTAACTCTATACTCTGTTGTGTTTATATAGCGTAGCACATTCTTGACCCGTTGCATCGGCAAGCATCTCCTGTAGGTCCGTTCCCCGATGTGCATTATCTCGACGACTTTACCAGACCGAAATGAGCAGTCTGAGTTCATCTTCTGCCTGTCTTCTTTCAAACCCCCACTGGTGTTCCTCAGAGCCAAACGTTCATTGTTTAGTACTAAAGAGGCACGCCGATGTTATTGATGGCCGTTCTAAGTAGCACAAGGAGGAGGAGGATTGCTTGGAAACAGAATCTAGGTCAGTCTGGCCAGCGTGATTCATTGATTCTGATGTGTGTCCATTTGCTGGTTTCTCCTTCTGTATCTCTGTATTGTTAATTGCTGGGTGACTGATCGCCCTAAATCTCTCTGTGGCCGTCTGCCGAACGGGTTTCTGCTAGGAACACCTGCCCTCGGGCGTGCTTTTAAGCAAGCGGAGGCCTCAGCCTTTTGCCAGTGCATTGTGGGAAGCATGGCTGGAGGAAAAAGCAGAATAGACTGGAAGTGGACCAACAATGAACCCGCAAGAATGCTACTGAACGAGAACCAGGTCACTGTTTTGTTTCAATATACACTACTGGACCAAGGTTTTGAACAGTTAAAAGTGTTTACTGTTTAATAACATAAATATAATGAATGTATGATTTCTGAATGATCATGTGACAGTAAAGAATGGGATAATGATGCTGAAAATCCAGTGTGGTATCACAGGATTCAATTACATTTTAAAATGTATTCAAATAAAAAAACTGTTAGGGTTAAATTGTAATAATATTTGAAAAAGAACTGCGTTTTTTTTTTTTGTATCTCGCAATTCTGACTTTTTTCCTCGTAATCCTGACATTTCTTTTCAGAATTGTGAGATACAAATTTGCAATTGTGAGTTATAAGGTCCAATTTTGAGATGAAAAGAGGTTGAAATGTGCTCAGAATTGAAGTTTTTATCTTACAATTCTGACTTAACTCAGATTTGCAAAATATAAACTTGCAATTGTGAGAAAAAAGCCACAATTGCGAGTTTATATTTCACAATTCTAACTTTATTTCTCAGAATTGTGAGATATAAACTTGCAATTGTGAGTTATAAAGTCAGATTTGCGAGACTGAGAATTGCGATATATACTCACAATTGTGAGAAATAAAGAATTGCGAGTTTGTCTTATAATTCTGACTTTATAACTCGAGTTATACGCAATTCTGATTAATTTCTTTGAATTGCGAGTTTATATCTCACAATTCTGACTTTACCATTCACAATTGCGAGTTCAGTATCACAATTCTGAGAAAAAATGTCAGAATGGCGAGATCACCTTTTTTATTCAGTGACAAAAACAGGCTTCCATAGATTAGAGCCTTCAAAAACATTTACAGATCTGATTTATTCCTGACTTTTGACTGGTAGTGTATGACTGCTAATTTCATTGTTTGATGATTTTGCGTGCTAACAAATTAAAAGAGCTGATGGAAATGGGTCACATCTGCAATATCTTTTAGCCACGAAAAGAAGCTTAATCAGTTAATCAGGAATTTGGTTCTTGATCGTATTTTTCTATGCATCTAAATCTGAAGCTTTATTAAAGAAATGAATGGGCGCGCAGACTCTTGACCAAAGGAGGAAATCCGGCTGTTGTGTGTCCGATCCAGCGCTCACCCCCCACCTCCAGAGCGGCAGCTGCGTACAGAAAGACGTAAAGGAAGTCCGGGTGAGCTTTTTAATGTCCTGCCAGCCGCGTGCATTCACTACTAGCCGTTTGGACATTGTTGGAGATGTTTACCCTTATAAGCTGATGTCTTTCTGGTCAGTGATGCTTCGACAATCATTAAAACAAAAGGTTTGAGTTGGTCTTGCATGAATGTTTGAGAATCCCTGTGCTGTAATCCATCGTAGAGATAAGAGGAAGTCCTCACAGAAGAATGCTTGAAAAGAAGACAGGCAGCAAGCTTATTTTGTACCTCCTTAAGTGTACAAAAAAGCAAGTATTTGTTACTGCCATGCTTTTAATGATTTGACCAGTGAAGGGAGTCATAGAGATCACTTCTCTGTATTGCAGTTGTTTGTTTGTGTGTTGATTGAGGTTTGACTGATTTATTTTTGTTTAGTTCTATTTTTTCTTTGCATTGTTTTGTTTTTGCAAAATCCTCATAAGACACGTTTGGCTCTTTTTGTTTTGTTCAGTTCTGTATGGATCCTAAGACATTTTTTGCTTTTTGTTTTTCTCCAATTCAGTTTGGTTTTGTCATGGTCATAAGACTTTTTTGGCTTTTTGTTTTGTTCAATTTTGTTTGGTTCATCCTTATATGAAATGTTTGCCTTATTGTTTTTTGTTCAGTTCTGTTTGGTTCATCCTCATGAGAAATTTTAGATTTTGTTTTGATCAATTCTGTTGCTTTTGTTTTGTTTGTGTGTTGTTTAATTCTGTTTGGTTCATCATCCCCATAAGACATTTTTGGCTCTTTGTTTCAATTCTGTTTGGTTCATTATCCTCAAGATTTTTTTTTGTTTGTTTTTGTTTAATTCTGTTGCTTTGATTTGTGTTGTTCAATTCTCTTTGAATCATCATCTTCATAAGACATTTTTTGGATTTTTGTTTTGTTCAATTCTGTTTGGTTCATCATCCCCATAAGACGTTTTGCCTGTTTGTTTTGTTTAATTCTGTTTGGTTCATCATCCTTATAAAACATTTTTAGATCTTTGTTTTATTTTGGTCAGTACTGTTTGGTTCATCCTCATCATAAGACATTTTGGGTCTTTTTTGTTTTGTTCAATTCTGTTTGGTTCATCATCTTCATATTAGACATTTTTGGCTCTTTTCTACTTTGTTCAGTTGTATTGAATTGTATTGTATTGTTTTGTTTTGTTCAATTCTCTTTGGATCATCATCCTCATAAAACATTTTTGGATTTTTGTTTTGTTCAATTCTGTTTGGATTAGCATTCTTTGGATTAGCACACTTTTTTTTGGCTCTGTTTTAGCAGCTGCACATATATGCATTTGGCCTGACAGAACAGTACAATATGCTATACAAATATTAAATAATGGTGTATTATACTGTCTATATTTGTTTCTGCAACAAATTAGAAGGCTTTTGGTTAGTAGTAGAGTTTCAGCATCCAGACTGAGTAGATACTGGATGATGATTACACGTCCGGAGATAATTTAAGCATCAGTTTCTTAAAATAGATGTAAAGATACTGTATTTTGTCTCAGCAGTGCATCAGTGTCGCTTTATCCCATGAGTCTGTTGATTTCTGCTCGTCTCTGGATTATTCATGAGAAATCGAATGCAGCACCTGACCAGGTTATTTTTGCCCATCGTCCTGAAATCGAACCCCATAGAAACACAATCATTTTTTGTGTTCATGAGGAAGCCAGAGAGATGTTTTAACCTCTAAAACTGCTTACCACACAGAACACCTTCTCCTTGCTTTCCTTCACATAATCCCAGGATTCAAAATGTCCTTGCATTGTGACACTTTTTTCCCCCGTAATTTAGCACATTGCTGCAATGCAAAAATGTTTGCAATTATTGTAATGGGTGTAAGTGTACAATCAATTTATTTATTTCACAATTTTGTTTTACTGCCTTATGCTATTTTTGATTAAATAATCATAGAGAATCAAATGAATTACAAAACAGTCAAGACACATTAAGAAATTAGTAATGAAAAATAATGGAGGAAATGTTAATTAATTTCCAAGAAAATAATGTCAGAATTCCAAAAATCGTAATAATTGTACAATAAGCTTCATGTTCTTTATACTAAATGCATTTTTTTTATTTGATTTGGAGTGAAATATGAATATGTACAGGTTTTGCGAGGTTCAAATGTAGAACAGGATACCTTTCGTGAAATTGCTCCTGGGTGCTTCATAATAATATGAGAGTATGATTTTTATAATGTGAAATGGCAAGATAGTGGAAGAACAGAAAGGTACGTAAGCTATCATACAACAAGACACTGAGACTCCTCAGCGGTCAATTGGTCTCTGAGGACAGGTGTAAGCATGCTTCTTAAGAGACTTTAGCACAAAAGAGCTTCCCAATGTCACATCTGAATGCAGGTGAAGGCAGTAATACTATATGATGTGGGGGAGCTAATGGCCCGTCTCATTCTGGTTTCTAGTCTGTCTATTCATCGTGACCGAGCCCCTCAAACGCTCTCAGTCTCACCCCCACCATTTTCCACCAGCATGATGATTCTACTGTTGCTATGCAACGTTCTGCTGTCGCTTAGTGAAGCATTAATTAGAGTGTTACATTTGAATACCGTCGTTATCGCCTCTCAGAATTGCCATGGATGGCATATTTGCACTCAACTTTAAGATTCCACCACAGGGGCTGGCAAAATGGCATATTTGATCCTGTCCACCATTACTGCAGGGGTTTTGATCATATAGAAGGGTAGAAATTAAAGTCAAGAAGCATTTTAGTGTACATAATCATCACAGAATTGGCAAAATAATACGAATTATAGGTCATAGACAAGATGGATGGATGGATGGATGGATGGATGGATGGATGGATGGATGGATGGATGGGCGGACGGATAAAAAGACAAACAGACAGATAGATGGATGGATAGAATGAAGGATGAATGGATTGATGGACTGACGGATAAAAAGAAAGAAAGAAAGAGAAAGAAAGAAAGAAAGAGAGAAAGAAAGAAAGAAAGAAAGAAAGAAAGAAAGAAAGAAAGAAAGAAAGAAAGAGAAAGAAAGAAAGAGAAAGAAAGATGGATGGATAAAAAGACGGATGGATGGACAAATAAAAAGACAGACAACAGACAGATAGATAGATGGATGGAATGAAGGATGGTTGGATTGATGGACGGATGGATCAAAAGAAAGAAAAAGAAAGATGGACGGACAAAAAGACAGACAGATAGACAGACAGATGGATGGATGGATAAAAAGACAGACAGACAACAGATAGATAGATAGATGGATAGAATGAAGGATGGTTGGATTGATGGACGGACGGATCAAAAGAAAGAAAGAATAAAAGAAAGAAAAAGAAAGATGGACGGACAAAAAGACAGATAGACAGATGGATAGAATGAAGGACGGTTGGATTGATGGACGGATGGATCGAAAGAAAGAATAAAAGAAAGATGGACGGACAAAAAGACAGATAGACAGATGGATAGAATGAAGGACGGTTGGATTGATGGACGGATGGATCAAAAGAAAGAATAAAAGAAAGAAAAAGAAAGATGGATGGACAAAGACAGACAGACAGATAGACAGACAGATGGATGGACGGATAAAAAGACATACAGACAACAGACAGATAGACAGACAGATGGATAGAATGAAGGATGGATTGATTGATGGACGGATGGATGGAAAGAAAGAAAGAGCGAGAGAGAAAGAAAGAAAGAAAGAGAAAGAAGGAAAGAAAGAAAGAAAGAAAGATGGAAAGATGGATGGACAAAATGGACGGATGGATGGATGGATGGATGGATGGATGGATGGATGGATGGATGGATGGATAAAAAGACAGACAGACCAACGGATGACAGATTGATAGACAGACAGATAGAAAGATAGATGGATGGATAAGACAGACAGATGGACGGATGAATGAATGGAATGATAGATAGAATAATTGATAGAGTGATAGATAGAGAGAGAACGATAGATAGAACAATAATAAATAAATAACATAAGAAAGAAAGAGAAAGAAAGAAAGAAAGAGAAAAAGAAAGATGGACGGACAAATTGGATGGATGGATGGATGGATGGATGGATAAAAAGACAGACAGACCAACGGATGACAGATTGATAGACAGACAGATTGAAAGACGGATAGAAAGATGGATGGATGGATAAGACAGACAGATGGAATGATAGAATAATTGATAGAGCGATAGATAGAGAGAGAACGATAGATAGAACAATAATAAATAAATAACATAAGAAAGAAAGAAAGAAAGACGGATGTACTAACAGACTGATGGATAGAAAGAAAAACAGCTAGATGGATGGATGAATGGAAAGAAAGACGGATGGATGGGCGGATAGATGGATGGACGGACGGACGGAGGGATCAATATATAGATAGATATCGCACTACTGGTTGCCTTGAAAGCGAATCAGGTTTTGATCACACAAGCTCGACGTCTTCCTTCCTATTGGCTGTCGCTCCCGAAAGTTGAAGGATTCTGAACTTTGTCGCGCCGCTGGACACGCCCCATCCGGTCGCCAACGGCTGCTGTCGCTCTTGTCGCCAGCTCTCCATTGAAATGAATGGGATTGCATTGCTTTGTCGCTGGGTGTGGCTTGTAGTGTGAACAGGGCTTTAACCTTAGCTCATTTGGACATGAACTAGTTGCGCTCACGAGCCCTGCAGTGTTGCCAGATCTTCATAGAAAAATAAACCAACAACAAACAAGGACAAGTGCAAAAAAAACTGTAAAACACCCAAATGCTTTGTTTTATAACACCGAAAATCATATATCTCATATTTGACACAGACCACTTTATTAACTCCATAAAGTGCCTAGCTTTATGAGCTAAGAACAAAGACTATAGAATACCCAAGACATGTCACTCGTATAGATTTGAATGGGGAAAAAAAGGAAAGCTCATTATGGCCACCAAGCCCCACCTTCTTAATGAAAGAGCCAATTGTTGATTAGTAAAGTCAGCTGCCGTTAGAAGTCCTGGTTGCTATAGAAACAATGTATGCACACTAGCTGACCTAGCCTGAAAAATACGTTTTTTTAACGCTATTTCAGCACAATATGAAATTTAATCGTAAACCTGGTGAACAGTTTTGGAGAATTTAATGTTTCAACATTTAAAGAGATGGGAGCTGCACTTGCATAGCCAAGAGGCATTTCAAAGATGGCCGCCGAGTGGAATGACTTGCCTTAAAGGGATTTTGGCTTAGGACAAACAACATGCCTAAAAGCTTTTGTAAATACGAGGACATGGCAACACTGCAAGACAGCGCTCTCAAAAGCGGCCTCCAGAGCATAAACAAAACACAGCGCATTTATCAGCGGTAGTTTAGTCACCGGACAAAAAAATGTCAGATACCAAACGGCTAAATTCTTATTCACTCCCGCAAGATGGCAAAATGTTTCTATGGCTACAAATGCGGGAGTGACTAGCGTGGAACGATCATTTAAATGCGGTTGTCACTCCTGAAACTTGCAGTGTGTACATGGCCTTAGTGTCATCATTATTATTCTTTTCTAAAGAAAAGATTCTGCAGTTGTTGTGTAAATCATCAGGTGGTATGGTGTTCCTCAGATTGACCCTGCATGGCATCAGCTTTGAAAAGCAGCGCACAGCCAACTCTATGATTTCCCCCTGATTTGTATTCTGAAGGTGCTGCCAGGATCCATAATTTTCCTGACAGCTAGAGTGGGAAGTGGGCCGCGTTCCCTCACGGCAGCTGAGAGCGAGTGGACTGGAGCGCTGCCACATGCAGGATGGGATTTCAGGACCACTAACCCGACTGGGATTGCAGTAGCAGAATGAGCCCGTCCTGCCCAATTACATTACAGCCTTCCCTCGTCCTGCCTCATGCATCTCCACTACATCCTGTCACCTAATGTGAGCACTGCTGGCAGTCTGATCAGAGAGTGTTTTTACCCTGCTATGAATAGACTAACCTCTTCATGGCGTGTTTGACATTAAACAAGCCTGGATTGGAACAAAACTCTTTCGGTTGGTTAATTGTGGCTAAGGGTTGATACATTTCACTTTTTCGTGCTACTCCCATCACAGTGATCTTCCGCTCAGCTTTTTCCAAACTAAACACAGGAAGCTGTGTCGCAGCAATGCCATAAATTGCTCTTCCTTTCAGCGGCAACAGTGGCATAATTTATAACCACTGCCACACTCACGTCTGAAAAAGAGAGAAAGTTGTGTGTTGTGTGCAGAGGCATTAAGTGGGTAGATAAAGCAACACTGTGTCATTAGTCACTGTGTAAATATAGTTTCAGGTTGTAATGTATAAGCAGGAATACAGTAGTGAATGTAGGACATTTTCTTGCATAATTAACTAAATTAAACCTTGGTTTTCTTTCATTGCTTTTAAATGACTCATACACAGGATCCAAATGTAAGTTTTTTGCCCACTTACCAAAGGTGAGAGAATTGAGCGTATATTAGGCCCATAAATTTCTTTACTGACAATAAAACTGATATATAGGGAGAAAAGTATGTAATAGTGTATGTAAAACGTATATAATATTATTTATTTATAACATTCCTATTTATTGTATTTTATTATTTTGTTCAGCATTTTTATTTTATTGTATCATTTTGTTTTATTTTATTATTTTAGATTTTTTTTATGTATTTTGATTTATTTAGTTATTTTTCTATTATTTATTTATTTTTTTATTTAGTTTTATTTAGCTTTTAGTTTTTATATTTTTGTTTTATTATATTTATTTTTATTATTTTATTTTTAATTAGTTTTAATTTTTAATTTTATTATTTTGTTTTCGTCTTTATTTTTTATATTTTATGATATTTTATTATTTTGTTTTATTTTTATTTTATTTTTAATTAATTAAATTTTATATTTTTCTTTATTTTGTTTTTTATTATTTTATATTTAATTTGTTTTAATGCTTAATTTTATTATTGTGTTTTCATTTTTAATATATTTTGTTTTATTGTATTATTTATTTTATTTTTAATTTGTTTAATTATATTATTTAATAATTGTATTTATTTTTTTTAATTTAATATTATTTTATTTTTAATTTATTTTATTTTATTATTTCCTTTTCTTATTTTATTTTTAATTCATTTAATTTTTATTTTTTGTTTTATTATTGTTTTATTTTTTATTTTATTATTTTTTTTATTTATTTTATTTAACTTTATTATGTTTAATTTTTAACTTTTATTGTTTTATTTTTATTTTATTATTTATTTTTATTTTTTTTTTATTACAAACATATACACTACTTTTACACTTGTTTGGTGTTGTTAACATTAAGAAAGATTAAGATTTAGATTATTTTTTATTATCAATGTTGAAAACAGTTATGCTTATTAATATTTTTGTGAACTATGATAAATGATTATTTTATTTTTAATTTTTTAATGATTCTTTAATGAATCGAAACTTCAACGGAACCAGATATATAGCTGTGTCTTTCTTCAATAAATTAAAATGATTAAGAAATGAATAAATAAATACAAATCTTACTGACCCCAAACTTTTGAACAGTTATAAATCAATGTATTTTTATTATGTATTAAGTCACATGGCCTCCTTTAGCTGTTTGCTTCCAGTCAGACCAACAGGCTTTATCGTAATATGCGCAGAACTGTCAAAACTCACACAGAAACTTAAAGCCCTTCACATCAGCGGTGAAAGGCGAGGAGACACTGGCCAATTATTTTGACTGTGTGAATCAAAGTAAGAAGTGAAGCAGGGAATTCTTTGAAAAGCAGCGAGAACAAACGGGCAGGGCCTCTTTTTGAAGATGTGTGGACTCTTTGATTTCAGGCTCTCCATTAAATCTGTTCAAACCCTCGGCTGCGGAGATGGCAGATACAGCTGCGATGCCTCATGCCCCCCACATCACCTCACATCACACCCGCCCAAAACCCCCTGCTGCTTCTCTTTCTTCATGGGGTTCTGCCTGGGCGAAACTGGCTTCCAATTTGTTTAGATAAAGCTTCATTTTCTGGTAATTATCACACTACAACGTAGCCTGTGGCACAGTTATGTCGACTTTAGATTACTAGTGAGATTGGATGGAGAGAAAAAACACAACCGAATCCAGTCAGACATTTTGACCTCTTATTGTCAAATAATTACTTTGAGAATCCATTGCTTAGTGTTATTGGTGGCATATGAGCATTACTATGGTGAAACTCGTTGAAGCAGCATGGTTTATCATGCCATATTTCTGCCTGCTCTGATGAATTGTCTCTATCGGTTTCTAGATTTTTTTTTCCCTGTGTGATCTCTATGTAAACTGTGTTCATAGATGAGCTCTGCTGACTTACAGGGAGAATAATGCACACTATTCTGTTTGTAATCAGTTTGTAACATGACACACCTGCACTGCTCAGGTGATGTCTTGACTGTTTGTCTCGACTGCTTGTTTGCCCTGGGCGTCTCAGATAGCAGTTTCAGTCTCGTTGGCTGTCTTCAACACACTTTGTGAGAGTCAGGATGCACAGGTTTATTTGGAAACAGAGTTGTGTTTACAAGTTCTCAGGCTGCTACAAGGAACACTTCTGAGGAAAAGCGAGTTGCCAGATTTGCCAAAATATGTTAACCCCCCGAATGCTTCCCTTTATTCCATTATTCCCTTTTCCTATTATTATTATTATTATTATTATTAATTTTTTTTTTTTTATAAAGTTTTATTATTGTTAGTATAATATTATTGTTATAGTCTGTTATTTAAAAAAAAAAAAAGTAATGTAAATAAAATAACAGCAGTGACAATATATATTTTTTTAATTTATTATTTATGTATATATATTTATTTGATTTTATACTTGTTTGGGGTTGGTAAGATTAAGAAAACATTCTTAAGAATCAGTAATATTGTGAAATATTAAAAAATAAAATGTTGTATATATTTCATATGTTTCAAAATATTTTTTTCCTGTATTGCAAAGCAAAATTTTTGGTATGTAATGTTATTCATATGTATTAAAGTGTATTATTATTTTTTTTTACAAATAATTATTATTATTATTATTATTATTATTATTATTATTGTTATTATTATTATTATATAGATAGCAAAAAATATTTGTTGAAATTATTATTTATTATATGATGGTATGTACTAGTATATATCTGTATGTAATGTTTTATGTGTAATATTTTTATTTTATTTTATTTTATTTTAACAAACATATACACTACTTCTACACGTGTTTGGTATTTGTAGGATTAAGAAACATCTATAAAAAAAAAGCTGTAATATTTAATAATTACAAAATATAATTTATTCCTCTGATGCATAAGCTACATTTTGGTATATAATGTTATATTGTTCATATGAATTAATGTTTATTATTATAATAAAACATTTTTTTAAGTGTCATTATTATTATATGGATAACAAAAATAATAAATATTATTGCTAGTAGTATGTTATTGTTGTAGTCTGTTATTAATAAAAGTAATAATTTAAATAAAATAACAGCAGCAGCAATAAAAACTATTATTACTATTACTATAAAAACAGAAATAACTTATATGATGGTATATACTGCTATTTATAAATATATAATGTTTTATGTGCAATATGTATATTATTTATTTATAGCATTTATATTATTATATTATATTATTTTATTTTATTTTATTTTATTACAAACATACTTTACTCTTGTTGGGAATTGGTAAGATTAAGAAAACGTTTTTGAAAAGTCTTATATAAAAAAGTAGCATTCTGAAATATTACACAATAAAATATCTATTTTATATTTTTCATGTATTTCAAAATATAATTTATTCCTGTGATACAAAGCTAACTTTTGCTATGTAATGTTATATTATTCATCTAAAAAAAAAAAATCTATATTTTAAATGTATTGTTTATTGTATGATGATTGATTTGTACATTTCATGGCATAGAATTAACATTTTTTTTAATTATTTTTAAAACATACAAATAAATAAAAATCATAGGTGGTCCCTTTTTATGACAGTCAAGTAATCCCTTCTTATCTAAGAGTGGAATCAGTTTTGGCGTCTTCATGCCAATCCAAAATATACTTTCTAGAGTGAATTTGGCTAAACATGGCTAAAGAAA